>CM029012.1:242876678-244076678 GCA_016801055.1 Panax notoginseng
TTGTTTACTAAGCTTCAATGCCCCAATCTGATCATAGACATAATGGAGAAAACACCTAGTTTTTGGACGTTCTTAATGGGGAACATATATACAAAGAGCTTGTTAGGTAACTTTCATTCAAGGGTCATTACTAATGGAAACCTCCCAAAAGAGACATTGTTACTAATGGATGAAGGGTTCCTCAATTTTCGTAGGGGAATTGGATAGAGAATTGAAGAGGTCAGGCTGAGACTATAAAACAAGCGCTTATTGGGAGGCAACCAAAGTTTAATTTTAAATTCATAGTTTTTATTAGGTTTTATAATAGTAGTTTTAAATTTGAATTTATTTAGGATTTAATAAAATTGCTTCGTTCATGGTTTACAGGTTATTCAAGTCCAACTCAAGTGTGGTGCCCAATTCATTTCAATGTGCCTAACCTATTCTCCAGACTTCGCAGACAAGGAGATAAATTGCTATATGTTAGGGAAGTCCTCTTTTTTAATTTTTCCTATCTTAGCCATTGAGGACAATGTCTGTTGTATGTTTGGGGGTATTTATCATGTTTAGTATTTACTTGGGCAATGTTTTAATGGAATTTGATTTTGGCCAATGATAAGTGGGTGGTTGATATTGTTAACTCTTGGAGAATTAATGAGCATGTTTAGTCTATATTTTAACTCATTAGTTGGTTTTCACATTACTTACGAAATTTTTGAAAAATTTTACACATCCATTTGTTTAGCCAGTTGGGATTGACATTTTTTTTGGCTAAATGCTTATGAAAGATACCATTGCAACTTAAGAAATCTTATTTGAGCATCATTCGAAGTGAAAATTAGGCACTCACATAAGTTTGGGGGAAATCTTGGGATATTTTTGAAAAATAAAATATTGGAACCTTCCCGAGTTGAATAATTGAAGCATGTGGTGGGTCGAGATGGAGCATAAAACGCACTCCCCATAAATACAGGCACGAGATGGAGCGTAAAACGCACTCGTTCATGAAAAGTGGAAAGTGAGATGGAGCATAAAACGCACTTACTAAATAGAAAAAAGAAAATATGTATGTTTGAAATACTTGGGAAGGGTTCATATGAGCTTAAAAGTTGAATATCCGGTTGATCCTCAAGAAAAAAAATGTGCTTTGTCTATTTTAGCGGTGATTGATGTAATAAAAAGTTTTAAGAGTTGTTTTGAAAATATTTTATGAGTGTTGGTTGATCTTAGCTAAATCATGACTAGTTTGAACATATGGATGCACACAAGCACTTAAAGGATCATGAGTAGATGTGAAGCTAATGAAAGTTGTTGAAATTTTAGACATGACATTGTATTGAAATTTTTTGTGGGTTATCATTTCTTGTAACCTTTGAGGCCATTGTGCTTATTCATATTGATTCATTGTTTGAGTGGATCATTGTTAGAGGATAAATTTTTCTAAATTGTGTTTTTGCTTGAGGACAAGCAAAGGTTTAAGTTTGGGGGTATTTGATGAGTGAGTTTTATACTCATAATTGAGTGCATTTGAGCTTAATCTTTTGGTTGATTTTAAGTGTTTGTGTCTATTCATGCATGTTTTATGTTGTTTTGTAGGAATTGGGACAAAAGTTACTTGGATCGACGTTTGGAGTGGCTAGATTCGCATTTTCGGCTTGCCATTTACACATCAGTCACTTCAGAGCCAATTTGAGTATTTCTATGGACCTTATTTCAGAAAACTTAAAGAATGAAAGTTGTAGATCTACGTCTCCTCTTTCCGGAACATCTTGAATCATCAAAATTGGAGTTCAGACGAAGACGTTATGACCATTTTCCCAAAGGACGTCAGAATAAAAAATTTCCAGAAAAGTGGCCAGCGCCGGGACACCCAAACCAAGGCCATTTCCAGCGCTGGGGCGCTAGGGGGCAGAATCCCAGCGCCATACCCAGCGCTGGGGTGCTGGGGAAGAGGTTGGGCAAGCTTGGACGCGTTTTGGGACTAATTTTAACACTTTTTTGAGTCCAAATAGGATTGGGTTTGTTCCTAAGCTAAATATTGAACTTGTAACCTATTAATACATGATGTAAGGCATAAAATAGGGGGGGATTACATAGATTAGATTAGAGATACATTCCATTAGATTAGACATTAACCCTAGTTCTTATTAATTTTAGAGATTGAAGCAACTTGGAGATCATTGAAGATCAAGAGCAAGAACAAGAGGGGATCATCAGATTTGCTGACAATAGATTCTATTCTCTTCTCTTCTCTTACTTTTATCTTTTAATATCTATTCAATTGTGGATTCTTGGTTTTAATTCATTAATAATGAACTAAATTTCTTTTATTAAGATTTCAATTGAACCTTTTATGTCTATAAATTAGTTATTTGATTTATTCCAATTATTTTTGTCTAAGTGAATTGTTTATCTTGTCTTGTACTTATTGTTTAATTATTTGATCAGTAATTACCTTATTACTCTAGAAGGAATTGGAAGAGGAATTCTAGGGTTAGAACTGGGCATGATAACATGTGACTTAGTTATTTGCATAGTGAATAATTAGGTTTGTGAATTGAATGGAAATATCTGTTCACCGCATGTAACACATAAGGAATTGGGATTAGAAGGAGTTTAATTCAATTGTTTTGCATAGGAATATAGCAAGATTAATATGGATTAAATAGAAGTCATTTGATCACTTGGAAAAGGACTCTTGGCATTTGAGAATTCCTGTTAACAATTCAGTAGGCATAATAATTGGGGTAATTGGATAATTGATTTATAGTTCATAATTGGGGATATTGAAGTCTTAATCTTTATTGATCTGAATTCATTCGTTAAAATCTTAGTTTTATTTATTTGGTTTATTTTAGAATAATCTATTTTAATTGCTTAATTTAGTTTTCTTAAATCGAAAAATCACAATTTATGGTTGTTTAAATAAAATTGATTTGGTTAAGAGTTAGTAATTGGTAATTTTTATTAAATAATTCCTCGTGGGAACGATACTTTACTTTCAATTTATTACTTGTTGACCGTGTATACTTGCACGTATTCATTGATTGCGAAATTTATCAACAAGTTTTTGGCGCCGTTGCCGAGGAATTAGTTTAATAATTTTGCAAAAATTAATTTTTTATCAAATTAGTTTTAATTTAAACGTTTTTTTTTTAATTTTATTTTCTTTAATTCTCTTCCTATATTTCTCTCTTTTCAGGTACCATGGATGCATTTGCGTATCAATGGTCATACACGAACATGACTCAACCAATGGAAACTGGGATTGATGGACTCGCGACACTTTCAGAATTGGCTGCACAGGTGTGCACAATAGCTAAGAAAATGGAAACATGGAGTCCACCATCCACGCAGCAAGTAGCTATGGTTTGTGAGTTATGTGCTGGGAGTCATGCTACAGATCAATGTGCCATAAACGCGGAATCAGCTCAGTTCGTAGGGAGCTATAGTCGGTCTACCCAACCGTATCCGAACCAAAACGCGTATAATCCGGGTTGGAGAAATCATCTGGGATTTTCTTGGAGTAACAATCAAGCTCAAGTGCCTAGACAGCAAAACACATCCGTATTTCAAAATCAGACTCCACAACAACCAGAAAGGAAATCAAGTTTGGAAGAAGCCTTGGAAAAATTCATTAAAGCTATTGAAAAAAGGAACGAGGAACAAGACAAAAAATTGAATCAAGTAGAGCTGAATATGCAAAGCCAAGGTGCGTCGATAAAGAATCTGGAAAATTAAGTGGGGCAAATAGCACATGCACTGAATAACCGACCACTTGGAACACTCCCGAACGATACAGGGAAAAACCCAGGCAGAGATGAACATTGTAAGGCTGTAACTCTACGTAGTGGAAAGGATTTGTAACAGACATTCAAGGAAAAGGAGATCGACAAAGATTTAACTGTAAGATTCAACCCGATTTCATTAGTATCACATGTGTCTCCTCCGCCAAAGTTCAAGAATTCGGGCAATTTTGCAAAACCATGCCCAATTGGCAGTCATGTCATAGGCAAAGCTCTTTGTGACATAAGAGCTAGTACAACTGTGGAGTCATGGTGGGTTGAAAAGGAGAAGATAGAGGAAGATCTCATTTTGTTTACTAAGCTTCAATGCCCCAATCTGATCATAGACATAATGGAGAAAACACCTAGTTTTTGGACGTTCTTAATGGGGAACATATATACAAAGAGCTTGTTAGGTAACTTTCATTCAAGGGTCATTACTAATGGAAACCTCCCAAAAGAGACATTGTTACTAATGGATGAAGGGTTCCTCAATTTTCGTAGGAGAATTGGATAGAGAATTGAAGAGGTCAGGCTGAGACTATAAAACAAGCGCTTATTGGGAGGCAACCCAATTTTAATTTTTAATTCTTAGTTTTTATTAGGTTTTGTAATAGTAGTTTTAAATTTTCATTTATTTATGATTTAATAAAATTGCTTCGTTCATGGTTTACAGGTTATTCAAGTTCAACTCAAGTGTGGTGCCCAATTCATTTCAATGTGCCTAACCTATTCTCCAGACTTCGCAGACAAGGAGATAAATTTCTATATGTCATGGAAGTCCTCTTCTTTAATTTTTTATATCTTAGCCATTGAGGACAATGTCTGTTTTAAGTTTGGGGGTATTTATCATGTTTAGTATTTACTTGGGCAATATTTTAATGGAATTTAATTTTGGCCAATGATAAGTGGGTGGTTGATATTGTTAACTCTTGGAGAATTAATGAGCATGTGTAGTCTATATTTTAACTCATTAGTTGGTTTTCACATTACTTGCGAAATTTTTGAAAAATTTTACACATCCATTTGTTTAGCCAGTTGGGATTGACATTTTTTTTGGCTAAATGCTTATGAAAGATACCATTGCAACTTGAGAAATCATATTTGAGCATCATTCGAAGTGAAAATTAGGCACTCGCATAAGTTTGGGGGAAATCTTGGGGTATTTTTGAAAAATAAAATATTAGAACCTTCCCGAGTTGAATAATTGAAGCATGTGGTGGGTCGAGATGGAGCATAAAATGCACTCCCCCATAAACACAGAAACGAGATGGAGCGTAAAACGCACTAATTCATGAAAAGTGGAAAGTGAGATGGAGCGTAAAACGCACTCACTAAATAGAAAAAAGAAAATATGTATGTTTGAAATACTTGGGAAGGGTTCATATGAGCTTAAAAGTTGAATATCTGGTTGATCCTCAAGAAAAAAATGTGCTTTGTCTATTTTAGCGGTGATTGATGTAATAAGAAGTTTTAAGAGTTGTTTTGAAAATATTTTATGAGTGTTGGTTGATCTTAGCTAAATTATGATTAGTTTGAACATATGGATGCACACACGCACTTAAAGGATCATGAGTAGATGTGAAGCTAATGAAAATTGTTGAAATTTTAGACATGATATTGTTTTGAAATTTTTTGCGGGTTATCATTTCTTATAACTTTTGAGGCCATTGTGCTTATTCATATTGATTCATTGTTTGGGTAGATCATTGCTAGAGGATGAATTTTTCTAAATTGTATTTTTTCTTGAGGAAAAGCAAAGGTTTAAGTTTGGGGGTATTTGATGAGTGAGTTTTATACTCATAATTAAGTGCATTTGAGCTTAATCTTTTGGTTGATTTTAAGTGTTTGTGTCTATTCATGCAAGTTTTATGTTGTTTTGTAGGAATTGGGACAAAAGTAACTTGGATCGACGTTTGGGGTGGCTAGATTCGCGTTTTTGGCTTGCCATTTACACAATAGTCACTTTCGAGCCAATTTGAGTATTTCTATGGACCTTATTTCAAAACACTTAAAGAATGAAAGTTGTAGATCTACGTCTCCTCTTTCTGGAACATCTCGAATCATTGAAATCTGAGTTCGGACGAAGAAGTTATGGCCATTTTCCCAAAGGACGTCAGAGCAGAAAATATCCAGAAAAGTGGCAAGCGCCGGAGCGCCCAAACCAAGGCCATTTCCAGAGCCGGGGTGCTAGGGGGCAGAATCCCAGCGCCATGCCCAGCACTGGGGCGCTGGGGAAGAGGTTGGGCAAGCTTGAACGCATTTTGGGGCGAATTTTAACACTTTTTTGAGTCCAAATAGGATTGGGTTTGTTCCTAAGCTAAAAATTGGACTTGTAACCTACAAATACATGATGCAAGGCATAAAATAGGGGGGATTATATAGATTAGATTAGAGATACATTCCATTAGATTAGACATTAACCCTAGTTTTTATTAGTTTTGGAGATTGAAGCAACTTGGAGATCATTGAAGATCAAGAGCAAGAACAAGAGGGGATCATCAGATTTGCTGACAACAGATTCTATTCTCTTCTCTTCTCTTACTTTTATCTTTTAATGTCTATTCAATTATGGATTCTTGGTTTTAATTCATTAATAATGAACTAAATTTCTTTTATTAAGATTTCAATTGAACCTTTTATGTCTATAAATTAGTTATTTGATTTATTTCAATTATTTATGTCTAAGTGAATTGTTTATCTTATCTTGTCTTGTGCTTATTGTTTAATTATTTGATCAGTAATTACCTTGTTACTTTAGAAGAAATTGGAAGAGGAATTCTAGGGTTAGAACTGGGCATGATAACATGTGACTTAGTTATTTGCATAGTGAATAATTTGGTTTGTGAATTGAATGGAAATATCTGTTCACCGCATGACACATAAGAAATTGGGATTAGAAGGAGTTTAATTCAATTATTTTGCATAGGAATATAGCAAGATTAATCTGGATTAAATAGAAGTCATTTGATCACTTGGAAAAGGACTCTTGGCATTTGAGAATTCATGTTAGTAATTCAGTAGGCACAATAATTGGGATAATTGGATAATTGATTTATAGTTCATAATTGGGGATATTGAAGTCTTAATCTTTATTGATATGAATTCATTCGTTAAAATCTCAGTTTTATTTATTTGGTTTATTTTAGAATAATCTATTTTAATTGCTTAATTTAGTTTTCTTAAATCGAAAAATCACAATTTATGGTTGTTTAAATAAAATTGATTTGGTTAAGAGTTAGTAATTGGTAATTTTTATTAAATAATTCCTCGTGAAAACGATACTCTGCTTTCACTTTATTACTTGTTGACCGTGTATACTTGCACGTATTCATTGATTGTGAAATCTCTCAACACTAAGATCCTGGTACATCTTCGTACTTCCAAGGTGAATCGAATATTTTGAGTTGTAAGCTTCACTCAGAATTTCCTCTTTAACTTCCGGTACTGACGGAACCCAAATTCTCCCTTCGAATCTAAGTAACCCTTCCAAATCGATTTTGAATTTGCTTTCCTCCCCTTCAAATATCTTTTGTTTTATCTTTTCGCAATCTTCATCCTGAAGTTGTGCATTTTTTACCTTATCCACCAACGTTGAACCGTTTCCCACCTGGAATAATTTTTCACCGGATTCTGTTGGATATCTAATTTCCAACTCTATCTTAGTCATTTTCGACACTAGTTTCTATTGAGTAGTCAATATCATTAACTTTTCTCGTCCCTTCCTACTTAAAGCATCAGCAACAACATTCGCCTTTCCAGGATGATAGAAAATCTTGTAGTCATAGTCTTTGATCAACTCCAACCATCTTCTTTGTCTCATATTCAAATCTTTCTGTGTAAAGATATACTTCAGATTTTTATGGTCAATATATATCTCACACCTCTCTCCATAAAGATAATGTCTCCAAATTTTCAAGGCAAACACCACCGCCGCCAACTCTAAGTCATGAGTTGGATTCCCTTTCTTGTAATCTTCCAACTGTCGTGATACATACGCAATAACTCTGCCGTTCTGCATAAGCACACAGCCTAGCCCTTTATTCGATGCATCACTATATACCACAAAATTCCCTGTATCATCAGGCAATGACAATACAGGTGCCGTACTCAACCTCTTCTCCAATTCTTGAAAACTTTCCTCACACTTCTCTTCCCAAACATCTTTAATCGCTTTCCTAGTTAAATTCGTTAACGGAGTCGCGATCTTGGAAAAGTCTTGAATAAAACGCCTATAGTAACTTGCCAATCCTAAGAAACTCCTTACTCCTGACGGTGTCTTCGGCTGATCCCAGTTTATCACAGCCTCAACTTTTGATGGATCTACCAAAATTCTGTCCTTATCAATAACGTGGCCAAGAAACTGTACACGTTCCAACCAAAACTCACATTTTGAGAACTTAGCGTACAACTTCTTTTTTCTCAATGTCTCCAACGTCACTCTTAAGTGTTCAACATGTTCCTCCTTGGTTTTAGAATATACCAATATATCATCAATAAACAACACCATAAATTTGTCTAAGAATGGTTTAAACACCCTGTTCATCAAATCCATGAACGTTGCAGGTGCATTGGTTAAACTAAATGACATAACTAGAAACTCGTAATGATCATACCGAGTTCTGAATGCCATCTTTGGTACGTCTTCTTTCCTCACCTTCAGTTGATGATAACCACTCCTTGTAACAACCTGATATTTTCTATATAATTAAATCAGAAATTTTGCGTATAAATTTTTTATTTTTATTTTAAGGATGAGGATTTGTACAAGATAATGTGTACATATAATTATGTGATAAATAAAAATATATTTATTACATGAATATTTACAAATAATTTTACTTTTTGAATTATTGATTATTATAAATTATATTCTTATAATAATTAATTTTAATGTAAAAATATTTTTATTAATTATTTTCCATAAAAATATAATTATATATTATTTAAATAATATATGAAATGATTTTTAGAATTATTATAATAATTATTTATTTTAGTATATGAATTTATGTAAGATTAATTAAGTTAAGTATTTTAACTTAATTAATAAGGTTATATATGGTAAATAAATCAGATATAGAATCCAAACCCTAATTTTTAGAATTTGAGTAAGGAATGAGAATAATAATATTATATTAATTATATTTTGATTTTTTAGTGCTATAAATATGTATTGTATGTACGTATTGATGATGGTCGGTCAATTATGGTGTTTAATGTCAAAACCCTAGTTTTACTATGAGAAACCCTAATTTGAAACTCAAATTAGAGTTCGATATCGGTTGTACTTGTGATAAGGTGATCAATTTACAAGTATTAGATTTATAATTGTTAATCATGAAAACCCTAATTACTAAATTAAGAAACCCTAATTTCTATATTAGGTAACCCTAATTAGTAATTATAAAACTTAATTACAAATTATAAACCCTAATTGCTAAATTAGCAAGGTTAATCGTAAGTGGTGATTAAAACCCTAATTTTTATGTTAATGTAATTAGAAACCCTAATTACAAATTTTTAACACTAATTGCAAATTGTTAACACTAATAATTAATTATAAACTCTAATTGATAAATTTGACACCTTAATTGCTTAATTAGAACGCTTAATGATAATTAGTATATGTTAAATCCTTATGTTCTAGTCCTAAGTGGTTAGTTAACCTAACTTAATTAGGAGACCCTAATTACAAATTTTTAGAAACTAAAATTCTAATTTTTTTTTCTTAAATAGAAATCCTACAAAATTAATTGTGCAAGACCTTAGGGTTAAACCCTAAGGGTCAAACCCTAAGGGTTTGCTAATTGACCAATGTGCCATTAAAATTGCAAGCCCAAAGACCTTGTTTCCCCTAGTTGCATTATTTTGGCTAACTAATAGGTTTTTACATTTAGGTGAGTTGGTGACTAACTCATACCAACCTCACATGCTCATAATTGACAGCAACAAGCCTTGTATATCAGCCAATTCATGCATCTTGTATTCTATATATAGATTGAGAGAGAAAAGCTTGCATTTTGTTAGCCATTTTTAGCTCAAATACTCAAACCTTTTCTCTCAACTCAAACCCACGAAATTATTAAGCTTTCTAGTCCCAAAGATCAGCCCCACGAAATCCCCTAACCAAATCAAAAGCCAGAATCAGAAATTAATCATAGAAGGTATAAAACCCTAGCTTGATTTCTGTCCAATTTTCTGTTGTTTGATATTTGAAAATTTTGTTAAAACATGTTGGTTACAGTGTCTAATGATGATCTGGGTTGCTAGATGTTGAATCCATAACATCTAGAGGCTCGGATTTGAAGATTTGCAAAATTTGGAAAAAAGTTCAACTGTGGTCTGACAACGAATGTCAGTGGCCACAAATCTTTGCTTGATTATGGTTTTTGTTATTTTTAAGTTGTTATGTTTAGCTTGTAATGTGGTCTTTAATCTGCAAAATGAATCAATGTCATTTGATATCTAGAATGGAAGTTATTAACGGTCAAATACTGTTGACCGACATTGACCGGAAGAAATCTAGGCATCCCAGATTATGCCTAGATCGGTCTGGCAGTACGTTTGTGTGACTAGATCTGTCAGGTTTTGCAAGTTCTGTTGATGTTGTTGTAATTCATGTGTAGCCTGTTTCTCTAACTATAGATCCATGACTTTAGATCGTGTAGATAATCATCAAGTAGATTGTAGCAAGTGGTCAAAGTAGGCCACTCGCACTGACTTAGCTTTTCTGGGAATTTCCAGAAACTGAAATGGGCTTATTTCTGACAAAGTTTGATCAGGTTGGATCTAATGATTCTGCTGATATTATGGTAATGTTTTGTGATAAATCTCTTAAGTTACATGTTGTCTACAAGCTATAACTTTTAGATCACAAAAACAACACTTAGATCACAAGTTGTGGAAGCCCAAAGATGCATACTCAAACTGTTCTTCATTTCTAAGCAACCCAGAAATGAAGAACAGCCTCTGATAGCTACTTATGGCTCTTATATCTTCTATGTTATGCATGTTATGACTTTGGTTGTTGTTAGATCTTATAGTGTTGCACTTGTACTACAACCTCTAGTCAATAGATTGCCTAGAAACACATTTATTTGATCAGTGTTCTTGGTCAAACTAAGCCACTCGAAATCTGACATGGTGTTCTGAGTTTTCATGAAGAACACGAAGAACACCTATAGCGACGGTTTTGTCGCTATAGGTGGTCTTTAGTGACAGTTTACATATAAAAATTATATTTTTATTAAATAATTATAGAAAATTAGTTTTTAATTATTAAAAATAGAAAATAAATTATTAAAAATTATTTTAAGGTCCGAAAATTAGTATATAATTATTTTGAATATAATTTATAAATATTTAATATTTTTGGAATATTAAAAGTATTTAATTTATTTAATTATAATATTAAATAAAATATTTAAAAATAATTTTAATACATGAAAAATTATTTAAAATTATATTATGTTATAAGAAAATATTTTAAGTTATTTTTAATGACTTTCAATATTTTGTGATAAATTTAATTAATAAATTAATATTAATGATAATTAAGTTATTTAGAAAATGAATTAAGTAAATTGATTAAAAATGATTTTATTATATTAAAAATTATTTTAAATAACAATAAGGTATTTAAAAATATTTTAAGTTATAAAATATAACTTTTAATATTTAAAGGTAAATTTTATTAATTAATTATTATTAATGATATTAAGATTATTTAATAATTATATTAAATAATTTAGTTTAAAGATGATTTTAATATTATAATAATTATTTTAAATGAAAATAAAGTGTTTAAAGATATTTTAAGTTATAAAATATAACTTTTAATATTTATAGGATAATTTCATTAATAATCACTACAAAAAAATGCGCCTTTAGCAACGATTTTTCGGGCAACGACATTATAAGTCGTTGCTAAAAGTATATGTTTAGCAACGAAATTTGTCCTTCGTTGCAGATTGTGTCAGGCTTTCACTTTTTGCAACGAAATTCATAAGTCGTTGCAAAATTTCGTTGCTAATTCATTGGCGGGAAAAAATTTCGTTAGAAATTCGTTGCAAAATTTTCGACCGCTTGGTTTTCTGTCATCGTGGGCAACGAAAGTTTTTTTGTTGCTAAAAATGGGGCTTTAGCAACGATTTTTCAAGCAATAACTTTATAAGTTGTTGCTAAAAGTGTATGTTTAGCAACGAAACTTGTCCTTCGTTGCAGACTGTGTCAGACTTTCACTTTTTGTAACGAAATTCATAAGTCGTTGCAAAATTTTGGAAACAAAATTCGTTAGAAATTCGTTGCAAAATTTCTAACCACTTGATTTCTCCTCATCGTGGGCAACGAAAGTTTTTTTGTTGCTATATTTCATTGCCTAATATGGACCACATTCATTGGCAATAATTTTTATTTTCGTTGCATATCTTATACAGCTTTTTGCAACGACTATTAAAATGTTGCCTTAAATTAAGATAATCTCAATAAGCATGTTTTTGTAAGACCATATTCGATATTCGGAGAATTGTCAAAAAATATTCGTATTTAGTATTTAAAAATTATATCCAAATGCAAAACATATTCGAACCTGTGACCTATCATTTGGAACTTTGGTCATTTGACCGCTGGAGCAACACAAGTTATCTGTTAATATCTTACAAGGATTAATATTTATATCAAAATATGAGATTTCCCCCATATATTCTTTTCTTCTCCTTCACTACATACCATTAATATAATCTCAAGAAGTTATATATTACAATAAAGTTGCACCAATGGTGTGTAAATTTTTTTTAACTCTCATTTTTCAAATTCTCATTGTTCTTAACTTGTAATTTTTTTTATAATCAAATATTAATTTCTCTTTATATCTTGAATTAGAGGGTGTTTGATAATGACTTATAAGTTGGTTAAACTAAGTTATAAGTCATTTGTTATTATTTAGTGTTTGACAATAACTTAAATTTTAACTTTTTTTTACTTATAAGTCATTATTAAAAAAAAATTCATGCTTCATGTGCTATATTTTTTTATTATTATTACTATTACTATTACTATGATTATAATTATTATTATATTTACTATTATTATTATTACTATTATTAGTAATTTATTATTATTATTATTAGAATAATTATTACTAATCTTATAATTATTATTTTTATTATTATAATAATTATAATTATTACTATTATTATAATTTCTATTATTATTATTATTGTAGTAGTTGTTGTTATTATTATTATTTTTATTATTATTGTTACTATTATTATAATAATTATTATTGTTACTATTATTATTGTTATTATTGTTGTTATTATTATTACTATAATAATAATAATAATAATAATAATAATAATAATAATTATTATTATTATTATTATTATTATTATTATTATTATTATAATTATATAATTATTGTAAGACCCCAACTTATTAATAAATAAAATTAAATTTCCTCTATTTATTATTTTGAAATAGAAAGGGTTGATTTGATTAATGTGGTTAGTTATGGGTAAAATGCGCAAATATTTCAAATAAGCAAGTGGTTATAAAATATTCATTTTTGGTCGGTGAATATTCGTGTGGTCGTGGAATATTCTTTTTGTCGGGGAATATTCGTACGACGGCGCAGCTATTTGTGGGCCCCATAACGGAAAGCGATTGGATGAAGAAAACGACAAGTATAAGTTGTTTATAAATAACGGCGTAGTTGTTACCGTTAATATTGTTGGAATACCCAGTGGTTAAAATACAGTAGCACACGGTATTGCACCAATTATTGATTCTTACGTAAGAAGGCACTACTCAATAATTGTTACAGTAGTTATTATTCAATATTTTATTTTATTGATTCAATAATTACTGCGTTGATATTTTATATTATTGTTGTTTCAATAATTGTTGCTAAACAGTATTTTCCATTATCAGATCAATAATTCATATTATTTGAATAATATTATTAGATAACATTATTGGCAATGTCTAGAAAGTTCTGTCTAAGGAGAGGTTTGGTCATCTAATTGCGCGCCGGTAAGGAGAAATCCTTATTGGAAAGCCCTCTCTTTCCTGGCAACGGCCTGGTTGTCATAAATGTGATTCTGTAATATTATTTGTGAGTAAATAATTATTGATTCATATGATAAGGAAATATTTATTTTATGTGGATATAAATGAGGGATATATTTTTGTGGTTAAAAATGAAAGAGTTAATGTTGAGGTGTTTTATCTGTATTTTTGTCGGAACGGAGGTATTGAAAATCAAATTAGGGTTTTTGAGATATTTTGCGAGGGTTATAATTTTTAATCCGACCGTTGGATCGTGGTAATATTTGGATATGTTATACATATATAAGTTGAGTATATGTTCATAAATTTTGAACCGTTAAAAATGAGTGTATGATTTGTTATGAATTTTACGAGATGACTGGTTCAAAAATTGTTGAATTTTCAGAGATAATCATTTTGGAGGAAAATTCTAGAATTGGTGGACCCCACTCTTAGTTGGTAAAGAAATATGCTGAGATTTTTATTCAAATGTGGTGGGTGAGAATAGTAGCAGGTAAAGCCATCAGGTTACAGGTTAAGTCTGCTTCGGCGTGCTAAAATTTTTCTATAAATAGAGGGCTAAGTTAGAATTGAAAATCACACCAGAATTCATAAGTTTTCTCTCTTTCTCTCTCAAGATTATTGAGTGTATTTTGTGAGTATTTAGATACTTTGAAAGTTGCTATTCAGCACAAGTTTCATTCAGCCTCATATCCGATATTCAGTCAGAAGTACGGTTATTTTGAGGTAAGGGATATTATTTTCTTCTTAAATGATATTATTTTCTTCAATATCATTATACTGAAATATTGATATGAGTTTTTATCAAATTTAGAACTTTTTGTGTAGGGGTTACTATTCACGTATACAACACTATTCACGAATACGGCACTATTCACCGAAAAATAAAATTTTTCTTTTTTGTCCAAGATGTCTATTATGGCTACTATCTTTGATTGTATCCATGTTTTGATCTTTATTTTTTGAATTCTGATTCACATTTGATTATTATGAAGTATTATTGATCTTGGATAAACTGTTATACGAATTCCTACTATTTGTCCTTCTGTCTCACTGGATTCGTTTTCTTTAAGATATTTTTTATCATCCTCAGTCCTAAATGATGATATTACTGAATATCTTTGGCCTGTAGTGCAAAGATGTATGATTACCTGATGAATATCTTTCGCCTGTAGTGCAAAGATGAACAGGTGTTGAGATGAACATGACCGACTGGTATTACAAATAAATATCTTTGGCATGTAGTGCAAAGATGAATATTTGATTCAAGATGTATATTGATTGATGTTACAGGGATAAAATATTGATGATGGACTTTTAAATCTTAGAAGATAGTATAATTCTTTCTCTACTTGACTCTTCTAATGGTTTGCTGTTTTCGCTGCAGTTGTTGATCTAAAACTTGTTGTCTATTATATTTTATCAGATTTTTTCCTGTTGAAGACTAATGATAATTTGTTGTATATTATCTTAGTCATAATATTCTTTACTGGGCTAGTTGAGCTCATCATTTTCCTTTTTGTTCCATTTTTCTTCTCTGAAGGTGAGAACATAGCAGGATCTAGTCGGGGTATGGAGTGATGGTTCTAGAAAGATATTTTAACTGTCCTCACTATTTTTGTAAAATAGTGTTTGAATAATTGTAATGAGGACTTATTTGAGTGTGGATATTGTCTAGAAGATAATATTTGTATTTAAATTCACAGAATGTGTTGTCGTATTTTGCACGACAATTATATTATTGAAGTTATAGTTTGTTTTCTGTACCATGTATTTGGCGACTCAGAGTGGGTGTTGTATACCTATTTTGCGTGCATCACAATTATAATTGTTATTATTAATTATAATTATTATTACTATTACTATTACTATTATTATAACTACTATTATTATTATTGTTGTTATTATTAATCATTATTATAATTACTATTATTATTCCTATTACTATTATTATTATTAATTATTATTCTTATTATAATTATAATAATAATAATTATTACAATAATTATAATAGTACTAATAATAAAAAAGCCTGGCCCGACCCGCGGGCTTTTAAAAAAATAAAATAATACTCTCTTTGAAAATTGAACTCTAGACCTCCCACTCTCCTTAAACAAATGTTCAAACCAACTAAGCTATAAAGATTTTTTATTATAAAGTCAGTTACCCGGCACTAAAATACTAAAAATACTAATTACATATTTACATCAAATACTAAAAATACTAATTAAAAAAATACTAAAATACTAAAAAAATAAAATTAAAAAATACTACAATACTAAAATTAAAATTATTTTGTTAATTAATCAAAAGAACAAAAATTCAAATTACATCATTAAAATACTAAAATCATAACATATTTACATCATTTACATCATAACATAACATATTATCATATTTACATCATTTACATCATATTTACATCATAACATATATAAATCATTTTATCAAAATACTAAAATTTTACTCAAATACTAAAATTTTACCATAGTTGTATAACATATCAAAATACTAAAAATCACTTACCCGACACTAAAATACTAATTACATATTTACATCAAATACTAAAAATACTAATTAAAAAAATACTAAAAAAATCAAATTAAAAAAATACTAAAATTCAAAAAAAATACTAAAAATTCAAATTAATTTGTTAATTAATCAAAACAACAAAATTCAAATTACATCATTAACATACTAAAATCATAACATATTTACATCATTTACATCATAACATAACATATTATCATATTTACATCATTTACATCATATTTACATCATAACATAATTACATCATTTAATCAAAATACTAAAATTCAAATACTAAAATACTAAAATTTTACTCAAATACTAAAATTTTACCATAGTTGTATAACATATCAAAATACTAAAATGTTACCATAGTTGTATAACATATCAAAATACTAAAAGTCACTTACCCGACATTAAAATACTAATTACATATTTACATCAAATACTAATTAAAAAAAATACTAAAAAAAATTAAATTAAAAAATACTAAAATTTAAAAAAATACTAAAATTCAAATTATTTTGTTAATTAATCAAAACAACAAAAATTTAAATTACATCATTAAAATACTAAAATCATAACAAATTTACATCATTTACAACATAACATAACATATTATCATATTTACATTATTTACATCATATTTACATCATAACATATTTACATCATTTAATCAAAATACTATAATTCAAATACTAAAATTTTACCATAGCTGTATAACATATCACAATACTAAAATTTTACCATAGTTGTATAACATATCAAAATTCTAAAAGTCACTTACCCAACACTAAAATATTAATTACATATTTACATCAAATACTAAAAATACTAAAAAAAATCAAATTAAAAAATACTAAAATTCAAAAAATAATAAAATACTATAATTCAAATTATTTTATTAATTAATCAAAATAACAAAAATTCAAATTACATCATTAAAATACTAAAATCATAACATATTTATATCATTTCCACCATAACATAATATATTATCATATTTATATATTTACATCATTTAGTATAATTGATATAATATGTTATGATGTAAATATGTAATACTCAGCCAGCTACTAGCCCAGACTCTGAACTGAAGACCGTAACCCTCAAATATCAATTCCCAAATCCCAAACCCAGATCTCGAACAGTCGAACTCTCTTGAGTCTCAATCTCTCGTCCCAAACGGCCAAACCCAGATCTCGAACCCGTCTCAATCTCTCGACTTTCATCAGTCGATGGCCATTGGCCAAACCTAGATCTCGAACTCATCTCAATCTCTCGACTCTCATCGGCCGACTGCCATCGGCGCATCTCCTCATCGGCTCTGGCGGCCTTTTGATCTGAAACTTGCTTCTATCACTTTAATACCTAAAATTTTGGATTTTTATAGATTTGGGTGCAGGCTTGTTATTAATTTCAATGATTCGATCTGCTAATTGTTAATATTAGTGTTTTTTGTATGTAAATACAGGGGTTAGTGTTACTGGTTAGGTGTTTGAAATTTGAATATGAGCTGAAATTTAGTTCTTAATTGAACACATATTGGTTGGATAGAAATCATAGAATGTACCTTATGTTAACAACTAGGATGGAATTCGAAAATTGCTACATATTTGAGGTCAGGATGATGCTCAGAATGTGGAGCACTTGACATGATTGTTGCCTCTAACTAGCAAAAGTGTTGACTCACAAAGTTTTCTTTACCTTACAGTTTCCAATTGATTTAGAGCAGTATGACAGAAGAAAGCAACTGAAGAAGAGTGGTCTTGCAGTTTTGAATTTGTTTGATGCAGAGTCGACCAATATTTAATACGAGCACAAGGTTTGAGGACATGCGGAACTTTGATGATGAGAGAGCTCCACTTCGTAGGCCATCTGGGAAAAAGTATGTATTATCTTTAGTTTGAGATAATTAATGAATTCAGTGGACTTATTGTCTGCCCTTGGAATTTAAGATTTCCATCTAATTTATGGGTCGTAGCCTCCCAAAAGTGTTTATTGACACAAGCTACCATTTTAAACACACACGAATAGTGTTGTTCCAGTTGAGCTATTGGAGGGTACAGTTGAGAACAGAAAAAATGACATAAATCTATGATTATTTGAATTCATATATATTGTTAACCTGGAAAACTATCCTTTTAGCTTTGTTCTTGTATAATAATGGTTTAAAAGGGTATGTGTTCTCCTTTTGGTTGGCAAGAAGATGTAAGGAGAGTAATATAACCAAAGTAGTTAAACAGTAACAATACTCTCAAAGAAGACGGAAAGTAGGAGCCTCTTTCCTGGCCTTCGTTTTGAAATATAGATATGTAATATGCATGTACATACATGAGCATGCATTCAATTTTGGAAATAGTTTATGATGTTTGTCATTTTTGATAGTTTACCATATGCCTTCCTTAATAAAATTGTTGCAAGCTACAAGTGTTTACTGTGGTTTTGTTATGATCCTCATTTATGTGAAGCTCCTTTCTTTTGTTCTGAAATATAGATCTGTAATATGGATTTACATATATAAGCATGCATTCAGTTTTTGAAGTAGTAATGATGTTGGTCAATCTTTCAAGTTTTGCTCTATGATCGGCTTTTATGCTTCTTAATTCTTGCTCAAGTGAAACTTCCTGATTGCTGATGCAGATTGAGATTGTGTATGACTAAGGAAAAGAAGAAGCTGAGGCACTGTGATCCTCTTTCATAGAAACAAATAAAGGTAAGCATTATCACTGTCATATGGCATCATTTTACTTAATTCCTGCAATATTATGTCTAAAGACTAAAGCTAAGGAAAAGAAATATTTAAAACTTATATGTTCACCAGGCTGTTTTCCCTCACCTTTAGTGTTCTCAAGTCTTGAAAATTAAGATGTTGTTATAGTTACATAACAATTGTGATTTTGTCACACCATCTTGTTTCAATTTCGATATGCATTCAAAAATTAGATCACAATCATGATTGTGAATCTCTCTCTCTCTCTCTCGCACACACCACATTTTTAGATTTCTTCTAATTTCTCTTTTTGTTACTGATGCAGACTGAGGTGGTATGCAACTAAAGGGGAGGAAGATTAGCAACCATCTTGAATATTAGCACTCAATGCCAACTACTTATGAGTTCTGAGTCTCTCATCTATTATTTAAAAGATCTCCCTTATTTGTAGAAGGGCTGATCACTGATGCTTAGATTAAGCCTGAAAACATGGAGAGACGTGCAAATAACATGCCATTTACCACTAGCAGCCACAGATTATGTGCCAGGAAAATTTAGTAAAATTTACCACTAGCTTTTTGACTCAGTAAAATTTTATTCATTTGTTCTTGTAGGAGGAGCCCTATATCTATTGCTGCAGCAGTTATCTACATTGTGACAGCTTTCAAATGATAAGAAGCCCCTTAAAGGTTGTGTTTTGAATATTATCAAGGATATTTTACTTTTTTGTTTTAATTGTTTCCTTCTCTGCTGTTTTTCATTGTCATAATATTTTTTGTGACCAATCTAATTTTATTTTGTTCTGTTGATTACATAATAATAATAATAATTTTATTTATAGTTAAACCTATTGTAGTTAATTGATATCTTTCAATTATAGTAGCAGGTTATTTTAGGTTAGTTTTCAAAGTTGTTTAAATAGAATTAAGATTTTCTCCATTCTATATAAACTGATGTAATTTCCAATATTATTCAGACTTTAATATATGGATTTAAAACATTGTCACAAGATAGGGTAAAAGTTTAAACAGTTCAGGTGAACAATAAAGCTGGTATTGATTTGTTTCTAAATCTTGTCCTGAATGTCTATTATTTATTAATTTCTAATTAAGTTAATAGGCCTATTCATGGATTATAAATAATATAATAGCAATCAATATGAATTCATGTGTAATTGCAGGAAGATTTGATAGTGAGCATGTTGGAGAAGTGCAAGCATTCTCTCCCTGTAGTTCAGAGACGAAATTATGAAGTGTACTCTCTCTATATATGTAGATATATACTTTGATTGAAGAACTGTGGTAGTTTTAGATGGTTAATTGTAAAGATAATGAATGATTATGTAGTGGATGATTTTATTAAGTTAATAATATTTTAGTTTTTTTTTGTTTTTGCCATTATTTGTTATGGGGACATTGAGCCAGCCAGGTACACAAAAAGAATGTCAAATTTTGATTTGGCAACACTATAATTATTTACCAAAGCATTGAACAAGTTTTAATATAGCAACAATTTTTTATACATTTAGCAACAAAATTTTGTTGCTAATGGCATTAAAAATATAATATTTGGCAACGAAAAATTAACTTAATAACAACGGAGAGGATATTGTTGGTAATACTAAAATAAAGGGCAACATTTTTTATCGTTGCAAATCATATCAACTTTCGTGGAACATATAAAGAAATGGCAACAAATAATATCGTTGCTAATCGACGACTTTCATTGCTATTGAAAAATAACTAGCAACAAACCTTTTCGTTGCTGATTTAGCATAATGTCGCTGTCAAATAATATAATTAGAAATGAAAATCATTGCTAAAAAGTTTACATTCCGCAACGAAAGCAAGCTTAGGTAACAATTTTCATAATTTACTACAACGAAAAATGTCGTTGCAAAATGGTATCAATTGCAATGAAAATACATGGTCGTTGCAAAAAAAAAGAGTTCATTTCGTTGCCAATTAGCAGGCTTTTGCAACGAAATGGGGTTTTTAGCAACGACATTTTAATTATTCTGCAACAATACATTTTGTTGCTAAAAGGATCGATGTCTCTGTACGAAAGCCAAATTTCGTTGCAAAATGTATTACTTTTGGCAACGAAAAAAATACGTTCGTTGCAGAACAATTAGCAACGCTCATTGCGCAACGAAAGACGCAACGACAGTAAAGTCGTTGCTAAAACCCTTTAGCAACGAAATTTGGCACCTTTAGTAACGAAAATCGGTTATTGCTGAAGCCCCATTTTTTTGTAGTGAATTTAATATTAATGATTATTAATTTAGTATTAATGATATTAAATTTATTTAGTAATTATATTAAACAAATAGTTTAAAAATAGTTTTATTAATTTAAAAATCATTTAAAAGGATATAAATGAATTAAAAATATTTTAAGTTATAATTAATGACTTTTAATATTGTGATAAATAGTACATTAATATTTAAATATTAATGGTAATTATTTAAAAATGATTTTAAATATTTTAAAAATCATTTAAGGGTAATATTAATACTTTAAAAGTATTTTGAGTTATTATAAATAACTTTAATATTTTGAAAATAATTTCATTAATAGTTTAATATTAATTAAATATTAATGATAATAGAATTATTTAATATTTAAATCATTTAATAATTATTCCGGTGTTTGAAAATTCATGATAAATTATAATAAATGTTTTAAAATTATATTAAGTCATTTAAAAGTAATATGACTGATACTAAGTTACAGGACAGAGTCTTAGACTTCATAATTACCCGATAAAGCCGTCGGTACATCGACATGTTTCAAAAATTGATCCAGACTTAGATAATTTGATTAGATATGTGATTATTTGTGATTCAATGGTTGTTAAACATGGGTGATAATGTGATTAGGTTATGTGCTGACTGCGAAATACAGTACTATGTGTTATAGTATATTGTTCTAATCGAACGAATGATCTGATTAATGATAGGTCGTGATATAAAAGATAAAACTAAGTTGCAAATTGTAAGCAGCGCATCAGACAAGTATCTTACCTTTGCATTTTCTTTATGCAATGGACATGAGTAAGAATGTTTTTGAATTATATTATTACTGTACAAATTATTAACCCTATATTATATACGCTCATTGATCATCAACATATTAGTATATGGTTATTCGGATATATATATATATATATATATATATATATATATATATATATATATATATATATATATGTGTGTGTGTGTGTGTGTGTGTGTGTGTGTGTGTGTGTGTGTGTGTGTGTGTGTTAAATTATAGATTATTGTTGAACAAGATAAAACCTTTGGTTTGGAACCCAGACAAGTATGAACATCCCTTATAGGGGCAAAACTTTTTATGCACCCAAGGTGGATAGAGTGAATGATACCCTCGTTCTTGCATGTAGTATTGATCAATACAGGGCATAACGGGCTGATCACCCCCCGTGCCCGTAAGTTATGACGGTTTGCAGATGAATTTCTGTTTAACCTTTTTGAATATAGAAAATAATGTTCATAGCATGTCACCTAAACCCTATTTATAGTCATTACGTAGTTTCAAAAAATTTGGTATAGAATTGATATATTATTATTATTGGTACAGATTACTTCACAACTATTGAATCGTTGTAGAAAGGCAGTACAAAAAAAATATTTAAATTATTTTAGCTTATATATATAATTGCTATTACTTGCTGGACACTCAAATGCTCATCCTTTCCTAATTTAAATATTTTCAGCTAAATGTGAAGAACTAGATAGCTCATGTAGAAACAAAGGAAAAGGAAAGCTAACCAAATAAGATTTGTGGTAATTTATGTATTAGTTCGATATTATTAAGACAAGTTTGATATATATATTATCTATCATGTATTGTAATGAATGTTTAAAGGTCTCGTCCCTAGAGATTAGACTCTGATGTTATTTAAATTAAGTTGATCTTTATATTATTGTTATTATTATTAGTATTATTCTGCTCATAGAAATGGTATCGTGAAGCACTGACTTCGGGTTTCAAGTACCTGAATTTGGGGGCGTCACATCATGGTATCAGAGCTTTAGGGTTAGAAACCTTAGGTGGGATAGACCTTAGGCTATAACCTTAAAATAGAGGGAAACGTTAAAAATATAGATAACTCATATAGAGTTTAAAAAGAGATGAATTGAATAAATTCATCGTCAAACAAGATAAAAGATAACTTATATAAAACTATTATTTGTTGTGTGTATATACTATATGCTAATCAGGATAATTTATGTGTGTAGATGTCTGGTGGAAAAGGCTTGTTATATGCTTATAATTTGAAGAAGGATCAGATCCATACACCCGAGCTAATATCGAAGCCAATAGCTAAAATAGAGGCTCACAATAAAACCACCTCGGACGAGGTGGTTATTATGGAAAACGTAGTACCAGATCTAGAGATGGTGGAGTTGACAGATAGTGATTGGGACACTAAAGTTGAAGCTGAACAAGCATCAACGGAGGTGTAGGATCTGAGGAACAAGGTTTCTTCTCTGGAAAGGTTGTGGGAGATAGAAAAGCTGCTTAATAGTCAACTGCGATAGGCGTTAATAGAAATAATGGAAGAACATGATAAGTTTAAAATCTAAATTGATCAGATGGGAGCCACAAGCAACACATCGTGTGCAGGTCCGAGCAAGAAGGGAAAAAGAAAGATAAAAGACCAGGACTTAGGAAAATCCGACAAGAAGAAAAGGAAAAGAATATGTTATCTTTGCGGCTATGAAAGACATACCACTCTGTATTGTCCCGACTATAAACCAGGTGCATGTATTATCTATGGGATAGGAGGTCATCAAGCGAAAGGTTGTCCAAGAAAAAAGGCATAGCGAATAGGTAGTATAGGTTCTGTGGTGTAGGTGTGTTTAATGTAATATATAGGATAAGTATGTCTGTGTAAGTTATGTTCTCAACTTTTGTAATAATCAAGGTTGTAAATCCTGACTTTTGTAGTCACAAAGGGATGAATGATGTTTAAAGCATTATGTGCTATGCTATGTAAAATATTTGTTAAATGAATATGAATCTAAGTTTCAGTAATGAAACAAGTTTAATATATTAAACTTATATGATAAGGTTTGGAATGTAAGTTAAATTAATGATTTTATTTAATCAGATAATGCCGCCAAGACGTCGAACTCGAAATCAAAGGGCAGAAGAATCTGTCAACAACGCTGAGGGACAACAACAAGCAGACCCGATGCAGAACTTCACGAACATGATAGCTCAGGCTATGCAACAGGGAATACCAGCTGTAGGGAACCAGCCGGACAACCGCTTAGCTAACTTCAAAGTTAAGGTTGTAGGACCGCCAGAATTCAAAGGTACAACTGACCTTGTTGAGGCCCAGACTTGGGTTAAAGAAATTGAAAAAGCATTCGTGATAGCTAGGGTAGCTGAAGGGCAGAAGACTGCTTTTGCCACCTACATAATGAAGGGTGAGGCAAATTTTTGGTGTGGGCAGGATTAGGTGTAGTTACTTGGGATAGGTTTAAAATTTTGTTTTTCGAAAACAAATTTTCACCTAGTATGCAGGCTAGGATAGAGGTGAAATTTTTAGAATTGAAGCAGGAGAATATGACGATATCCGAATATGCCGCCAAATTTAATGAGTTAGCTAGGTTTGCCCCGCATCATGTTGATACGGAGGCTAGAAAAGCGAGAAGGTTTGAGTTGGGATTAAAACCCTGGCTCTACAATAAGGTGGCAGTGTTGTAGATCCCTACATTTGCAGCACTCATGGAGAAGGCGATTATAGCTGAGGAGGGGAGTGAGGCCATGAGCCTTTACAACAAAGAGAGGAAGAATAAGGGTAAGATCGAAGGAGCTAGGAAGGTAGAAATTAATAGTGGGGGCAGGAGTGGAGATGGCAAGAGGAAGGTGAACAACTTTGGGAATGTGCAAGTGAAGCAAGAAGGTGTGAAGAAACAGACTGTGCCGTGTAAGAATTGTGAAAAGAACCATACAGGTGAGTGTCTGAAAGGTAAGTTTGTATGCTATAAGTGCGGGCTGGAGGGCCATATCTCTCCCAATTGCCCCAATCCAAGAATGAACAGTGGGTATTTTCTGTGCGGATCGACTGAGCACAAGGTGAAGGATTGTCCGAAGAGGAGGGCGGAGGCAGGAAGTGTGAATACTGGCACTAGCAGCGGGACTTTTGTAATCACGGGACCTACATCATCGAGCAAGCCAACAAAATCAACACCAAGGGTCTACAACATGACTGTCCAGGACACGATGGCTGTAAGACCCCAAATTTTATGAAATAAAAGTATTTAATTTTTCTTATAATTACAATTCAGTAAATGGTTAAATTAATAAAAAGTTAAAGTTATGGGTGAAATATAAAAATTTTTCAAAATAAACAAGTTGTTATAAAATAATCATTGTTGTCGGGGAATATTCGTTGGTCGTAGAATATTCTTTCTGTCGGGGAATATTCGTACGACGGCGCAGCCATTTGTGGGCCCCATAACAGAATAACTGTCAGATGAAGAAAACGACAAATTTGAGTTTTTATAAATAACGACGTAGTTGTTACCGTTAACACTGTTAGAATACCTGGTGGTTAAAATACAGTAATACGCGTAGTTGCACAGTAGCACACGGTATTGAATAATATTTTTTTAATTATTGATTCTTACGTGAGAAGGTACTACTCAATAATTGTTATAGTAATTTCTGTTCAATATTTTATTTTATTGAATCAATAATTGCTGCGTTAATATTTTATATTATTATTATTTCAATAATTGTCATTACACAGTATTTTCCATTATCGGAGCAATAATTCATATTATCTGAATAATATTATTGGATAACATTATTGGCAATGTCTAGAAAGTTCTGTCTAAGGAGAGGTTTGATCACCTAATTGCGCGCCAATAAGGAGAAATCCTTATTGGAAAGCCCCCTCTTTCCTGGGAACGGTCTGGTTGCCAGTACTGTGATTCTGTAATATTATTTATGAATAATTAATTATTATTTTATATGAAGAGGAAAATATAAATTTTATGTGGAAATAGATGGAGAAATTTTTTAAAGTGACAATTGTTAAAAAATAATATTTTATCTTTTCTGATAAAATAATTTATTATTATATTTAATAAGATAATAATGGTGATAGTTTTACAATGAATGTGGGATATATGAGTATATGAGGAGGAAGAGTATTTTTGTTACATTAAATGATTAACACATGTTTTGTGTGTCGGTGGACCCCATTTCTTGACTGAAATTTAATTATAGCATGTAAAATCGTCCGTTTATGGATTTCGGTCAATTTCTGTTTGGAATTTAGAAAAACTTTCTTCTGCAAAGTTGTAGAGAATTGAATTTTTTATAAAAAATTGCGAGATTCGAATTTTCTGATAAAATGACTATTTTCTATGAATTACTGAAGTTTTAAAAAATAAAATAATTTTTATTATGGGTGGGACCCACTTTTTGGTTGGTGGAATACACATGGGCTGCTGATTATTTTCTTCAAGAATGGCATGCAGATGGCTTTCTTAAGGCATGCGTAGAAGAGTTTGTTAAAATAATATTATTTTATTATTTTAGTCTCCTTTGGCGTTCTAAGCATTTTTCTATAAATAGGGTGCTTAGTTAGAATTGAAAATCACACTAGAATTCATAAATTTTCTCTCTTTCTCTCTCTATATTATCAAGCATATTTGTGAGAGTATTTAGATACTTTGAGAGTTACTATTTAGTAGAAGTTTCCTCCGGTTTTTCATCCGAAGTACTGCTATCTTGAGGTAAGAGATTTTAAGGGTTATTATGTTTTTCAGTTCGTACTTCTTCCGACCTTCAGAAAATTCTAGAAAAATTTAAAATGATATTTTGATGAGTTTTATAGATTGTATCCAAAAATGGTGATTTTTGGATGTATAGATTAAGAGTTATGAATTTTACGGGAAAAGACTATTTTAAAAGTAACTGCTTATAACTCCTTGTGGTTAACTCCAAAATTGATGACATTTTTATTGGAAGTATATCTATATAATATCAGTATACTCTGTGAATTTCGGAATTTTTGGATAAAAGTACAATTTATGATAAATGTCTAAATATTCGACAGTTTTGGCCATATGAAAAATAGTAAATGAATTTTAAAAATTTCGGGAAAAATATATGTTCAATATGGAACTATATTCTGCTAAATCCCAGAAAAGAAATATTTTTGGGACTGATTTGATATTTTTTATGAAAATAGTCTAGTTATGAGTAAATGAATTAAATATGTTATGTGAAGTAAGAAAATTAAAAAATATGATTTTATGGCTTGAGAATCATATATGAGTTATATGCAGATTTTTGATGAGGCTTTTGGTTATTGGTGATGAAATCTTAAGAGTTGGCATTTTATGATGATTAAATGCATTAATTAGTAAAGTGTAAACAATTTACATAAATTATTTATAAGCTTAACAAATATTATTCTTTCAATATCATTATACCAAAATATTGATATGGATTTTATTGTGGAATTTCTACCTTTTTCATGTCGGAGTTACTATTCATGAGTTACTATTCACAAGTTACTATTCACAAATTACTATTCATAAGTTACTATTCACGAGTTACTATTCACAAAAAAATTGGTTTCTTTTTCTAACCAAATTATAGTTGATTTATGAATATTACTCTTGAAATTAAATCCATATTTTGATCATATTATTTTTATTATCATATATAACATTTTTATAACTTTGATGTTGAAATTCTCTTTCGCTTGAGTGTAAAGATGGGCAAATTATTGGTATGATCATGACTATGGATTCTCTTTGGCCAGTAGCGCAAAGTTGAATTGTTGACTGGTATGATCATGACCATTGAATTTATAATTGAATATCTTTAGCTTAACTACAAAGGCGAATTGATCAACATGGTTATAATTATTGTTTATATAAATTTGAAATGATTATATATTTCTTTGAGATAATAATATATTTGGCATGTAGTGCAAATATGAACTGTTGATGAATATCTTTGGCCTGTAGTGCAAAGATGAATTATTGATGAATATTTTTGGCCTGTAGTGCGAAGATGAACTGTTGTTGAATATCTTTGGCCTGTAGTGCAAAGATGGTTTGTTGATGAATATCTTTGGTCGTAGTGCAAAGATGGATTTATTAGCATGTTTATGAACAGGAACAGTGATTTGGTATAACCATGATCTTTGATGTTTCAAGTAAAGACAGGTGATGAAAATATTCTTCGTCCTGGGTGCGAAGAAAAATTTAAAATCACAATTTTGATTATGAGTTATTCATATGATTATGAAAAGGAACTGTTGAGTGATGTTACAGGGAAAAAACATTGTTGGTGGATTTTTAACATGGAGAAGATAATAGACTTTATGGTCTATTTGACTCTTCTAATGGATTGCTCGTTCCGCTGCAACTATGGTTAAAAATTTTTATCATCTACCATATATTCTAAATCTCTGATTTATTACTGTTAAAGGCTATTGATAAATTATTTATCTTTAGTCATGATATTCTATACTGGGCTAGTTATGCTCACCCTTTTGTTTCACAATTCCTTTCAGGTAATAAGAGTGTAGCTGGGTCGAGCGAGGGTAACAGGAAAATAGAACGGTGGTCTCTAGCTGTGGAGGTTCCCCCTAAGCAGTATAAAAAAGTGTTGTATACATCAGTTAGTAGTTATATTTGGTGAATCAAATAGGGTGAGGCGAACCCAACGTTGGAAGGGTGTTTTGTCACTATCATACAAGATGTCTAAAGATATACAACCTTGTGTCATCATAAGACAAGGATGTGCTCATCCACTTGCTGAGTATATTTACGAGCACTACCTATATAATCTTGGTGTTTGTTTGAAGTATAATTCTCAATTACAGACAGTGGAGTTAATGATATGTCAAGAGAAGACTCCCCACTGGAAAGAATATGATAGTAATCTTCTCGTTTTTCTTTGGGGTCTATTGGGTTAACCAAGACCAATTCTGTGGGCATATGATATCTATCATAACCTAGAAGCATGGCCTCCCATGTACGAAGGTTTCCTTGAGCACTTCCCAAAGATTCTAATTTCTAAAACAGTTTTTGACTATACCTTTATGTAAGGTGTCATTGTGAGGTACTGTCCACGGTTGGGACATGAGTCACATTTGGTATATATTTGTATCCAAGCTCACAGCATATATGTTGTTGTATTTTGCACGACAATTGTTGTAATAAAGTTGTAATTATTTTCTGTATCATGTATTTGGCGACTTAGAATAGGTTGGATGGAATGGACCTATTTTGGGGTTGTCACAATGGCAGCTGACAATGGGACTTCAGGTATTATTTATACAACTTTTATTTTATTATGCATGACTTTTTTTAGATATAGTAAATTATTTTATAAAGAAATTTTGAGGGAGGAATTTTAGTTCTTTTAGAAATTAAATTTTCGTTTAATCAGAAAGACAAGCTTTATGTGACTAGTTAAAGATCAGTTCGATCAAAGTTGATCATGATCTATTTGAAATGATTATGTATGTTATGTGCCCTTGTATGTATAGGTTTAAAACGGTGATTCCGGGGACAGAATCTTTATAAGGGAGGGTGAATGTAACAACCCGATATTTTCTATATAATTAAATCAGAAATTTTGCGTATAATTTTTTATTTTTATTTTAAGGATGATGATTTGTACAAGATAATGTGTATATGTAATTATGTGATAAATAAAAATATATTTATTACATGAATAATTACAAATAATTTTATTTTAGAATTATTGATTATTATAAATTATATTCTTATAATAATTAATTTTGAAGTAGAGATGTTTTTATTAATTATTTTCCATGAAAATATAATTATATATTATTTAAATAATATATGAAATGATTTTTAGAATTATTATAATAATTATTTATTTTAGTATATGAATTTATGTAAGATTAATTAAGTTAATTATTTTAACTTAATTAATAAGGTTATATATGGTAAATAAATTAGATATGGAATCCAAACCCTAATTTTTGGAATTTGAGCAAGGAATGAGAATAATAATATAATATTAATTATATTTTGATTTTTCAGTGCTATAAATATGTACTGTATGTACGTATTGATGATGGTTGGTCAATTATGGTGTTTAATGTCAAAACCCTAGTTTTACTATGAGAAACCCTAATTTGAAACTCAAATTAGAGTTCGAGATCGGTTGTACTTGTGATTAGGTGATTAATTTACAAGTATTAGAATTATAATTGTTAATCATGAAAACCCTAATTACTAAATTAAGAAACCCTAATTTCTATATTAGGTAACCCTAATTAGTAATTATAAAACTTAATTACAAATTGTAAACCCTAATTACTAAATTAGCAATGTTAATTGTAATTGGTGATTAAAACCCTAACATTTATGTTAATGTAATTAGAAACCCTAATTACTAATTTTTAACACTAATTGTAAATTGTTAACCCTAATAATTAATTATAAACCCTAATTGATAAATTTGACACCTTGATTGCTTAATTAGAACGCTTAATAATAATTAGTATATGTTAAATCCTTTTGTTCTAGACCTAAGTGGTTAGTTAACCTAACTTAATTAGGAGACCATAATTACAAATTTTTAGAAACTAAAATTCTAATATATTTTTTTCTTAAATAGAAATCCTACAAAATTAATTGTGCAAGACCTTAGGGTTAATCCCTAAGGGTTTTCTAATTGACCAGTGTGCCATTAAAATTGCAAGCTTAAAGACCTTGTTGCCCCTAGTTGCATTGTTTTGGCTAACTAATAGGTTTTGACATTTAGGTGAGTTGGTGACTAACTCATACCAACCCTACATGCTCATAATTGACAGCAACAAGCCTTGTATATCAGCCAATTCATGCATCTTGTATTCTATATATAGATTGAGAGAGAAAAGCTTGTATTTTGTTAGCCATTTTTAGCTCAAACACTCAAACCTTTTCTCTCAACTCAAACCCACGAAATTATTAAGCTTTCCAGTCCCTAAGATCAGCCCTACGAAATCCCCTAACCAAATCAAAAGCCAAAATCAGAAATTAATCATAGAAGGTATAAAACCCTAGCTTAATTTCTGTCCAATTTTCTGTTGTTTGATGTTTGAAATTTTTGTTAAAACATGTTGGTTACAGTGTCTAATGATGATCTGGGTTGCTAGATGTTGAATCCATAACATCTAGAGGCTCGGTTTTGAAGATTTGCAAAATCTGGAAAAAAGTTCAACTGTGGTCTGACAACGAATGTCAGTGGCCACAGATCTTTGCTTGATTATGGTTTTTGTTGTTTTTAAGTTGTTATATGTAGCTTGTAATGTGGTCTTTAATCTGCAAAATGAATCAAGGTCATTTGATGTCTAGAATGGAAGTTATTAACGGTTAAATACCGTTGACCGGCATTGACCGGAAGAAATCTGGGCATCCCAGATTATGCCTAGATCGGTCTGACAGTATGTTTGTGTGACTAGATCTGTCAGGTTTTGCAAGTTCTGTTGATGTTATTGTAATGTAGCATGTTTCTCTAACTATAGATCCATGACTTTAGATCGTGAAGATAATCATCAGGTAGATTATAGCAAGTGGTCAAAGTAGGCCACTCGCACTGACTTAGCTTTTCTGGGAATTTCTAGAAACTGAAATGGGCTTATTTCTGACAAGGTTTGACCAGGTTGGATCTAATGATTCTGCTGATGTTATGATAATGTTTTGCGATAGATCTCTTAAGTTACATGTTGTCTACAAGCTATAACATTTAGATCACAAAAACAACACTTAGATCACAAGTTGTGGAAGCCCAAAGATGCATACTCGAACTGTTCTTCATTTCTGGGTTGTTCTTCATTTCTGGGCAACCCAGAAATGAAGAACAACCTCTGGCAGCTACTTTAGGCTCTTATATCTTCTATGTTATGCATGTTATGACTTTGGTTGTTGTAGGATTTTATAGTGTTGCACTTGTACTACAACCTCCAGTCAGTAGATTGCCTAGAAACACATTTATTTGATCAGTGTTCTTGGTCAAACTAAGCCACTCGAAATCTGACATGGTGTTCTGGGTTTTCATGAAGAACACGAAGAACACCTATAGCGACGGTTTTGTCACTATAGGTGGTCTTTAGTGACAGTTTACATATAAAAATTATATTTTTATTAAATAATTATAGAAAATTAGTTTTTAATTATTAAAAATACAAAATAAATTATTAAAAATTATTTTAAGGTCCGAAAATTAGTATTTAATTATTTTGAATATATTTCATAAATATTTAATATTTTATGAATATTAAAAGTATTTAATTTATTTATTTATAATATTAAATAAAATATTTAAAAATAATTTTAATACATGAAAAATCATTTAAAATTATATTATGTTATAAGAAAATATTTTAAGTTATTTTTAATGACTTTTAATATTTTGTGATAAATTTCATTAATAAATTAATATTAATGATAATTAAGTTATTTAGAAAATGAATTAAGTAAATTGATTAAAAATGATTTTATTATATTAAAAATTATTTTAAATAATTATAAGGTATTTAAAAATATTTTAAGTTATAAAATATAACTTTCAATATTTAAAGGTAAATTTCATTAATTAATTATTATTAATGATATTAAGGTTATTTAATAATTATATTAAATAATTTAGTTTAAAAATGATTTTAATATTATAATAATCATTTTAAAGGAAAATAAAGTGTTTAAAGATATTTTAAGTTATAAAATATAAGTTTTAATATTTATTGGATAATTTCATTAATAATTTAATATTAATGATTATTAATTTAGTATTAATGATATTAAATTTATTTAATAATTATATTAAATAAATAGTTTAAAAATAGTTTTATTAATTTAAAAATTATTTAAAAAGGATATAAATGAATTAAAAATATTTTAATTTATAATTAATGACTTTTAATATTGTGATAAATAGTACATTAATATTTAAATATTAATGGTAATTATTTAAAAAAGATTTTAAATGTTTGAAAAATCATTTAAGGGTAATATTAATACTTTAAAAGTATTTTGAGTTATTATAAATAACTTTAATATTTTGAAAATGATTTCATTAATAGTTTAATATTAATTAAATATTAATGATAATAGAATTATTTAATATTTAAACATTTAATAATGATTCCGGTGTTTAAAAATTCATGATAAATTATAATAAATGTTTTAATATTATATTAAGTCATTTAAAAATAATATGACTGATACTAAGTTACAGGACAGAGTCTTAGACTCGATAATTACCCGATAAAGCCGTCGGTACACTGACATGTTTCAAAAATTGATCTGGACTTAGATAATTTGATTAGATATGTGATTATTTGTGATTCAATGGTTGTTAAATATGGGTGATAATGTGATTAGGTTATGTGCTGACTGCGAATTGTAGTACTATGTGTTATAGTATATTGTTCTAATCGAACGAATGATCTGATAAATGATAGGTCGTGATATAAAAGATAAAACTAAGTTGCAAATTGTAAGCAGCGCATCAGGCAAGTATCTTACCTTTGCATTTTCTTTATGCAATGGACATGAGTAAGAATGTTTTTGAATTATATTATTACTGTACAGATTATTAACCCTATATTATATACGATCATTGATCATCAACATGTTAGTATATGGTAATTCAGATATATATATTTTGTTCGTTAATTTCTATAAATGGTTATACAAGTGTCCCCACTTAGATAATCATTGTATTTAATCACATGTTGATACCTTTGTTAATTACCCGTATATATATATATATATATATATATATATATATATATATATATATATATATATATATATATATATATATATATATGTTAAATTATAGATTATTTGTGACGCCCCCAAAATAGGTATACATCATCTATTTTGAGTCGTCAATAACATGGTACAGAAATAACTACAACTTTATTAATACAACATATAAACTGTGAGTTTAAATACAAATATTGCCATCTAGACAATATTCACACCCAAATAAGTCCTCATTATAATTATTGGTACATTATTTTATAAAAATGGTGAGGACTACTAAGACCACTTTCTAAAACCATCATACCACACCCCGACTAGAACTCGCTACATTATCGCCTCCTGAGAAGAAAAATGGAACAAAAAGGAAAAGGGTGAGCTCAACTAGCCCAGTAAAGAATATTATGACTAAGATAATATAGAACAAATTATCGTTAGTCTTCAACAGGAAAAAATCTAATAAAATACAATAGACAACAAATTTTAAATCAATATTCGCAGCGAAAATAATAATTCATTAGAAGAGTTAAGTAGAGAATGAAATCTACTATCTTCAATGATTTTAAAAGTCTATCATCAATATTTTATCCATGTAACATCAATCAATATATATCTTGATTCAAATATTCATCTTTGCACTACAGGCCAAAGATATTCATCAGTTGGTCATGTTCATCTCAACACCTGTTCATCTTTGCACTACGGGCCAAAGATATTCATCAGAAAATTATTAATTTTTGCACTACAGGCCAAAGATATTCAGTAATATCATCATTTAGGACTTAGGATGATGAAAAATATATTTTAAAAAAACGAATCCAGTGAGATAAAAGAACAAATAGTAAGGATTCGTAATTCGGTTTATCCATATTTAAAAATACTCCATAATAAATTATTGTGGAGCAGAATTCAAAAATGAAGATCAAAACATAGATCCAATCAAAGATAGGAACCATAACAAATAATCTTGGACAAAGAAAAGAATATTTAATTTTTCTGTGAATAGTGTCGTATTTGTGAATAGTGTCGTATACGTGAATAGTAACCCCGTCACTAAATGGTAGAAATTTCACAAGAAAAACCATCATACTTCGTGAATAGTAACTCAAGAATAGTAACTCGTGAATAGTAATTCGTGAATAGTAACTCATAAATAGTAACCCCGACATGGAAAGATAAGAATTTCATAATAAAATTCATACCAATATTTCGGTATAATGATATTTCGGTATAATGATATTGAAAGAAATAATATCATTTATAAAAAAAAATAACATCCCTTATCTCAGAAAGACAGTACTTCTGACTGGAAAACTGGATATAGTGCTGAAGGAACTTGCACCGTATAACAACTCTCAAAGTATCAAAATACTCACAAAAATACGCTCGATATTATAGAGAGAGAAGATTTTAGTTTCTGGTGTGATTTTCAATTTCAACCTAAGCACCCTATTTATAGGAAAATGCTTAGAACACTAAAGTATAAAATTTAATAAAATATTATTATTTATATTACAAATTTCTACGCCCACTTTTACCAACTGATTTCAGCCACCTAGCACATGTTAATGATGCCCACAAACATTTCAAAAACGTTATTCTTTTAAAACAAATTTAAAACTTTAAAAAAATAATTATTTCAGAACTTCAGAACTTCAATAATTCATAATAAATAGCCATTTTGTCAAAAAAATTCAAACCTCATGTCTTTTCCATAGGAAATTTCATTATCTACAACTTTACAGAAGAAAGTTTTTCCAAATTCCAAATAGAAATTAACCGAAATTCACAAACAGACGATTTTAAAGGCTATAATCAAATTTCAGTCAAGAAATGGGGTCCACCGACACACAAAACATGTTTTAATCATTTAATGTAACAAAAATACTCTTTCTCCTCATATACTCATATATCTCACATTCATTATAAAAATATCATCATTATTATATTATAATAATATAATAAAATATTATTTTATCAAAAAAGATAAAATATTGATTTTCAACAATTGTCACTTTAAAAATTTTCTCCATCTATATCCACATAAATGAATATTTTACTTATCATATAAATTAATAATTAATTATTCACAAATAATATTACAGAATCACAATACTGACAACCAGGCAGTTCCCAAGAAAGAGGGGGCTTTCCAATAAGGATTTCTCCTTACTGGCGCGCAATTAGATGACCAAACCTCTCCTTAGACAGAACTTTCTAGACATTGCCAATAATGTTATCTAATAATATTATTCAGATAATATGAATTATTACTTCTATAATAGAAAATATTGTGTAGTGACAATTATTGAAACAACATTAATATAAAATATCAACGCAACAATTATTGAATCAATAAAATAAAATATTGAACAGTAATTACTGTAACAATTATTGAGTAGTGCCTTCTTACGTAAGAATCAATAATTGGTGCAATACCGTGTGCTACTGTGCAACAACGCGTATTACTGTATTTTAACCACCAGGTATTCCAACAGTATTAACGGTAACAACTACGTCGTTATTTATAAACAACTTATACTTGTCATTTTCTTCATCTAATCGCTTTTCGTTATGGGTTCTACACAAGGCTGCGCCGTCGTACGAATATTCTTCGACAGTAAGAATATTCAACGACCAAACGAATATTCCCCGACAACAATGAATATTTTATAACCACTTGCTTGTTTGAAATATTTGCGCATTTTACCCATAACTAACCACATTAATCAATTCAACCCTTACTATTTCAAAATAGAGGAAATTCGATTTCATTAATAATAAGTTGGGGTCTTACAACCTCCCTTCCTTATGAAATTTTGTCCTCGAAATTGACATACGTACCTGGTATTTCGAAAAGGTGAGGATACCTCGCTTTCATTTCTGTTTCCAGCTCCCAGGTCATTTCCTTAATAGCATGGTTCCTCCATTAAACTTTAACTTGTGGTATGACCTTTGTGCGTAGGACATGCTCTTTCCTATCCAAGATCTTGACAGGTACCTCTTCGTATGTTAAGTCTTCGGCTATCACGTCCGGTTCTAACTCAATAACGTGGTTCGGGTCTTTCACATATTTACGAAGGACAGATATGTGAAAAATATTATGAACACGAGACATACTTGGAGGTAACGCGAGTCTATAGGCCACATTTCCTACTCGGTCAAGAATCTGAAATGGACCAATAAATCGTGGATTGAGCTTTTCTCTCTTCCCGAATCTTGTAACTCCCTTCCACGGAGCAACACGTAACAATACATGATCCCCAATATCAAATTCTACGTCCTTTCGATGAAGATCCGCATAACTCTTTTGTCGATCTTGTGCCGTTTGTATACGTTATCGAATCATTTGGATCTTTTCTTTAGTCATACGTACCAACTCGGGTCCCAACAATGTTGCTTCACCCACCTCATCCCAATATATTAGAGAGCGACACTTTCGTCCATACAATGCTTCAAATGGAGCCACACCTATACTTACCTGATAACTGTTGTTATAGGAGAATTCTACCACTGGTAAATACTTATCCCAACTCCCTTTGAAATCTAAAATACAGAGTCTTATATAGATCTTCAAGAGTTTGAATAGTCCTCTCTGATTGTCCATCCGTTTGAGGATGGTATGCCAAACTGAATCGTAAATCCGTGCCCATAGCTTTCTGCAAGCTAACCCAAAATTGTGAAGTGAATCTTAGGTCACGATCCGAAACTATAGATACTGGCATGCCATGAAATCTCACAATCTCACTTACATACATACGAGCAAGACGTTCAAGGGAATAAGTCTCCCATATTGGCAAGAAATGAGCAAACTTAGTTAATCTATCAACAATAACCCAAATAGCATTTATACCTTGAGAAACCGTAGGAAGGCCCGTAACGAAATCCATTGTAATATGTTCCCACTTCCATTTCAGAATCTCAAGCGGTTGCAATGGACCCTTAGGCACTTGATGCTCCGCCTTTACACGTTGACAAGTTAAACACCTTGAGATAAACTTTGCAATCTCTCTCTTCATATTGTTCCACCAAAATGTATGTCGAAGATCACGATACATTTTGGTACTTCCAGGATGGATTACAAATGGTGTATTATGTGCCTCCATCATGATCTTGTACTTCAAATCAGAGTCATTAGGAACACAAAGTCTGGAGTGGACTCGAAGTATTCCTTCTTCATTGATTCTTTCTTCTAGAATAACACCTTCTTGCATTTTCTTCTTCATACGCATCAGCTCCGGGTCTGTGGCTTGAGCAACTTTAACTTTATCGATTAAAGTTGGTTCTATGTGTATACTTGACATCATCGCATGGGTCCCCAAAGTCTTGAATTCTATCTTCATCTTTTGTAAATCACACAAAATAGGTCTTTGACAATATCGCACTCGTACTCGTATACGATCCTCCACTCAACACGTCAGCTACCACGTTCACTTTTCCAGGATGGTATGGTCAGAGCAGGTGCCAAAATGAGTCTTCTCTTGAGTTCTTTGAAACCTTTCTCACATTCCTTGCTTCATTCGAATTTTGTATCTTTTTGAGTCAGCTGTGTTAATGGAGTAGCGATTCAAGAATATCCTTCAACGATTCTCTGATAATAACCAACTAAGCCTAGAAAGCTACGTATTTCAATTACTAACTTAGGTTGCTCTTAACTGTGACTCATATCCCAATCTTGGATATCACGTCACAATGGCACCTATCAGTTTACTATCGCATAAATATGACGCCCCCTATGGAGAGTTTGGCTTCAGTGCATTCCGTAAAGGAAGTCATCAGATAGAGGCTCGGGTATCAACTTCTATAGTTGGATTTTTAACTCCTGAAGTTCAATACGAGTCATTCAATATGAGATTTTAGAAATGGGTTTTGTACCGAGTTCAAAGTCGATACAAAATTCAATATCACACTTTGGGAGTAGGCCAAGAAATTCTTCAGGAAATACATCAGGAAATTTACTAATAACAAAAATATCATTTAAATCTGACGTATTTTTGTTCAAGTCCATAACATGGGCTAAAAAAACTTGACATCCGTTTTTCAATAAACGAATGACTTTATGGCTTGATATGAAAATGTTTGACTTCAATGGTTTGGTTGCTTGAATTCGAATAACAGGTTGCTTAGGAATATGAAAACTAACAACCTTACGAAAGCAATCAATTTTGGCATGATGAGTAGTTAACCAATCAATCCCTATAATCACATCAAAAGCAAGTATCTTTAAAGAGATAAGGTCAACAGGTAAGGTGATGGTGCCAACTTGGATCAAACAAGATTTATAAACAGTGGATGTGATGAAAATTTCTCCTAACGGAGTCTCCACAGATAAATCAAAGTCTAATTTCTCCGGAGTCAAGTTTAAACGTTGAGCACAAGCAGGAGAGATAAATGAATGGGTAGAACCGGTATCTAATAAAGTATAGATTTCACAAGAATTTATAATTAACTAACACGTGATACCTTCGTTCGGGTTCCTCACGTTTTGAGCAGTCACGACAAATGCTCCTCCAGGAACCGCTGACTTTGACTTGTTCGTATTCGCCTCTGGTGTCACCGTCCCAACTGGACTTAACTTTGCAATAGAGTACATTCCACCCTTCATTAGTTCGTCGCATTCCTGATCCATGATTTGGATCATTACTCTCCGATCCATATCAAATTGGGGTTGACCGCTCTTCACAGGGTATTTTCTAACTCGATGTTGGGTTCTCCCAATTGCTGTCCAAAAAGCGAAATCTATTTGATCTATTTTGGCCTTATTGGATCGAACGTCTTTTTCTACAATATCAACGCGTCGTGCGGCTTTTACCCATGCATCATCTATTCTCATTCGTTCGGTTGCTTCTTCTTTCATCAGAACTTTGATCATGGCATTCTCAGATTCTAGCTCTAATATCTTATACTCTGACAAAGAGTGCTTCTGTTCAAGCATCGCACATCGGGTAACACAATTTTGAATTGTTACATCTCTTTGTTCCACGACCGCCTGTCGTTCTTCAGCCTGCTCTTCTAACTCATGAATACGATTTTGTAGTTCTAAATTTCGATCATAAAATTCTTCTAATAAATGCTCCTCAGGTTCCTCTTCTTCCTCTTCTTCCTCACTCTCAGCTGCTACCTCTGCGACTATCTCGAGTGCAACTATTAATTTTTCACTCACCACATGGATATCCCTAATTCCTTCTTCGCCTGACATGACATTATCCTGGTTGGTGATTAGAAGTGTCTCCACGATCTCATTCACTCCATTGTTAACATTTTTCACTGCTATTCTCAAATATTGTCACAAAACAAGGGTTAATTTAACAAATTAACATATCACGTAATATCCCTATATTATGACCGACCAACAAATAAGCTTAGGTAGGACACGCTAGTGAAGGATTTACTCGTCTCTTTCCTCCTAGTTCTATTCCCCGATCTCCGCCAGAGATCATATCCATAATCTCTGATACCAACTGTGACGCCCCCAAAATAGGTATACATCACCCATTTTGAGTCGTCAATAACATGGTACAGAAACAACTACAACTTTATTAATACAACATATATACTGTGAGTTTAAAGACAAATATTGCCATCTAGACAATATTCACACCCAAATAAGTCCTCATTACAATTATTGGTACATTATTTTACAAAAATGGTGAGGACTACTAAGACCACTTTCTAAAACCATCATTCCACACTCCGACTAGAACTCGCTACATTCTCGCCTCCTGAGAAGAAAAATGGAACAAAAAAGAAAAGGGTGAGCTCAACTAGCCCAATAAAGAATATTATGACTAAGATAATATAGAACAAATTATCGGTAGTCTTCAACAGGGAAAAATCTAATAGAATACAATAGACAACAAATTTTAAATCAATATTCGCAGCGGAAATAATAATTTATTAGAAGAGTTAAGTAGAGAATGAAATCTACTATCTTCAATGATTTTAAAAGTCCATCATCAAAATTTTATCCCTGTAACATCAATCAATATACATCTTGATTCAAATAATCATCTTTGCACTACAAGCCAAAGATATTCATCAGTTGGTCATGTTCATCTCAACACCTGTTCATCTTTGCACTACGGGCCAAAGATATTCATCAGAAAATCATTAATCTTTGCACTACAGGCCAAATATATTCAGTAATATCATCATTTAGGACTGAGGATGATGAAAAATATATTTTAAAGAAAACGAATCCAGTGAGATAAAAGAACAAATAGTAAGGATTCATAATTCGGTTTATCCATGTTTAAAAATACTCTATAATAATCTATTGTAGAGCAGAATTCAAAAATGAAGATCAAAACATAGATCCAATCAAAGACAGGAACCATAACAAATAATCTTAGACACAAAAAAGAATATTTAATTTTTTTCCGTGAATAGTGTCGTATTTGTGAATAGTGTCGTATACGTGAATAGTAACTCCGTCACTAAATGGTAGAAATTCCACAAGAAAAACCATCATACTTCGTAAATAGTAACTCGTGAATAGTAATTCAGGAATAGTAACTCGTGAATAGTAACTCATAAATAGTAACCCCGACATGGAAAGATAAGAATTTCATAATAAAATTCATACCAATATTTTGGTATAATGATATTGAAAGAAATAATATCATTTACGAAAAAAAATAACATCCCTTACCTCAGAAAGACAGTACTTCTGACTGAAAAACTGGATATAGTGCTGAAGGAACTTGCACCGTATAGCAACTCTCAAAGTACCAAAATACTCACAAAAATACGCTCGATATTATAGAGAGAGAAGATTTTAGTTTCTGGTGTGATTTTCAATTCTAACCTAAGCACTCTATTTATAGGAAAATGCTTAGAACACCAAAGCAGAAAATTTAATAAAATATTATTATTTATATTACAAATTCCTACGCCCACTTTTACCAACTGATTTCAGCCACCTAGCACATGTTAATGATGCCCACAAACATTTCAAAAACGTTTTTCTCTTAAAACAAATTTAAAACTTTTAAAAAATAATTATTTCGGAACTTCAGAACTTCAATAATTCATAATAAATAGCCCTTTTGTCAGAAAAATTTGAACCTCATGTCTTTTCCATAGGAAATTTCATTATCTACAACTTTGCAAAATAAAGTTTTTCCAAATTCCATATAGAAATTGACCGAAATTCACAAACGGGCGATTTTACAAGCTATAATCAAATTTCAGTCAAGAAATGGGGTCCACCGACACACAAAACATGTTTTAATTATTTAATGCAACAAAAATACTCTTCCTCCTCATATAGTCATATATCCCACATTCATTATAAAAATATTATCATTATTATATTATAATAATATAATAAAATATTATTTTATCAGAAAAGATAAAATGTTAATTTTCAAAAATTGTCACTTTAAAAATTTTCTCCATCTATATCCACATAAAATGAATATTTTCCGTATCATATAAATCAATAATTAATTATTCATAAATAATATTACAGAATCACAATACTGACAACCAGGCAGTTCCCAAGAAAGAGGGGGCTTTCCAATAAGGATTTCTCCTTACTGGCGCGCAATTAGATGACCAAATCTCTCCTTAGACAGAATTTTCTAGACATTGCCAATAATGTTATCTAATAATATTATTCATATAATATGAATTATTGCTTCGATAATAGAAAATATTATGTAGTGACAATTATTGAAACAACAGTAATATAAAATATCAATGCAACAATTATTGAATCAATAAAATAAAATATTGAACAGTAATTACTGTAACAATTATTGAGTGGTGCCTTCTTACGTAAGAATCAATAATTAGTGCAATACCGTGTGCTATTGTGCAACAACGCGTATTACTGTGTTTTAACCACCAAGTATTCCAACAGTATTAACGGTAACAACTACACCATTATTTACAAATAACTTATACTTGTCGTTTTCTTCATCCAATCGCTTTCCGTTATGGGTCCCACACAAGGCTGCGCCGTCGTACGAATATTCTCCGACAGTAAGAATATTCAACGACCAAACGAATATTCCCCGACAACAATGAATATTTTATAACCACTTGCTTGTTTGAAATATTTGCGCATTTTACCCATAACTAACCACATTAATCAATTCAACCCTTACTATTTCAAAATAGAGGAAATTTGATTTCATTAATAATAAGTTGGGGTCTTACATTATTGTTGAACAATATAAACCTTTGGTTTGGAACCCAGACAAGTATGAACATCCCTTACAGGGGAAAAACTTTTTATGCACCCAAGGTGGACAAAGTGAATGATACCCTCGTTCTTGCATGTAGTATTGATCAATGCAGGGCATAACGGGCTGATCACCCCCCGTGCCCGTAAGTTATGACGGTTTGTAGATGAATTTCTGTTTAACCTTTACAAAAATAGAAAACAATATTCATAGCATGTCACCTAAACCCTATTTATAGTCATTATGTAGTTTCAAAAAATTTGGTATAGAATTGATATATTATTATCATTGGTGCAGATTACTTCACAACTATTGAATCATTGTAGAAGGGCAGTACAAAGAAAATATTTAAATTCTTTTAGCTTATATATATAATTGCTATTACTTGCTGGGCACTCAAATGCTCATCCTTGCTTAATTTAAATATTTTCAGCTAAGTGTGAAGAACCAGAGAGCTCATGCAGAAACAAAGGAAAAGGAAAGCTAACCAAATAAGATTTGTGGTAGTTTATGTATTAGTTCGATATTATTAAGACAAGTTTGATATATATTATCTATCGTGTATTGTAATGTATGTTTAAAGGTCTCGTACTTGGGAACTAGACTCTGATGATATGTAAATTAAGTTGATCTTTATATTATTGTTATTATTATTAGTATTATTCTGCTCATAGAAATGGTATCGTGAAGCACCGAGTTCGGGTTTCAAGTACCTGAATTTGGGGGCGTCACATTCCTCAAGTCTATCTTTGAAAAATATTTTGCTCCCTTTAGCTGATCGAACAGGTCATCGATTCTAGGTAATGGATAATTATTTTTAATCGTGACCTTATTCAATTCTTAGTAATCAATGCAGAGCCGCATCGATCCATCTTTCTTCTTAACGAATAATATCGGTGCTCCCCATGCCGATACACTCTGTTAAATATACTTCTTGTCGAGCAATTCTTGTAATTGCACCATAAACTCTTTCATTTCTACCGGGGCCATTCTGTACAGTGCTTTAGATATCGAGGCTGTTCCTGGTAATAAATCTATCACGAACTCGATTTATCGATCTGGCGGAAGACCTGGCAAATCGTCTAGAAATACGTCTACAAAATCTCTTATGATCGGTATCTCTTCTAACTTTGCACTTTTCTTCTGTGTATCAACTATATAGGCTAAGTATCCTACACATCCTTGTCTCAATAACTTCTTGGCTTGCATCACCGTCAGACAACTTTCTTGTCGAGGTGACTTACTGCTATAGAACACTACCTTTGATGGAGTCATAAGGTTAACACATTTTCTTTGGCAATTAATTACTGCTCCGTGATTGAATAACCAATCCATTCCCAGTATAACATCAAACTCGCCAAGTCTAATTGGTATCAAGTCTACCATCATCTCTTGACCCTTTATAACCACTCTACAATTCTTATATACGAATCTAACAGGAATCACTTCCCTATTCGCAATCTCTATGCTCAAAGGATAATCTAATTCTTCTTGAGGAAAATCTAAATTCTGAGCAAATTCATCGAATATAAATGAACAAGTAGCACCCGAATCAAATAGTACATAAGCATTAATACCATTAATCGGAATGATACCTAACACCACATCCTTAGACTATACAACATCTTACATGGTCATATTGAAAGTTCGCGCAGTAGGTCGGCTTGACTGAGCTTGTCCAGTGATAGTCAATGCACCACCACCGTTGTTGTTTCCCTTTTCCACCACTTGCACTTCCTGCTGGCTTCTTAAGGCAATCACGAGCCATGTGATCCTTGGAACCGCAGGTATAACATGCTCCTTTCTTCGGACTAAAATAGTTCCGTGCAATGTGTCCCTCCTGACCACAGTTGAAACATACCCGCTTTCCCTTCAAATATACCCCAGTATGGTTTTTTCCACACATTGCACAAGCTTCAAACTTTTTCTTTTGCTGATTTCCCTGTTGTCCTCCCGCAGTCGAATTATCGCTCCACTTCCTCTTCTGACTATTACTTCCAATGTTACTTCCACCAGCCTTATTTTCATTCTCATTCTTCCTCTTCTTCTGTTCTTGGTTGTACTTGGTCAAGACATCGCTTCCACCCTCCGCGATAATTGCCTTTTCCAAAACAACCGCAAATGTATTCAGCTGGAACATTGAAACCTTACTATAAAGCCAGGGTTTCAATCCTTATTCGAACCTTCTCGCCTTACGCTCATCCGTATTGACTTGATAAGTGGCAAACCTTGCCAACTCGTTAAACTTCGCAGCATATTCTGCCACCGTCATTGTTCCTTGTTTAAGTTCTAGAAATTTCACTTCCAACTGATTCTGAGAACTTTCTGGAAAATATATTTCAAAGAACATCTCCTTAAATCTATCCCACGCTATCACTCCCTGTCCCCCACGAACCTTATTTTCCTTCCACTAGTAGCTAGCTTCAGACTTCAGCATAAACGTTGCGAACGCAGTCTTCTGATCTTCGTTAACTCTAGCAACATCGAACACCTTTTCCATTTCCATAATCCAGGTTTGGGCTTCCACTAGATTCATAGACCCTTAAAACTCTGGCGGTCCAACCGCTTTGAATCCTGTAAAGGTCGTGACTTGAGCTTACGGTTGATTCGCAAGTGCTCCTGTCAACAAAGTTACCAACTGCTGAACCGGGTTAGCATTGGCCTCGTTATTATTATTAGTAGACCCCTTAGGAGGTGGTTGTTGACGTGGTTGTCTTCTTCTAGGAGGCATTTTCTGTTAATATATACACTTATTAGTTCATTACTCAACTTCTTGGGTATTTGAAGTTTAACTTAAACATTCCAAAATGAAAGCTATAACACATAACATTTCAAATAAACTTTTATTCATTCATAAAGTTTTAAAACATATTAAAGATAACATATATGCTATAAACATCCACTTTCCTGAACTAAACAAGCTTCAGGATTACATTCTCATACTATCCCTTTATTCATCTCAAATAAGGGATTCTTAGTTTATTTATTCACATAATTAACCACATATTATTATCACTCTTATTTTTTATCTATGCATATTAAGACGTCGTAAGGCTTCTCGACGTTCCTCCTCCATAATACGATATGCTGTTCTACGATCAATCACGAACCACGGCGAGTCCTCAAACTGAGGTGGGTAATAATAGACTCGATCCTGGGCCCTATCAATCACAGAATTAAAAGTGTAATCCATCTCATTCATCTTGGCTTTCTTCACTTGAACCTTAGCCTCAGCACGGTCTTCACGTTGAGTCGCCTTCATCCAAGCATCCTCTGCTCTTGCACGCTTAGCTAATTCCTCTTTGAAATCATCTTTTAATTTCTCCATGTCAGTCTTCATCTTCTCGTTCATTGCCAACAAATCTTTATGTTGACCTTTCATTTGCACTAAGTCCCACTCCGTGTTTCCAAGGCGTGAGTCAAGTTCTTGAATCTCCGCATCCTTCTGCTCCATCGTAGCATGATGCATCTCAACCATCTCCTTCAGTTCCTCAACATTATCCTGCAATTCTATGTTACGGTCGTACAGAGCGTCATACAACTCAGCTGATATGGAGTTTGGTGGAAACTCCTCAGGATCCTCTTCCTCATCATCCTCCTCTATCTCCTCAGAACTAACATCCTCAGGATCGGTCACAGGATCATCCTCCAAAATCAATTGTTCCCGCACAACGTGAATATCCCGGGGTTCGTCATCTCTAGGTACATGAGGTATCACCTCCCTAGCTGGACTGAATCCTCCTTCGTTAGACATCATGTCAACAAAATATTTTAAGTTTTACCTAACATTTTTGATACTCGCGAGCACAATTGTTATTAACACATAGCACATAATGTCTTTTATTGTTTAGCTTCAATAGATACCTTAATCCATTCCTTAAAACCCGATAAGAGTTAAACAACACTATGTTTTCTGTTTCCTTAAAGGTTACTTCCTAAGGTTTCCCCCACCTAAAGCTCTGATATCAGCCCGTGACACCCCCAAATCCAGGTACTTCATTCCCATAGGATTTGGTGCTCACTGTCCAAAACCATTACATCTAACTACCCATCATAAAGGATAAAGACATAATTTAAATAACTTAAACAATAGTCTTTCCCGTTAATCTAACCTTAAATTATTACATCAGTTTGCGGAATACATCATAAAAATAAAACAAGTCTTTAACTTAATCAATTAAAATAAAATTCTCATAAGTCTTCAACACTTGGACATTTTGTCCTTTCCTTTGCTAGTATATGGCTCATCAACTTTCTCAGCTTTAGCTGCAGTGTTAAATGCAAGAGTGAGCAAACAATTGCTCACTGATATAAAGAGTAGTAATAACAACATGAGAATGAACAACGAATGCTGAACAATAATGAACTTGTTCTACGAATCAGAAATAGAAAACAAGTTCGAACTTTAATATCTGAGGGTTATAGGACCACGAACTATGTCTCCGGTATTTAGGTTTTATTACCTTAACCTTAACAATCATTAGACTATACAGACTCTTCTTAATGTACTTAGGGGGATCAGCCATTTGTACCATGTATTGTGCACAAATATATAAACGTTACACATACAAAATCCCCTATGTTAGGGTTGTTCGTCTCAGTTTAAATTTAGAATTTTCGCACTAAAAAAAGTTTAGTTTAGAACTAGCTTATCAGTGTTTCTAGAATTTTAGAACACTATTCAAATTCCATCAATAAAGGTTTAATACAAGAATGTATAACTGAACAAGGCTATCAATGTTAAAGATCGGATATCAACAATATAATTGAATAAACACGATACACATGCAAAGTGCTAAATCCAAAAGAGTTAGAATAATCTCATTTGAATCAATGTTTTAGAACAATTTATGCTTTGAATAACAATATTAAGATTTAGGAAATAAAACTCACTCAAGGTAACGAATTAGGTTACAAGAGCTGATTCAAACATACGCAAGATAGATTAGGCTTGCTCAATAAAAAGAGTTAAGGTTTAGGAACTTGCATTCATTAATAAAAGAATGAAGTTAGAAAGCTTGCTCAATAATGACAAGATAGAATTAGAAACGTGCTCAATGTAAAAAGATAGGTTTAGAAACTTGCCTTGTATGTAAGCTACACAAGTGTAAAATAATCTCCAATTACCCTACATATATCATTGAAATCGCAACAACAATTAGTTGTATGAATATTAACTTTATGGGTATAACCCATCATTTAGGTCGTAACATTAACCTAACATCTAACCACGTTGGTTAACATCCTTAACGAATCTGAAATCTCATTACGATCTAGCATAACTTAATCGTTCATCTCCAACTTTGAAAACATCACATTTGGTTTCATTTTATAACTTATTTAAATAATTATCTAAAATCTTTACACTTTGCATTACAACACATTACAATTTATTATTATAGTTTATATTATGTCTTAACATCATTAACATGCATGCTTAACCAACACAAGTCCATTACACATGACATGTAAATAAGCAGACTTCACTGCCTCAGACCAGAGTATGGCGTAGCTGCGCTTGGGACTGGCGCAGCTGCGCCGTTTCTGGTCTTGGCACCGGCGCAGCTACGCTAGTGCACAGACAGAACCAGAAACACAGCAACAGTGTTCCGTTTTTAGCCCAACAAACACGAATTTCACCCAAAAAACAGTGAAATTAACACAAACAATTGATATAAGGCTATCATAAACATGATTGCTAACATATTCATCAACATAGAATAATTTAACAACAACTTTGACTAATTTAATTCTTTAAATTTCATGTTTTCTCATGAAAACTCTATTTTTAAGTTTCTTCTCAAAAATCATCACTGTAATCTCAATTTTTCACCAAATTACTTCGTTCAAACTACGCTCTCTTCGTTTTTAAATGAACTAGCATAAACAAGACTCAATTTATAGTTTAGCATACGAATTGGCCACTAAAATTTGTACTTTACACAAGTTATATGGAAAAATATAAACACTGTAATTTACTTTTATTCCTTCAAACCAATTTCTCACGAATTTGACAAACAAGTATCAAGTATACATGATGATTAATAGATTTTGCAACACTACATGCTCATACATCTACCACAATTCACATGATTTCCAAATCATATAAAATACATATACTAGAATTAAGAGTTAAAATTAAGAATAGTTTATACCTTGATTTAGCAAAACGATTACCCAATCCTTCTCTTCCACTTGACCATCACAAAAACTCTCTCAAGCTCTCACTCACAATCTCCTCTGTGTTTGTCTCTCTCACTACTCTGTTATATCTCCTTAGCAAAATAAAATGCGTGAAACATAAACCGATATGGCACGTACTTATCAGTTAAGAAAATAAAAGGCGTCAGTTAAATAAACCAAAGGTCACAAGGCCTTGTTTGGCCACACACCAAATCCCCCAACTAGATTATTTTAATAATATTATATTATATAGTTTCATGTGTCACTCTAGTTAACCAAATAACATTAACTTAATTAATTTAAATAACTTGTAATGGTAATTAAAATAATTTCTATTATAATTATATTTATGAATAACAATTAATTATATATCTAATTTAATTAATAAATTAGAAACATCACTTTATTTAATTTATTTATTTTCTTTAAATTAAACAATTCATTTAATTTAATTATTTTCTTAAATATTAAGCAATTGATTTAATTAAATTAAATCCTTTAAATAAAATTATCATTACTCAATTTAATTAACATCAATCAATTTAGTTACTAAATTAATTAACCAAAATTTATAAATTATTTATTTTTCTCAATAAATAAATTATTTAAAATATTTAATTTAATTCAATAAATATTAAAATTAAATTACAAATTTCTCAATCGTTACATTCTTGGCCTGCATAATCGTCAGACATCTCGCTTGTCTAGGCTATTTTCTACCATAGAAAACTACCTTTGATGGAGTCATAAGGTTTATATATTTCTTTTGGCAATCAATTATCGCTCCATAATTGTAGACACTCGAAATTTTCTGCACACCTGTTATTGACATTGCAGGAAGGCAGATTCATCTTTCAGAGATAACCTTGGAAGACAGTTCACATCCAGTCTGGATACTACCGAAAGCTCAGTTTCAACCCCAGAACACACTAGGAGTAACAGCCTCAACCCCGGAACACACACCGGGAGTAACAGTTCCAAACTCGGCGATGACACCGAAGCCTGCAGTTCCAATACCGGAACACACATCGGAGAAGACAGATTCATCCCGGAGATAACCCTAAGATGTTCCAGTCTCAGTCTTAACCATGGGAGTAGCTACCAACCTTGGTGATAACCCCAAGGAATACAGTTCCGGCGATAACCCCATAAATGCTTGTTTCAAATGCAATCAGCTTCAATCTCGGTGCTCACAACGAGATACTCAGTACCAACCCGGAGATAACACCGGGAGGACAGACACACCTCAGAGATGACACTGAGGACCTTTAACACTTGCAGCAGTCCAATCTCAGCGATAACTCTGAGCAACGTCTACTTTATCAGCCCAACCGGCGATAACCCCGGTAAGGGGCAAAGTCGTCATCTCGCCACCATGACGCCACACCGTACCATCTCAACGCTTTGATACATACACAATGTCCCATAAAAGCCAAGGAAAACCAATCCGGAGTGACTATTGCGCAGGATAATGGATAAAATTTGAAGCTGAAGACCGGAGGGCATTGTCCCATCTTCATAACTTTGTACAACCTCTAATCCCATGTCATTGCGTAACTCTCGACAACGGTGGTCCGAAATAGGTCCTATATACCCCAGTCAGATGCCCGGATTGCAATTCTGAAAGTTCGAATGGACATCACGTTGTATGCGTGCACGTACTTCGAGACGACGGGACCCACGAAGCCCGGGGCACCGCGGGCAGCCTCTGGTACACTTGCGGCCACCTGTGGCTCGACCCTCTATAAATAGAGGGCTTAGGGTGGCCATTTTAAGAGAGGAGAAGGCGAGGAAGCCCTGCCCAATTTGCTCTGTACTCACCCTATACTGAGTGCTTTCTCATTTTAAACACTTGTGAGCTCACATATAGCTATTTCTGTACCTGTGGAAGCTAGTGTTTATCTACTTTAAAGATATAGAAGTCTTCTTTGGTAGCCCACTGTAAGCCTTCTCACACACTTTAAAGCCTTTCTCTTCATATGTACACACACCGCTCTTCACGTTGAGAGTCGTGTTGTGTGTGTTTGCCTGAACTTCGGTCCGTAGTTTTATTTCAGTTTGTATATACATATATATTTATATATATCGACTAATATTATCGAGTTATGCCTCGATTAAGCCTAGACTTCGGTTTGGAGCGTTTACTTGCTTTTGTATATATATACATTTATATATATGAAACTCTGTTCGATGAGCCTAGACTTCGGTCTGGAGCGTTTACTGCTTTAATATATATATATATATATATATATATATATATATATATATATATATATATATATATATTTATATATTAACTGTTGTCGAACTTTGTTCGATGAGCCTGGATTTTACATCCGGTGCGTTTACCGCTTTAATATATATATACTTATATATATTAACTGTTGTTGGACTTTGTCCGATGAGCCTAGATTTTATATCCGGTGCGTTTATCGCTTATATATATATATATATATATATATATATATATATATATATATATTTACATTTCGTCCCACCTTGAGTTTAATTCGTGGTGGTTGACCATTTTTACTGCTTTCTGTACATTTTGTCCAGCCTGGATTTTCATCCGTGACGGTAGATAGCTTTTACAGCTTTATTTACATTTCTGATCCCCCATGGAGCTGCTTCGCGGTTGGTGATCATGTCTGTATATATATATATTTACAGCTTTTATATATATACCTACTTACTGCGTTTATATCAATTGTGGCATTATGTGTGCCTAGAAATCATGTGATCACATATTCAGTCTACTGAATCTAGATTTGCTTCCCGTGATGGACCTTTTCAGCTGTAAGTAGCTTGTAAATTTATCTATGATGTTTGGATCTCCTCAGATGGCTTTCATACCCACATGGAGTTCAGCACCTTTTTGTAAATTATTTTCTTACAGATGCCTCGCATCTAGAAAATCAAATCAACCAAGCCGAATATTGAATAAAATGGGAGTGTAAAAGGTCTCAATTACTATTGAGCATATTACAAAACATCACTGCCATATCTTGTTTAAAACTGAATTTTTACATAAATTCAAACCCTGTGTATATAGGTGCGAACAAGGCCTCACACTACTTCCAAATAAAAGCACATTGACCCACACACACACATTCATATAATAGTTTCTTGAAAAGTGGCGGTCACCGTGACAACACGGATGTCGGGGGGTGCCTAACACCTTCCCTCCGCATAAGCAAGTCCCCGGACCCTAATGAATCTCTATTTCACCGACCCGTTTAGCAGCGTCACATCACTGGGTCAATGTGTAAACCTTTTCTCAGTTATGTTGGTACAACCAGTTAAAAAACCAACTGGCGACTCTTACAGTCCAATCGTCGACATTATACATGTCGGACCTTTTTCACTTGTTTTTTCAAATAAATCTCACATAAAATGAGAACACAAAAAAACAGGTAACGAAAAGGGACAAATAAAAATTCCGACGTCGACAGGTGGCGACTCTGCTGGGGACTCCAGTAAGAGGACTTAAGCCGCTATTACAAGCTTTGCAAAATTGTTATATGCTTGTGTGTGGATGTTGCATTTACATTTATGTTGAATGTGTAAGAATGCATATCTTTACTGCGATTAATGCTTTACACTATATCTGCCTGTGATATTAGTGCTTCGCACATGTCATCATTTTCATATACGGTGAGACACGATGTATGTGAATGTATGTTGTGTGGTCCCTCCACCAGGAGGCTATCCTGTCGGTATTTGATTACTGGACTAGTAGGAAGACTAATTCCCGCGAGGCTCAGGAAAGGCATCACCCAAATTCGCTCCAGTTGAAAGACCAGATTAACTTCCCGTTGAGTAAATTGCGATGATTTGGGAACCTTCATGCCGAAAAACTGCGAGAGTAACCTAAGATAGGTCAGCCTCTGATAAACCAAACGCGGAGGAAAGTCTCTTCATGCTTTCTCATTTCAAATTACTTGTAAAGTCAATTACTTGTAATTTACATTACATATTCATCTCCATGAAATGAGAAATATGAAGAAATATGTGCATGTACATATTTAAATTGACATCCTATCCTGTATTACAAATAGCTAACATCCGTTTTGCAGGACAAAATTTCTAAAATGGACACATCACATAGCATGTTAACATTTACAGACATCCCTAAAACTAAACTATGCTAGTCTTGTCACAGGGAAGCATTCGGACCTATTACCCGGTCAAAGTCGAAAAAGGCCGCAGGCCTACAGCCAATCATGTCTTCATCTGACCAGTCTAATCCAGTTTCTCACGAGGAATTTGACGGATTAAGTAAACAAATTACAGATTTGGCTATTCTGATTAAAGAACTACATCAATCTATGCAAGGTCCAAAAATACATGTCCATGCTAAATCCTCCACACAAGGAGGAACTCAAGGTTCTGATAAAGCCATTACAATACCTGAACTGCAGTTGGATACAACCAACAAAAGTCATGATGTTGCCCAGCTCACAAGAGATCCAAACACCGGTGACATCAAAAAGAAAGTTCTTTAAATGGAAGAAACCCTTCGCGCTGTCAAAGGAATTGGAGCACGTGGGAGTGTTTCACTTGTATATTCCCTGGTGTTCATTATCCAGAAAAGTTCAAAACTCCTGACTTCAAAAAGTATGACGGGTTACGAGATCCTTACACCCATTTGAAGGTTTTCATTGGAGAACTTGGATCTTATGCAGAGGATGAGAAGCTCAGAATGCAGCTGTTCCAAAAGAGTCTGATTGGGGAAGCCCGTTCGTGGTATACCAGACTCGACAATGCAAAGATCCATAGCTGGGAAGAGCTGGCACACGCTTTCCTTGCGCAGTACAGCTTCCAGTCTCAAATGGATCCTGACCGGTACCAGATTACCAAGGTCAAGAAACAGTCCAATGAGACTTTTAGAAAATATGCTCAAAGGTGGAGGCGCCTTGCTACTAAAGTAACTCCTTCTATGACAGAATCAGAAATGGTCATGACCTTCATAGACATACAAGAAGCTCCTTTCTATGAAAGAGTATTAGCTGGCATCGGTAAACCATTTTCTGAAATGATCAAACATGGGGAGATAGCTGAGATGGGATTGAAGTCAGGAAAGATTTAAGTCCTAGCTGCCCTTAAAGCTGTTGTTGAGCACATCCAATCCGAAAATTATGGAAACAACCCCCTGAGGGTCCGTAAAAAGAAAGAAGAGGATGTTTCCCTGATACTACAGGGTCAAAAAGGCAATCAAAACATGCGTATCCAGAGGAGAAATTATACTCCCTTTCCAGCACAATCGTCAAACCCTCCAATACCAAAAGGTGGAGAAGTCAAACGCCCTCGAGTGTTCACACCCTTAGGGGACTCTCTCGAGAATATTCTCACTCTTCTGACCACGTAGAAGAAAATCACACATCTTCTTCCACCAGCCAACCCTAATGGTAGGGGTTTTAATGCTGCTCGGAAATGTGCTTATCATGTCGGGGCACCTGGACATGGTACTCAAGATTGTTGGGCCTTGAAACACAAGATCCAAGATTTGATAGACAACCAGGAGATCGTGATCACTAAACCGGATCAACCTCACGTTCAAGACAACCCTCTTCCTCAACACAAAGAGGAAGAGGTTAACATGATCAATTGGAGCAATGGACAGAGTTCTGATTTCAGCGGCGAGTCATCTCAGACCATCAAAGACGGTGTTGATAAGTGGGATTATGCTAAGTTCCAGTTCGCAATGGAATGAAAGATAAAAGCTATTTGTAAACAAATTGAGCAATTGGCAGAACTAGTGACTTACCAGCATCAAGTTACACGCCAGTTAGTAAGCCAGGAGCATGCTAATCTCCTTCCTCTTGTTATGAATATTCCCTCGTCACCTCTAGAAAGTGAAACGATAGAGGACAAAGTGGCAAAGAGAGCTAATGTCAAAGCTCGTCGGGATTTTGACAACAGAAGGGAATTTATATATCTGGGCCAACCCATGGAGGAAATCCTTCTGATGCTAATCAATGAGGAAGGATTAATTCCCTTCTACATCCAATCAATCCCCGTTCAGGACGGTACAATTCTGATGGAGTCTGTCAATATCACTCCCATTTTCGCTGTCACAGCACAGAAGAATGATGGGCACTCCGCCACCTTATATAGAATCTCATTGATAGCGATGTCCTGTAGATAGCAGACGATGATACTGTGCTACGTGGTAGTGAGAACATCTATCCTACTAAATGGAAGGGATTGGTAGCAGTTATCTCCACTGAGGCTGATGGAATTGTCAAGCTATTCACTATACCAACAATTCAACTTAGAGGAAGCAACAATCCTTTGAAAGTGGTCGCTCCCGAATCAATCAACTTACCATGCAGAGTACAATATCCTATTGTTAGCTTGTACACAGTTCCGTGGAATTATGAAGAAGGTGAAGGATCCACCTCGTATACAACCGCAACAGTGTCGATGGAGAATCCACTGTATCTTCCCCAACGGGTGATGAAGTCCACCATCAAATCAAAGGGGAAAATACCCATGGATAAGATTAAAAAATTCCTCTGCACTATGGGTCATAACGAAGCCAAGGTGGTTGTAAGCTTAAGAGAAGCTCCACACCAAATCTCAATTTTGGACTTGGTCTTAATTTCTGAGGATCACCGGAAGATCTTACTGAAACTTTTGGAAGAAGACTATTTACCAACATCAGTGGATATAGAAAAATTTTAACACCTGGTTGATCACATTTTCAACAACAATGAAATATCCTTCACTGATGATGACATACCGCCCGAAGAAACAGGTCATTGCAAGCCGTTACACATTGCGGTCTTGTCCTCTGGATACATGCTAGCTGGAGTCTTGGTAGATGGAGGTTCGTCTCTAAATATATGTCCTTATGCTACGTTGCTGAAGATGAATGTCAATCTCAACCGAATCCGAAGTAGTCGTACGATCATCAAAGCTTTTGATGGATCCCGCCGGAATGCAGTCGGAGTAATTGAGTTGCCAATCGAAATTGGTCCCCATACATTCTGCGTGTCTTTCCACGTACTCAAGATAGATTCGGGATACAACTTGCTCTTGGGAAGACCGTGGATTCATATGGCTGGGGCAGTCCCCTCCACCCTTCATCAGCAACTGAAATACATTATCAACAATAGCCTAGACATGATCAACGCTGAATCGGAGTGTCCTCAACATGGGGACCTGCCATTCATCAACACTAATGCAGATGTTGAACCGGTCAGTTTTCATGCCTTGGAAGTGAGCAATACTCAATACCATGCTGTAGGAACGCCATTGCCCGTACCCAAGATCTCTGCCGAAGTAATGTCGGCTACTCAGGAAATGATGTCCTTGGGTCATCAGCAAGGACAAGGGCTGGGTAAAGATCACCAAGTTATCAAATACCCCATCCAAGTAGCCAGGAAAACTGGGACAGCTGGACTAGGCTATTCAGCCAGTTCTAGTCAAAGGAATCTTCATAAGCATCAGCAGATTCCTTCAGCTTCAACCATACGACATTTATCTTCACTATTAACCTTTGAGTCAGCACAACCTCCTATAAAGGTGCCAACCAGCGTGATGGCCATGCTATTTCCCAAACCAGTGTCATTCAAAGAAAAAGAAGTCTTTGTTCTAGATCCAAGAGTGGAGGAAGAGAAACAAATAATCAAACAAAATGTCGTCCGGATAATGTCGGGCATGCGCATCATTGTTCATGATGAACATACAAACAGATACACCCCAGACGATGATTGCCCAGACGTCATGGTCATCATTCGGGAAAAGGAGGACGATGACAGCCCCTCCATCAATGCAGTCCACCCAGACTTTATCCTTTCCAATTGGAGCAGCACTCCTTGCATTGGTCGACAAGGGAAAAACGGGCAGGAAGTCTTTCTGCCCTGTAGATATCATAACTGCTTACTTTTCTGTACAATATTAGCAGTCCTTTTGCCAGTACATTCTAACACTTTGTATGATTAAATAACTTCATATATACTAAATGAAAGCATATTTTGTTTCAGGACCTTGAATTTAGATGTGTTTGTACTTGCTGATATGGTGCCTTTTCTCCACAAAGATTATGACTTTGATGTAGAGATGAATCCAGTCTTGATGGAAACACAAGAGGATATTGAGGTGCCTCCGAAAATTTAAGAATAGGTCAAAGATAAACCTAAACCCAACCTTGATCAAACTATTTCCTTCAATCTAAAAACCTTAGATAACCCTAAGTTAATCCAGATTGGTTCAAAGCTTACCCCAAACCAACGGAATGACATGGTTACGCTACTAACCCAATTCCAGGATGTGTTTGCATGGTCTCATGAAGACATGGTTGGTTTATCCACTGATATTGTTCTTCATCGCCTTCCCCTTAAAGAGGTATTCAAGCCAGTCAAGCAGAAGCTCAGGCGATTAAAACATGAGTGGAGTTTGAAGGTGAAAGAAGAAATTGTGAAATAATTTCAAGCTGGTATTATCATGGTGTCTACATATCCTGAGTGGATATCCAACATCGTGCCCGTACCCGTGCCTAAACCTGGAGGAAAGGTGCCAGTTTGCGTGGATTATAGGGATTTGAATAAAGCTTGCCTTAAGGATAGCTTTCCTGTGCCATTCATCCACATTCTCATTGACAATACTGCTCAATACGACATGTACTCCTTTGCTGATTGCTTTGCGGGGTAACATGAGATCATGGTTGCTGAGGAAGATCGTGAGAAAACTGCTTTCATCACTCCTTGGGGAACCTTTTGCTATAGACGGTTGTCATTCGACCTTATCAATGCTAGAGCCACCTATCAACGAGCTATGATGGCTCTCTTCCACGACTTAATGCACAAAGAGATAGAGATCTACGTGGATGACATCATTGTCAAATCCCGAAAGGAGGATGACCACTTAGACCATCTCAAAAAGCTTTGCAACAGGTTGCGCAAGTACAACTTGAAGTTGAATCCAGCCAAGTGTGCCTTTGGCGTTAAATCAGGTAAGTTGCTAGGATTTCTAGTCAGCCACAAAGGAATTGAGCTGGATCCTACCAAAATCTAGGCCATTACGGAAATGCCCATTCCTCAGACAGAGAAGAAAATACGGGGATTTTGGGGAAGAATCAACTTCATTAGTAGGTTCATCTATCAACTCACAGCAACCTGTGAGCCCATCTTCAAGCTGTTAAGGAAGAACTCCTCCATAAAATGGGATGATGAGTGCTAGAAGGCCTTCCTTACCATCAAAGAGTAGCTAGTCAAAGATCCTATTTTGGTACCACCCAGGGATGATGTTCCCCTATTCATGTACCTTTCCATAAGTGACAATGTTATGGGCTGCATGCTGGGTCAGAAAGACGATAGAGGTCGAGAACGAGCTATCTATTACCTCAGCAAAAGATTCAGCATCAGTGAACACAAGTACACTTTGATTGAGAAGACTTATTGTGCTTTAGCATGGGCTGCCATGAGGTTACAACATTACCTCCATGGGCACATAACCCATCTCATAACCCGCGTGGATCCTCTCGAGTATGTGTTCAGTAAACCTATACTGAATTATCGGCTGTCCAGATGGTAGTTGATCCTACAACAATTTGACATTGTTTACGTGACTCAAAAGTCCATTAAAGGTCAAGGAATTGCGGATCAACTGGTCGCCGCACCCTCAGGGGATTTTAAACCCTTGGAAACATATTTCCCCGATGAAGGGGTAATGGAAATTCAGCCACACCATCAATATGATACACGCCAAGCATGGAAAATGTATTTTGATGGAGCTGTTAATACGGAAGGTTCTGGAGCTGGAGCAGTTCTAGTATCCGGTACAGGGGAGCAGTATCCCGTCGCCGTCAAATTACAGTTTATTAGCACCAACAACACAACTGAGTATGAAGGCTGTATCATGGGGCTAAAACTTGCCCATTCAATGGGTATCAGACGGTTAACTATCTTTAGGGATTCAGAGTTGGTAGTCAAACAATCCATGAGAATCTATCAAACCAAAGAGCTACGTTTACTACCTTACCATCAGCAGGTTTTACAGATGACTTTGGAGTTCGAAGAGATCTCCTTTCTACACATTCCTTATAATAGGAATGATTTTGTAGACGCATTAGCAACTTTGGCCTCCTTGATTTACATGCCTGACAAAGAACACATGCCAAACGTCACAATAGCCCTGTAAAAGGCACCAGCCTATGGGAACTATGTTGGAGAAGTATCGGATGAACTACCTCCCATCCAACAACCTTGGTATCAGCATATCAAGGAGTACTTGCGAGATGGATCTACACCTGCTGAGGAAAGCCTGAATGAGCAAAGGTGGATTCATCGACTTGCTATGAAATTCTACCTGAGTGGAGATGCACTCTACAAGAGAGATGCAGGACTAGGTCTCCTCAAATGCCTGGATAAGGACCAAGCTCAGAGACTCATGGATGAGATCCATGGTGGAGTCTGTGGCCCCCTCCTTATTAAGGAAATCCTCAAGACATGACATTACTGGCTATCTCTCAAAGCTGACTGCAATGACCACGTCAGGAGATGTTATCAATGCCAAATTTATGGGAATGTTATCCACGCCCCTCCACGGGAACTCCACAATATGAGTTCACCTTAGCCCTTCTCAATATGGGGAATGGACGTGATTGGGTCCATCGATCCCAAAGCTTGTAATGGACATCGCTTCATCTTCACTATGATCGACTACTTTACTAAGTGGGTAGAAGCAGCCTCCTTCCCCAGGGTTACCAAAGAAGTCATCATTTTTTTCCTCAGAAACAATGTCATTTGTCGATACGGACAACCCGAGGTAATTGTATCAGATAATGCTAAGAACCTCAACAACAAAATGATGGAGGAACTATGCAGTAAATTCCACACCAAACACCTTAACTCCGTCATCTACCGTCCAAAGATGAATGGTGATGTTGAAGTGGCTAACAAAAACATCAAGAAGATAATGCAAAAGATATCTGCCAACCACAGAGGATGGCCTAACTTATTACCTCTTACTCTGTTATCCTACAGAACATCAATGCGCACTTCAACTGGGGTAACCCCCTACGCATTAACCTATGGGATGGAAGCAGTACTCCCCATAGAAGTAGAAATAGAATCCCTCAGAGTGTTGATGGACGCTCAGCTGGATGAAGATCAATGGGTACAAGACAGGTATCACCAATTGTCTCTAATAGATGAAAGACGAACCGCGACTATCTTTCATGGTCAATTATATCAACAAAGGATCGCCAGATCCTACAACAGAAAAGTCCGGCTATGGCAGTTTAAACAACATGACTTGGTTTTAAAGAAGATCCTCGACAACCAAGATCAGTCTAAGGGAAAATTTGCTCCTAACTGGGAAGCCCCATTTATTGTCAAGGAGGTATTGATAGGAGGTGCTCTCAGATTGCAGGAAATGGACGGTGATGAATTTCCACAGCTTATCAACTCAGACACCGTGAAATGGTACTATGTCTGAAGTTACCATCAAGCAAACATCCTGGTGTTGGATCATCAGATCATCAGTCATTCCGGTTCTTTAACCCTTTGCCACATACAACTCTTTTCCACACTTTGCCCCTCAGGAAAACATACTCTTTAAGCCAACAGCCTGGCTTCACTGCGCTCATACAACTTAGGTCATCCCACTACGGACTGAACCTCTCGCGGTTGCAGTTTGTCTACCCATACATGGGATCAAACTTCTCGTACCTGCAGTTTATCTTCGACCTAGGATCAAACTTTCTCTTCCCCGCAGTCTATCTTGCACATGGGATTAAACTTTCTTCCCCACAGTTTGACATGTACATGGGATTAATCTTTATTCCCCGCAGTTTATCTTGCACATGGGATCACACTTTTTAACTCGCCCTGAGGGGCGAACTACGTCGACCTGATCTCCTTGATACACGGGAGTACGTAGGCAACCATATTCTATATGGCCCGGTCGTAATAAACAAAAAACAACAAAAATATTTCTACCCTTTTCTACAAAAAAAAAACCACAAAAACACTTCTACAACCTTTTTCATCAATAAAGCTTCTACACCCATCTGCCTTTCATAAACAGCGTCGAACCTCTTACACCAGGTTTGAACTACGCAGACCTGATCTCCTCTTCAACAGGAGTACGTAGGCAGCCATTTATGGTGCGGTCTCACCCCCTACCAAAACACAAATACTTATCAATGGTATATGGATCAAACGTCAATCCACCACATTTCATTGGCTTCAAACCAAAGGGATGGAATTACCCAACCTCTCCTCATAAATAGGAGATATGGCGACCATCTAAGCTGCGGTTGTTCCTCAAAGAGCAACACCAATCCATAAGAGATGGAATTAACTAGGCTCCTCCTAAATAGGAGTACTGGCGACCATCTGTGGTGCAGTCAATCTCATAGAGGAAAGCCACAATCCTCTCAACATTTCCATACAGAAACTAGTCCCAAGACACCAAAGATGGTAGGGATGCACACAGATCCATGATCTATTCTGAACTATCCAGAGATAACTCAATATCCATCTATTAAGGAGGAATTCAGAATACATCTAGATCATAAGCCCTGAAGAAGCAGGGAAATATCAAGCAAGTATCATAGCATATCTAAAAGGGAAGTGATCAAAAATATATTTTCCTGCTATATATAATGCTGTATGATATACATAATGTAAACTATACATGACAAAATGGATAAGTTAGTCTGTGCAGAAAAATACAAGCCCATCTACAAATCAGTGTATATGCGAGCTAACAAGCCCAACATGGCATCCCTCTCAGAAGAAGGAGGCAAAGCTATGGTTTCCTATACAAGGATATCCACACGACTCAACAGATCTACAGCCATCTGCATGGTGACCATATGCTCATCAATATATGTGCTTATCTCTGTAAGCATGCCAGTGGTAAGGGACCTCACTTCAATACTGCCTGTGACGGCTACATCCCGAGCAAATATGGCACTATCCTTCTCAACTATCACTGCATCTCTAGCTGATCTGGCCTCATCCCGCTCAACAACAGCGGTATCTCTACGAGCCAATGCCTCGTCCCTCTCTAACAGGGCTGCGTCTCTCCCATCAAGAGCTATCAACATCAGGGATGTAGCCTGATCTCTCTCAAAGGTCATCAAATAAAGACTCTGCTCAAAATACTATGTTGAATGCTGAATCACGACAGTACTAGTACTGGGAAAATCTAAAGGAAATACTGGCAACCTAGTAGATGGCTCCTCCTTGGTGAGAGAATCAATGTCCTTCATGGGCTCTCCACCATCTGAGTCAATACTCGGCAATGTGGATACTACCTCAGCCGGTGCAATCTCCGTCTCCATCCATGCGGAATACTCTACAGAATAACCTGGATGACTAATAAAGAAAGCAGCTATCTCGCGCTAATCCCAACATGCATACACACGGGATATGTCCTCTGCTAAAAGATATCGAGAAGATAAACGCTGGCCCAGCGCCCCCTCAAAAGGATGAAAACCCTGAAACTGGTCAAACTGCGACATCACGGCCAGTGGATGGTAAGTAGTCATGCCCCTCAAACCAGCCAGAGGGATGTAATCCATGCCCGGAGCATGAGTAATAAAGCTATAAGGTGAGCTGAGCCCGGAGCATGGCAATATACTAAACGGGTCTATAATATCAGCTAAGAAAGCGGACCAAGATGTAGCATCCATACACTTCGCAGGCTGAAATGAATATGTCATAGCTATATCATGGGTGAAGCAATACCCATGCCGTCTGAAAGTGCCAATCGGTCTCAGGTGTGACATAAACCACTCGTATAGCATGACCGAACTGCCCGTAAATACTCATGTCGGATAAGTGCAGCAGTATGTAGCTGACCTCAATGTCTCGGCAATAATCATAGGTACGATGGTACGTCCCTGAGAGCTCTCACTGCAATGATAACTCCTATGTCCAACTCATCCATATACAGTGGCATGTAGACATATGACAGTATGCACAATAGCAGTACATCTACCCTGGCCAGACGCCAATGATCCTCCGTTGTGGTGAAATCCCCAAAATGTCTTCTATAACTATCCTCAGAGCCAAATCTGTTAAATAGAAAATGCTGGGATATAACGTGGCCAGATGTAAGCTCATCCTGCACTACCCTACACCTCAATCCAGTGAGGATCATGAACCGTCGACTCATGTCCCCCAAATCCATATGCACGCAAGGTCTGTCCAGCAGCAGCATCGTCAACCGTGCATACTCCTCCAGAGTGGGAGTCAACTCCTGGGTCCCAAATCGGAAAACCTGCCTCTCCGATACCTAGTGCTCCAACATGCCATCCACGAATCCTGTGGAAACCTGAAACATCAACAAGGTCATAGTATGTTGTAATAAATGATCTACGGTCACCCTGTTTGATGGTGATATACTATCATACCATGATCGCATACTAGATACCACCAATAATGGTGGGGTATGATCAATACGGCTAACTGCCGAAGAAGACATCTGCACGGGTCGTGTCATAAGACCATCCAGGGGTTAATGCTGAATATCTCTGGACATACATACATATGCATAACATGATACATGCATTACAGATAACAGATGGCAATATGATATAGGGAATGGAAAAACTGTACATACATTCCTAAGTATATCATCATCTAATACATCATCTCTGTACAGCTACAAATATAGGGAAATGGGGCACAACCACCCTACAACTAATAGAGGCACCCCTACGTGGGTCCCACCCCTCCGGCTCGGTCCAGTTCGAGTTGCAAAGGAGTTCTCACAAGCTGTAAAGGCCAAATTAGGGATAAAAACGCTACGCGATTGAGCAGAATAGCTTACAATCCTGGTCTCCTCAGATTGAACCTTGGGTCTGTACATCATCATTGGTATTCGCCCAATCACACGGTATATTATGTCAATGATCTCAGACATTACAAGTTACATTCGACAATACCTTACAAAGGTCCAATGCCGATCACTCAGAATCGTCATCCTCATTTACAACACGTCTCCCCGGCGGGGGTTACAATGCATGTTCCGTTAACACACACATCAACGATGATCCAACACGTCTCCCCGGCGGGTGTTATAGCGCATATTCTATTGACACACACATCAACGATAATACAACAACCCCGGCGGGGATCACAACGCATTGTCATCCATTGATGTACGTATCAATGAAGGTCAAGCAACCTTAACGTCAGTTCAGCTATTGGCAAGTAAACCCAACGTCGCATCACAAACCATCCGATGATTTTATCAGTTGGTACACACATCCATAAAGTCCAAGTAGCCTTGGCATTTATCCCCAGCAGGGAGTTCATCCGTTGATCTACACGTCAACAGAGGATCAAATGTATCCCCAGCGGGGGTTACAACACGTGGTAAACCGTTGGTTCACACGTTAACGAAGGTCGGACAACCCTGACAACATTTGATGTTGGCAGTAAAACCAACAGAACATTGACATACTCTGGCGATACAAACCAGGAAAGGTCAACGTCATCAAGAAGGATTGATAACGGAATATGTTATACATATCCTCAAACAGACAAAGCTTTATCCCCACAGATCTCTTACACATAAGAGGCACTTCTTTAGAATCAAATCTGTATCAAGGATTAAGGACTCCGGTGATAACCCCAATGTTAACATCCTCAAAGATTTGGATCATACATCCAATCTGGTCATAATTGCCAAATCCCTAGTAAAAGCTATAGGGAGATAGCAATCATCCTCAGCATGTTGGAAATAACCCCATACACATGTATCACCCAGTTACTTCATGTTATATTTCAAGTGTCTAGGATTCTTTATCCTATCCATGCCATTGCATTGCATGAATATGATAAAGAGGGGCATCTGTAGACACTCGAAATTTTCTGAACACCTGTTACTAACATTGCAGGAAGGCAGATTTATCTATCAGAGATAACCCTAGAAAATAGTTCACATCTAGTCCGGATACTACCGAAAGCTCAGTTTCAACCCTAGAACACACACTGGGAGTAATAGCCTCAACCCTAGAACACACCGGGAGTAACAGTTCCAAACTCGACGATGACACTGAGGCCTACAGTTCCAATACCAGTACACAAACCGGAGAAAACCGATTCATCCCGGAGATAACCCCGAGATGTTCCAGTCTCAGTCCCAACCATGGGAGTAGCTACCAACCTTGGCGATAACCACAAGGAATGCAATTCCGGCGATAACCCCAAAAATGCTTATTTCAAATGCAATCAGCTTCAATCTCGGCTCTCACAACGAGATACTCAGTACCAGCCCAGAGATAACACCGGGAGGACAGGAACACCTCAGAGATGACACTGAGGACCTTCAACACTTGCAGCAGTCTAATCTCAGCGATAACTCTGAGCAACGTCTGCTTTAACCGGTGATAACCCTGGTGAAGGGCGAAGTCATCATCTCGCCACCATGACACCACACCGTACCGTCTCAACGCTTTTATATATACACAATGTCCCACAAAAGCCAAGGAAAACCAATCCCGAGTGACTATTCCGCAGGATAACAGATAGAATTTGAAGCTGAAGACCGGAGGGCATTGTCCCATCTTCATGACTTCATACAACCTCTAATCCCATGTCATTGCATAACTCTCAAAAACGGTGGTCCGAAATAGGTCATATATACCTCAGTCGAATGCCAGGATTGTAATTCTAAAAGTTTGAACGGACATCACGTTGCATGCGTGCATGTACTTCGAGACGGCGGGACTCACGAAGCCCGGGGCACCCCGGGCAGCCTCTGGTACACCTGCGGCCCAGCCGCAGGTAAACCTACGGCTCCACCCTCTATAAATAGAGGACTTGGGGTGGCCATTTTAAGAGAGGAGAAGGCGAGGAAGCCCTACCCAATTTGCTCTGTACTCACCCTATATTGAGTGCTTTTTCATTTTAAACACTTGTGAGCTCACATATAGCTATTTCTGTACCTGTGGAAGCTAGTGTTTATCTACTTTAAAGATATAGAAGTCTTCTTTGGCAGCCCACTGTAAATCTTCTCACACACTTTAAAGCCTTTCTCTTCATCTGTGCACACACCATTCTTCACGTTGAGAGTCGTGTTGCGTGTGTTTGCCCGGACTTCGGTCCGTGGTTTTATTTCAATTTGTATATACATATATATTTATATATATTAACTAACATTATCGAGTTATGCCTCGATTGAGCCTAGACTTCAGTCTGGAGCGTTTACTTGCTTTTGTATATATATATATATATATATATATATATATATATATATATATATATATATATTAACTGTTGTCGGACTTTGTTCGATGAGCCTGGATTTTACATACGGTGCGTTTACTGCTTTAATATTTATATACTTAAATATATTAACTGTTGTTGGACTTTGTCCGATGAGCCTGGATTTTATATCTGACGCGTTTATCGCTTTTATATATATATATATATATATATATATATATATATATATATATATATACACACACATTTCGTCCCACCTGGAGTTTACTTCGTGGTGGTTGACCATTTTTACTGCTTTCTGTACATTTCATCCCGCCTAGATTTTCATCTGTGGCGGTAGATAGCTTTTACAGTTTTATTTACATTTTTGATCCCTCGTGGAGGTGCTTCATGTTTGGTGATCATGTTTGTATATATATATTTACAACTTTTATATATATACCTACTTACTTCGTTTATATCAATTGTGGCATCATGTGAGCCTAGGAATCATGTGATCACATATTCAGTCTACTGAATCTAGATTCGGTTCCCGTGATGGACCTTTTCAGCTGTAAGCAGCTTGTAAATTTATCTATGATGTTTGGATCTCCTCAGATGGTTTTTATACCCACGAGGAGTTCAGCACCTTTTTGTACATTATTTTCTTATAGATGCCTCGCATCTAGAAAATAAAATCAACCAAGCCGAATATTGAATAAAATAGGAGTGTAAAAGGTCTCAATTACTATTGAGCATAAGGGTTTGAAAAACCTCTTTTACAAAACATCACTGCCATATCTTGTTTATAAATGAATTTTTACATAAATTCAAACCCTGTGTATATAGGTGCGAATAAGGCCTCGCACTACTTCCAAATAAAAGTACATTGACCCACACACACACACACATTCATATAACAGTTTCTTGAAAAGTGGCGGTCACCGTGGCAACACGGATGTCGGGGGGTGCCTAACACCTTCCCTCCGTTTAAGCAAGTCCCCGGACCCTAATGAATCTCGGTTTCACCGACCCATTTAGCAGTGTCACATCACTGGGTCAATGTGCAAACCTTTTCTCGGTTGTGTTGGTACAACCAGTTAAAAAACTAACTGGCGACTCTTACAGTCCAATCGTCAAAATTATACATGACGGACCTTTTTCACTTATTTTTTCAAACAAATCTCACATAAAATGAGAACACAAAAAAAAGGTAACGAAAAGGGACAAATAAAAATCCCGACGTTGACAATAATTGAATAGCCAATTCATTCCCAATATTACATCAAACTCTCCAAGTTTAATCGGGATTAAATCTACTATCATAACATTCCCCTTAATATTCACCCTACAATTCTTGTATACGAACTTAACAGGAATCACCTCCCTATTCGCAATTTCTATGTTTAAAGGGAAATTCAATTCTTTATTTGGTAATTCTAACTTCTTAGCAAATTCATCAGATATAAACGAGCAAGTAGCTCCCGAATCAAATAATATATATGCATTTATATCATTGAATGGGATAATACCTGACACAACATCTTTTGATTGCACCGCGTCTTACACTGTCGTGTTGAAGGTTCTGGATGTGGGTCTGTTTGATGACGTTGGTCCAGCAATGGTCAATGTACCCCCACTGCTACCTCTGTCGCTTCCCGTTGTCTCTCCAGTTTTCTTCTTAGGACACTCGCGAGCAAAATGATCATTTGACCCGTAGAAAGGTTACGATGCCATTTGGGTTATCGTGGATCGACTTACAAAGACTACACATGTCTACCAATCAAGATCTGTTACAATTTGAATCAGTTACCGAGTCTGTACGTAAAGGAGATTGTTTCACGACATGGAGTGCTGGTGTTAATTATCTCTGATCGGGACCCGCGCTTCATGTCAAATTTTTGGAGAAGCTTCCAAGAGAGGATGGGAACACAGTTGAGGTTGAGTACTGCTTATCATCCTCAGACAGACGGACAGAGTGAGCGAACAATACAAACGCTAGAGGATATGCTTAGAACTTACGTGATGGACTTCAAGGGAAATTGGGACGACCACCTACCCTTAGTCGAATTTGCATATAATAGTAGTTACCATGCGAGTATCGGCTTGCCACCGTACGAAGCTCTTTACGGAAGAAAGTGCAGAACGCCATTATGTTGGGACGAAGTCAGAGAGCGACGAATACTCGGACCAGAGTTAGTACAATAAACCGTAGACGTGGTGACGGTGATAAGAGCCCGACTAGTAGCAGCTCAAGATCGCCAGAAGAAGTACGTAAACTTGGATCGACTGGACCGAGACTTTAAATTTGGCAGTTTCGTATTCCTAAAGGTATCTCCATAGAAGGGAAAGATTTTTTTCAGCAAGAAAGGAAAACTGAGTCCAAGATTCATAGGACCGTTCGAGATACTGAAGCGAGTGGGTGAAGTGGCGTACAAAGTTGCATTACTACCCGAGTTGGAGCACATCCATAACGTGTTTCACATATCCGTGCGGCATCTGTACAAGCCTGATTACAAGCATGTGATTTCTTATGAACCCATTCAAGTGGAGAAGAACTTTGTATATGAAGAAATTCCTATCCAAATTCAAGATAGGAAAGAGCAAACTTTAAGGAACAAAGTCATTTCTTCTGTAAAAGTACTTTGGCGTAACCATGATGTCGAGGAGGCAACGTGGGAATTCCGGGATGGAATTTTTATAAGGGGGATGATGTAATACCCGATAATTTCCACAACTTATTAAATATGTGTTGACACTCAAAATTTTCTGTACACCTGTCACTAGCATTGTAGGAGAGCAGATTCGTCTTTTATGAGGGAACCCTGAAAGAAGATCCATATCTATGCCGGATACTATCGAAAGTTCAGCATCAACCCCGGATCGTAATCTGGGAGTAATAATTCCAATCTCGGAGATAACCCCGAGGCATGCAGATTAATATCGGAACACACACCGGAGAAGACCGATTAATCTCGGAGATAACCCCGAGGTATCCAGTCTTAGTCCCAACCATGGGAATAGTCACCAACCTTGGTGATAATCCCAAGGAATACAATTTCGGCAATAACCCCGAAAATGCTTGTTACAAATACAATTAGCTTCAATCTCGACGCTCACAACGAGATACACTGTACCAGTCCGGCGATAACATCAGGAAGACAGGCGCACCTCAAAGATGACAATGAGGACCTTCAACAAATTGTAGCAGTCCAATCTCAGCGAAGCTGAGCAACGTCTGCTTTATCAGCCCAATCTGGCGATAACACCGGTGAGGGGCAACATCGTCATCTGACCAACACGATGCCATGCCACGTCGTCTCAACGTCTCTACGCAATAGTGTCCCACAAGACTGACCAATCCCGAGTGACTATTATGCGGGGTAACGGATGAAAGTTGAAGCTTGAAGACCGGAGGGCACCGTCCCACCTTCAATGACTTTGCACAAACTCTAATCCTATGCCACCGTACAACTCTCGACAACGGCGGTCCGAAATAGGTCATGTATACCTCAAACGGATGCCCGAATTGCACTTCTAAAAGTTTGAGTGGATATTACAGTGCCTGAGTGCACGTACTTCGAGACGACCTGGGCCAAAAAACCCGGGCCAAACCGGGTTGCCTCTGGTACACCTGCGGCTCAGTCGCAGATACATGTCCGATCAGTTTTTTTTTTCAAAATTTGGCTAGACAGACTACCCTCCCCCCCTCCCCCGTCGGGGCGGGGGTTTTTACTCTAGGATAGCCCGCCGGGGCGGGGTTCCCTTCTGTGATTTCGCAAATTATCATCTAGAACACTACAAAAAGCCAAATTAGGCATATAAACTCCTTTCTAACAACCATACCAACCTACCTAAGGTGTAATATGTTTACAGAAACATAAACTAATATTTTTAACATGTTTCTAACCACATAAACAACATAAACATCAAGATTACAACCTTTAATTTTAAATATTTCTTTTATTTCCTCTTCTTTTGACATTCATAGCGAAATTTTTCAAAGTGAATTCGTTTTACAACCAAAACAGTTAGTTTCAATTACTTTACTTTTGTTTCTTCATATATTTTCACAATCAATAAATAATTTACACTTATACTATGAATTGAGTACCAATTTTAATTCTAATTTAAGCCTCACAAGATAGACAAAAGAGTTATGCTGATCTTCATCGAAAAGATGTGGAGTTCAATGTTGGAGATCATGTGTTGTTACGTGTTGTTCCATGGAAAGGAGTTACGAGATTTGGAAAGGGAGAAAATCTCAATCCTCGATTCATTGGCCCATTTAAAATCCTTGACCGAGTAGGAACTGTGGCCTATAGACTCGCCTTACCGCCAAGCATGTCTCGTGTTCATAACGTTATTCACATATCTATGTTACGTAAATATGTGGAAGACCCGAACCACATTATTGAATTAGAACCAGATGAGATAGCAGAAGATTTAACGTATGAAGAGGTGCTTGTTAAAATCTTGGATAAGAAGGAACATATTCTACGCTCAAAGGTTATAACTCAAGTCAAAGTTTTGTGGAGAAACCACGATATTGAGGAAATGACCTGGGAGTTAGAATCTGAAATAAAAATAAGGTATCCACACCTTTTCGACATACCAGGTACGTACATCAATTTTGAAGATGAAATTTCATAAGAAGGGGAGGTTGTAAGACCTCAACTTTTATGAATAAAGATTTAATTTTCTCTAAATGTTATTTTGAATAATAAGGTGTGGATTTGATATAATGTTATAGTTGTAGGTAATATTTACAAATTTTACAAAGTAAGCAAGCTGTCATAAAATATTCGTTTGATCGGGGAATATTCGTACGACGGCACAATTATTGGTGGACCCCACAACAAAATTACTATTGGATTTAGAAAGCGACAAAAAAACCTTTTTATAAAAATAACGGCAAGGCTTTTATCGTTAAAATTATTGAAATACCTGATGATTAAAGTACAATAATAGGCATAGTTGCATAGTAGCACACGGTATTGTATAGTATCTTTGATTATTAATGCTTACGTGAGAAGTCACTTAGTTTTATTCAATTATTGCAACAGTAGTTAATGCATAGTATCTCATATTATTGATTCAATTATTCTCACAGTATCATATGCACAATATTTTATATTATTAAATCAATAATTAAGACGACACAATTATTCCTATTATTATTTGCATTATTGACAATGTCTAAAAAGTTCTATCGAGGAAAGGGGTTAGGTCATCTAATTGTGCTCCAATAAGGAGAAGTCCTTATCGAAAAGCTCCCTCTTTCCTAGGAATGATCTGGTTGTTAATATTATGAATTATAATATTAATGATGAATAAATGTTGAAAGATTAAAAATGTGTTTAGTCAAGCGATTTGTGATAAATAAAGGAGTTTGTCATGAAGTATTTATTATAAATTTGGCTTATTACATGGACCCTCACTTACTTATTTTTCAAAATCGTCGGTAGAAAGTTATCTCAATTTTTGTTTTATATTGCATAATACTGCATAGTGTTGCATAGTGCTCCATAGTGTTGCATAGTGCTGCATACACTACAAAAAATGGGCCTTTAGCAAAGATTTTTGGGCAACGACTTTATAAGTCGTTGCTAAAAGTATATGTTTAGCAATGAAATTTGTCCTTCGTTGCAGATTGTGTCAAGCTTTCACTTTTTGCAACGAAATTCATAAGTCGTTGTAAAATTTCATTGCTAATTAATTGGCGGGAAAAAATTTCGTTAGAAATTCGTTGCAAAATTTTCGACCACTTGCTTTCCCGTCATCGTGGGCAACGAAAAAAAATTTTGTTGCTAAAAATGGGGCTTTAGCAACGATTTTTCAGGCAACGACTTATAAAGTCGTTGCTAAAAGTATATGTTTAGCAACGAAACTTGTCCTTTGCTACAGATTGTGTTAGCATTTCATTTTTTGCAACGAAATTCATTCGTTGTTGTAAAATTTGAAAACAAAATTCGTTAGAAATTCGTTGCAAAATTTTTAACCACTTGATTTCTCCTCATCGTGGGCAACAAAAATTTTCCTGTTACTATATTTCGTTGCCTAATATGGACCACATTCATTTACAATTATTATTATTATTATTATTATTATTATTATTATTTATTTTTTATTATTATTATTATTATTATTATTATTATTATTATTATTACTGTTATTGTATGTATACTTAATACTCCTAGTCTGTACTGCATGCATCTTGCCCTAGCCCCTAGCCCCCTTCCCCCTTCCCCCTTCCCCCTTCCCCCTTCCATTCCCGATTCCTCAGCCTCTTCTTGCCTCTAGACTCTCCGGCCTCTTCCCCTCTCAATCTCCGGCATCCGCCTCTCCCCGTCTCAATCTCCGGCCTTCGCCGTCTGTCTGTCTCGCCGTTTCGTAGCTCCGCCTCTCCCCGTCGGCCGAAATAGAAGCCGAGCTTAAAGCCCTTAATGTCAAATACCCATCTCAAATCCGTCCGCCGTGAAGCTCTATCTTCACGTTGGCGGAAACACACCCAATTCCAAATGAATTGTATCCGATAAGGTCACTTCATATTCCTTCATCAAGACCCCCAAAATTGAAGAATCAGAAGGTGAAGAGGAAAATGATGAGGAGGAGGAGAAAGATGCTTGGTGGGTATTGAAGATTGGGTCGAAAGTTCGAGTTAGAGTAAGTGCTGAGATGGAATTGAAGACTTTATTGGACCAACTTCGTGTTGATTTAGTTTGGAAAGGAGTTTGGGCCATGAAGTTTTTCAATGAGGAAGGTTATAGAAGTTTGGTGACCAAGTACCAAGAGTGTTTGTTTGAGGATACTTATGGGATTGAATTCAACGATGCTAATAAGGTTAAGGTTTATGGGAAGGAATTTATTGGGAGGGCAAATGTAAGGCAGATGATTCTGTTTGGGAGGATGCAGAGGATAGTTTTGTGAAAAGCCCCAATTTGGCTACCCCTGTGAGGGAAACTCATGATTTGAGGGAGGAATTTGAGGAGGCTGCTAATGAGGGAAATATACGGATGCTCGAGAAGCAGATCCCGGCGATCCGGTCGCACATCAAGCGACGAATCAACAAAGAGTTCGGAGATTGGCTTGTTGATATCCGTATAGTGAGTCGAAACCCTCTTTCTCTTTCTAGGAAAGAACCCCCTTTTGTTTGTTTTGCCAAGCTCTTTGTTCTTTGTGTACGGCCGGCAGAGATGTTTATTCAAGGTGATGTTTTATTAATCAACCTCAGCTGTTCGTGGTAGAGGTTTTGATGAACCTCAGCTGCATATTCAAGGTGAGCTCTCGTTAATTAGCTTATTTTAATAAAGGTTGTTATTGATGTTTTATTAAAGTGGGACATTAGCCTAATGTTATGATATTTCATTCTTCCATGGTTGTTTGTTTTAATGTATTTGTTAGGATGTGCTAATGTATTTGTTAGGATGTGCAAAAATACAGTTGCCTTGGTTGGCTTGGATCAGTTCAGCACTAAAAATGCTACTTTGACGAATGAGGAAGAAGTTGATGCCCATCCAATTAAAGCTATGAAGTTTTATGTGTCACCTGTTGTGCGTGTTTCGGTGCAGTGCAAGGTTGCCTCTGACCTTCCCAAATCTTCTGTGATGATCAGTTTTGTGTATTAATCATTTTCTTGACATTATGAACCCAACATCTACTTCTTATGCCTTGTTATTGGTCTGTTGTTTTATTCTAATATTATATAGGAAATGGTTATGAAAGATTGCTCATTAAATTTGAGCTGTTACACTTTATTCTTGTGAATTGTTTCAATTTATTTCCTTTACATGATTACTGCTATCAGTCCTTTAATGTGTACTCTATTTTTTGATAATATCATAATTTAGTATTGGAGCAAGTTCTAGAGCTAGTATTCGGTAAATAGGAACTTTCCCTTTCTATAGAAATTAGACAAAACTGGTGATGTGTACTAGTTCTGATATTTCACCATTCAATATTTTCATCATATTCTTTTTCCATGCAAAGCCATAAGTGTTAAGTGACCTTTATGTTTGTCAAATTTGGTAACAGTGTTATTGTGAACTATTTGTTCTGATATTATAACCAGCCAACCGGGTAGTCTTATTTGTCATTTGCAATAGTACTATTGTAGAGGGAAAAAATAAAACAAAACATGCATGATGAATTCCTTTGTCTGACTTTATTTGTCAAAAAAAATCAACTTTATATTAATTTTGCTTGCTTTTGTCTCAGTCAGATACGATGCTACAGAAAATCGCTTGATAACTGACCTTTCTCAACAGAGAAGAATTATTAAGCGTAGGTACAATTTGCTATTTGTAATCTTCTTTTTCCCTTTGATTTGTTGCCTCTTTTATCTTCTTATAACTCAACTCCTTTGTGTATATCCACTAGCCACTTCGGTAGTTGTATCATATGATTTACATGGTGAATAATGATATGCATATATTACCTAGTTGAGAAAGCAAAGGATACTAACATTGTTGGAATACTGGTGGGAACTCTTGGCGTTGGTATGTTTACATCTGAGAGTTTTTATTATTTGTTTGTTGCATTCTTCATGTAGGTTTTCTCTTTAAAAATTCATTTCTGGAGATGAATAGCCAGTGATGTGCTAATGTAATATGCATTATTGTTCGAGTCTATAGAGTTGACGAAGAAAAGATTTCTTGTTTCTTTTAGACTTTTAGACTTTTTGATGATTTTTGTTTTCCCTACTTAAGCCATGTCTAAGTTACTCTTAGCTTAGGTTGTATTTAACGTAACCGTGCATAAATTTATAAGATCTACTCATTTTACTTTGGATTATTCTAGTTATAATATGTTTTTACATAGTTGTTCTGATAAAAATAGAAAATTTTAATTTTTCTGGAAATTATTATATAATACCTAGTAATAATTTGGGTTCATCCAGCACATTAGTCTGATGATGCATCTTGTTAGACTACTAAATGTTTTTTCTAAAAACATTATGCAGCTGGTTATCTTCATATGATTCATCAAATGAAAGAGTTGATCACAGGAGCTGGGAAGAAGGTCTACACTTTGGCCATGGGAAGACCAAATCCTGCAAAACTCGCTAATTTTCCAGAGGTAAAATTTGATAAGTGCACTTAAGAATAAACATTTTTCATGCAGAAGTGGAGTTTAAGCGACTTTTTTTCTCTCTTTCTCGGTGTGATGATTTCATTTATGTCTCTTGTGCACAAACTGCTCTTCTGGATAGCAAAGAGTTCTTAGCTCCTGTTATTACCCCCTTTGAAGCAATGCTCGCATTCAGCAGGTACTGATCTAGAATAACAATGAGTATCACCAACTCCTATGAGAAAGCTGTGTCTTCATTGTATATGGTTGTATCACTTTTCAGTGGTTTGTTTATCTGTTTTATATATAATGCTACTACGGTTTGTTTGACTTCCTTTTTTTTTTCTTCTTCTTCTTGTTGGAATGACGAAGTTTGCAGAAATTCCACATGGTACTGAATACTAGAAATATGTTATGTGTGCAAAGCTATCCTCAAGTTTATTGCTGTTGATACACAATTAGCCTGTGTGAGAAATCATGTTGTGAGCTTGTATATTCATGTTATCTTGTTTAAGGCATTTTATTTAGTCAGTTGAAAGACTCTGGAATCTTTCTATATGCTCAACCATTTAATAAATATTGTGTGTAGTCTGTTGGTTTAATAATATTAGTACCACGTAGCAACTTTATTGTCTTTGTGTATTGATTTTGGCATTAAGTGCCTCTGGTGACCTATTTGTTTCATTTTTCTGACTTGCTATTATTTTTAAATATGTGCAGGAAGACTGCTTCTACGACTTGCCTTACAATACTGGGTATCAAATTTCCGTGCTATGTATACGGAAGACAAGGGACAAAATTATGAAGTGTACTCTCTCTATATATGTAGATATATACTTTGATTGAAGAACTGTGGTAGCTTTAGATGGTTAATTGTAAAGATAATGAATGATTATGTAGTGGATGATTTTATTAAGTTAATAATATTTTAGTTTTTTGTATTTTTGTCATTATTTGCTATGGGAACATTGAGCCAGCCAGGTACACAAAAAGAATGTCAAATTTTGATTTGGCAACAATATAATTCGTTACTAAAGCATTGAACAAGTTTTAATGTAGCAATAATTTTTTATACATTCAGCAACAAATTTTCGTTAATGGCATTAAAAATATAATATTTGGCAACGAAAAATTAACCTAATAACAACGGGGAGGATATTGTTGTTAATACTAACATAAAAGGCAACAATTTTTATCGTTGCAAATCATATCAACTTTCGTTGCACATATAAAGAAACGACAACATATAATGTCGTTGCTAATCGACGACTTTCGTTGCTATTGAAAAATAACCAGCAACAAATATTTTCGTTGCTGATTCAGAATAATGTCGTTGCCAAATACTATAATCAGCAACAAAAATCGTTGCTAAAAACTTTACATTCCGCAACGAAAGCAAGCTTAGGCAACAATTTTCATAATTTACTGCAACGAAAAATGTCGTTGCAAAATGGTGTCAATTGCAACGAAAATGCATGGTCGTTGGAAAAAAAGAGAGTTCATTTCATAGCCAATTAGCAGGCTTTTGCAACGAAATGGAGTTTTTAGCAACGTAATTTTAATTATCCTGCAACAATATATTTTGTTGGTAAAGGATTGATCTCTCTGTACGAAAGCCAAATTTCGTTGTAAAATGTAATACTTTTGGCAACAACAAAAAAATGTTCGTTGCGAAACAATTAGCAACGCTCATTACGCAACGAAAGACGCAACGACATTAAAGTCGTTGCCAAAACCCTTTTGCAACGAAATTTGGCACCTTTAGCAACGAAAATTGGTTGTTGCTAAAGCCCTATTTTTTTGTAGTGATAGTAAAATCAAATTTTTTGTCGAAAATCCGTGAAGTCGCCCGTGATTTTTTTTCCCTATGCAATCCGTGATTATTTCCTAAATAGTATCATGTCATTCTCCTATAAATAGGATGCTTAGTTTAGAAATAAAAATCACACCAAAATCAGAGAATTCTTCTTCTAAAATATTAAGCGTATTTCTTTTGAGTTTAAGGAAACTTTGAGTGTCGCAAATAGTGTAAGTTTTCTTCAAGAATATCTCCGCTATACCAGTCAGAAGTACTCTCATTTTAAGTTAAGGGATATTATTTTGTTCAATATTCGTAAGAAATAATATTTTCTTCCATACTCTGTAGTATGTAAGTAATATTATTTCGTTTCATATTTCTAAATCTACACTTTTTTTTGATAATTATTGCTTGTATACTCCTTGAAATTAGTAGAATATCCTTAAAATTTGCGCTTCATCTAGTATAATTCCACTGAAATATTTTTCTGCACATTCTTGTTAAATTTTAACATTTTCATGTGAGTACTAATCTTGGGCACTATTCATACATACGGTACTATTTATACATACGGTATTATTCATACATGTGGTACTATTCATATATACGATACTATTCATGGGATACTATTCATGAAGTACTATTCATAGGGTACTATTCACCCGGGTACTATTCACCCGGAGTACTATTCACGACAAAAATTGAGTTCTTTTCTGTCCAAATTATTTTTGATACATGAATATTATTCTTAAATTTTACTCCACAAAGTAGTTATCATGTTGACAATTTGGACTTTCTTGAACTCTAGATAAATTGAATTATAAATCTTTAAAATTTATCCTTACTCTCACTTAATTGAATTCTTATATCATTGGCATCATCCTCATGCTTAAATTGTGATGAAAGTCATCTTTGGGCCATAGTCCATAGATGGACTATTGATTGGTATGATTATGACCAAGAATTATGTATCGGTATAATCATGATCTGTAATGTTACAAATGATGTGATAAAAGTCTTCATTGGCCCGTAGTGCATTGATGAACAGTTGTTTGGCATGATCATGACCACTGGTGATAATAACTAATATCCTTGGCCCGTAGTGCATGGAAAATTCGTAGATGTGATACTAACGAATATCATTAACCCGTGGTGCATGGATAATTCGGTGATATGAATTATTTATTGAGATGTGTTACAGAGATAAAATATTAATGATAAACTTTTAAATCATAGAAGGTAGTAGACATCATGTTCTACTTGACTCTTCTAATGAATTGTTTATTCCGCTGCAGTTAGACTTGTTGTATATTGTATTCTATCAATTTTTACACTCTTGAAGGCTAATGATAATTTATTCTACATTATCTTAGTCATAATATTATTTACTGTGCTAGTTGAGCTCACCCTTTTCTTTCATTATTCTCTTCAGAAAATGAGAATATAGCTGGAACTATTTGGAGAATGGAGTGATGCTCCAAGATGGTGGCTATAGTAGTCCTCACTATTCTATAAAATAGTGTGATAATAATTATAATGAGGACTCCATTTGAGTTTGGATATTGTTTACGAGACAATATTTGTGTTAAAACTCTCAGCTTATGTTTTGTCGTATTTTGCACAACAGTTGTATAAATTAAGTTTGTATTTAAATTATGTATCACGTATTTGGCGACTCAAAATGAGTTTTGTATACCTATTTTGGGGGCGTCACACTTTGATATACCCTAAGGGTCTTAAGAAATAAGTCAAAGTATAACTCATCATACACAAGATACTATGATGATCTCAAGTCAAATGATCACTTGTACTACTATCACTACAGTAATTCCTATTGACAGACAAGTAAAACTCCATTAGGTATTCCTTAGCGAGCCACGTTCAGTGAACTTATTCTCTAATAAGCACCTACATACTTACTTTAGTGTCTCCACACAAATGATCTTGAGATCAATCATCCTCATCTAATGAGCAAGCAACGTATGTACTAATCTATCCGGATTCACTAATCCCCAATTTATTAATCCAACGATTGGGAACTATTTTAGTTTTAAGCTTTCTAATAATTTAGACCTCATTAGAATGATCATCATCATTATTCTAAAAGCATTGCTTAAAACTATGGGTTTATCACATATTATAAAGCAATACCGTATAGATAATTAAAAGCCTTTAATAAATTAATACTTTTTATTAATAAATAAATAAGGTTGTTACAAAGTATATGTTTTATCATCAAACATGATTGGCTTGTGTGCATACTACTTTCATATTCAACACTTTGAATGATCATCTTCTTTTCTTATATTAGTTTGTTCAATTTGCAAAATAATTTTTTTATGTAAATCAAGTATACAAAATCATTTGTGTGACACAGCAAAATAATATCGCTCAATCTATTTATAAGCATTAAATGTGATAAAATAACATCTCAAAAAATAAAAATAAGCCTTGTATGACACAACAAACTTATAATGATTAACCGATACTCTATTGTTTTATCATGCCTGAAGGTGATGTTTGATATTGCAAATATCTTTGAACGCTTAGAACTTAATATTAAATCTTTGAGGGGTTTGTTATTATTTTGTCTCATCTTGTTTGGCGCACATGTATATATATATATATATATATATATATATATATATATATATATATATATATATATATATATATATATATATATATATATACATAAGCATGCATATAGAATACTATATTCTAGCCGGATTAATTATGGACTTTATTCTAGTTTAGTTCACTAGAGCCACCAAGTGAACCAAAAGGTTAGACCTAGGGTGAAAGAATTAAATTTAAATATAATTATTATATTTAAATCCCGGACTCCATTACAAATGGGTCTTCAAGCGCTCTTTGTTCCTTGATCTCCAATTCTTTATAATTATTTCTAACTATTTCTATTACAAAACTATTTACAATAAATAGAAACCTTGATCAATAGTCAAGGGGAAGTACGTAGGAGGGATGTCGACGCTGGGAAAATCTTCCTATTACGTTCTCTACCTTTTATATTTTTCTATGTTGATTTTATTTTTCTTAAAGGGTGTGATTTTTGGAAAAGCCGACATATAATGTTGACGATTAGAAAATATTGATTTTATTGATTGGGCCGAATTAGACAGAGCCGCCAGTTGGTATGAGTTCAACTGGTTGTACCAACTCAATCAGATTTTAAAAGTTTTCGCAATATGGCCCAATATATGACTCTGTTTAATTGGTTTAGAACTCGAGATTCATGAAGTTCGGGGGCTTGCTTAAGCGAGGGGAAGGTGTTAAGCACCCCCCTCCCCCGACTTCCGTGAAATATGGTTATCGCTACTTTTCATTCCTTATATGAAGTGTGTGTGTGTGTGTGTGTGTATGTAATATGTCAAATATGCTTTAAAGTGCTTAGAAAGTAGTGATATGCCACTTTAGACCTATGTTCAAAGGGTTTGAATTAGATAAAAGTTCAGTTTTAAACAAAGGATATAAATGTGATGTTTTGAAAACAGGTTTTCAAACCCTTATGCTCAAATAGGAATTAAAGCCTTTGATACTTTCATTTTATTCCGTAATCGGCTTGATTTTATTTTATTGAGATGCGAAACATCTTTGACAGCATTGAAATTAATATCTACAATTGTTTGGCTCCTTACGAGCATGAAAGCCATCGAAGTGACCCCAAGCACCACAAACCACAGTTTTCACTATTTTTGGGGTCTTAAATCCTGATAACCGCTTTAAGGTCCTTTATTTACATATACAAGGGGTTTGCAAGCTGACTGTACAACTTAAACAAGTCCATCATGGGAACCAGATCTAAATCCATTCATTAAATCTTCAACCATGTGGTTCTTAAGCTCATAGAATATCATTTAAAGCTTGCAAAATGCATATTTAAACACAATATGTACGTTTAACTTAAAACTTTGCTAAACAAATGATTTATTTGCCAAATCCTTGTACGCGAGTAAACAAGCTTCCTGTTTTCTCTAGATATAGATCTAGGGTTACATGGTTGATAAATATTCATAAAATTAGAAAGAAAGCTAGATCTATACAGATCTTAGCCATTCAAGCTTCCAGGTTCAAGTTTTATAACTTTTGAACCAGTTAAAAGCTAGATCTGACTAGATCTAATATATAGATCTAGTCAATAGAACGCAAATATTGACTACTTACACCACAACGAATGGTAAAAAACCAGATATGTGCACAAATATTTACAAAACTATAAAATAAACTCAATGGGTCAAGCTATGAAGCTTTTGGACCGGTCAAAATTGTAAGACCCCGAATTATATGAAATGAAAGTATCCAATTTTCTTATAATTATTATTCTATTTAATAAATGGTTAAATTGATAAAAGGTTAAAGTTAAGGGTGATATTTAAAAATTTTGCAAAGTAAGCAAGTTGATATAAAATATTCATTGTGTCAGGGAATATTCGATTGGTCGGGAAATATTCGTTTTAACATGGACTATTTGTACGACGACATAATCATTGGTGGACCCCACAACGAAAGTATTGTCGTAGATAGAAAACGACAGAAATATCTTTTTATAAAAATAATGACGAAAGTTTTACCATTAAACTGTTGAACTACCCGGTGGTAAAAGTACAGTAATACATGTGGTTGCATAGTAACACACGGTATTTATTATTGATGCTTACGTAAGAAGCCACTCAGTTTACTCAATTATTGCTACAGTAATTGTTGCATAGTATCTCACATTATTTGATTCAATTATTGTCACAGTATCATCTGCATAATATTTTATATTATTAAATCAATAATTGAGACAACAAAGTTATTTATATTATTATTTGCAATATTGAGGATGTCTAGAAATTTCTATCGATGAGAGGTTTGGTCACCTAATTGCGCGTCTATAGGGAGAAATCCTTATCGGAAAGCCCCCTCTTTCCTGGGAATGAACTGGTTGTTAAATATTGTGAGTTATAATTTTAATGATGAATAATTGTTGAAGTATTAAGAATGTGTTTATTGAAGATAAGTGAATTACAAAAGTTAGAGGGGAATAATGCAAACTTGGAAAACTTTATGGGTACTAAAGTGTAATAAGATAAATTAATCTTGACGATTGGTGGTGGTTTTAATAGTAAATTAATCTAGACCATTGGTGGTGGTTTTAATAGTAAATCAATCTGGACCGTCGATGGTGATTTTAATAGTAAATCAATCTGGACCGTCGGTGGAGATTTTAATAGTAAATCAATCTGGACCGTCAGTGGTGGTTTTAAAAGTAAATCAATCTGGACCGTCGATTGTCGTTTTAAAAGTAAATTAATCTGGACCGTCGATTATAGTTTTAATAGTAATCAATCTGGACCGTCCGTTCTAATAGTAAATTAATCTGGACTGTTCGTGAATTAGTTACTATTTAGTCATTTCTCCTATAAATAGAAGCTTAATTCTTTTTTCATTCTCACCAATTCACTGAGACTCACAAGAAAAACTATAGAGAGAGAAACTATAGAGAGCAAGAAGAAGAGTATTCTGCTACTTCACTATTGCCGTATCCAGTCTTCTACTAAAGTAAGGGATATTATTTGTTGTATTCGTAAGGGGTATTATTTCTTTCGTATTCATAAAGAATACTATTTTTCGTATTCATTCTTTAATATGTCGAAATAACCTGTCTACGCGGATTACGTACCGTATGACAGGTGAAAATCCATTTGCAGTTTCGTATGTTATTTCTTTTCATATCCTTAAATAAAAACTTACTATGGTAAGTATTGCTTCTGTAATCCTTGAAATTAGTGGAATATCTTTGAGTTTTGCGCTTCATCCAGTATCATTTCATTAGAATATTGAACTCACTTATTAAATATCAATATTTTCACCGGGATACTATTCACGAGTTACTATTCACCCAGTTACTATTCACAAAAATATTATTCACTCGAGTATTCGAGGCACTTTTCATGCTAGGATACTATTCACGAGTTACTATTCACAGGTTACTATTTATCCAGTTACTATTCACTCAAATATTATTCATTCAGGTATTCGGGACACTTTTCATGTCGGGGTACTATTCACGAGGTCCTATTCTCGAAGTACTATTCACAAGTTACTATTCATGGGTTACTATTCACCCAATTACTATTCACTTAAATATTTTTCACTCGGGTTTTCAGGACACTTGTCATACCGGGGTACTATTCTCGAAGTACTATTCACGGGGTACTATTCATCAAAAATTTTATTTCTTTTCTGTCCAAATTATTTTTTATACATGGATATTATTCTTGAATTTTACTCCACAAAGCAGTATCATGTTGACAATTTAGACATTATTGAATTTTGGATAAGTTGAATTATAAATCTTTAAAATTTATCATGTGCTTTATTTTAATTGAATTCTTATATCATTGTCATCATTCTCATGCTTATATTATGATGAAAGTCATCTTTGGCTTACGTGCATAGATGGACTGTTGATTGGTATGATTATGACCAGGGATCAGTCGGTATAATCATGACCCGTAATGTTACAAATGATGTGATAAAAATCCTCATTAGCCTGTAGTGCATTGATGGATAGTTGTTGGTATGATTACGACCAGGGATTATTCAGTATAATCATGACCATTGATGATTACATGAATATCCTTAGCCCGTAGTGCAGGGATGATTCGATGATGTGGCTTATTTATTTATGACCAGGGATCAGTCGGTATATTCAGCCTGCCGCAGTCAAAATGTCTTGAGAGAAGTTCCAAGAGCTGTTCAACGACAAGTACTTTCCCAAAAGTATTCGTCACATGAAGGAGGTGGAGTTTATCAAGTTGGAGCAAAATAATATGACCGTGTCACAGTACGAAGCTAAGTTTGTTGAGTTATCCCGGTTTATGCCCCACTTGGTTAATAATGAGGAGAGAATGACGCGGATGTTTCTAAGAGATTTGAAACCCGAGATACGTCAATACCTAATTTCTCACAAACTGTGTTTGTATTTAGATGTTGTAAATAGGGCTCAGTTATTGGAGCGCGATAATAAGTCAACCTAACCAAGAGAGAGTAGATGGCAAGTCAATAATACTAATGGTAGCAGTCATAGAAGCAGTGACAACAAACGTGGAAGGAATCAACATGCCAAAAATGATAACCACTCCTGTGGTAATCATGGCCAAGATAATAGAAGTGGAAATTTCAAGAAGAGGAGATTCAATAATGATGGAAAGACGTCAGCACCACCACCTGTTGTTAAGGAAGGAGAATGACCGCCAGTCGTATGTTACAAATGCGGAGGAGAGGGACACATCGGTTCAAACTGTACGAAGCAGTCCAAAGCATGTTACAATTGTGGAAGCGAATGTCACATAGCCTGATTTTGTCGTGCACCAAAGTCAAGTCCGGCTGGGATGGAGGCATCAAAGGCCGTCCCAGACAAGACAAACCCGGTAGTTTAAGGGAGAGCGTTTGTCATAACCTCTCAAAAAGTGAGGAATCTGAATGAGGTGATCACGGGTAAGCTAATCATAAACTCTAGCGAAGTTTATACCTTATTTGATACCAGTTCTACCCATTCTTTTATTTCTCCTACTTGCGCTCAACGTTTAAATTTGACTCCGAAGAAATTAGACTTTGACTTATCGGTTGAAACTCCATTAGAAGAAACTTTTATTACATCCACTATTTATAAATCTTGTTTGATTTAAATCGACACTTTCACGTTACCTGTCGATCTTATCTCTTTGAAAATACTTGCCTTTGATGTGATTCTAGGAATCGACTGGTTAACTACTCATCATGCTAAAATTGATTATTTTCGTAAGGTTGTTAGCTTTCATATTCCTAACCAACCTATTATGCGAATTCAAGCAACCAAACCACTAAAGTCAATCACTGTCATATCAAGCCATAAAGCTATTCGTTTATTGAAAAACGAACGTGAAGCTTTCTTAGCCGCGTCACATATTTAAATAAAAATACGTCAGATTTGAATGATATTTTTATTGTTAATAAATTTTCTAACGTATTACCCGAAGAACTTCCTAGCATATCCCTAGAGCGTGAAATCGAATTTTGTATCGACCTTAAACCTGGTTCAAAACCCTCAAATATTTTTTACACCCAAAATGAACATAACATGCGCCAAAGACGTTGACTCGGTCTGTTGAAAGATTACGATAATACCATTCAATTCCATCCTGGAAAAGCAAACGTAGTAGCTGACGTATTGAGTAGAAGATAGTATGCGTTTACAAGTGTGATATTGTTAACACAAAGACCCATTTCGTATAACTTACAAAGGATGGAGATAGAGTTAAAGACTCCAAGAACCTACGTGAAGATAGCGAATATACGATTAGACCTGACTTTAATCGATAAAGTTAAAGCCGCTCAAGCTACAAACTCAGAGCTGATGAATGTGAAGAAGAAGGTTCAAGAAGGCGTTATTCTAAAAGTAAGAATTGACAAAAAGAGGAAATCTCAATCCTCGATTTAATTGGTCCATATGAAATACTCAATCGAGTAGGAACTGTGGCCTATAGACTCGCCTTACTGCCAAGTATGTCTCGTGTTCATAACATTTTTCACATATCTATGTTACGTAAATATGTGAAAGACCCGAACCACATTATTGAATTAGAACCGGACGAGATAGCAGAATATTTAACGTATAAAGAGATACCTGTTAAAATCTTAGATAAGAAGGAACATATTTTACGCTCCAAGATTATACCTCAAGTCAAAGTTTTGTGGAGAAACCACGATACTGAGGAATTGACCTGGGAGTTAGAATCTGAAATAAAATTAAAGTATCCTCATCTCTTCATCATACCAGGTACGTACACCAATTTTGAGGACAAAAATTCATAAGGAGGGGAGGTTGTAAGACCCCGAATTATATGAAATGAAAGTATCCAATTTTTTTATAATTATTATTCTATTTAATAAATGGTTAAATTGATAAAAGGTTAAAGTTAAGGGTGATATTTGAAAATTTTGCAAAGTAAGCAAGTTAATATAAAATATTCATTATGACGGGGAATATTCGATTGGTTGGGGAATATTCGTTTTAACAGGGAATATTCGTACGACGACACAATCATTGGTGGACCCCACAACGGAAGTATTGTCGTAGATAGAAAACGACAAAAATATCTTTTTATAAAAATAACGGTGAAAGTTTTACCATTAAACTGTTGAACTACCCGGTGGTAAAAGTACAGTAATACACGTGATTGCATAGTAGCACACAGTATTGATTATTGATGCTTACGTAAGAAGCCACTCAGTTTACTCAATTACTGCTACAGTAATTATTGCATAGTATCTCACGTTATTTGATTCAATTATTGTCACAGTATCATCTGTATAATATTTTATATTATTAAATTAATAATTGAGACAACAAAGTTATTCATATTATTATTTGCAATATTGACGATGTCTAGAAAGTTCTGTCGATAAGAGGTTTGGTCACCTAATTGCGCACCAATAGGGAGAAATCCTTATCAGAAAGCCCCCTCTTTCCTTAGAATGATCTGGTTGTTAAATATTGTGAGTTATAATATTAATGATGAATAATTGTTGAAGTATTAAGAATGTGTTTATTGAAGATAAGTGAATTACAAAAGTTAGAGGAGAATAATGCAAACTTGAAAAACTTTATGGGTACTAAAGTGTAATAAGTTAAATCAATATGGACCATTGGTGGTGGTTTTAATAGTAAATTAATCTGGACCATTGGTGGTGATTTTAATAGTAAATCATTCTGGACCGTCGATGGTGGTTTTAATAGTAAATCAATCTGAACCGTCGGTGGTAGTTTTAATAGTAAATCAATCTGGACCGTCGGTGGTGGTTTTAAAAGTAAATCAATCTGGACCATCGGTGGTTGTTTTAAAAGTAAATCAATCTGGATTGTCGATTATGGTTTTAATAGTAATCAATTTGGACCGTCCGTTCTAATAGTAAATCAATCTGAACCGTTCGTGAATTAGTTACTATTTAGTCATTTCTCCTATAAATAGAAGTTTAATTCTTCTTTCATTCTCACCAATTCACTGAGACTCACAAGAGAAACTATAGAGAGTGAAACTATAGAGAGCAAGAAAAAGAGTATTCTGCTACTTCACTATTACAGTATCCAGTCTTCTACTAAGGTAAGGGTTATTATTTGTTATATTCGTAAGTGGTATTATTTCTTTTTTATTCATAAGGAATACTATTTTTCGTATTCATCCTTTAATATGTCGGAATAACCTGTCTACGCGGATTACGTACCGTATGACAGGTGAAAATCCATTTGCAGTTTCGTATGTTATTTCTTTTCATATTCTTAAATCTAAACTTACTATAGTAAGTATTGCTTCTATAATCCTTAAAATTAGTGGAATATCTTTGAGTTTTGCTCTTCATCCAGTATCATTTCATTAGAATATTGATATGAACTCTCTTATTAAATATCAATATTTTCACCGGGATACTATTCACTGGTTACTATTCACTAAAATATTATTCACTCGAGTATTCGAGGCACTTTTCATGCTGGGGTACTATTCACTAGTTACTATTTATGGGTTACTATTCACCCAATTACTATTCACTCAAATATTATTCATTCGGTGTTCGGGACACTTTTCATACCGGGGTACTATTCACGGGGTGTTATTCCCAAAGTACTATTCACGAGTTACTATTCACGGGTTACTATTCACTCAAATATTATTCACTCGGGTATTCGGGGTACTTGTCATGCCAATGTACTATTCACGGGGTACTATTCCTGAAATACTATTCATGGGGTACTATTCATCAAAAAAATTATTTCTTTTTTGTCCAAATTATTTTTGATACATGGATATTATTCTTGAATTTTACTCCATAAAGCAGTATCATGTTGACAATTTGGACATTATTGAATTCTGGATAAGTTAAATTATAAATCTTTAAAATTTATCATGTGCTTTATTTTAATTGAATTCTTATATCATTATCATCATCTTCATTCTTATATTGTGATTAAAGTCATCTTTGGCTTACGTGCATAAATGGACTGTTGATTGGTATGATTATGACCAGGGATCAGTCGGTAAAATCATGACCTGTAATGTTACAAATGATGTGGTAAAAATCCTCATTGGCTTGTAGTGCATTGATGGACAGTTGTTGGTATGATTACGACTAGGGATTATTCGGTATAATCATGACCATTGATGATTACATGAATATCTTTGGCCCATAGTGCAAGGATGATTCGATGATGTGGTTTATTTATTAAGTTGAGTCTCATCGATAAAGTTGATGGAAACATTTTTAAATCATAAAAGATAGTAGATATCATGCTCTACTTGACTCTTCTAATGGATTGCTTGTTCCGCTGTAGTTAAACTTATTGTCTATTATATTCTATCAGTTTAACTTTGTTGAAGGCTAACGATAACTTATTCTACATTATCTTAGTCATAATATTTCTTACTGGGCTAGTTGAGCTCACCCTTTTGCTTTCATTATTCTCTTCAGGAAATGAGAACATAGCCGGGACTAGTCGGAAAACGGAGTGATGGTCCGAGATGGTTGTTTTAGTAATCCTCACTATTTAGTGTGATAATAAATGTAATGAGGATTGAATTTGAGTTTGGATATTGTCTATGAGACAATATTCGTGTAAAAACTCTCAGCTCTTGTTGTATAATTAAGTTTGTATTTGTATTCTGTACCATGTATTTGGCGACCCAAGATGGGTGATGTATACCTATTTTGGGGGCGTCACAAAAATGCTAGATAAGGCTAGAGCTATGATAGATATAGTCAATACACTTTAAATATTTACTATTTACACAAAAATGAACGGTGAAAACTTAGATATGTACAATATTAACTAAGATATATATATATATATATATATATATATATATAGTAAAGCAAGAAATAAGAACATATCTGAAGAGATCTTACAGTCAGGCACGAGATTTGCTAACAAACGGCTTTAGGTGCCTTTAAACTCAGTTTCTACCTGTTAAAACTTGATATGTTGCAATATATATGTATATGAGTGTTTATAGAAGAGATTTACAGAGTTTAAAACGTAAAATCTAGCCTCTTTCTCTCTTTAAACCGAGCTCTCTCTACCTTCCCTCTATAAGGATCGAGAATTTTATACGATTATATATATAAATTTTTACGAATAAATTTTATTATTATTATTACATGGATCATATAAATGAATATGTGAATTAAACAAGATAGTTAATTTAATTATTTTAAATTAACTAAGATGAATACTTAATCCAATTGATTACGGAAAGGTAAGATAAGTTTATATTAAAAAAAATTAACATAGCTTGAGTGTTAGCCTTGAATGCTAAATAGAAATATTTATAATCTTTAAGTGATTACTTAGTATAACTATTATATAGTGAATAACTATGTGATGCCTTATGTGGAAAATGTATACGTCTATATATATATATATATATATATATATATATATATATATATATATATATATATATTGTAAGTATGGATATGTATATTTATTAATTACGTAAATAGAATTAAAAAGGAAAGCTACATAACCTAATTATACCTTAGGTGTGGTAATTAAATAACCTAAAGGTTATGGTATTAACAAATGTTAGTATTTAAAATTTATACTAACCTAAGAGATTAATTTTATTATCTCAAATTATTATTTATTTTAAACCTAATTAAAGTAAGTCTAATTGGGTTATAAAGTTAAATGGACATGAGTAAGTATCTAAATTCCAAAAGAGTGGGGATAAAAACCCTAAATAAATAATTAGGGTAAGATAGATTAGAAGTATTGGACTATGTTACTCCCATGGTTCAAATAATTAATTAGGAAGCCCAAAAAGAATTAAATTGAAGGACCAATCTTTAGCCCAATTATTAAGGGACATTTTAGACATTTGATTAATCAAATTTGTTATTAAAAATAAAGCAAAAATGGGGCAAAAGAGGGGGGCAATACCCGTCCACCTCTTACCATATTTGTCTTGTGATGTGATAATTAGTTTGCCTTAATTGTTAACTAATCTCTTTATCTACATAAAGGACTTATGTGTCATGCTCCCATTGGTCCAAAATCCTTAGTTTAGATTACATGAAATCTAAAAAGATAAGATTTAGTAAAGATAAGAAGTAATAGGAAAAAAATATAGATATAGGATGTATATCTATATTACTAATAACTAATACTTCCTTCCTTTTTCATTTCATTTTATTTCTCCTTCATTTCACTTCTTAACAAAGAAAAAGAAGAGAGAGAGAGAGAGAGGTCGGGGGTTGGAGGAGGAAAAGGGAGAGAGAGCTTCATCATTTATGCATCATAAGGTCATTAGGTACTTTGGTAAAGAAAGGAGGGTTGCTAAAAAGTAAAGGCGAGACTTTAAACTATACTCTTCCTTTCTATTTTGGTTTATTTCAAAGTATTAGAGGGGTAATGTTCTAAGATTAAAAACCTCTTAGATCTACATGTCTCATGTAAGGATCTAACCATTTTGAGTGTTAGAATGAAGATCCAAAGGAACAAAATGAACTTGTGTTCCTAAAGGGTGAAAACCCTTACTTTTATTCACTTGGATCATGTGTAACTTTAGATCTACACCTCCTATTTGTGATCCGTCAAAAAGGGGTGCTACATATGTAAGTTAGCTAGTAAACTCAAGTGGTGGCACTAAAAAATAATGGTTTTTCAAGCTTTAAGGGCTGTTGGAGCCAAACCAGTCCATTGTAAACAAAAGGTAAAGTGGACATCTTCTGGCCGCTTACTAACAAGGACATTTTCGTCCATTTTCTGTACTTTAAAAATTCTAAAAACAATTAGGAAGATACTTTGATGAGTTATCTGCATTTAGGAATAAAAATGAACATTTTTGGATGTGTAGAATGGAAGTTGTGTATTTTACAAGAAATGACTCTTTTAAAAGTAAACATGAATAACTCTCGGTGTATAACTCCAAAAATTGTAAAAATTTATTTTGATGTAGAGGATAATGAAGGGAGTATAACTTGAAAATATCGTAATTTTTGGATAAAACCTCAATTTATGAAAAATGTTGCAAGTTCCGGTTGTTTTAGGCATTTAAAAAATAGTAAATCAAGTTCGAAAATTCCAGGAAACATTGAGGATCATCAAGAGATCATATTCTATCAAATTCCATAAAAGGAAAATTTTTGGAATTGTTTTGGTAGTTTTCATCTAAATGGTTGTGTTGTGAGTAAATGGAAATAATTAGTTATGTGATGTTATAAATTGTAAATATGTGGGAAACCCTAAAAATGTTGTATTCTGATTTATGGAGGGTATTTTGGTAATTTTTGATGAGATTTATATTTATGGCACTTTAGGGTTGTTAAATAAAGTAATTAGTAAAGGTTAAATAATTATAATAAATTGTTTATTAGTATAATAAATGATTAAATATTATTAAGATATTAATAATATTAGATTAAGATATTATTAAGTAATTAATAATATTTAGATAAAAATTGGATTTAAAATATTATTAAATGATTAATAATATTAGACAATGATCTAAAATATTATTAAATGATTAATAATATTATATTAAAGTTAAATTAAAATATTATTAAATGATTAGTAATATTAGATAATAATTTTAAATATTATTAAATAATTAATAATATTATATAATGGTAAAAAATATTATTCAATGATTAATAATATTAGATTAAAGTTAAATTAAAATATTATTAAATAATTAATAAAATTTGATTAAATTAAAATTAAAATATTATTAAATAATTAATAATATTAGATTAAAGTTAAATTAAAATATTACTAAATGATAATAATATTAGATTAAAATATTATTAAATGATTAATAATTTAGTTAAGGATTAAAATATTATTAAATGATTAATAATATTATGAGGTGAGTAAGATGTTATTAAATGATTGATAATATTATGAGGTGAGTAAGATGTTATTAAATGATTAATAATACTTGTTAAGTAATAAAATATTATTAAGTGATTAATAATGTTAAGAAATGATGAAATATTATGACGGTTAAGTGATAGGATATTATCAAATGAGAGCAGATCCTTTATCCCCATTTTACATGTCCCCCACTTAAATTTTTGACACCTGACCTCTTATTTAATTTTAGAGTTAATTGGAGTTAAGTAAGAGATCAGTTGTCAAAAATTTAAGTGGAAGACACAAGGGGGACATGTAAAATGGGGACAGAGGATCTGCTATCTTATCAAATGATGATACTATTACTAATGAGTTAAGGCATTATTTGATTATGTGATTATATGTTAGAAAAATTATTATGGAATAATAGTATTATGAGTTAAGATATGTGATGATAATTGAGCGATCGATTTTATTAATGATAGGCCTTTCAAAATAAGTTAAATTAACTTGCATAGCAGTAGTCAGCCGATCAGGAAAGTTTTCTAAATTAACTTGAGTTATTATTTTTCAAAGCATAATTAGTGGATAATTATTGTTAATTATTCACATCCATAATGATTATTTTTATTCGCGCATAGTGTACTTGATTTCATGTTTTATTAGTTGAACTGTGAAATAAATTTAAAGTTCTTTTATTCATGAATTGTTTATGAATCATGTCTCAGCTAATTGTTTTGGCTACACTAATGATTGATGAATCATTCTATTATTTGAACTAAGTTGGTATTTAAAGATTTATGGTATTTAAATCATAGCATTTTTTTAAAAGAAATACAAACCATATTGTTGTGGTACGGACTTATGATGTAAGACTGAGATGAACAACCCTTATAAAAAGGGGAACTTTATTGTCGGGTATCCAACCCTTGCGCTATTATTGAGTATTATGCATAATCACGGGTATAATGAGGCTGATCCCCTTACGTACTAACAAAAGGGTCTGATTTAATCTTTACGGTTAACTTATACTCTTGAGGTATTCAATCAGTAAATGAATTGATAATTCCTCTAGTAGTTCTTGATCCATTTGTGATCACTCAACATGAAATCTGGGAATATCCCACCCTATTGAATATTATTACAGCATTATTAATACTTCATAATCAAATTGATATTGTTGAATCCTTGAAAGAATTTAACATCTTTCATGTTTGATATGTTACTCAGTATAAAATACAAGAAAATTCTTGATATTGAAAATGATTTATTATTCAGCTACGTCGAACTCTTTTGAATATTGTTAACATTCTAGAAAGTTAGACTCTTCTATATCATTTATTAAACGCTTTAACTTGCGGAAAAAAACTAGTTGCTCACCCTTGCTTTAAACAAAATATTTCAGCTAAAGCCGAGGTAGCCGAAAGTTCCAAGAAGTGCAAAGGAAAAGAGAAGGTGACCGAGTAGGGTCTTTGAAGTACTATTTAATTATGTTATCTCATGTAATTAATTATGTAAATAATTTTTGTATCTAAAGGTACATATTTAAATTAAGGTTAGATAAACTTGGGATAATGTTATGTTTGTATTAAGAAATGGTATAAATGATGTAATTTATAATGAATGGGTAGTTAGATGTGATGTGTATGTTGTACCGTGAGCACTGAATCTAAGGTATAATTGACCCGGATTTAGGAGCGTCACACCGTCTCTCTGTGACAGCCCCAAATCTAGGTCTTGGATCGCCACGAATCTGGTACAATCATTCTACAACTGTTGCGAAAGATATAAACATAAATTGTATATACATTAAACTTTACACACTATTCTCCAAAATTGAGTAACCTTAACTAATACACAAATCATAAACTATACTATTACAAACTATACCATTACACTCTAGCTGCACATTCTATCCCAAGCTGAACTTGGCATTATCCTTTTCTTGTATCTGGCCGTATTCGCCTTATCTGCAATATTTTATCATGATATAGCAAGGGTGAGCATGAAGGTTGCCCAGCAAGTTTTAAAATAATGTAAAGATATATCATGATTGAAAGAGTCTGAATAATAAGCTGGCTATCCTTCACAATGTATTTGTGAATTAGCATGAACAAAACTTTGACTGAACAAGTATTGAACATGAATAATTATGTCTGAACTGAATGGTAATGAAGGTGATCAGCCTTTCATACCTGATAAATACATGCAATATGTACAGAGTACAATTCATAAGCATATCTGACTGAAACTACTCTTAGAAGAGTTTAAGTAAAAAGAAACTTGAAAACTTGCCTGATCCGTTGATTACTGTAACGCAATATAATAAGCTTCGTCTGGGACCTAATATTAATAATATAGATCTCCAATATTAGAATAATATCATCACAGTATAATACTGTTATAGAATAACCTAAACACAGAATACATAACCCTGTCAGTCTATACAACACATAAAACTTAGCATCAGGTCAAATTATTTCGGTCTGACTTGAAATTGACAAAATTCTATCATCTCGACGGTCTAGTCGGACAATTATCGAGTATAAGTTCAATTAAACTCTGTCTGACACTTAACAATTATCTTAAACAATCATATTATCTCGAAATAATTTTCCGATAATTAATATCATTTATCTAAATTTTCTGATCATTAATACTGCATTTAATGAATTAAATACCATATAATTCCTTTATCACTAATATTTATTTATTGCTAAATATTAATGAAAATTATAACATAATATTATAATATAATTATAATATCACAAAGTATTTTTATTAACTTAAAATCATATTTATATGATTTTTAAACACTTAAATTCATTATCCAATAACTGATATTAATAATAAAATATTAATAATTTCATGCCAAAATATCAAAAGTTATATTTTATAAATTAAAATATTTTTCTAACACTTACATCATTTTTATATGATTTTTAAAGCTTTAATTCTATTTTTTCATAATTTATTTAATATATTTACTAAATAAACTAATTATCATTACTATTGATTAATTAATGAATTTCATCACAAAATATTAAAAGTTATCAAAAATAACTTCAAATATTTCCTATAATCATAATATAATTTTTCATGATTTTTCATGAATTAAAATTATTTTTAAATAATTTATTTAATATTATAATTAAATAAATAAATACCGTTTATATTCCAAAAATATAAAATATTTTCGAAATACACTCAAAATAGTTAAAAACTATTTTTCAGAATTTAAAATAATTTTTCAGAATTTAATATGTATTTTTAATAATTAAAAACCATTTTTTCTAGTTATTTAATTATTTTCTGCATTTTCCGAAAATAAGCGTCGCTAAAGGGGCCCTATAGCGACGAAACTGTCGCTATAGGTGTTCTTGAGCTTCAAGCCAAGTAATTTCTGACAGACGTCGGTAGCTACTTTGACCATGAATAACTTTTTACTCTTTAGGTTTCTGGCAATGTTCTTGGTCAGATATTGTAGAGGAAATACCAGACTACAAGATCCAACAAACATCATGGCTAAAAAACATCAGATCTGGGAGATATTGGCCATCAAAGTAGCTGTCAGAGCTGTTCTTCACGAAGAACAGTTCGAGGTGCCTAATTTGGACCTCTATAACTTAATGATCGTGTAATGTTTATGTGATCTATCAATTGCAGTGTGTAGACAACATTTAGGACTACAACTTCAAAGCTTCATAACACTAAAACATCATAGAATGAACAAGATCTGGCCGGTCAAAATTGGACACGGACAATCTGTTCTTGAATTTCTGGGTTCACGATTTGGCAGTTTTGGTCAACCATGTTTGACTGCTTGTAACGTTTGATCTACAATTGATCTGGCTTTGATTCTTTTTGTATCTTAAATACCACATAACAGGCTACATGTTACAAGCTTTAAACATCAAAAACACTTAACACACACGGATCTATGGGGTCTGACATTTGCTGTCAGACGAGATTTTTCAAGTTTTCCAAATGTTGAAAAACTTTAATTTTGAGCACTTTGATGTTATGGGTCCTGAATTTAACAACTTAAAACATTAATAGACTCCCTATTACACATCTTTAAACAATCAATTCCAACAATTAACATAGAATCAAAGGATTTCAAAATTTAGGATTTTTAATACCTTTTTGCTTTGATTTTTTGATTTTGATCCTTTGTTGTTGATCTTGGCTTGCTAATTCTTGATCATAGTTCATCTTATCTCTCTCTCTCACTCCAAATTTTCGGATTTCTAGAGAGAGGATGGCTTGGTGAAAAGGAGAATTAAAGTAGCCTTTCTCTCTCTTTTAATCTTGAAAATAATTGATCCAAAGTTGGAATTAAGTGATTCAAGGGCTGGTAATGCTATAGTAACATATGTGACTTCTACATGGCTGGCTTGTGTGGAATAATTGGTGGCAATAATTCACAATAATACACTAAATGGGATAAAAGGGTATTTTAGTAATTTCCACACCAATAATTTAATTCTTCCTTTAATAATGCACAAGGGCATTTTAGACTTCTCATTTCTATCATGAAGGGCATTTTAGACATTGGCCATAACTCTTAGGGTTTAGGGTTTAGCATTTTAGGGTTTAACCCTAACGATTTTGCGATTAAAATTCTAAGATTTTCTAATTAGATTTTAAAAAATAGAAAATCTTGATTTTAAAATTATAATTAGGGATTCCTAATTATATTATAATTCCTTAATCACATTATGACTTTAACTGATTAGGATTAATATTTCCTAATTAATATTGCTAATTTAGCAATTAATTCCATAACTATACAGTAGGGTTCATGATAGAACAATTAGGGTTCAAAAATTCTAAAATTAGGGTTTGCTAATTAATCAGGCTTTACCCTAATTATTATTATAATTAATAGCACTTAAGCATTATACTTATCCAATAATTTCTCGGATTAGGGTTTTCAAATACCGAATTATGGTTTCGGATTCCCGGAACTGAAATTAGGGTTTCCATAACCGATTTCTAGGGTTTCTTATAAATCCTAATAATTTTATAACTGAACGTGGACGTTCTTAATATATACGATTAGGGTTTGACACAGATGTAATTTATCTGGTCATCCATTGACCCTTAACCACTTTTGTACACATAATACTATAATCCTGAATAATTTACCAAAAGAAATTTTGAATTCTCAAAATTCCTTCCTAAAAATATCAAACGCATACACTTATTTTCTGTCTAGGCCTATTATGTGACCTTAAATCAATCATTTAAGATTTTAATAAATTTTCTAAATTCTCGGGTCATCACATTCGCCCCTTCTTCTAAGAATTTCGTCCCCGAAATTCATCTTACACCTCACACCATACTGCTTACACCATTCACACATATCACATGCTACCCAACATACCACTCACAAGAGTATAAGTTTTCAAATTATGCTGAGGGGTATAGACAATTTGTCTGTCATTTTCGCAAAGGTTTTTATAAAAATTTATCCGCAAACCGTCATTACTTACGGACACAAAAGGGTAATTAGCCTGATATGCCCTGTACTGACCGAGTACTGCTTTTATCTGTTTTCCCGTCACTGTCGAAGGCACAAAAATTCTACCTCAATCTTATTGGATTCCGCACCAAAACAATTTGGTTCGGGAAATTTTCTTTCAATGAGCACTTAGAGTCTTCATAAACATTAGCCTAGCTGAATCGAATAGCATAGACTCATATCAATAATTCAATTCAATCGAATTATTTAGGTGTAGCCAAACCCCGTTGGCAAATTAAAATTTTTGAAAACATTTTTTAAGAATGACGTCATGATGCCGTACTGTATTACCAGTCCGTTTGAGGATGCTGTCATTGTATGACTTCGTCATAACACATCATACAATAGTGGAATAACGATTTTAGATCAAATTCGCACTAAGTATTCCTGTATTTACAACTCCATCACATTCTTATCATCTCTGCACCAGGTTACATGGTACATAAGTGATAAATAAAAATATATTTTGATATTTCAAATCATTTGCGTCTAGCCGAAATAAGTAGCATAGACTGTACTTTAAATCGTTTCAAAAATGACTACGAGTCTACATTTTTAAAAGCACATAGTGCTCATTTAGCTTGATGTCAAAATTTCGAAGTTTAGCATAGCTAGGAGTTTAGGAAAACCTAACACCTTTACTAATAATCATTTGCTTAACAATCTATATGTTCATATAATCCTTAATTCTTCATTCACACATAACTATACCCAATTCGTCAAACCACACTTATGAGTTCATAAATTGCCACAATCAGATGAACTTTAGAACTTACCCCAGTCAGACCTTTGGTGTCCATTCGCTGCGGGGTTCATAACACTTCATATAATTGTGAGTCAAGAATGTCACATAAGTATAAGTTTTAAAAACTCGTACTTAATCCTTATGTCCTCTACCTATGACCTATCTATCTGTTATACACCTGAGAATGGAGTCATCCTCTTAATGTGGATATAACAAATAGCGCGACATAAACATTTCAATGATTATCAATGCCAGAAACTAAGTGGTTGTCAAACCAAACTCGGCCACTAATCAATATAGGAAGCTAAGCGGACAATTCCCCGCCCATACAAAGAATTTGTCAACCTAACCACTGTATCAACCAGGAAGCTAAGTGATTCTAAAACCAAGTACAAATTCCCCGCCCATACAAGGAATCATACAACTCAGCTGCTGACATGAGTCCTCAATTGAATCCCCATCTATTACTAACTCCCTTCTCAATACAAATTTCATTCAACTCGCATTCATAATTCTTTCTTGTATTTGTACCAATTCATGGTACAACTGCCACACAGCATTTTGCTGTAAAAATTTTCAATCCTTAGATTGATTCTTTCTGGTTGTAATAACCTTATCAGATCACGAGGTGATCTCATCGTATATATTACGATGCATTGCTATTCTGTGATCGTTTTGTTTTACAATCTCCTATCCCTACAATTGTAATCTTCTAGACTCTATCTATCCAATTCCTATACTTGGTACGCATCTAGTCTCTAACAGTTTCAATATGGTACACTGAGTGGTTTCCCACAAACAACTAGCAAACTAGGTGTCGAGTTGCTAGTTCGTATATACCTCCGCTCTATGAAGGAATCGTTTAGCCCAGATACCATACATCAACTATTAAAGAGTACAATTGTACCATACTTAAACCTAACTTTTTTTTGACCCTGCGAGATTCTTCAACTAACTCTATGTGAGTTAGTACTTATCCTAATCACTGCGGTTATTGGTCTCAGGTATTGCTACCTAAGCTTCATAACCAACAACTCTGATACCAACTAAGACAGCCCCAAATCCTGGTTCTGGATCGCCGCGGATCTGGTACAATCATTCTACAACTGTTGCGGAAGATATAAACATAAATTATTTATACATTAAACTTTACACACTATTCCCCAAAATTGAGTAACCTTAACTAATACACAAATCATAAACTATACTATTACAAACTATACCATTACGCTCTAGCTGCACATTCTATCCCAAGCTGAACTTGGCATTATCCTTTTCCTATATCTGGCCGTATTCACCTTATCTGCAATGTTTTATCATGATATAGCAAGGGTGAGCATGAAGGTTGCCCAGCAAGTTTTAAAATAATGTAAAGATATATCATGATTGAAAGAGTCTGAATAATAAGCTGGCTATCCTTCACAATGTATTTGTGAATTAGCATGAACAAAACTTTGACTGAACAAGTATTGAACATGAATAATTATGTCTGAACTGAATGGTAATGAAGGTGATCAGCCTTTCATACCTGATAAATACATGCAATATGTACAGAGTACAATTCATAAGCATATCTGACTGAAACTACTCTTAGAAGAGTTTAAGTAAAAAGAAACTTGAAAACTTGCCTGATCCGTTGATTACTGTAACGCAATATAATAAGCTTCGTCTGGGACCTAATATTAATAATATAGATCTCCAATATTAGAATAATATCATCACAGTATAATACTGTTATAGAATAACCTAAACACAGAATACATAACCCTGTCAGTCTATACAACACATAAAACTTAGCATCAGGTCAAATTATTTCGGTCTGACTTGAAATCGACAAAATTCTATCATCCCGACGGACTAGTCGGACAATTATCGAGTCTAAGTTCAATTAAACTCTGTCTGACACTTAACAATTATCTTAAACAATCATATTATCAGTCTAAATAATTTTCATAAGCTCGAAATAATTTTCAGATAATTAATATCATTTATTTAAATTTTTTGATCATTAATACTGTATTTAATGAATTAAATACCATATAATTCCTTTATCACTAATATTTATTTATTGCTAAATATTAATAAAAATTATAACATAATATTATAATATAATTATAATATCACAATGTATTTTTAATAACTTAAAATCATATTTATATAATTTTTAAACACTTAAATTCATTATCCAATAACTGATATTAATAATAAAATATTAATATTTTCATGCTAAAATATCAAAAGTTATATTTTATAACTTAAAATATTTTTCTAACACTTACATCATTTTTATATGATTTTTAAAACATTAATTCTATTTTTTCATAATTTATTTAATATATTTACTAAATAAACTAATTATCATTAATATTGATTAATTAATGAATTTCATCACAAAATATTAAAAGTTATCAAAAATAACTTCAAATATTTCCTAATATCATAATATAATTTTTCATGATTTTTCATGAATTAAAACTTTTTTTAAATAATTTATTTAATATTATAATTAAATAAATAAATACCGTTTATATTCCAAAAATATTAAATATTTTCGAAATATACTCAAAATAGTTAAAAACTATTTTTCAGAATTTAAAATAATTTTTCAGAATTTAATATGTATTTTTAATAATTAAAAACTATTTTTTTCTATTTATTTAATTATTTTCTGTATTTTCCTAAAATAAGCATCGCTAAAGGGGCCCTATAGCGACGAAACTGTCGCTATAGGTGTTCTTGAGCTTCAAGTCAAGCAATTTCTGACAGACGCTGGTAGCTACTTTGACCATGAATAACTTTTTGCTCTTTAGGTTTCTGGCAATGTTCTTGGTCACATATTTTAGAGGAAATACCAGACTACAAGATCCAACAAACATCATGGCTAAAAAACATCAGATCTGGGAGATATTGGCCATCAAAGTAGCTGTCAGAGCTGTTCTTCACGAAGAACAGTTCGAGGTGCCTAATTTGGACCTCTATAACTTGATGATCGTGTAATGTTTATGTGATCTATCAATTGCAGTGTGTAGACAACATGTAGGACTACAACTTCAAAGCTTCATAACACTAAAACATCATAGAATGAACAAGATCTGGCCGATCAAAATTGAACACGGATAATCTGTTCTTGAATTTCTGGGTTCGCGATTTGGCAGTTTTGGTCAACCATGTTTGACTGCTTGTAACGTTTGATCTACAATTGATCTGGCTTTGATTCTTTTTGTATCTTAAATACCACATAACAGGCTACATGTTACAAGCTTTAAACATCAAAAACACTTAACACACACGGATCTATGGGGTTTGACATTTGCTGTCAGACGAGATTTTTCAAGTTTTTCAAATGTTGAAAAGCTTTAATTTTGAGCACTTTGATGTTATGGGTCCTGAATTTAACAACTTAAAACATTAATAGACTCCCTATTACACAACTTTAAACAATCAATTCCAACAATTAACATAGAATCAAAGGATTTCAAAATTTAGGATTTTTAATACCTTTTTGCTTTGATTTTTTGATTTTGATCCTTTGTTGCTGATCTTGGCTTGCTGATTCTTGATCATAGTTCATCTTATCTCTCTCTCTCACTCCAAATTTTCAGATTTCTAGAGAGAGGATGGCTTGGTGAAAAGGAGAATTAAAGTAGCCTTTCTCTCTCTTTTAATCTTGAAAATAATTGATCCAAAGTTGGAATTAAGTGATTCAAGGGCTGGTAATGCAATAGTAACTTCTACATGGCTGGCTTGTGTGGAATAATTGGTGGCAATAATTTACAATAATACACTAAATGGGACAAAAGGGTATTTTAGTAATTTCCACACCAATAATTTAATTCTTCCTTTAATAATGCACAAGGGCATTTTAGACTTCTCATTTCTATCATGAAGGGCATTTTAGACATTGGCCATAATCCTTAGGATTTAGGGTTTAGGGTTTAACCCTAACGATTTTGCGATTAAAATTCTAAGATTTTCTAAATAGATTTTAAAAAATAGAAAATCTTGATTTTAAAATTATAATTAGGGATTCCTAATTATATTATAATTCCTTAATCACATTATGACTTTAACTGATTAGGATTAATATTTCCTAATTAATATTGCTAATTTAGAAATTAATTCCATAACTGTACATTAGGGTTCATGACCGAACAATTAGGGTTTAAAAATTCTAAAATTAGGGTTTGCTAATTAATCAGGCTTTACCCTAATTATTATTATTATAATTAATAGCACTTAAGCATTATACTTATCCGATAATTTCTCGGATTAGGGTTTTTAAATACCGAATTAGGGTTTTGGATTCCCAGAACTAAAATTAGGGTTTCCATAACCGATTTCTAGGGTTTCTTATAAATCGTAATAATTTTATAACTGAACGTGGACGTTATTAATATATACGATTATGGTTTGACACAGATGTAATTTATCTGGTCATCTATTGACCCTTAATCACTTTTGTACACATAATACTATAATCCTGAATAATTTACCAAAAGAAATTTTGAATTCTCAAAATTCCTTCCTGAAAATATCAAACACATACACTTATTTTCTGTCTAGGCCTATTATGTGACCTTAAATCAATCATTTAAGATTTTAATAAATTTTCTAAATTCTCGGGTCGTCACACTCTCTCTCATCCCTCTTCAAATGAGCTAAGATTTAAATTTTATAAAGGAAATAAGTGGGCCCGACCTTCTCAATTTTCATCCCGGTAGATCATATTTTCATGCTGTGCGCTGGAACGACCATAACTCTCAATCCAGGAGGAGTTAGAAGACATGTCATATCAATCCAAAAATCACCTTTTGATATCTTCGCAATGGTATATTATTTACCCAATTTTGAGTTCAGGAAGATAGGAAAAAAGGGGAAAACACATCCATAGGTTGATGACGGCTAGCCATTCGCCTTGATGTGTATTGGAAAGCTTGATTCTTTCAATCCGAGAATAGTTGGGAGATGTGACATACCATTCTGGAAAGCTCTTTCCGAGAGCTATATAATGACATAGGGCTTGACCTTTTTTGAATCCGGGAAGATGGGTTTATGACCAGAATAGCTTCAAGTCTTTGTAGGTAGTCTGTTGAGCTGTCTTGCATAGTTTGCACTCGGGATTGTTGTGATGGATCTTTGTAACCTTATATGTAGCTGGACAATTGTTGTTTTTGTTGTGTTTGAAAAAATAACCTATTTGCCCTCTCAGGGTTGTTTCCGGGCTTGAAGTGGTTGTTGTTGTCCCTCGGGGTTATTTTCGGGGCTTTGACTGCTATAACTTCTGTCTTTCCTCTAGGTTGTCTCTGAGGTTGATTTTATGTCCCATGTGTAGGGATTTCGGCATAAAAAAAAAGGCACAACGGAGTATAATTATTTACAAAATAATCTCTGAACCCCAAAAACAAGATCCATGTGAAACAAAAATTAATTCAGTGGTTAGATATTATACCGATTATAGACAATTTTGAAACGACTTCGAATCTCCAACGCAATCAAACGAAACTGCATCTCTATGGTATCCACATGAACGTCCCGCAAATTGTTACACGATCTGCAGTAAAAGGAGACGCGGTACTAGCCACCAAGGATATGGATTTTTGAAACTTTTCTCTCTAGTCTCTCTCTAAGAGCGGTTAGATTTTTTTTAGGTTAATCATAATTCCCTAAAATGGCTGATATATATATATATATATATATATATATATATATATATATATACGGAAAGCTTCAAGAGCATAATTCTTAAATAGCATAATGCCTTAAGTAGCATAATTTTATCAAAACGACGCCGTTTTATAGGTACGCGGTGGCATTTTTGTAAATACCATGCCACTGCGTATTTACAAAAATACCACCGCGTCCATATAAAACTGCGTCGTTTTGATAAAATTATGCTACTTAAGGCATTATGCTATTTAAGAATTATGCTCTTGAAGCTTCCCGTATATATATATATATATATATATATATATATATATATATATATATATATATATATATATATAGCAGTCAAAAGGAATTAATCAAAAAACTAATCTAAAATAAAATTCGAATTTTATATATATTATAACTTAATTAAGTCTTACTTAATTAATATACATATATACAAATTATCCTATTAATTTAAATTCGTGATTTAAATACTATCAATCATATTAACATATTTAAATCCTTACAATTTAAATTAATTCCCTTTTAATTACGTTCTATGTGTGTGACCCTATAGGTTATTATTACGTTGGCAATAATTTTAAAATCATATTATAAAATTATAAACAGTGAGCGACATTTAGTAATGCATCACTGCTACCCAAATAATAATAAGATCGATGATTCGATGCGACCTTTTCGTGACCAATGTTTCAATGTAATTTAATCCTTTTAACCTTGACATCCTAGATTAAACTCAAGTCATGGAATGTGTCATATTCTTCATAATTTAATCTGAGTTTTCTTGATCAATGAGTAGACTATATGAAACAAATCACTATTTGAGCATGGCCATGCATTTCATAGTCCTACTCAATCAAGAGGCCTATGGATATCACCCCTAATATATAGGAGGGTTAAATTCCATCTAGATCACTCATATTGCTCACACGATTCATGATGCACCCAATAATCAACTTTATTGTCCACCCTATTAAAGGTGACCTTTGATGATATCAAAGTACATAAATTCTCGTGTAGTAATATAGTGATTTCAGATCGGAGGATCATTACATCATTGTCACTATGAGAGTCACTAATGACACTTTACATAATGCTCCACGTAGAATTCTCATGGTGGGTCTGTCCAGTACATCGTTCTCTAACATGTACCTATGCATTAACTCAATATCTCATATATTTATGACCAATGAGATTTGGTCATCAATCAATCCACATGCTAGTCTCAATGTATCATTGTTGTCCCATCAACAATGATACTCGACAAGGGATATTTAAGAGCAATGATACTAATTGTGATTATATAATCTCATGTTCAAGTCACATACTTGAAACTATATAATTTGTATCACTATTCTAAGGAATTTTATTATGTTAACATTTATATAACGCAGTAAATAAAACCATAATAAAATCATTCATTTATTCAATCAAATATAATATCAAAATGTTAAGCAATTATATCAAATAATTGGCCTCTAGGGCATAAACTCTAACACCATGGTGCTGTATCCGGGGTTTGATTTGATATCCCATGGGACTGTGTCCGTGGTTTGAGGTTTATTGTAGTCCTCCGGGGCTGTCTCTGGGGTAGAAAAGACTTTTTTGCCCTCCTACAAGGTTAGTCCAAGGAAAGCAAAATTTCGAGTATCTACAGATGCCCCTCTTTATCATGTTTATGCAATGTAATGGAATGAACATGATAAAGATTACTAGACACTTGAAATATGACAAGATAAATTTAATGATGCAATGCAATGAATGGTATGATGAATGATAAAATGTTTTTGCAAATCGCACATCGCACTTCGCACTTCGCATTTTGCACATCGCACTTCGCATTTGGCTAATCGCACTTCGAACATCACACATCACAAATTGCACATCGCATTGTAAATCGCCTTACCATTACCGGTTATTGTTGATGCCTATGTTGGGCCTAATTCCAACGGTTGTCTTTCATCAGTGATGTTAATGCCTATGCTGGTGTTAACTCCAACGGTGCCGGTGCTTGTTTGATGAAAATAAACCTTGACGTTTTCTACATCTCTATTGGGGATGTTGTTCTGAAATCACTGGACCTTCCCGATGTCTACGCAGGTAGTTTACAACGGTGCCTACCCTACTGGTAATTAACTACAGTGCCTAACCTACTGGTAGTTGACAATGGAACCTACCCTGCTGGTAGTTGACAACGGTGCTACCCTACTAGTAGTTGACAATGGTGCCTACCTGTTTGTCGAATTCTAAATACGCTCTACACGCAAGTGCACGTGGTCAACAAGTAATATAATGATGAGAAAAGTATCATTCCTACAGAAACTAGTATGAAATTAAACCTAACAATTATCAGTTTTATATTAACACAATTTTATTAAACTACTCAAATTAATGATTATAATTAACAAAAACTAAGAAACAAAAAATCCCAACCAATCAACACAACTTAATAACCGTAATTTTAAGCAAATAATGGAGAATCAGGCTTACAACTTAACTTTAAATCTCACTCCGATTATCATGCCTTATTCCAGTTCAATTCATTATCTCAGTTTATTAATCAAGAACACTCAAGTAGAATTAGTCATCTCTCGATGCACTAACACCGTATTAACTTAAATCCACAGATTTGATAGAACTAAGCCAAACACCCTAATTAACTAATTCACTATATCTTTATGTGAATTAAAATCAAAGAAGATTTAAATTATAAGTTCTTTACCCGATTACATGCGATGCTAGGTATATCTTTATCCTAAACATTCATCAAAATTCCATTAAAAAACATAATTCAAGAACACATGCTATAGTGATCAAGTCTAGATTCATACATCATCTCTCGAATCCATATAAATCCACACAGAATTGGTGATCAAGCAACTCATAAATTAAAGTACAAATCACAATAGATAAACTGAATTGATAGATTATGAATGTGACACTCCCAAATTTGGGTACATCATTCCCACAGGATTTGGTGCTCACTATCAAAAATAATTATATCTAATTACCCATAATAAAGGATAAAGACATAAAATAACTTAAACAATAATCTTTTTCCTTAAAGGGTTACATCATCTCAAAAACAATCCCAGGTAATCTAACCTTAAATTATTACATAATTTTGCGGAATATATCATAAAATAAAGCAAGTCTTATAACATAATTCACTTAATTAAATTCAATAAATCTTCAACACTTGGACATCTTGTCATTTCCTTTGCTAGTAGATGGCTCATCAACTTTCTCAACTTTAGCTGCAGTGTTAAATGCAAGAGTGAGCAAACAATTGCTCATTGATATAAAGAGTAGTAATGATAACAACATGAGAATGAACAACGAGTGCTGAACAATAATGAACTTGTTCTACAAATCAGAATATAGAAAATAAGTTCGAATTTAATATCTGAGGGTCTTAAGACCACGAACTATGTCCTCGGTGTTTAGGTGTTATTACCTCAACCTTAATAGTCATTTAGACTATACAGACCCTTCTAAACGTACTTAGGGGGATCAGCCCTTTGTACCATGTATTGTGCAAAAACATCTAAACGTTACACGTACAAAATCCCCTATGTTAGGGTTGCTCGTCTCAGCTTGAATTTAGAATTTTCGCACTAAAGAAAGTTTAGTTTGGAACTAGCTTATCAGTGGTTCTAGAATTTTAGAACACTATTCAATTATAGATTAGTTCAATCAATAAAATTTTGCTTACTACTTGAAGGTTTAATACAACAATATAGAATTGAACAAGGTTATCAGAGTCAAAGATCGAATAATAGAAATGTACAACTGAATAGACACAGTATATATGCAAAGTACTACATTCAAAAGAGTTAGAACAATCTCATTTGAATCAATATATTAGAACAATATATACTTTGAGTAACAATATCATGACTTAGGAAAGTAAAACTCGCACGATGTAACGGACTATATTACAAGAGCTTGTACAATCATACACGAGATAAAATTAATATGCTTGCTCAACTGTAATATAGGATTTGCATAATGATAATTTAGAAATAGAAAGCTTGCTTGATTATAACAAAATAACAGAATTATGGAACTTGTATTCATTATAAAGCGAATGAAGTTAGAAAACTTGCTCAATAAAAGTTTAGGATAAGAAACTTGCCTTGTATGTAAGCTACACAAGTATAATAATGTTCGCCAATTACCCTACACATATCATTGAAATCGCGATAACAATTAGTTGTATTAATATTAGTTTTATGGATTTAACCCACCATTTAAGTCATACCCTTAACTTAACACCTAACCATGTTGGTTAACATCCTTAACGAATCTGAAGTCTCACTATAAACTAACATAAACTTTATCATTTATCTCTAACTTTCATAAACATCATTTTTTTATTCATTACATAACTTAATTAAATAATCACTTCAAATCTTTACACTTTATATTACTTCACACTACACTCTGTTATTGTAGTCCACAATATGCTTTATCATAATTATCATGCATGCCAAGCCAATTTAGTTCATTATATTACAACCCACAAATAAATAGACTTCATTGTCTAGGCTCAGGGTACGGCGCAGCTGCGCTGTCCCAAGCCTTGGCACTGGCGTAGCTGCGCTGGTGCAGACTCTCAGAAGACCAATGGCGCAGCTGCGCTATTTCTGCCTGTGGTACCAGTGCAGCTGTGCTGTGCACAGACAAAAACTATAGCTGCAGCTCTGTTACACGATTGACTCCAAAAATCAACCCAATTCCACAAAATTCATAAAACTTAGCAACTAAAACTTTGTGATAACATCTATAAACATGATACACACTATTCTAACCACATAAACATTACGTATACTCAATTTTGAAGAATCAAAACCACAATTTTCCCAATTCCTTCATTTTTTACACTTTTAGCGAATTCGATCGCCACAACTTCGTTTCTTAACCAATTGACACAATTCAAACTACGCCGCTTTTGTTTTTTAACATACTAACACAATCTAACATCAATTTACAATTTATAACACATATTGAACATGAAATTTTGTACTTTGTTAAGCCATTTTCATACATATAACACTTTTTTAAAATCTTCTACTATAGACCCATTTTCATGTATTTAATCATCAAATAGCACTCACAAATGATGATTAACAGATTATAAACCATATATACATGTATATGTATCAATCCAACATAACTATCAATAGAAATTTCAAACCTAAAAGTTAAGTTTAAAGTAGGTTATACCTTGATTTAACAAAGTGTTTAACAACCCTTCTCTTTCTCTCTGTGATTCTCTCCTCCACACCAAGTTCTCCCTCTAATCTCTATGTTTCTTCTTCTCTCCAAACCCTCTCTATATTTCTATGCTATCTAGCCTTAGGGAAAATAAGATGCGTAAAAATAAACTTAAATGGCCTCACCTCCCACATACTCTTCAGTTAAAAAAAACTAATAGGCGTTAGTTAAAATAGGCCAAAGGCCACAAGGCCTTGTTTGGCTACCAGAAATCCCCCTCATTCCAATTTATTTTAATAATATTATATTATATAGTTTTTATTTGTCACACATGTAACCCATTTAATTAGCTTACACTTATAATTATAATAATTATAATTTTTATTACAATTATACTTGTGATTAATAAACAATTATATATATCTAGTTTAATTAATAAATTAGATTTAAACATCACTTTATTTAATTTACTTATTTTCTTTAATATTAAATAATTCCTTTAATTTAAATATTTCATTAAATTAAATCTTTCAAATTAAAATTACCATTATTCAATTTAATTAACATTAATCAATTTAGTTACTAAATTCTTGCATCACAATTTCATCAATTATTTATTTTTCTCAATAAATAAATTATTTAAAATATTTATTTAATTAAATAAATATTTAAATTAAATTAAAAATTTCTCGATCGTTACAATGAAATTGAATTCAGGGCATGGCAATCATTGTTCAACAATAAAGATCCATTGTAATCCTAATTAAGAATTTAGTTCATCATAAATGAATTAAATACTGAAAAGATAAACAAATTCATCATCCCAATTATAATATTTGAATTGAAAAATAAAGAATAGTTACAAAACCACCCTTATCCTCGCTTCAATTTGTAATCTTCATGATCTTGACCTTCAAATATGTTCCTCCAATGTTCTTTTGAAATTAGAGCTCAAATCTTGCTAATTGATTGCTTGGTGTGCTTGATCTCTGTTATGTTATGTATTTTCTGATGTAATACTCATGTAATTAGTTCATAAACGACGCCCATCACAGTCCCAGTCCATGCCAAATTGTCTCTTGTACGCAACTGCAGAATCAGAATCACAATAATACTCCATCTCTTTCTCCCCGTACCCCCGCCCCGGCAGGTTTATACACTGTTTAGGCCCACCCCGGCGGGGGGGGGAGGGGTATTCTGTTCTTGGTCTGGTACCCCCGCCCCGGCGAGGGTTTTCTTCACAATAATGCCCGCCCTAGCGGGGGGTATTCTGCAGTTCTGAATTTTGCTCCTTTTGTGCCACTTTCTCGCCACAACGCCACCAATATGCCACGAATGCTATTCAATGCAACCTAAACATAAAACAAAAACAAAACAAGTAAAACCAAACAGAAATAGACAGGATCAAGACCATTTAAGTTCGAATTAGAAGCCAATTCGTAGGTATAAAACCCACTCATCAAGCTCCCCCAAACTTAAATCGTGCTAGTCCTCGAGCACAAAACAAAACGTAATACAATGCAATGGAATGTAATGCAGCTAATCTACATGCCTACGAATCCAGCAGTAATGACATAAACAATTCTATTCAACCGGCCTCAGAGAAATTAAGTAAACATGATAATACATCATATCAAAACAAATTAGTAACTTCCCCGTTAATCATCAAGTCTTAGACTGTTATCACTAATATAGTGCGTGTGTGCTCAACAACCATGCTAACTGAGATGAATTCAAATTTAACACATAACAGGTCTCTTTAAAGGCATCATACAGTGTAAACTCAAGAAATCCAAAAACAATCAAGATCCGACTAACATCAAAGAGTTACCGGTATCGAGGGTCCAAATGGGGTACTTATGCTTTATTTTTCAATTACGGGGGCTTTTTGCTCTTTTTTCCCGTTTTATTCTTCTTCTTTTTCTATTCTCATGGCTGTGCAATGTCTAACTCCCTTCGACTTTTCAATGCTACCTTAACGAGCTTTCGACCAATGACTCCCAAACCATTTAAGGCCTTAGGGCGCTAGTGAAAGTAGTATTCATACAAGCCAATCATGTATGATGATAAAGTATATACTTTGTAATCAATCTTATTTATTTATTAATAAAATAATAATTTATTAAAGGCATTTATTATCAACATGGTGCTGTTTTAATAATATGTGATAAACTTATAGTTTTAAGTAATGCTTTTAGAATCATGATGAGATCATGCTAATGAGATCTAAATTCTTAGATAGCTTAAAACTAAAATGTTCTCAATCGATGGATTACTAAAAAGGGGATTAGTGAATCTAGATAGATTGATACATACGTTGCTTGCTCATTGGATGAGAATGATTGATCTCATGATCATTTGTGTGGACACACTAAAGTAAGTATGTAGGTGCTTATTGGAAAATAAGTTCACTGAACGTAACTCACTAAGGAATACCTAATGGAGTTTTACTTGCATGTCAATAGGAATTCCTGTACTGATAGTAGTACAAATGATCCTTAGACTTGAGATCATCATAGTATCTTATATATAATGAATTACACTTTGACTTATTTCTTAAGACCTTTAGGGTATACCAAAGAGTATGCTTAGGTGTAATAAGTTATATAGATGGAGATAATGAATGATCAATAAAGAATCTACCACTTCAAGTAAAAGAAGAGAAATGTCATATGTGATTCGATAAATGACAACCCAGGAATCCTTGGCCAAGGTGCAATGAAATTAGAAAGTAGTTTCTAATTTGTATTCATAAGAAGTTGTGCATTTAAGAATCGAAATACATATAATTAAATAAAATAAGACTTGATAGTAATTTCATGTCTTTTATTTAATTGAGACATTGTATGGTGGAAGGATTGAATTGTACGGTAACTATTTACTCAAAGGTTCTTTTATGATTAATGTTGAAATTTATATAATCTGAAAAGTCGTTGATCGCTAGGGAGGCTTATCCCTATTGTAGAATAAATATTATTTATTTAAATAAATTAATCGTTTAATTTATTTATTTAAATAAAATTAGAATTGTTCTAATTGATTTATTCACAACCGGTTTAATATGGAGAACCTAAAGGGTCACACCATAAAAGAAAAATAATTATTTAAGAAGTTAATAGTATAATCGTAATAATATGTTAAGTATATTTAATTTAATTTATGGTGATAAGATAAATTAAATAGCTTAATATTTATTATTTAATATTTTAGAAATATTAAATATAAATTAATAAGAGGAGTCTTATTAATATTATTACAATTATTATTATTTTAATCTCTAAAAGAGTTTAGGAATTAATTTAATATAAGTACTCTCATTTATTCCTAATAGGATTAGGAGGAAAAATTAGTTAAAGATGTTTAATTAATTATCCCTAATAGAATTAGGGAGCCCATTTAATTAAAAGAGTTTAATTAAATAAATAATACCTTATTTTAATAGGGTTACCTGATATCTATAAGATGAGTCTTATATCAGATATCAAAGATACGTAATTCTAATTGTTGGAGAGTACGCTTCCTTTTTCTATAGAGATAGAAAAAACTAGGGTTTGAGTCAATACACCCTTCTTCTTGAAAATTGTTCATCCTTGGTGAATCACCTCTAGAGGTCATACACTTGGATGGCTAACATTGATCAAAGGTAGGAATCTACCCAGAGATTTAAGGAGATCGCGGAGAAGTAGGAGGTGAACTCGTACCTGTAGAAGCTTGTATCTACAAGGGTATAATTCTATAACTTCTTGTTCTTCGTTTTAATTAATAATATGCATAAAGGATGATCCGGGTAATTGGTTTGTGAAAAATTTTAAAATCTGATTTTATTTTGCTTCCGCTATTTTTGTAATTTGATTGCTACTTTGATTTTCACAAAACCTAACAGTGATATCAAAGTCAAACTTTATGCAAATTATTAATTGTTTTGATTCCATATATGTATGGGCATGTATTTGGAATAATTTATTGGGCATATTTTATTGTATAAAATTATTATTTTATGGAAGAAAAAAAATGTTGAATTCCGAACCTGCGCGGTACAAGAGTAACCGCGCATATCACGTTGCAGTATTTTGGTTAAGGAAGTAATCGGTTAATATGATTATATATATATAATAGTTACCTAGAAGGCCATTCATGACTTAGTAACTTTAGTTCTTATTATATATAAATATATATGATAGTTATATATATATATATATATATATATATATATATATATATATATATATATATACTCTTAAATGTTTATATTTACATGTTTATTCTTGCACCCTAGGGTTTGACCTTTTGGTTCACTTGGTGGCTCTAGTGAACCAAACTAGAATAAAAGTCCATAATCAATCCGGGTAGAATATAATATTCTATATGTGAATGCTAGTATTATATATATTATATATTATGCAATCATGCTTCGCATATTTAATAATATGACGCGTATTATATATATATATATATATATATATATATATATATATATATATATATATATATATATATATATATATATATATATTGTATGCGCGCTAAATAAGATGAGACAAATAATAACAAACCCCTTAAAGATATTATATTAAGTTGTAACGTTCAAAGATATTTAGAATATCGAACGTCGCCTTCCAGCATGATAAAAATAATAGAGTATTAAATATTTAATATGAGTTTGTTGTGCACACACAAGACAAGTATTAAATATTGAGATGTTATTTTTATTACATTTTATGTTTATAAGAAATTGAATATTACCGCTTTGTTGTGCACACACAAGGGCTGTAGTTTTCTCTTCACTTATATGGAAATGCTAGGTATGACTTAACTTAAATCATTTTAGTTAGGATGTGAACACACTTGACCATTATGATTTAAGAGGCAAAATATAAGGAGTTACATGATGATGTAATTGACAAGAGTTGTTTACCTACTTATTTATTTATAGTTTGTTGTGCACACACAAGGCTATATATATTTGAAATGGTATCCTTTGTAAGACCCCAACTTATTAATAAATAAAATTAAATTTTCTCTATTTATTATTTTGAAATAGTAAGGGTTGATTTGATTAATGTGGTTAGTTATGGGTAAAATACGCAAATATTTCAAATAAGCAAGTGGTTATAAAATATTCATTTTTGGTCGGTAAATATTCGTGTGGTCGTGAAATATTCTTTCTGTCGAGAAATATTCGTACGACAGCGCAACTATTTATGGGCCCTATAACGGAAAACGATTGGATGAAGATAACGAAAAAAATTGAGTTTTTATAAATAACGACGTAGTTGTTACCGTTAACACTATTGAAATACCCGGTGGTTAAAATACAGTAATACGCGTGGTTGCACAGTAGCACACGAATTGCACACTATTTTTGAATTATTGATTCTTACGAAGGAAGACACTACTCAATAATTGTTACAGTAGTTACTGTTCAATATTTTATTTTATTGATTCAATAATTGCTGCGTTGATATTTTATAATATTATTGTTTCAATAATTGTTGATGCACAATATTTTCCATTATCAGATCAATAATTCATATTATTTAAATAATATTATTAGATAGCATTATTGGCAATATCTAGAAAGTTCTGTCTAAGGAGAGGTTTGGTCATCTAATTACGCACTAGTAAGGAGAAATCCTTATTGAAAAGTCCCCTCTTTCCTGGGAACGGCCTGATTGTCATAAATGTGATTCTGTAATATTATTTGTGAATAATTAATTATTGATTCATATGATAAGGAAATATTTATTTTATGTGGATATAAATGAGGGATATATTTTTGTGGTTAAAAATGAAGGAGTTAATGTTGATGTGTTTTACTTGTATTTTTATCGGAACGGAGGTATTGAAAATCAAATTAGGGGTTTTGAGATATTTTGCGAGGGTTATAATTTTTAATCCGACCGTTGGATCGTGGTAATATTTGGATATGTTATACATATATAAGTTGAGTATATGTCCACAAATTTTGAACCGTTAAAAATGAACGTATGATTTGTTATGAATTTTACGAGATGACTGGTTCAGAAATTGTTGAATTTTCGGAGTTAATTATTTTGGTGGAAAATTCTAGAATTGGTGGGCCCCACTCTTGGTTGGTGAAAAAATGTGCTAAGATTTTAATTCAAATGTGGTGGGTGGAAATAGTAGCAGGTAAAGCCATCAGGTTGCAGGTTAAGTCTGCTTCAGCGTGCTAACATTTTCCTATAAATAGAGGGCTAAGTTAGAATTGAAAATCACACCAGAATTCATAAGTTTTCTCTCTTTCTCTCTCTAGATTATTGAGTGTATTTTGTGAGTATTTAGATACTTTGAGAGTTACTATTCAGCACAAGTTTCATTCAGCCTCATATCCGATATTCAGTCAGAAGTACGGTTATTTTAAGGTAAGAGATATTATTTTCTTCTTAAATGATATTATTTTCTTCAATGTCATTATGCTGAAATATTGATATGAGTTTTTTTTTATCAAATTTAGAACTTTTTGTGTCGAGATTACTATTCACGTATACGACACTATTCACGTATACGGCACTATTCACCGAAAAATAAAATTTTTTCTTTTTGTCCAAGATGTCTATTATGGTTACTATCTTTGATTGTATCCATATTTTGATCTTTATTTTTGAATTCGGCTTTACAATTGATTATTATGAAGTATTATTGATCTTGGATAAACTGTTATACGAATCTCTAATATTTGTTCTTTTATCTCACTGGATTCGTTTTCTTTAAAATATTTTTCATCATCCTCAGTCCTAAATGATGATACTACTGAATTTCTTTGGCCGTAGTGCAAAGATGTATGATTACCTGATGCATATCTTTGGCCTGTAGTGCAAAGATGAACAGGTGTTGAGATGAACATGACTGACTGGTGATATAAATGAATATCTTTGGCCTGTAGTGCAAAGATGAATATTTGGTTGAAGATGATTATTAATTGATGTTACAGGGATAAAATTTTGATGATGGACTTTTAAATCTTAGAAGATAGTAGAATTCATTCTCTACTTGACTCTTCTAATGGTTTGCTGTTTCCGCTGCAGTTGTTGATCTAAAACTTGTTGTCGATTATATTTATCAGATTTTTCCCTGTTGAATACTAATGATAATTTGTTGTATATTATCTTAGTTATAATATTCTTTACTGGGCTAGTTGAGCTCACCCTTTTCCTTTTTGTTCCATTTTTCTTCTAAGGAGGTGAGAACGTAGCAGGATCTAGTCGGGGTATGAAGTGATAGTTCTAGAAAGATGTTTTAGCTGTTTTCACTATTTCTGTAAAATAGTGTTTGAATAATTGTAATGAGGACTTACTTGAGTGTGGATATTATCTAGAAGACAATATTTATATTTAAACTCACAGTATGTGTTGTCGTATTTTGTACGAAAATTGTATTATTGAAGTTGTAGTTTGTTTTTTTTGTACCATGTATTTGGCGACTCGGAATGGGTGTTGTATACCTATTTTGGGGGCGTCACAGTTGGTATCAGAGCCAGGATATGATCCCTGGCTGAGATGTGAGACAAGAACTAGGAGGGGAGAGACGGGGAATTCCTTCGCTAGTATGACCTGAATAAGTTTATTTGGTAATTATTTGGTCGGTCAGATATAGGGATAATATGTGACATGTCAATTAACCCTTGTTTTGTGGCAGTATTTGAGAATGGCAGTAGAGAACGTTAACAATGGAGTGAATGAGACCGTGGAGACACCTTTGATCCCCACCCACGGGAACGTGCAACAGGAAGACAATATTCCTCCTGTAAACAACACTACCAAACAAATGATGAATGATGGGATGTTTAGAAGTTTCTTGCAGTTCATGAAAAACCAGACGAGGGAGACTCGTGCACAAAATATGGGTGGAAATGCTAGCAATGCGCGGCTTGTCACAGCCAAGCAGTTCAAAGAGTTGGGACCACCAGAAGTTAAGGGAAAGCCGGATCCGATCATGGCAGAAACGTGGGTCAAGCAAATTACCAAGATATTCGATGTCTTGGGATGCACGGAGGAACAGAAGGTTCCATTCGCCACCTTTATGTTTCATGACGAGGCAGACTACTGGTGGGAGTCTGTGAAGCGTACCCATCCAGCCGCACTCAGCATATCTTGGGAGACATTTCAGAAACTGTTCAATGACAAGTACTTTCCTGAAAGTATTCGTCATATGAAGGAGGTAGAGTTTATTAGACTGGAACAAAATAACATAACGGTGTCCCAGTACGAGGCGAAGTTTGCAGAGTTATCTAGGCTTGCACCTCATTTGGTCGAGAATGAGGAACGAATGACAAGGATGTTTCTGAGAGGTTTAAAACCCGAGATTTGGCAATATCTTATCTCTCATAAATTTTTTTTATATTCAGATGTTGTAAACATGGCTCAATTATTAGAGCGAGATAATGAGTATGTTCAACCGAGGGACCACAACCAGGGGCATACTGATGACAACAGTCATCGGAACGATGAGAACCAGCGAGGAGGGAAAAATACAGACAAAAGTGGTAACCACTCGGGTGGTCATCGTGGCCATGATAATAGGAGAGGTGAGTCAAGTGAAAATTTCAAGAAGAGAATATTTAACGATGACAAGAAGATGTTGACAGCAGCACCAGCACCAGGAACAAATTATAGGGGAGGAGAACGACGGCCAGTTAGATGTTACAGATGCGGAGAGGAGGGACATATAAGTTCAAACTGCCCACAACAGTTCAAGGTATGTTATAATTGTGGAAAGGAAGGACATATCGCTCGAGATTGTATTATAGCAAAACCAAGTCTAGCTGGGACGGTGACACCCAAGCGGTTTCTGGAAGAGCGTTTGTTGTGACTGCCCAAAACGCGAGGAACCCGAACGAAGGTATAACAGGTTAGTTAATTATAAATTCTTGCGAAGTTTATACCTTACTAGATACCGGTTCTATCCATTCTTTTATCTCTCCTACTTGTGCTCAACGTTTAAACTTGACTCTAGAGAAATTAGACTTTGACCTATCTGTGGAGACTCCGTTAGGAGAAACTTTCATTACATTTACAGTTTATAAATCTTGCTTAATCCAAGTTGGCACAATCACATTACCTGTTGACCTTATCTCTTTAAAGATACTTGCTTTTGATGTGATTTTAGGAATTGATTGGTTAACTACTCATCATGTCAAAATTGATTGTTTTCGTAAGGTTGTTAGTTTTCATATTCCTAACCAACCTGTTATGCGAATTCAAGCAACCAAACCTCTAAAATCAATCGCTGTCATACCAAGCCATAAAGTCATTCATTTATTGAAAAACGGATGTCAAGCTTTCTTAGCCCATGTCATGGACTTGAACAAAAATATGTCAGATTTGAATGATATTTCTGTTGTTAGTGAATTTCCTGACGTATTTTCTGAAGAATTTCCTGGCCTAACCCAGAGCGTGATATTTAATTTTTATATTGATCTTCAACCCGATACAAAACCCATTTCTAAAATCTCATATCGAATAGCTCCTATTAAACTTCAGGAGTTAAAAACCCAACTATAGAAGTTGGTACCCGAGCCTCTATCTGGTGACTTCCTTTGTGGAATGCACCAAAGCCAGACTCTCCGTAAGGGACTCTATATTTGTGTGGTGGTAAAATAATAGGTGCCATTGTGACGTGTTATCCAAGATTGGGATATGAATCACAATTGAGAGCAACCGAAGTCGGTGACCAAAGTACGTAGCTTTCTGGGCTTAACTAGTTACTATCGGAGATTCGTGGAAGGATTTTCTCGAATCGCTACTCCGTTAACTTAGCTGACTCAGAAAGATACAAAATTCGTATGGAGCGAGGAATGCGAGAAGATTTTCCAATAGCTCAAGAGGTGACTCATTCGGAACCTATTCTGACCATACCATCCTGGAAAAGCGAACGTGTTAGCTGACACGTTGAGTAGAAGATTGTATGCGAGTACGAGTGCGATATTGTTGAACACAAAGACCTATTTTGTATAATTTATAAAAGATAGAGATAGAGTTAATGACTCTAGGGACCCACGTGATGATATACGAGTAAAATTGACTTTAATCGATAACGTTAAAGCCGCTCAAGCTACAGACCTAGAGCTGATGAATATAAAGAAGAAGGTGCAAGAATGTGTTATTCTAGAAGTAAGAGTCGATGAAGAGAAGAAAGCTCAAGCCTTCGATTTATTTGAAATCCTCGATCGAGTAGGAACTGTGGCCTATAGACTCACCTTAACGCTAAGTATGTCGCGTGTTTATAACGTCTTTCACGTATCGATGTTACGTAAATATGTGGACGACCCGAATCATATTATTACGTTAGAACCAGACGAGATAGCCGAAGATTTAACGTACGAGGAGGTACCTATTAAGATATTGGATAGGAAAGAACATGTCCTATGCACGAAGGTTATACCACAAGTTAAGGTTTTGTGGAGAAACCATGCTATTGAAGAAATGACTTGGGAGTTAGAATCAGAAATGAAAGCGAGATATCCTCACCTTTTCGAAACACCAGGTACGTACGTCAATTTCGAGGACAAAATTTTATAAGGAGGGGAGATTGTAAGACCCCAACTTATTAATAAATAAAATTAAATTTTCTCTATTTATTATTTTGAAATAGTAAGGGTTGATTTGATTAATGTGGTTAGTTATGGGTAAAATGAGCAAATATTTCAAATAAGCAAGTGGTTATAAAATATTTATTTTTGGTCGGTGAATATTCATGTGGTCGTGGAATATTCTTTCTGTCGGGAAATATTCGTACGACAGCGCAGCTATTTGTGGGCTCCATAACGGAAAATGATTGGATGAAGATAACGACAAAAATTGAGTTTTTATAAATAACGACGTAGTTGTTACCGTTAACATTGTTGGAATACCCGGTGGTTAAAATACAGTAATACGAGTGGTTGCATAGTTGCACACGGATTGCACAGTATTTTTGAATTATTGATTCTTACGAAGGAAGGCACTACTCAATAATTGTTACAGTAGTTACTGTTCAATATTTTATTTTATTGATTCAATAATTGCTGCGTTGATATTTTATATTATTGTTGTTTCAATAATTGTTGTTGCACAGTATTTTCCATTATCAGATTAATAATTCATATTATTTAAATAATATTATTAGATAGCATTATTGGCAATGTCTAGAAAGTTCTGTCTAAGGAGAGGTTTGGTCATCTAATTACGCGCTAGTAAGGAGAAATCCTTATTGGAAAGCCCCCTCTTTCCTGGGAACGGCCTGGTTGTCATAAATGTGATTCTGTAATATTATTTGTGAATAATTAATTATTGATTCATATGATAAGGAAATATTTATTTTATGTGGATATAAATGAGGGATATATTTTTGTGGTTAAAAATGAAGGAGTTATTGTTGATGTGTTTTATTTGTATTTTTATCAGAACGGAGGTATTGAAAATCAAATTAGGATTTTTGAGATATTTTGCGAGGGTTATAATTTTTAATCCGACCGTTGGATCGTGGTAATATTTGGATATGTTATTCATATATAAGTTGAGTATATGTCCACAAATTTTGAACAGTTAAAAATGAACGTATGATTTGTTATGAATTTTACGAGATGACTGGTTCAGAAATTGTTGAATTTTTGGAGTTAATCATTTTGGTAGAAAATTTTAGAATTGGTGGGCCCCACTCTTGGTTGGTGAAGAAATGTGCTGAGATTTTTATTCAAATATGGTGGGTGAAAATAGTAACAGGTAAAGTCATCAGGTTGCAGGTTAAGTCTGCTTCGGCGTGCTAACATTTTCCTATAAATAGAGGGCTAAGTTAGAATTGAAAATCACACCAGAATTCATAAGTTTTCTCTCTTTCTCTCTCTAGATTATTGAGTGTATTTTATGAGTATTTAGATACTTTGAGAGTTGTTATTCATCACAAGTTTTATTCAGCCTCATATCCGATATTCAGTCAGAAGTACGGTTATTTTGAGGTAAGGGATATTATTTTCTTCTTAAATGATATTATTTTCTTCAATATCATTATGCTGAAATATTGATATGAGTTTTTTTTATCAAATTTGGAACTTTTTGTGTCGGGATTACTATTCACGTATACGACACTATTCACGTATACGACACTATTCACCGAAAAATAAAATTTTTCCTTTTTGTCCAAGATGTCTATTATGGTTACTATCTTTGATTGTATCCATGTTTTGATCTTTATTTTTGAATTCTGCTTCACAATTGATTATTATGAAGTATTATTGATCTTGGATAAACTGTTATACGAATCCCTAATATTTGTTTTTTTATCCCACTGAATTCGTTTTCTTTAAAATATTTTTCATCATCCTCAGTCCTAAATGATGATACTACTAATTATCTTTGGCCTGTAGTGCAAAGATGTATGATTACCTGATGAATATCTTTGGCCTGTAGTGCAAAGATGAACAGGTGTTGAGATGAACATGACTGACTGGTGATACAAATGAATATCTTTGGCCTGTAGTGCAAAGATGAATATTTGGTTGAAGATGATTATTAATTGATGTTACAGGGATAAAATATTGACGATGGACTTTTAAATCTTAGAAGATAGTATAATTCATTCTCTACTTGACTCTTCTAATGGTTTGCTGTTTCTGCTGCAGTTGTTGATCTAAAACTTGTTGTCGATTATATTATATCAGATTTTTTCCTGTTGAATACTAATGATAATTTGTTGTATATTATCTTAGTTATAATATTCTTTACTGGGCTAGTTGAGCTCACCCTTTTACTTTTTGTTCCATTTTTCTTCTTAGGAGGTGAAAACATAGCAGGATCTAGTCGGGGTATGGAGTGATGGTTCTAGAAAGATGTTTTAGCTGTCCTCACTATTTCTGTAAAATAATGTTTGAATAATTGTAATGAGGACTTACTTGAGTGTGAATATTGTCTAGAAGACAATATTTATATTTAAACTCACAGTATGTATTGTCGTATTTTGCACGACAATTGTATTATTGAAGTTGTAGTTTGTTTTTTTTGTACCATGTATTTGGCGACTCAGAATGGGTGTTGTATACCTATTTTGGGGGCATCACATCCTTATTCTCACTAGCAAATCTTTAATTAGATATAGCCGAACTATATAAATGAGGGTAATATAGTTTGAACAAAATAGTGAGAGATACCAATATAAAATAAGACCTAATTTATTTTGGTAATTAATTAAATGAATGTTTGCTAAAATATTATCTTTTTACATGCAAAATTTTGAAAATGTCATATTCACTAATTTCACTGCGTAGCATACTTGATGCTAACAAACTGACCGGACCAAATTACACGGACTGATTAAGGAATCTGAGAATTGTTCTCGCTGCTGAAAAGATTTATTATGTCCTAAATTCGTCCGTACTTGCAAAAGTTACAGAGACAGCCTCTGAGAAAAAGATTGCTACTTTTAAACAGTGTCAAGATAATGCATTTGTGGCTCAATGCATCATGCTCGCATCCATAAGTAATGAGCTTCAACGCCATCATAAAACCATGGATTCTCCTACTATGCTACTGCACTTTAAAGAGTTGTATGGTGAGCAAAGTAGGACTGCTAGATATGAAATATCTAAGGAGCTATTCCGATCTCGGATGACCGATGGCACTACCGTTGAGACTCATGTCTTAAAGATGATCAATCTGATTGAACATCTTGGATAGCTTGGGTTCGTCATGGATGGGGAGTTGAGTCAAGATTTGATCTTGCAGCCACTCCCTGACACCTTCTCACAATTTGTTGTGAATTTTCACATGAATAAGTTGGACGCCATCTTGCCTGAGTTACTTAACATGTTGAAAACTGCTGAAGGTCACTTTCCATCCAAGAAGAACCATGTCTTACTGGTGGATGATTCTTCCAAGAAAATGAAGAGGCCTAAGGCATCTTCTGAAAAGAAGAAATCCAAGAAGGCTAAGGGAAAGGTGAAAGTGAAGGATCAAAAGAAACCTGATCCAGCTAGCAAAGGAATTTGCTTCCATTGCAACAAGCTGGGTCACTGGAAGAGGAACTGCAAGGATTATCTTGCGGAACAAAAGAAGAAGAAGCTTGGAGAAGCTTCAAATCCTAATCAAGGTTTTTTTATGATTGAAATTAATTTTTTTAAAAGTCAATCTTCTACTTGGGTATTGGATACCGGTTGTGGTTCTCACATATGTAATAATATGCAGGGACTGGTCAGAAGTAGAAAGCTGAGCAAGGATAAGGTCGTCCTACGAGTGGGAAATGGAACAAAGATTGTTGTATTAGCTGTAGGGACTTATTGTTTAGCACTGCCTACGGGCAAGTCCATTAGTTTAAATAGTTGTTATTTTGTTCCGTCACTTATTAGAAACATTATTTCAATATATGTATTGGATATGGATGGTTTTGACATTATAATAAAGAACAATAGTTGTAGTATTTATAATAATAATATTTTATATGGTGTTGGTAATTTACGAAATGGACTTTACATTCTTGACTTGCATGAAAATATACTTCAAATTGAACAAACTAAGAAAAGGAAAAGAGATGATGTAAATTATACCTTCATGTGGCATTGTAGACTCGGTCATATTAATGAAACAAGATTATCCAAGTTGTATAAAGATGGGCTCCTAGAGCTATCAGATTATGAATCATATCCAACTTGTGAATCTTATCTCATGGAAAAAATGACTAAATCTCCTTTTACTGGAAAAGGAGAAAGAGTTACAGAGTTGTTAGCGTTGGTACACACAGATGTATGTGAACCTATGACAACGAATGCACGAGGAGGGTATTCTTATTTTATTACATTCACTGACGATCACTCAAGATTTGGATATGTGTATTTAATGAAATACAAATCCGAATCATTTGAAAAGTTCAAAGAGTTCAGAAGTGAAGTAGAGAAACAAACTGGCAAAAGTATTAAGATTCTTCGATCAGATCGAGGAGGTGAATACTTAAGTAGTGAGTTTCTCAATTGACTCAAAGAAAATGGTATAATCTCACAATGGACTCCACCAGGGGCGCCACAGCTGAATGGTGTATCTGAAAGGAGAAATCGAACACTGTTGGACATGGTTCATTCCATGATGAGTTATACCGATCTTTCGATGTCATTCTGGGGATATGCCCTACAAGCGGCTACATATATACTAAATAAGGTTCCCTCGAAATCCGTCCCTAAAACTGTGACGCCCCCAAATTTGGGTCCCTTCGAACCATGAATCCGGTCTACCACGATACTACTATCGTCAAACTATAATATCCTTTATTCATAACTTAATGAATATAACCTCACTTATTACAATTTAGAATATAAATTCTTTCCATTACTAGGATTTGCACAATGACCCCAAACTTTTATAAGTTTCACAACTTGATTATTTACTATTCATGTATTACATCACATTCGATGTTATATAAATATGAAGAATAATTTAAACTTTTTCAATCTCCTTTGAAATAAATTTTTTATTGATATCTTAACTTGAATCAATTATAAATTCCTGATTCAAATTATTCTATGATTCACTTTATTCAATTTTCGTATAGACCTTTACATCTCGATTCGAATTTATCTATATATCACATAGTACAACTTTACAACTCATTATGTACTACACATAGTAAACTACTATCAAGTATATCTACTAGAACCTAAACATAGTTCGAGAGCATATATTTAATTAAACAAATCAATCTCCTTTGATGTGATTGAACTTTCTTAATCAAGTAGCACGTAACCTTTACCGTGTATCTTTAAACTGCAAAAGTGGTTATTTGCAAGGACAGCCCAGCAATTCTAACAGTTTTCATGCAACACATAGCATATAATAGCATATTCAGTTCATGCATTCATAATCAATTAATATTTACTACGCACATAACAGGCATAGAGATTTACTAACATAAGCATATCATCAAAGATCAACTTTCACATTTCATACATATCTCATATGCATTTCATACATATACATCAACCTTCTCATAGCATAACGTAGCTCAACTAATAGTTATAGAATTTATATATCAAATAGGAACTGAAAGACTTGTGTAACGACCAAGAAATTCGAATCCTTTGTAAAATAATTTTATTTAATAAAATAATGAATAAAATTATATTATTTGATATTATTATGTGTTAGTAAGATGAATGTTATTCTATTACCTAGAAACGTCGGAAAGTCGTAGTATTTTAGCTACGTGGGAGAATTAAAGTGTTTGAATTTTCAAGACGAAAATAAAAGTTTTTCGAGAAATTTTTTGAAAAACACTATTCATCAATTTCTACTCGAGAATTATTTTTGAACTTCCGAGAAATACGTAACGTTATAATATCAAGGTGAGAGGAATTATGTAATAATAATGTAAGTATGGAAAACGAAAAATTTCGCACGTGGATTTAATTTAAGAACGTTAAGAATTAAACTCTAATGAAATGGAATTATGGATTTTGTAAGAATTACAAATTCAATAAACACTAATGTGTAAGCCATGGGTGAATAATGGTAAGCCCAATGGTTGGTTAATAGGAAGCCCAAATTGAATTAAAGCAAGCCCAAAAGATAAGCTAATTAAACTAAACCCAAGTCCAAATGATGATCCAATGGGTAAAGTAGGATCCATGGGGCATCCCATAGATGAGCTTGGTGACCAAGGTTTTGTTGTGGTGGCCAAGTAAAGTATGTGGAGGGCAAGTTTACTTAGTGAGCAAGTAGTGAATAGTAAAGAGGTTAGTAAGGAGGTAGATGTTCTAATGACCCATTTACCCTAGCTTTGGAAGCTCTATAAATAGAAAGCCTTTGAATTCATTTGTTGCTTGTTAGTTTCATCCAACATTAAAACAACTTAAGTGTTAGAGGGAATAAACACTTTGAAGCTTAACTTCCATTGCTAGATTTTCCAAGAAGAAGAAGGACTAGTTCATCGAGGGTAAGGCTCTTGTCATGTATATCTTCCATCTCTATCATTATAGGGTGATAAGAGAAGTGTAACTTAACCAACATGTATGCTAAGAACACTTAAGAAATGGTTGATTAATGGACCTAAGCCAAATAAGTAATGGATAAGCTATTCAAACCTAAATAAGTTATGAACTTATGAAGAATAATAATGAACTTGTCAAATGTTTACCTTAAAGAGTTAGTATGATTCATGAGATGCAAGAATGTTGTATAAAGGACTTAAATCAATAATAAGTCATAAAGAAATTTTGTATTAAATAATTTGTTCAGTTATGAACTTATAAGAAATAAGCCATAACCTAATTGAAAGATAAGTTGTTGTAATATGTAGGTTGAGATGTCTAGTTAATGAAATGAATCCATTTGTAATGATGAACAAATCGTTAGTAATGAAGTTTTGCCAGAATTCACACGATTAGACGATAATCGTCGAATTCGTGAAATTCTCGGAATGGATGTCATATTTTGTGTTTGAACTCGGAAACGTTGGTTTTCGATGGAGGCAAGTCATATTTGGCATTATAGAGTTGCGAACTCAAAAATAATCGAATTCCGACTTAGAACGAAGAAACGAGCGTTGAACGTTCATAAACGTTTATTATTTTCGTTAAAAAATGGACTAATAGGTGAATTTTTAGCTAAATAAGTAAAATAGATGAAATTCTTGCATGATCATATAGAGCATGTAATTTGTGAATCATAAGCTCTTGAACAAGCCAATTCGGACTTATAACGAAGAAGTTACGAGCCCGGGAGTTTCACAAAATTAAAAGTCTAAAAAAAAAATTCGAGGGCATAGAGTTGGCGCCGCGGCGCCAGCCCAAGGCATAAAAGCCAGCACCGCAGCGCGAAGCCGAGACATGAGGTACTGCTAGTTGGTGCCGTAGCGCGGCATGTAATGCTGGGACTCACGCCGCAGCGCCGAGTCCGGTCCTCAGCCACTGCAAAGTGGCGCCGCAGTGCGGCATAGAGAAGAAAGGGTGGCACCATAACGCCAGCCCTAGGGTTTCGACAGAGAAGAAAGTTTACAAGTATAGCATGAATGGTAACTCATTAGTAATGAACTAAGGAACTTAATGAAGCATTGAAAGGTATTGTTAAACCTTAATTATGTTGCCTAAAGGTTGAAGATAAGTAATCAAACATGAACGTAATGTGAAGGTAATATCGATGTAACGAAAAGCCGAAACCAATAATAACAAATCTAAGTTATAATTAGATTGAGAAGAAGGGTAAGATTCATTAGGAATCATGACCTAATATGTTATGTGATGTTATCATTTACTATAGAGACTTAAACAAGAACGTGTTATAACTGTAGCAGACACTGAAGGCAAGTATTCTAACCCTTGTTCCAGTTCAATCTGGACAAGCTTTGTAATTCATGTATTCTTACACATGAAGTATTATATGATGAAGTCAAATCCAACTCTTTCGGCTATACTTACATTATGTTTCTATCAAAGCATGGTCAATGGTTACCAAGTAATATTGGTGTTGTTTTCAAATGAAGACTGAGTATGCTAAAAATGTTTTGTCGTTAAACGACAGGCACGTGAGGTTGCCACAACTTAAACGTATACACATTTAATGAATTTAGTATTGATCAACATAGAGTACTATAGGCTGATCACCTAGACGTGCTCGTAAGTAATATCAGACTTACAGACTTAGTGCCAGGATGTCCTTTTTAAAAGAACTTATGAAATGCTCAAAGTCTTAGACTGGAATTGATATTTTACTAAATATTGTTGTTGTAAAACGTTTTGAAGGAAAAGAAGTACTATTTTGAATTATCGATAGTACTTCGTAAGTATTGTTCAGTTATTGAAGATATACGATTCCTATGTTTCAAGCATGTTGTTTATTAGAAATGTTGTACTTGCTGAGCTTGCTTACCCTTGCTTGAACCATATGAACATAGCTAAGATCGAACGAACCGAAGGATCCAGCAAGGATAAGGGCAAGGTGAAAATGAAACCGCAGAATACTTATGTAATAGTATAGGGTGAATGATTGTATATATTTGATATTATGACAAGAACAAATGTATTGGTTATCGAGAACCTGGGAAAATGTTAATATTATTTTGGTTATATAGAAGACATATTCGTTCTATTGAGGCTTTTCAATTGAATGTATGTGTGAATGGTAGTACTGCGAAGCACCATCTGTCGAGTTGGAAGATACCCGGATTTGGGGGCGTCACAGGTTGGTTTCAAAACATTAGGTTATAAAACTTAAGGGGGGGAATTAAAACCTTAAGTCATAACCTTAAGAGAAATCAAAGAAGTAAAAGCTGGAAATTAACTTTATAAAAATGCATTATATATGTTATGTGTTTTTATTATTCTACTGACATTTACTAATCAAATTTATTATGTTGTTGTAGATGTTAGAAGAAAATAGAGATGTACAAGCAATTAGTGAAGAATTAATTAATCAGGTAAAGATCATACCGAACCCCATAGCGGCAGAGCCCGAAGTTGTCACGGTTGAGTCTGGAGACTCAGAGAGTCTAGACTACATGTCCGTATTCGACGGCATGCTAGAGGAAGAGGTGGAGGTAGTGTCCTTCAACCCGGTAGCAATAGCAATAGAGATGGCTCCTAGGGAGTCAATGATGTCATTATTTATGTCAGTGTTGGATAGAAATATCCATTACTGTCAGGAGGTTAAGGAGCTAAAAGCAGAGCTCCAGGCGGTGATAGAGGATAAGATGGACGTTGAGTCCATGTGGGAGCAGGAGCATGACGAGAGGATTTTGGCCAAGGACAAGGTCCATGAGCTGAAACAGGAGGTCTTTGAGCTCAGAGAGGAGCTGAAAACCAAGAAGCAAAAGATAGGGAGGATGTACTATATTTATAGGAGTTCTCATGCGAACTTCCAGCCGCAGGTAGTTGGGTATTCCATAGAGGCAGGGCAGACGCAGCATACTATCAACCGTGATATTATTGCCAGTCTTGCCAAGGCAGATTTTGATAATGCCTTAAGGCAAATGTAATCTAGTAGTAGCTAGAGTAGTTTAGATATATAAATATTGTGTATTTAGTAGTGACGTAAAACCCTCTTGTATAACAAGGGGTAGTCTTTTATAAATCCCAATTTTTAGAAAGCAATTGTGGGAAAGTAATGTAATCAGCTTAGGCTGTGTAATGAAACAATGTAATATTATACTACAATGAATGAATCAATATAAGTTTTTTTTTCTTTCGAAAAATATTGAGTAATGAATGTTGAAGTTATTGATTAATCTTGAATAATAATTAATAACAAGGGAATAATAATGAAATGTTTTGGTTATTGTAACAACAAAATGCCACCAAGAAGAGTTCAACGAAACCAAGGCGCTAACGTGAATCAACCGAAGGGAGGTCCGGTTAACCCCATGCAAGAATTTGTTAATTTACTAACAGCGGCGTTTAATAGAACTGGGGCTAACATTCCTGTAAATCCTGAGGTATTACGAGCTACTACGTTTAAGGATTTCAAGAGCGTGGGTCCGCCGGAGTTCAAAGGAACTACAGACCCTACCGAGGCCCAAACATGGGTGAAGGAAATTGAGAAGGCATTTGTTATTGCAAATGTCGACGAGGCCCAGAAGGTTGCCTTTGCAACCTACATGATGAAGGGAGAGGCTAACTTTTGATGGGCGGCCAATCAGGCTAGGGCCGGGATCGAGAATCTAACGTGGGTGAGGTTCAAGGAGATATTCTTCAAGAACTACTTTCCCACGAGCATGCAAGGAAGGATGGAGATGCGGTTTTTTGAGTTGAAACAAGGGGACATGATAGTTCCCCAATACGCCGTCAAGTTTAATGAACTGGCGAGGTTTGCTCCACATCAAGTGGACACCGAGGTTAGGAAGGCGCGACGGTTCGAGCAGGGCTTGAAACCCTGGCTCTATAATCGTATTTCTGTGTTCCAAAGTACTTCGTTTGGGACCATTTTAGAGAAGGAGATAATTACCGAAGGTGGTAGTGAGGCTCTGAGCCAATACCACAAGGATAAGAAGAACAAGGGGAAAGTGGATAGTGGAGTAAAGGTCGAAGGCGCCAGTGGTAGTGGTGAGGGACAGAAGAGGAAAATGTTCAGCTCTGGGAATACCGGAGTGAAACTAGGAGACCTGAAGAGAAGGATGGAGGCTTGCAAGACCTGTAGGAAGACTCACTTAGGAGTCTGTCTCAAGGGAAAAGCCGTATGCTACAACTGTGGACAAGAAGGGCACATTTTGCCTAACTGTCCAAGTCCGAAGAAGAATCTTGGATGCTTTATATGTGGGTCAACTGACCACATGGCAAAGAACTACCCGTAGAAGGGGACGAACGGGAACCGGGGCACTAATAGCGGGAAGTTAGCTATTAGTGGTCCAGTGCAGACGGGTAGGCCGATGGCCCGAACTTTTAACATGACAGTCCAAGATGCAGTTGCATCAGGGGACGTAGTCGCAGGTATTATTATGATCAACGACATAAATGCTTACGTGTTGTTTAATTCAGGTGCTACTTATTCGTTTATAGCATGTGATTTTGCTAGACGATTAGGATTACTTCCTGAAAAGTTGCCTATACCTTTAAATATTAAGGTAGCAAACGAAGAAATAATTCATGTTGAAGATGTTCATAGGAGTTGTTGCGTAGATATACGGGGTTGTAAATTATCGGTAGAGTTGATACCGATAAAGTTAGGAGAATTCAATGTAATTCCCGGAATGGATTGGTTGGTAAGCCATGGGGTAATTATAGATTGTCAAAAGAAATGTGTGAATATTAGAATGTTAAGACAACCTTAAGTAGTATTTTACAGGAATAGATCGCCGGGACGTTCGTGTTGTTTAACCATGACACAAACTAGGAAATTATTGAGGAAGGGGTGTGTAGGTTATTTGTGTCATGTTGTTGATACCTAGAAAGTGGTAGCAACCATGGAACAAATACCTATAGTTAGAGAATTTGCCGATGTATTTTCGAGTGAACTACCGGGTCTTCCAACGGATTGGGAGACCGAGTTTGTAATAGACATTGTGTCAGGAGCAGCACCAGTTTCCAGGGCACCGTATCGCATGGCGCCAGTGGAAATGAAGGAGTTGATGGTGCAGTTAGAAGAACTGTTGGACAGGAAGTACATACAACCGAGTGTTTCGCCGTGGAGAGCACCAATACTATTTATCAAGAAGAAGGACGGATCATTAAGACTATGTATCGACTACAGAGAATTGAATAAGTTAACGATAAAGAATAAATACGCATTGCCCAGGATCGATGATCTTTTTGATCAGTTGAAAGGGGCTAAGTAAAATAGATTTAAGAACGGGGTATCACCAGTTAAAGGTTAGAAAGGAGGATGTACCAAAGACAACATTCAGAACTCGTTATGGTCATTACGAGTTTCTGGTGATGTCATTTGTGTTGACTAATGCACCAGCTGCATTTATGGATATGATGAACAGAGTGTTCAAGCAATATTTGGACAAGTTCGTCGTGGTGTTTATCGATGATATTCTAGTCTATTCTAAGACACCAGAAGATAATGTTGAACACCTAAGAATAGTGTTAGATACACTAAGGAAGGAGAAGTTATATGCGAAGTTCACCAAGTGTGTATTATGGTTGGAAAAAGTACAGTTTTTAGGACATGTCATTGACCATGAGGGGATTTCAGTAGATCTAGCGAAGGTGGAAGCCGTGATGAATTGGGAACAACCGAAAACGCCGACTGAGATGCAGAGTTTCCTAGGGTTAGCAAGATACTATTAGAGATTCATTCAAGATTTTTCAAAGATAGATACTCCGTTGACTAACTTGACAAGGAAGACGATGAAATACGCGTGGACTGAGAAATGCGAGGACAATTTTAAAGAACTGAAGAAGAGATTAAGTGAAGCGCCTGTCTTGTCATTACCCGATGACACAGAAAATTTTGTAGTTTATAGCGATGCTTCACATAGAGGACTTGGTTGCGTGCTCATGCAGCATGGCAAGGTCATTGCGTATGCATCGAGGCAGTTAAAGGATTATGAGAAAGTTTACCCTACTCATGATCTTGAACTGGCCGCAGTAGTTTTTGCCTTAAAGATATGGAGACATTATCTTTACGGGGAAAAATGTGAGATATACACAGACCACAAGAGTCTTAAATATATCTTCACACAGAAGGAGTTGAATATGAGACAAAGGAGATGGCTAGATTTGATAAAGGATTACGACTGTGAAATCCTGTATCGTCCTGAAAAAGCCAATGTAGTTGCCTACGCCTTAAGTAGGAAGGGTCGAGAAAATTTGTCTTTGTTAACGGCTCAAACTGTGACAACCGAGATTTTGTAATTAATTTTAATATTTATTGGATTGAATAAATATTTATCGATGAACTAATTATTAGACTAAATATTTAACTGATGAAATTGTGGTAGATTAATTTAATTATATGTGTTATATTTATTAAATTAATGTGAAGAATAATTAGTATTCAAGTATGTATTTATGCGAGCTTATTGAATTAATAGAAATATTTAATAAGCCTAATGTTGTTTTAAATTATGTAATAATTAATTAGAGATTTAATAATTTGACATAATTAATAAATAAGAAATTAATTATGTGATTATGTGAATTAATGAGAAATTATTATATTATATTTAATTTAATTTAAATAAATTAATTGAGTTATTTTATAAAAGGAGTGTGACATTATTAAACTATAAGATAAAAGAGTTATTAAAATAAATGACTTTGAATCAATTAAGGTTTGCCAAACGTGGCCCTAGTAGTGGTTGGAAGCAGTTACCCATTATTAGGTTAACTGACCATAATGTGCGTCAGTTTATTATTTTTATACGTATTCTCTGTTCTTTCTTATTATTTTGCTAAGTCTAGAGAATAACCAGAGAGAGTTTGTCAAAGAGATTTAAGATATTGAGAAGGAGATTAAGAGTAGGTAATTGAAGAAACATCTGAGTTTTCTAATCTATGCTTTACACTCATGGTAATCTTCTCCTTCACAAATTCTAAATTTATGTGGTTTAGTTTTCATGAAATGGCTTTCAAAGCTTTTGTAAAATCTCTGTAATTGGGAAAGGGTATGATTATGAGTTTATGTATGTGTTAAATGTTACCATATCGTATTTGATTATATATATATTATGTAAACCATATCTTCAGTATCATAAAACATGTCGTATATGTTGCTCAAAACTTACAGAGTATGGGTTATGGCCATATGGCCTTATACGTGATTTTAATATGTCAAACATAAATGTTTTTGTAAAATTTCCACTCTTATTTGATTATGCATGTTAATACGAAGAGACCAAACTTTAAATGAACGGATTTAGTTTTATAACGAATCCGTGGCGTTGAATTTTAGGAATTTATGTTCAACACTTCAAGAACATCAAGAACAATACAATTTGCATAATTTAATTCTGTGATTATGTGTTTTAATGGGTTAAAATCACTCTATAAATGTTAGGTATTGATTATATATGAATTCTAATATACGGGTATGTTTAATTTGGAGAATTAATGATTATGTAGTGTTTATTTCGCTGAATTCTGTGTTCTTCGTGAACTTGGAATTCAGAGTCTGGAGTGTCACACCACAGCGCCAACTCCTAGTTCATTTTCCACGCCGCAGCATCAAGTACCAGGCCGTAGCGCCACGGCGCCGCAGCGCCGCAGCGCCAAGACCCAGTACAAAAGTGGCGCCGTAGCGCCACTTAGCAGAATGTCCATAAAATGAATTTTTAATTTTCAAGTATAGAAATGTGTTAGTAACCTAGTCTAATGAATATAAAAACTTGTTAGATATATAATGAGATATTAAAGTGAGTCTTTACCATGTCAAGAAGACAATTACATGTTGATTGAATTGTTGATTATATACTTAGCTTGTTGTTCGTATAGTGTAATATTATGTGGAAACAAGTATGGTAATATGACTAAGTATAGTCCTGAATTCGATTTAGACAAAGAATAAATGTGTGATGTTTAGTAAGTTATAATTGACTGGTATTGTGAACGTAATTGATATGTAGGAGTTAAATCAAAGAACGAGTTTAGTTAAAGTGTAATCTACGCACGAGGTAAGTTTCCTAACCCTACTCGTTATCATTATATGAATTATAAGTTGTCTCTTTTCATCGAGCAAGTTCTCGTTATTTTGACTAAGCACATGTTGTTATATCAATAGTATATTAATCTTTCAGAGCATGATGTTGTTATACAATAATTATTCTATTGTATACCTCTTGGAATTGTTATTCGATTTATATATCAGTTATTTTGAATCTTGTTAGACTAGCGAACCCTGTATGATTCGACTAGTCCATAGTTGATGAGCGTTCTAAATTTCAGAACCCTTGATGAATTATCCAAACCAAACTTCTTTTGGCGCGGACTCGAATGTCAAACTGAGATGAACAACCATGTATAAGGGATTACTTATGCGTTAGCGTTAAGATATTGTGCACAGTATGGTACTAAGGGCTGATCCCCCTAAGTGCGAGAGAAGAGTCCATACTCTTATGACTGTTAAAGATTTCAAGTATAAACCTTTGATAACCTAGGACATAGTTCAATGTTTTATGACCCTCAAATTTCTTTTGATTCTTGTTATTCATTCTTGATTCAAAAGTTGAGCTTTATTCCAGAAGTCTTTGATTCACTCACATGTTATTATGCATTGTTATTTCATTATTTTACTTGTGGGCAATAGTGCTCACTCTTGCATAATAATAACATTGCAGTTAAGAACGAAAGAACTGACGAACCTTCCACTAGTAAAGGCAAGGGCAAGATTATCAAGTGATGAAGACTTGTTGTTTATGTGATGTTGAACTTATGTGTTAAGACTTATGTTAATGTTGTTTAAGACTTATTATTTGTTTATGTTTCTGCACAGATGTTTAAGGTTAGTATGACCTGGGATTGTATTTATTATTCAAATGTTGTAACCCCATAAGGGGAGGAATTATTTCTATCTATTGTATGGTTTGCATTTATTATGGGTAGATAGATATATGATGTTTGAATAGTGAATACCAAATCATTTGGGAATGAAAGTACCCAGATTTGGGGGTGTCACAGGTTGGTATCAGAGCTGTAGGTTATGAACCTTAGCTGGGGGAAACAACCTTAGGTAATAGCCTTATAGGAAGAACTTAGTGAAGGAAAACTCTTATCGAGTTCTAAGAAATGAAATTCTTAATTCGTTAAAGATAATAAAAGACTTTGTGTGCTTATGTGTTTAAGTATGTGCTCACTAGTATGACTTAGTAACTAAAACTTAAAACTATATTGTTAGGATGTCAGATATTGGAGGAGCTAGTCGAGCTGGGGAGGAGGAACCCCGAGTGCCTACTGAGGAGGAGCTCCAAGACATTCATGTTGTCAGGGAGCAGTTGATTCAGAGAGAGCCATCTCCATTGATCACTGTTGTTGGTCAGGAGCATGAGCCTGAGACTGATCCAGAGGAGGATCCTGAGGAGGAAGAGGAAGAGGAGTTTCCACCGAACTCCATTGATGCTGAGATGTACGACGCGTTATATGACCGTAAAGTAGAATTATGAGACATTGTTCAGGATTTGACTGAGCGGTAGATTATTCAGCAGATTACTCTCGAGCTGAAGGAGAGGGAGGTTGAGACTCTTCACACACGACTAGGAAATGTAGAATGGGATTTGGTCCACGAGAAGGGTCAAACCGAGGAGAAGTCTGAAGAAATAGAGAAGTTAAAGAAGGAACTGAAGGAAAGCTCAGAGAGGCTGATCATAGCAGAGGATGGCTGGGTAAGAGAATCACGTCGTGCTGATCTTGCAGAAAGGGTTTGTCGTGTAAAGAAGGTTAAGCTTGGGGAGACATACTCTACACTTAATAATGCAATGGATGAAGCCCAGGATTGAGTCTTGAGGTACCCAATCCAGTTTGAAGGTCTACCATCGTACATGTTGGATCGAAGAACGATGTCTCGCATCATGGAAGAGGAACGTAGCAAGGCTATTTGGCACCTTAACTGGTAGTGATAGTATTTGTTTAATTATGTGGAAAAAAAAACTTATCTGATTTTTAGATGTAAATTCAGACGTGTTTACGAACGAATGAATATTTTAATGTTTTAAATCCTGTAAATTCTTTATCTCAGGATAGTTGATGTAAATAGCAGTGATGCTATCGTTTGATGTTAAAACTTTTGATTTGAATAAATATATCAAGTTGTTTGAGATAATGTGTTAAGTGATTATGTTAAATTGTTGAGTTAAGCCTTAACTATTTAGAGAATTTAATAAAGATCTAATAAGTGTATATTCTTAACAGAAATATGCCGCCTAGAAGAAAACAAAACCGTCAACTAGCTCAGGAAGAGTCAACGAATAATAACAATAATGTCAATGCTAATCCCTTCCAATAATTAGTGAACATACTAGCTGGAGCAATGAATAATCAACCTCAAGCTCCACCGAATACTTCGTTTAAGGATTTCAAGGCGGGACCACCAGAGTTTAAAGGCTCCATGAACCCGATCGAAGCTCAAACTTGGGTTATGGAGATGGAGAAGGTTTTTGAAATCGCAAGAGTCAGAGAGGACCAGAAGACCGCGTTTGCAATGTTTATGCTGAAATCTGAAGCCAGTTTTTGGTGGCAAGCAAACAAAGTTTGTGGAGGAGAAGGTATGATTACCTGGGAGAGGTTCAAGGAGATGTTTTTCGAGATGTATTTCCCGACTACCTCGCAGAACCAATTGGAGGTTCACTTTCTGGAATTGAAGTAGGGGAATATGTCCGTACTAGATTATGCAGCTAGATTCAATGAGTTAGCAAGGTTTGCCACATATCAAGTGCACACGGATGAGAGAGAAGCAAGAAGGTTCGAACAGGGACTGAAGCCGTGGTTTTATAGTAAGGTGTCAATGTTTCAGTTGAAGACATTCGCCAGGGTACTAGAGAAAGCCATACTCGCTGAAGGTGGAAGTGATGCGGTAACCAAATACAATCATGATCAGAAGAAGAAGAATGAAAGTGAAGGAAATAATAAGGCTAGTGGAAGTAATACAGGATGAGGTAATAATAATCAGAAGAGAAGATGGTCTGACAACACATCAACTGGAAACCAGCAAGGAGGTCAGAAGAAAAGGATTGAAGCGTGTCCGACCTGTGGGAAAGCTCATTTGGGAGTGTGTATGAAGGGTAAACGTGTGTGCTACAATTGTGGTCAGGAAGGCCACATAGCACCTAACTGTCCTAACCCAAAGAAGGGTGCCTGTTTCACTTATGGTTCAAAGGATCATTTGGCAAGAGACTGTCCTAAGAAAGGATCTGGAGGGGCAAGATCAGGAGGAAACCGGGAAAATAGCAGTGGAAGCGCTCTGACCATCACAGGACCAACCGCAACTAATCGACCGACCACCAGGACTTTCAATTTGACTGTGCAGGATGCAGTGCAGTCGCATGATGTGGTTTCAGGTATCATTCCGATCAATAGAGTTAATGCTTATGTATTATTTGATTCGGGTGCTACTTGTTCATTTATATCCGATGACTTTGCTAAGAATTTAGAATTGCCTAAGGACGAGTTAGAATACCCCATGAACATAGAAATCGCGAATAGATAAATAATTCCTGTTAAGCACGTGCATAAGAACTGTAGAGTGGATATTAAGGGTAATATCATGAATGTAGATCTTATCCCTATTCGACTTGGGGAATTTAACGCTATTTTGGGTATGGATTGGTTATCCAATTATGGGGCGGTAATTGACTACCAGAAGAAGCGTATTAATCTTATGACTCCGTCAAAGGTTGTATTTTATGGTAGCAAGTCGCCTAGACAAGCGAGTTGTCTGACGATGATGCAGGCCAGGAAGTTGTTACGACAAGGATGTGTAGGATATTTAGCATACATAGTCGACAGTCGTAAAGAGAATCCAAAAGTTGAAGAAATACCTGTAGTGAGGGACTTCGCTAACGTATTCCCAGACGATTTGCCAGGACTTCCGCCAGATAGAGAGGTCGAATTTGTGATCGATTTGGCGCCAGGAACCGCTCCAATATCAAAGGCATCATACTGAATGGCGCCGGTAGAAATGAAGGAATTGATGGTACAACTACAAGAATTACTGGACAAGAAGTATATCCAACCAAGCGTATCATCGTGGGGAGCGCCGATTTTATTTGTGAAGAAGAAGGATGGGACAATACGGCTCTGCATTGACTATAGAGAACTGAACAAGGTCACAATTAAGAATATATATCCATTATCTAGAATCGATGATCTGTTTGATCAATTGAGGGGAACGAAATACTTTTCCAAGATAGATTTAAGGAGTGGTTATCATCAACTGAAGGTGAGACCAGAGGATGTACCGAAGACAGTGTTCAGAACACGATATGACCACTACGAATTTTTGGTTATGTCGTTTGGTTTAACGAATGCTCCTTCAGCATTTATGGGACTAATGAATGGTGTGTTAAAGCCGTTTTTGGACAAGTTCGTAGTGGTATTTATAGATGATATTTTGGTATATTCAAAAACCAAGGAAGAACATGAAGAGCATTTGAGATTAACGTTGGAAGTGTTGAGAAAAGAGAAGTTGTATGCTAAGTTTTCGATATGTGAATTTTGGATTGAAAGAGTACAATTTCTTGGACATGTGATCGATAGGGACGGAATTTCGGTGGATCCCTTCAAAGTCGAAGATGTGATTAACTGGGATCAGCCGAAGACGCCATCGGAAGTACGAAGTTTTCTTGGATTGGCAGGATATTACAGAAGATTCATTCAAGACTTTTCCAAGATTACAACTCCGTTAACGAATTTGACTCGAAAAGCTGTGAAATTTGTTTGGGCAGAGAAGTGTGAGGAAAGCTTTCAAGAATTGAAGAAGAGGTTGAGTACAGCACCTGTGTTGTCTCTTCCGGACGATACAGGAAATTTTGTGGTTTATAATGATGCGTCGCATAAGGGACTTGGCTGTGTGCTTATGCAGAACGGTAAAGTCATTGCGTATGCGTCACGACAACTAAAAGATTATGAGAACGGGTATCCGACCCACGACTTGGAGTTAGCTGCAGTGGTTTTTGCTTTGAAAATCTGGAGGCAGTATCTCTACGGGGAGAAGTGTGAAATATATACAGACCATAAGAGTCTGAAATATATTTTTACACAGAAAGAATTGAATATGCGCCAAAGAAGGTGGTTGGAATTAATTAAGGACTACGATTGTGAGATTTTATACCATCCGGGTAAGGTAAATGTTGTTGCCAACGCCTTAAGTAGAAAGGGTTGGGAGAAGTTGATGATGTTGACCGCTCCGAAGGAATTGATTTCAGCAATGGAGAAGTTGGAGTTAGAAGTGAATTATCCTATGGAAATAGATGAGAAACTGTTTCAGATGCAATCTGGTACAACCTTACTGGATAAAGTTAAGGAGGCTCAACTTCAGAACGACGAATGCAAAAAGGTGATAAGAAAGATATATGAAGGAACTGAACCGAGATTTAATATGGACAACGAAGGAATACTGAGATTTGAAAGTAGAATTTGGGTACCGCCAGTACTAGAGATTAAGGAAGACATTTTGAGCGAGGCTCACAACTCACGATATTCGATTCACCCTGGTAGTACCAAGATGTACCAAGATCTTTGACAACACTTTTGGTGGCCGAATTTAAAACGTGATGTTACAGAATGTGTTGCCAAGTGTCTGACCTGTCAGAAAGTGAAAGCATAACATCAGAGATCGAGTGGGTTGCTACAACCGCTAGAGATTCCAGAATGGAAATGGGAACATATTATAATAGACTTTGTGGTTGGCCTTCCGAGGACTCATAAAGGCTACGACGTAGTATGGGTTATCGTTGACCGATTGACGAAATCTGCACATTTCCTTCCGGTCAAAATCAGATTCAACTTAGATCAGTTGGAAAGGTTATATGTGAAAGAGATTGTTTCGAGGCACAGAGTTTCGGTGTCAATTGTTTCCGATAGAGATCCACGCTTTACATCAAATTTTTGAAAATGTCTACAAGAATGCATGGGTACACAGTTGCGAATGAGTACGACATATCACCCTCAGACAGATGGACAGAGTGAAAGAACAATTCAGACATTGGAAGATATGTTAAGAGCTTGTATAATGGACTTTAAAGGAAATTGGGATGATCATCTACCGCTCGTAGAGTTCGGTGACAACAACAGTTACCACGCTAGAATTGGAATGCCACCTTATGAGGCGTTATACGGCAGAAAGTGTAGAACTCCATTATACTGGGATGAAGTGGGCAAAAGACAATTGTTAGGCCCAGAATTGGTACAGTAGACAGCAGAAATAGTCAAAGTGATCCGAACAAGACTGGTAGCAGCTCAAGATAGACAGAAGAAATACGCTGATCCACACTGTAAGAATGTTGAGTTTGAATCGGGTAGTTATGTTTCTTAAAGGTCTCACCCTGGAAGGGAAAGATCAGGTTCAGAAAGAAAGGGAAATTAAGCCCAAGATTCATTGGACCCTTTGAAGTTTTGAGAAGGATCGGAGAAGTTGCGTATGAGGTAGCGTTCGGCACTCGAGAATGTCCACAATATCTTCCATGTTTCAGTTTCACGACCCTACAAACCCGATTACAAGCATGTCATTGAATATGAACCCCTACATTTCGACAAAGACTTATCTTACGAAGAAATTCTTGTTCAAATTGTCGACCGAAAAGAACAAGTTTTGAGAAATAAAGTAATACCTTCTGTTAAGGTAATTTGGAGGAACCACAACGCTGAAAAAGCTACGTGAGAACTCGAAGAGAATATGATAAAGAATTATCCTCATTTATTTACTTAGATTGTTATAAGCGATTCTGGGGACATAATCTTTGTAAGGGGGGGGGGAGAATGTAACGGGAAGAATTGTTTGAGTTGTGATTCTGAGGACAAAATCCTTTTAAGAGGGAAAAGATGTGACAACCGAGATTTTGTAATTAATTTTAATATTTATTGGATTGAATAAATATTTATCGATGAATTAATTATTAGACTAAATAATTAACTAATGAAATTGTGGTAGATTAATTTAATTATATGTGTTATATTTATTAAATTAATGTGGAGAATAATTAGTATTCAAGTATGTATTTATGCGAGCTTATTGAATTAAAAGAAATATTTAATAAGCCTAATGTTGTTTTGAATTATGTAATAATTAATTAGAGATTTAATAATTTGACATAATTAATAAATAAGAAATTAATTATGTGATTATGTGAATTAATGAGAAATTATTATATTATATTTAATTTAAATTAAATAAATTAATTGAGTTATTTTATAAAAGGAGTGTGACATTATTAAACTATAGGATAAAAGAGTTATTAAAATAAATGACTTTGAATCAATTAAGGTTTGCCAAACGTGGCCTTAGTAGTGGTTGGAAGCAGTTACCCATTATTAGGTTAACTGACCATAATGCGCATCAGTTGATTATTTTTATACGTATTCTCTGTTCTTTCTTATTATTTTGCTAAGTCTAGAGAATAACCAGAGAGAGTTTGTCAGTGAGATTTAAGATATTGAGAAGGAGATTAAGAGTGGGTAATTGAAGAAACATCTGAGTTTTCTAATCTACGCATTACACTTAGGGTAATCTTCTCCTTCCCAAATTCTAAATTTATGTGGTTTAGTTTTCATGAAAATGGTTTTCAAAGCTTTTGTAAAGTCTCTATAATTGGGAAAAGGTATGATCATGAGTTTATGTATGTGTTAAATGTTACCATATCGTATTTGATTTTATATATATATATATATATATATATATATATATATATATATATATATATATATATTATGTAAACCATATCTTCAGTATCATAAAACATGTCGTATATGTTGCTCAAAACTTACAGAGTATGGGTTATGGCCATATGGCCTTATACGTGATTTTAATATGTCAAACATAAATGTTTTTGTAAAATTTCCACTCTTATTTGATTATGCATGTTAATACGAAGAGACCAAACTTTAAATGAACGGATTTAGTTTTATAACGAATCTGTGGCGTTGAATTTTAAGAATTTATGTTCAACACTTCAAGAATATCAAGAACAGTACAATTTGCATAATTTAATTCTGTGATTATGTGTTTTAATGGGTTAAAATCACTCTATAAATGTTGGGTATTGATTATATATGAATTCTAACATGTGGGTATGTTTAATTTGGAGAATTAATGATTATGTAGTGTTTATTTTGTTGAATTCTGTGTTCTTCGCGAATTGGGAATTCAGAGTCTGGAGTGTCGCGCCGCGGCGCCAACTTGTAGTTCATTTTCCGCGCCGCAGCGCCAAGTACCAGGCCGTAGCGCCACAGCGCCGCAGCGCCAAGACCCAGTACAAAAGTGGCACCGCAGCGCCACTTAGCAGAATGTCCAGAAAATACATTTTTAATTTTCAAGTATAGAAATGTGTTAGTAGCCTAGTCTAATGAATATAAAAACTTGTTAGATATATAATGAGATATTAAAGTGAGTCTTTACCAAGTCAAGAAGACAATTACATTTTGATTGAATTGTTGATTATATACTTAGCTTGTTGTTCGTATAGTGTAATATTATGTGGAAACAAGTATGGTAATATGACTAAGTATAGTCCTGAATTCGAGTTAGACAAAGAATAAACGTGTGATGTTTAGTAAGTTATAATTGACTGGTATTGTGAACGTAATTTATATGTAGGAGTTAAATCAAAGAACGAGTTTAGTTAAAGTGTAATCTACGCATGAGGCAAGTTTCCTAACCCTACTCGTTATCATTATATGAATTATAAGTTGTCTCTTTTCATCGAGCAAGTTCTCGTTATTTTGACTAAGCCCATGTTGTTATATCAATAGTATATTAATCTTTCAGAGCATGATGTTGTTATACAATAATTATTCTATTGTATATCTCTTGGAATTGTTATTCAATTTATATATCAGTTATTGTGAATGTTGTTAGACTAGCGAACCCTTTATGATTCGACTAGTCCATAGTTGATGAGCGTTCTAAATTTCAAAACTCTTGATGAATTATCCAAACCAAACTTCCTTTGGCGCGGACTCGAATGTCAAACTGAGATGAACAACCCTGTATAGGGGATTACTTATGCGTTAGCATTAAGATATTATGCACAGTATGGTAATAAGGGATGATCCCCCTAAGTACGAGAAGAAGAGTCCATACTCTTATGACTGTTAAAGGTTTCAAGTATAAACCCTTGATAACCTAGGACATAGTTCAAGGTCTTATGACCCTCAGATTTCTTTTGATTCTTGTTATTCATTCTTGATTCAAAAGTTAAGCTTTATTTCAGAAGTCTTTGATTCACTTGCATGTTATTATACATTGTTATTTCATTATTTTACTTGTGGGCAATAGTGCTCACTCTTGCGTAATAATAACACTGCAGTTAAGAACAAAAGAACCGACGAACCTTCCACTAGTAAAGGCAAGGGCAAGATTATCAAGTGATGAAGACTTGTTGTTTATGTCATGTTGAACTTATGTGTTAAGACTTATGTTAATGTTGTTTAAGACTTATTATTTGTTTATGTTTCCGCACAGATGTTTAAGGTTAGTATGACCTGGGATTGTATTTATTATTCAGATGTTGTAACCCCATAAGGGGATGAATTATTTCTATCTATTGCATGGTTTGCATTTATTATGGGTAGATAGATATATGATGTTTAAATAGTGAACACCAAATCATGTGGGAATGGAAGTACTCGAATTTGGGGGTGTCACGCAAACTGAGTTAATAACAGAGATGGTTAGGATGGAATTAGAAGTGAAGTTGCCAAGAGAATCGGAACAGAGACTGTTTATGACGGAGATGCAATCTACCATCGCCGAGAGAGTCAAGGAGGTGCAGCTCAAAACTGATGAGTGTGACCAGATGAAGAAGCGGTTGACCAATGAAAAAGATTTAAAATACAGTCTTGATAATGAGGGATTATTAAGATTTGAAGGAAGAATTTGGGTTCCGAATGATACGGAATTAAAGGAGCAGGTATTACAAGAGGCTCATAGTTTGAGGTTTTCGATTCGCCCTGGTAGCACTAAGATGTATCAAGACCTTCGATAAAGTTTTTGGTGGCCGAACATGAAGAGAGAAATAGCCGAGTATATGAGTAGGTGCTTAAATTGTCAGAAAGTTAAGGCCGAACATCAACGACCAAGTTGTGACGCCCCCAAAATAGGTATTCATCACCCATCTTGAGTCGCCAAATACATGGTACAAAATTCAAATACAACTTAATTATACAACAGTCGTGTAAAATACGACAAAACATGAGCTGTGAGTTTTAATACAAATATTGGCATCTAAACAATATTCAAACTCAAAATAAGTCCTCAATACATTTATTGTCACACTATTTAATAAAATAGTGAGGACTACTAATGCTATCATATGGACCGTCACTCCGTTCCCCGACTAGTCCCAGATACGTTCTCATTTCCTGAAGAGAACAATGAAAGAAAGGGTGAGCTTAACTAGCTCAGTAAGAAATATTATGACTAATATAATGTAGAATAAATTATCATTAGCCTTCAACAATGTTAAACTGATAGAATATAATAGACAACAAGTTTAACTGCAGCGAAAAAACCAATCCATTAGAAGAGTCAAGTAGAGCATGATATCAACTGTCTTCTATGATTTAAAATATTTTCATTAATTTTTATCGCTTAGACTCAGCTTAATAAATAAACCACATCATCGAATCATCCCTGCACTACGGGCCAAGGATATTCATTAAATCATCAATGGTCATGACTATACCGAGTAATCCTTGGTCATAATCATACCAAAATTGTCCATCAATACACTACAGGCCACTGAGGACTTTTACCACATCATTTATAACATTACATGTCATTATTATACCGAATGATTCCTGGTCATAATCATACCAAGTCCATCTATGCATGTAAGCCAAAGATAACTTTCATCACAATATAAGCATGAGTATGATGACAATGACATAATAATTCAATAAAACAAGTTCAAGAATAAATTTTAAAGATTTATAAGTTAATTTATCCCGAAATCAATAACGTCCAAATTGTCAACATGATACTGGTTTATGGAGTAAAATTCAATAATGCTTAGAAGAATATTTCCATGAAAAGATACTGGATGAAGCGCAAAAATCAAGGGTATTCCACTAATTTCATGGAGTATAGAAGCCAAAACTTTAACCAACTGAGTATAATAGAATATATGAAACTGCAAATGGATTTTTGCCCGCCATGCGGTAATCCACGTAGATAGATCATTTTCACAATTTAAAAAGGAATGAATACGAAGGATCATTCACCATGCATGCGGTAATCCACATAGACAGGTTATTCCAACAGAATAATAAAGAATGGAATAACAAAAGAATTCACCAGGCGTGCGTAATTCGCACAGAATGATAAAGAATGGAACTAGGTCATGCGTAACCCACACAGACAGGATATTCCAAAAAAAATAATAAAGAATGGAACCAGGTTATGCGTAATCCGCACAGACAGGATATTCCAACAAAATAATAAAGAATGGAACTAGGTCATGCGTAATCCGCACAGACAAGATATTCCAACAGAATAATAAAGAATGGAATAACAACAGAATTCAAAAGGCATGCGATAGACCGCGCAGACAGGTTATTCCAACAGAATAATAAAGAATGGAATAACAACAGAATTCACCAGGCATGCGATAGACCGCATAGACAGGTTATTTCAACAGAATAATAAAGAATGGAATAACAACCCTTACGAGTATTGAAAGAAAATAACTCTCTTCATGAATACGAAAGAAATAATACCCCTTACCTTAGAAGAAAACTGAAATAGTGAGGTAGCAGACTTCTCTTCTCCTTTCTCTCTATAATAATTGCTCTATAGCTTTAGTGAATTAGTAAAAAATAATGAAAGAATGAACTTCTACTTATAGGAAAATATAGTTTCAATAATTGCACGTTTTGGGACTCGAAATATTACTGTATAATACCTTCCTCTTTTTCTTCATTTTTAATTTAGTCCTGCAAGTATTATTAAACTTGCACCACCTCCCTTAATAGTAAATAATGTGAATTAATAGTAAATCATGTGAATCAATAGTTCTAGACATGTGAAAATACGAATTACAGTATAGTACCTCCATCTATACCTTTATTTTTAACTTAGTCATGCAAGTATTATCAATCTTTCACCACCACCCCTAATAGTACAAGAATGTGAATCAATAGTACACACATGTGAACAAATAGTTATAATCATGTGAATTAATAGCAATTAATTGCTCATTTATCCGATTAATTACCCGATTGGTCAGTATAACTTCCAGACATCAATTAATATCGAAATAAATGTCGATTTCCACTAACACTAATAATTCCAACACAATGAAACTATCAATTTCATCTTTAATCAACACGAACTTATTCATCATTAATATTATAACGCACAATATTTAACAACCAGGTCGTTCCCAGGAAAGAGGGAGCTTTTCGATAAGGATTTCTACCTATTGGCGCGCAATTAAATTATCTAACCTCTCCTTGACAGAACTTCTAGACATTGTCAATATTACAAATAATAATATGAATAACTTTATCGTCTTAATTATTGATTTAATAATATAACATATTATACAGATGATACTGTGACAATAATTAAATCAATAATATGAGAGATATGATGTAGCAATTATTGTAGCAATAATTGAATATAACTGAGTGACTTCTCATGTAAACATCAATAATCAATACCATGTACTACTATGCAACCACGCGTATTACTGTAATTTTACTAACGGGTAGTTCAACAGTTTAACGATAAAACTTCTACCGTTATTTTTATAAAAAGATAATTATGTCGTTTTCTAACTACGACAATACTTCTGTTGTGGGGTCCACCAATGATTGTGCCGTCGTACGAATATTCCCTGTTAAAACGAATATTTCCCGACCAATCGAATATTATATAACCACTTGCTTACTTTGTAAAATTTATAAATATTACCCACAACTATAACATTATATCAAATCTGTGACGACCCCAAAATAGGTTCATTCCACCCAACCCATTCTGAGTCGTCAAATACATGGTACAGAAAACAACTACAACTTTATTACAACAATTGTCGTGCAAAATACAACAACACATATGCTGTGAGTTTGGATACAAATATATACCAAATGTGACTCATGTTCCAACCGTGGACATCACCTCACAATAACACCTTACATAAAGGTATAGTCAAAAACTGTTTTAGAAATTAGAATCTTTGGGAAGTGCTCAAGGAAACCTTCGTACATGGGAGGCCACGCGTCTAGGTTATGATAGATATCATATGGCCACAGAATTATCCTTGGTTGACCCAATAGACCCCAAAGAAAAACGAGAAGATTACTATCATATTCTTCCCAATGGTGAGTCTTCTCTTGACATATCATTATCTCTACTGTCTCTAATTGAGAATTATACTTTAAACAAACACCAAGATTATATAGGTAGTGTTCGTATATATACTCAGCAAGTGGATGAGCACATCCCTGTCTTATGATGACACGAGGTTGTATGTCGTTAGACATCTTGTATGATAGTGGCAAACCACCCTTCCAACGTTGGGTACACCTTACCCTATTGGATTCACCAAATATAACAACTAAATGAACTTTTCTATACTGCTTCGGGAGAACATCCACAGCTAGAGACCACTGTTCTATTTTCCCGTTACCCTCGCTCGACCCAGCTACACTCTTATTACCTGAAAGGAATTGTGAAGCAAAAGGGTGAGCACAACTAGCCCAGTAAAGAATATCATGACTAAAGATAATTAAATTATCAGTAGCCTTCATCAATAATAAATCAGAGATTTAGAACATATGGTAAATGATAAAAATTTCAACCATAGTTGCAGCGGAACGAGCAATCCATTAGAAGAGTCAAATAGACTATAAAGTCTATTATCTTCTCCATGTTAAAAATCCATCAACAATGTTTTATCCCTGTAACATCAATCAACAGTTCCTTTCCACAATCATATGAATAACTCATAATCATAATTGTGATTCTAAATTTTTCTTCGCACCCAGGACGAAGAATATTTTCATCACCTGTCTTTACCTGAAACATCAAAGATCATGGTTATACCAAATCACAATTCCTATTTATAATCATACTAACAAATCCATCTTTGCACTACGGGCCAAAGATATTCATCAACAAACCATCTTTGCACTACGGGCCAAAGATATTCAACAACAGTTCATCTTTGCACTACAGGCCAAAGATATTCATCAACATGCCATCTTTACACTACATGCCAAAGATATTCATCAACAATTCATATTTGCACTACAGGCCAAATATATATCTCAAAGAAATATATAATCATTTCAGAATTTATATAAACAATAATTATAACCATGTTGATCAATTCACCATTGCACTTAAGCTTAAGATATTCAATTATAAATTCAATGGTCATGATCATACCAGTCACAATTCAACTTTGCACTACAGGCCAAAGAGAACCCTAGTCATGTTCATACCAATAATCTATCCATCTTTACACTCCAGTGAAAGAGAATTTCAACATCAGGGTTATAAAAATGTTATATATGATGATAAAAATAATATGATTAACATATTGTTTTAACCTCAAGAGTAATATTCGTAACTCATGAATAGTAAATCGTGAATAGTAACTCATGAATAGTAACCCCGACACAAAAGATAAAAATTCCACAATAAAATCCATTACTATCCCTTACTATCCCTCACAATCCCATACAATCCCTTACCTCAAAAGAGCAGTACTTCTGACTGGATATCGGATATGATGCTGAAGGAAACTTGCACTGATGAATAGCAACTCACCAAGTATCTAAAAACTCACAAAATATGCTTCATAATATAGAGAGAGAAAGAGAGAAAGCTTATGTTTCTGGTGTGATTTTCAATTCTAACTTAGCCCTCTATTTATAGGAAAATTTTGGTAGGTTTGACCTGCAACCTGATGGCTTTACCTGCTACTATTCCCACCCACCACATTTGAAATATAATTCAGCACATTTCTTCACCAACCACAAGTGGGGCCCACCAATTCTAGAATTTTCTACCAAAATGATAAACTCCAAAAATTCAACAATTTCTGAACCAGTCATCTCGTAAAATTCATAATAAATCATACGTTCATTTTTAACGGTTCAAAATTTGTGGACATATACTCAACTTATATATGTATAACATATCCAAATATTACCACGATCCAACGGTCGGATTAAAAATTATAACCCTCGCAAAATATCTCAAAAACCCTAATTTTTAATACCTCCATTCCAACAAAAATACTGATAAAAACCTCAACATTAACTCCTTCATTTTTTAACCACAAAAATATATCCCTCATTTATATCCATATAAAATAAATATTTTCTTATCATATGAATCAATAATTAATTATTCACAAATAATATTACAGAATCACATTTATGACAACCAGGCCGTTCCCAGGAAAGAGGGGGCTTTCCAATAAGAATTTTTTCTTACTGGCGCGCAATTAGATGACCAAACCTCTCCTTAGACAGAACTTTCTAGTCATTGCCAATAATGTTATCTAATAATATTATTCAAATAATATGAATTATTGATCTGATAATGGGAAATACTGTGCAGTGACAATTATTGAACAACAATAATATAAAATTTCAACGTAGCAATTATTGAATCAATAAAATAAAATATTGAACAATAATTACTGTAACAATTATTGAGTAGTGCCTTCTTACGTAAGAATCAATAATTTTAAAAATACTGTGCAATACCGTGTGCTACTGTGCAATAACGCGTATTACTGTATTTTAATCACCGGGTATTCCAACAGTGTTAACAGTAACAACTATGTCGTTATTTGTAAAAACTCAAATTTGTCGTTTTCTTCACCCGACAGTTATTCGTTATGGGGCCCACAAATAGCTGCGCCGTCGTACGAATATTCCCCGACAGAAAAAATATTCCACGACCAAACGAATATTCCCCGACAACAATGATTATTTTATAACCACTTGTGTATTTTGAAAAAAATCTTATATCACCCTTAACTTTAACATTTATCAATTTAACCATTTACTGAATAGTAATTATAAGAAAAATTGAATACTTTTATTTCATAAAATTCGGGGTCTTACAATCTCCCCTCCTTATGAAATTTCGTCCCCGAAATTTACGTACCTGGTATTTCGAAGAGTTGAGAATACCTTGCTTCCATTTCAGATTCTATCTCTCAGATCATCATGATTTCTCCATTGCTCATCTCCCATGATAACTTCATTTGGGTTCCTCATTTGTTGGGAAGTCATGACAACCGCCATCCCTCGAACTACTCGGCTTTGACTTGTCTGGAGCAGCATTTGGCGTCATCATTACTGTTGGAATATACCTTTCTATAGGACATATTCCTCCCTCAACTGCCTCTTCGTACTCCTCATTCATGATCTGAATCATCAATCTTCGATCCATATCGGATTCAGGTTGACCGCTATGTACAGGGTAATTCAAAACTCGATGTTGGGTTCTCCCAATTGCTTTCCAAAAAGAGAAATTCATATCATCTATTTTAGCCTTCTTAGATCGAACATCTCTTTCCACAATATCCACGTGTCGTGCGGCTTTTGCCCATGCATCACTTATTCTCACTCGTTCAATTTTTTCTTCTTTCAGCTCAGATTCCATTTTTATCATCTTATACTCTGCCAAAGAATGCTTCTGTTCAAGCATCACATATCGGGTAACACAAGCTTGAATTGTTGCATCCTTTTGTTCCACGACCGCCTGTCGTTCTTCTGCCTGCTCTTCTAACTCATGAATACGATTTTGAAATTCTACATTTTGATCATATAATACCTCTAATAAACTCTCCTCTGGTACTTCTTCTTCCTCTTCTTCCTCAGTCTCAGCTGTTACCTCTGCGACTATCTCGGGTGCAACTATCAATTCTTCACTCACCACATAGATATCTCTAATTCCTTCTTCGTCTGACATCACATTATCATGGTTAGTGATTAGAGGTATCCCCACAGTCTCATTCACTCCATTGTTAGCATTCTCAGCTGCCATTCTCAAATACTGCCATAAAATAAGGGTTAATTAAACAAATTAACATATCACATAATATCCCAATATTATGACTAACCAACAAATAAGCTTAGGTAGGACACACTAGCGAAGGATTTACGCATCTCTCCCCTCCTAGTTATATTCCCCGATCTCCACCAGAGATCATATCCCTAAGCTCTGATACCAACTGTGACGACCCCAAAATAGGTTCATTCCACCCAACCCATTCTGAGTCGTCAAATACATGGTACAGAAAACAACTACAACTTTATTACAACAATTGTCGTGCAAAATACAACAACACATATGCTGTGAGTTTGGATACAAATATATACCAAATGTGACTCATGTTCCAACCGTGGACATCACCTCACAATAACACCTTACATAAAGGTATAGTCAAAAACTGTTTTAGAAATTAGAATCTTTGGGAAGTGCTCAAGGAAACCTTCGTACATGGGAGGCCACGCGTCTAGGTTATGATAGATATCATATGGCCACAGAATTATCCTTGGTTGACCCAATAGACCCCAAAGAAAAACGAGAAGATTACTATCATATTCTTCCCAATGGTGAGTCTTCTCTTGACATATCATTATCTCTACTGTCTCTAATTGAGAATTATACTTTAAACAAACACCAAGATTATATAGGTAGTGTTCGTATATATACTCAGCAAGTGGATGAGCACATCCCTGTCTTATGATGACACGAGGTTGTATGTCGTTAGACATCTTGTATGATAGTGGCAAACCACCCTTCCAACGTTGGGTACACCTTACCCTATTGGATTCACCAAATATAACAACTAAATGAACTTTTCTATACTGCTTCGGGAGAACATCCACAGCTAGAGACCACTGTTCTATTTTCCCGTTACCCTCGCTCGACCCAGCTACACTCTTATTACCTGAAAGGAATTGTGAAGCAAAAGGGTGAGCACAACTAGCCCAGTAAAGAATATCATGACTAAAGATAATTAAATTATCAGTAGCCTTCATCAATAATAAATCAGAGATTTAGAACATATGGTAAATGATAAAAATTTCAACCATAGTTGCAGCGGAACGAGCAATCCATTAGAAGAGTCAAATAGACTATAAAGTCTATTATCTTCTCCATGTTAAAAATCCATCAACAATGTTTTATCCCTGTAACATCAATCAACAGTTCCTTTCCACAATCATATGAATAACTCATAATCATAATTGTGATTCTAAATTTTTCTTCGCACCCAGGACGAAGAATATTTTCATCACCTGTCTTTACCTGAAACATCAAAGATCATGGTTATACCAAATCACAATTCCTATTTATAATCATACTAACAAATCCATCTTTGCACTACGGGCCAAAGATATTCATCAACAAACCATCTTTGCACTACGGGCCAAAGATATTCAACAACAGTTCATCTTTGCACTACAGGCCAAAGATATTCATCAACATGCCATCTTTACACTACATGCCAAAGATATTCATCAACAATTCATATTTGCACTACAGGCCAAATATATATCTCAAAGAAATATATAATCATTTCAGAATTTATATAAACAATAATTATAACCATGTTGATCAATTCACCATTGCACTTAAGCTTAAGATATTCAATTATAAATTCAATGGTCATGATCATACCAGTCACAATTCAACTTTGCACTACAGGCCAAAGAGAACCCTAGTCATGTTCATACCAATAATCTATCCATCTTTACACTCCAGTGAAAGAGAATTTCAACATCAGGGTTATAAAAATGTTATATATGATGATAAAAATAATATGATTAACATATTGTTTTAACCTCAAGAGTAATATTCGTAACTCATGAATAGTAAATCGTGAATAGTAACTCATGAATAGTAACCCCGACACAAAAGATAAAAATTCCACAATAAAATCCATTACTATCCCTTACTATCCCTCACAATCCCATACAATCCCTTACCTCAAAAGAGCAGTACTTCTGACTGGATATCGGATATGATGCTGAAGGAAACTTGCACTGATGAATAGCAACTCACCAAGTATCTAAAAACTCACAAAATATGCTTCATAATATAGAGAGAGAAAGAGAGAAAGCTTATGTTTCTGGTGTGATTTTCAATTCTAACTTAGCCCTCTATTTATAGGAAAATTTTGGTAGGTTTGACCTGCAACCTGATGGCTTTACCTGCTACTATTCCCACCCACCACATTTGAAATATAATTCAGCACATTTCTTCACCAACCACAAGTGGGGCCCACCAATTCTAGAATTTTCTACCAAAATGATAAACTCCAAAAATTCAACAATTTCTGAACCAGTCATCTCGTAAAATTCATAATAAATCATACGTTCATTTTTAACGGTTCAAAATTTGTGGACATATACTCAACTTATATATGTATAACATATCCAAATATTACCACGATCCAACGGTCGGATTAAAAATTATAACCCTCGCAAAATATCTCAAAAACCCTAATTTTTAATACCTCCATTCCAACAAAAATACTGATAAAAACCTCAACATTAACTCCTTCATTTTTTAACCACAAAAATATATCCCTCATTTATATCCATATAAAATAAATATTTTCTTATCATATGAATCAATAATTAATTATTCACAAATAATATTACAGAATCACATTTATGACAACCAGGCCGTTCCCAGGAAAGAGGGGGCTTTCCAATAAGAATTTTTTCTTACTGGCGCGCAATTAGATGACCAAACCTCTCCTTAGACAGAACTTTCTAGTCATTGCCAATAATGTTATCTAATAATATTATTCAAATAATATGAATTATTGATCTGATAATGGGAAATACTGTGCAGTGACAATTATTGAACAACAATAATATAAAATTTCAACGTAGCAATTATTGAATCAATAAAATAAAATATTGAACAATAATTACTGTAACAATTATTGAGTAGTGCCTTCTTACGTAAGAATCAATAATTTTAAAAATACTGTGCAATACCGTGTGCTACTGTGCAATAACGCGTATTACTGTATTTTAATCACCGGGTATTCCAACAGTGTTAACAGTAACAACTATGTCGTTATTTGTAAAAACTCAAATTTGTCGTTTTCTTCACCCGACAGTTATTCGTTATGGGGCCCACAAATAGCTGCGCCGTCGTACGAATATTCCCCGACAGAAAAAATATTCCACGACCAAACGAATATTCCCCGACAACAATGATTATTTTATAACCACTTGTGTATTTTGAAAAAAATCTTATATCACCCTTAACTTTAACATTTATCAATTTAACCATTTACTGAATAGTAATTATAAGAAAAATTGAATACTTTTATTTCATAAAATTCGGGGTCTTACAAAATCCACACCATAATATTCAAAAAAATATATTTCGAGAAAATCATTCTTTATTCATAAAAGTTGGGGTCTTACAACCTCCCCTTCTTATGAAATTTTGTCCTCGAAATTAGGGTACGTACCTGGTATATCGAAGAGGTGAGGATATCTTGACTTCATCTCAGATTCTAACTCCCAGGTCATTTCTTCCACATCGTGGTTTCTCCACAAAACTTTGACTTGAGGTATAACCTTGGAGCGTAGAATATGATCCTTCCTATCCAAGATTTTAACAGGTAACTCTTCATACTTTAAATCTTCCTCTACCTCGTCTGGTTCTAATTCAATAATGTGGTTCGGGCCTTTCACATATTTACGTAACATAGATATGTGAAAAATATTATGAACACAAGATATACTTGGCGGTAAGGCGAGTCTATAGGCCATAGTTCTTACTCGATCGAGGATTAAAAATGGGCCAATGAATCGAGGATTGAGCTTTCCACTCTTTCCAAATCTCGTAACTCCTTTCCATGGAGCAACACGTAACAACACATGATCTCCAATATTGAATTCCACGTCCTTTCGATGAAGATCAGCATAACCCTTTTGTCGATCTTGTGAGGTTTTTATACGTTGTTGGATCGTTTGAATCTTTTCCATAGTCATACGTACCAAATTCAGTCCCAACAATGTTGCTTCACCCACCTCATCCCAGCATACTGGAGAGCAACACTTTCTTCCATACAACGCCTCAAATGGAGCCATGCCAATACTTGCTTGATAACTATTGTTGTAGGAAAACTCCACTAATGGTAAGAACTTGTCCTAACTTCCTTTAAAGTCAAGGACACAGAGTCTTAATAAATTCTCAAGAGTTTGAATAGTCCTCTCTGATTGTCCGTCCGTTTGAGGATGATATGCCAAACTAAATCGCAAATCCGTGCCCATAGCTTTTTGAAAACTAACCCAAAATCTTGAAGTGAATCTTGGGTCTCGATCAGAAACTATGGATAATGGCATACCATGCAGTCTTACAATCTCGTTTATGTATATACTAGAAAGACGTTCAAGTGTATAAGTTTTTCGTATCGGTAAGAAATGAGCAGACTTGGTCAATCTATCCACAATGACCCAAATCGCATCTATGCCTTGAGAAACCTTGGGAAGACCAGTAACAAAATCCATGATAATGTGCTACCACTTTCATTCTAGAATTTCAAGTGGTTGCAATGGACCTTTTGGCACTTGATGCTCTGCCTTGACTCGTTGACAAGTTAGACAAGTTTAGATAAACCCCGCTATATCTCTCTTCATATTGCTCCACCAAAATGTATATTGAAAATCACGATACATCTTGGTACTCCCAGGATAGATTGTAAATGGTGTGTTGTACGTCTCCATCATGATTTTATACTTCAAGTCAGAATCGTTAGGAACATAAAGTCTGGAGTTGACTCGAAGTATTCCTTTTTCATCGATTCTTGCTTCCGGAATAGCACCTTCTTGCACTTTCTTCTTCATACGCATCAGCTCCAGGTCTGTAGTTTGAGCAGCTTTAACTTTATCGATTAAAGTTGGTTCTACTCGTATATTCACTATCATCACATGGGTCCCTGGAGTCTTTAACTCTATCTCCATCCTTTGTAAGTCATACAAAATGGGCCTTTGCGTTGACAATATCGTACTCGTACCCGCATATGATCTTCTACTCAATGCGTCAGCTACTACGTTCGCTTTTCCAAGATGGTATTGAATGGTATGATCATAATCTTTCAACAGCTCAAGCCAACATCGTTGCCGCATGTTGAGTTCCTTTTGAGTGAAGAAATATTTGAGGCTTTTATGATCCGTATAGATCTCCACCTTCTCTCCATACAGGTAATGCCTCCAAATCTTAAGCGCAAAAACGACTGCTGCCAACTCTAGATCATAAGTAGGATAATTCTTCTCATATTCTTTGAGTTGTCGTGAGGCATAGGCTATGACTTTCCCATGTTGCATGAGAACACATCTTAACCCTTTGCCTGAAGCATCACAGTAGATGACAAATCCCTCCGAGCCAGATGGTATTGTCAGAACAGGTGCTGAAATGAGTCTCCTTTTGAGTTCTTGAAAACTCTTCTCATATTCCTCGCTCCAACCGAACTTTGTATCTTTTCAAGTTAACTGAGTTAATAGAGTAGCGATTCAAGAAAATCCATCCACGAATCTCCGATAATAACCAGCAAAGCCGAGAAAGCTACGTACTTCGGTCACTGATTTTGGTTGCTCCCAGCTTTGAATTGCTTCAATCTTCGCTGGGTCAGCAGATATTCCATGATTTGATATCACGTGCCCAAGGAATGCAACTTCCTCAAGTCAGAACTCGCATTTCTTCAACTTGGCATATAACTTATTTTTACGAAGCTTTTGGAGAATCAGCCTCAAGTGTTGCTCATGGTCTTCACGGGTTTTAGAGTATATGAGGATTTCATCAATAAAGACGACCACAAAGTGATCCAAATATTTCTTGAATACTCGGTTCATCATGTCTATGAAGGCAGCTGTGACGCCCCCAAAATAGGTATACAACACCCATTCTGAGTCGCCAAATACATGGTACAGAAAGCAAACTACAACTTCAATAATACAATTGTCGTGCAAAATACGACAACACATACTGTGAGTTTAAATACAAATATTGTCTTCTAGACAATATCCATACTCAAATAAATCCTCATTACAATTATTCAAACACTATTTTACAGAAATAGTGAGGACTGCTAAAACATCTTTCTAGAACCATCACTCCATACCCCGACTAGATCCTGCTATGTTCTCACCTCCTGAGAAGAAAAATGGAACAAAAAGGAAAAGGGTGAACTCAACTAGCCCAGTAAAGAATATTATGACTAAGATAATATACAAACAAATTATCGTTAGTCTTCAACAGGGAAAAATCTGATAGAATATAATCGACAACAAGTTTTAGATCAACAACTGCAGCGGAAACAGCAAACCATTAGAAGAGTCAAGTAGAGAAAGAATTCTACTATCTTCTAAGATTTAAAAGTCCATCATCAATATTTTATCCCTGTAACATCAATTAATAATCATCTTTATCCAAATATTCATCTTTGCACTACAGGCCAAAGATATTCATTTGTATCACCTGTCAGTCATGTTCATCTCAACACCTGTTCATCTTTGCACTACAGGCCAAAGATATTCATCAAGTAATCATACATCTTTGCACTACAGGCCAAAGATATTCATTAATATCATCATTTAGGACTGAGGATGATGAAAAATATCTTAAAGAGAACGAATCCAATGAGACAGAAGGACAAATAGTAGGGATTCGTATAACAGTTTATCCAAGATCAATAATACTTCATAATAATCAATTGTGAAGCAAAATTCAAAAATAAAGATCAAAACATGGATACAATTAAAGATAGTAACCATAATAGACATCTTGGACAAAAAGGAAAAATTTTATTTTTCGGTGAATAGTGCCGTATTCGTGAATAGTACCGTATACGTGAATAGTGCCGTATACATGAATAGTAACTCCGACACAAAAAGTTCTAAATTTGATAAAAACTCATATCAATATTTCAGCATAATGATATTGAAGAAAATAATATCATTTAAGAAGAAAATAATATCCCTTACCTCAAGATATCAGTACTTCTGGTCGGAATACCGGTATAAGGCTGAAAGAAACTTGCTCTGATGAATAGAAACTCTCAAAGTATCTAAATACTCACAAAATACACTCAATAATCTAGAGAGAGAAAGAGAGAAAACTTGTTTCTGGTGTGATTTTCAATTCTAACTTAGCCCTCTATTTATAGGAAAATTTTAGTAGGTTTGACCTGCAACCTGATGGCTTTACCTGCTACTATTCCCACCCACCACATTTGAAATATAATTCAGCACATTTCTTCACCAACCACAAGTGGGGCCCACCAATTCTAGAATTTTTCATCAAAATGATAAACTCCGAAAATTCAACAATTTCTGAACCAGTCATCTCGTAAAATTCATAATAAATCATACGTTCATTTTTAACGGTTCAAAATTTGTGGACATATACTCAACTTATATATGTATAACATATCCAAAAATTACCACGATCCAACGGTCGGATTAAAAATTATAACACTTGCAATATTTCTCAAAAACCCTGATTTGATTTTTAATACCTCCATTCCGATAAAAATACTGATAAAACACCTCAACATTAACTCCTTCATTTTTAACCACAAAAATATATCCCTCATTTATTTCCACATAAAATAAATATTTCCTTATCATATGAATCAATAATTAATTATTCACAAATAATATTACAGAATCACATTTATGACAACCAGGCCGTTCCCAGGAAATAGGGGGCTTTCCAATAAGGATTTCTCCTTAATGGCGCGCAATTAGATGACCAAATCTCTCCTTAGACAGAACTTTCTAGACATTACCAATAATGTTATATAATAATATTATTCAAATAATATGAATTATTGATCTGATAATGGAAAATACTGTGCAGCAACAATTATTGAAACAACAATAATATAAAATATCAATGCAACAATTATTGAATCAATAAAATAAAATATTGAACAATAACTACTGTAACAATTATTGAGTAGTGCCTTCTTACGTAAGAATTAATAATTGGTGCAATACCGTGTGCTACTGTATTTTAATCACCGGGTATTCCAACAGTATTAACGGTAACAACTACGCCGTTATTTATAAATAACTTATACTTGTCATTTTCTTCATCCAATCGCTTTCCGTTATGGGGCCCACACAAGGCTGCGCCGTCGTACGAATATTCCCCGACAGCAAGAATATTCCACGACCAAACGAATATTCCCCGACAAAATGAATATTTTATAACCACTTGCTTATTTTGTAAAATTTACACATTTCACCCATAACCAAAGTATTATATCAAATTAGCCCCTTATTATTCACAATAATATTTAGAGAAAATTTGATTTTATTCATTAATAAGTTGGGGTCTTACAACCTCCCCTCCTTATGAAATTTCGTCCTCGAAATTGACGTACGTACCTGATGTTTCAAAAAGGTGAGGATACCTCGCTTTCATTTCTGATTCCAACTCCCAGGTCATTTCTTCAATAGCATGGTTTCTCCACAAAACCTTAACTTGTGGTATAACCTTCGTGCGTAGGACATGCTCTTTCCTATCCAAGATCTTAACAGGTACCTCCTCGTACGTTAAATCTTCAGCTATCTCGTCTGGTTCTAACTCAATAATGTGGTTCGGGTCTTTAACATATTTACGAAGCATAGATATGTGAAAAACATTATGAACACGAGACATGCTTGGAGGTAATGCGAGTCTATATGCCACATTTTCTATTCGCTCAAGAATCTCAAATGGACCAACAAATCTTGGATTGAGCTTTCCTCTCTTCCCAAATCTTGTAACTCCCTTCCATGGTGCAACACGTAATAATACATGATCCCCAATATTAAATTCCACGTCCTTCCGATGAAGATCCGCATAACTCTTTTGTCGATCCTGTGCCGTTTGTATACGTTGTCGAATCGTTTGGATCTTCTCTGTAGTAATGCGTACCAACTCTGGTCCCAACAATGTTGCTTCACCCACCTCGTCCCAGCATACTGGAGAACGACATTTTCTTCCATACAACGCCTCGAATGGAGCCACACCTATGCTCGCCTGATAACTGTTGTTGTAGGAGAATTCCACCAATGGTAGGTACTTATCCCAACTCCCTTTGAGATCTAGGACACAAAGTCTTAATAGATCTTCAAGAGTTTGAATAGTCCTCTCTGATTGTCCGTCCGTTTGAGGATGGTATGCCGAACTGAATCGTAAATCCGTGCCCATAGCTTTCTGCAAGCTAACCCAAAATCGTGAAGTGAATCTTGGGTCACGATCCGAAACTATGGATACTGGCATGCCATGCAATCTCACAATCTCGTTCACGTACATACTAGCAAGACGTTCAAGGGAATAAGTCTCACGTATCGGCAAGAAATGAGCGGATTTGGTTAATCTATCAACAATAACCCAAATCGCATCTATGCCTTGAGAAACCTTGGGAAGACCCATAACAAAATCCATAGTAATGTGTTCCCACTTCCATTTCGGGATCTCAAGTGGTTGCAATGGACCCTTTGGCACTTGATGCTCCGCCTTTACACGTTGACAAGTTAAACACCTCGAGATAAACTCCGCGATCTCTCTTTTCATATTGCTCCACCAAAATGTATGTCGAAGATCGTGATACATTTTGGTACTCCCAGGATGGATTGCAAACGGTGTGTTGTGTGCCTCCATCATTATTCTATGCTTCAAGTCAAAATCGTTAGGAACACAAAGTCTGGAGTTGACTCGAAGTATTCCTTCTTCATCGATTCTTGCTTCTGGAATAGCACCTTCTTGCACTTTCTTCTTCATACGCATCAGCTCCATGTCCGTAGCTTGAGCAGCTTTAACTTTATCGATTAAAGTCGGTTCTACTCGTATATTTGATATCATCATGTGGGTACTTGGAGCCTTCATCTCTATCTCCATCCTTTGTAAGTCATACAAAATGGGCCTTTGTGTTAACAATATTGCACTCGTACCCGCATATGATCTTCTACTCAATGCGTCAGCTACTACGTTTGCTTTTTTAGGATGATATTGGATGATATGATCGTAATCTTTCAACAGCTCGAGCCAACGTCGCTGCCGCATGTTGAGTTCCTTTTGGGTGAAGAAATATTTGAGGCTTTTATGATCTGTATAGATCTCCACTTTCTCCCCATACAGGTAGTGTCTCCAGATCTTCAACGCAAAAACGACTGCTGCCAACTCCAAATCATGAGTAGGATAATTCCTCTCATATTCTTTGAGTTGTCGTGAGGCATAGGCTATGACTTTCCCATGTTGCATGAGAACACATCCTAACCCTTTGCCTGAAGCATCGCTGTAGATAACAAATCCATCCGAACCAGATGGTATTGTCAGAACAGGTGCCGAAATGAGTCTCCTCTTGAGTTCTTGGAAACTCTTCTCGCATTCCTCACTCCATACAAATTTTGTATCTTTCCGAGTCAGCTGAGTTAACGGAGTAGCGATTCGAGAAAATCCTTCCACAAATCTCCGATAATAACCAGCTAAGCCTAGAAAGCTACGTACTTCGGTTACCGACTTCGGTTGCTCCCAACTTTGTATGGCTTCAATCTTCGTCGGGTCGACAGATACTCCATGTTTTGACACCACGTGCCCAAGGAATGCTACTTCCTCAAGCCAGAACTCGCATTTCTTTAATTTGGCATATAGCTTATTTTCACGAAGCCTTTGCAGTACCAGCTTCAAATGGCGCTCATGATCTTCACGGCTTTTGGAATAGATGAGGATGTCATCAATAAAGACAACAACGAACTGATCCAAATATTCTTTGAATACACGGTTCATCATATCCATGAAGGCAGCAGGAGCATTAGTCAATCCAAAAGACATTACTAAGAATTCATAATGCCCGTACCGAGTTCTGAAGGCAGTCTTTGGAATATCCTCAGTTTTAATCTTCAGCTGATGATATCCAGAACGAAGATCGATCTTTGAAAAGAATTGTGTTCCTTGTAACTGGTCGAACAGGTCATCAATGCAAGGTAGCGGATACCTATTTTTGATAGTGACATGATTCAATTCTCGATAGTCGATACAAAGTCGCATACTCCCGTCTTTCTTCTTTACGAATAAAATAGGAGCACCCCAAGGAGACGTACTAGGACGAATAAAACCGATGTCCAACAACTCCTGTAGTTGGACTTTTAACTCCTGAAGTTCAATAGGAGCCATTCGATATGGAGTTTTAGAAATGGGCTTTGTTCCAGGTTCAAGGTCAATAAAGAATTCAACTTCACGTTCTGGGGCTAGACCAGGAAGTTCTTCAGGAAATACATCGGGAAATTCTCTAACAATAGAAATATTATTCAAATCTGACTTGTCTTTGTTCAAATCCATTACATGGGCTAAGAAAGCTTGACATCTGTTTTTCAATAAACGAATAGCTTTTTGGCTCGATATGACAGTGACTGATTTTAGTGGTTTAGTAGTTTGAATTCGTATGACAGGTTGGTTAGGAATATGAAAACTAACAACCTTACGAAAACAGTCAATTTTAGCATGATGAGTGGTTAACCAATCAATTCCTAAAATCACATCAAAAGCAAGTATCTTTAAAGAGATAAGATCAACAGGTAATGTGATAGTACCAACTTGGATCATGCAAGATTTATAAACTGTAGATGTAACGAAGGTTTCACCCAACGGAGTTTCAACAGATAAGTTAAAGTCCAATTTCTCCGGAGTCAAGTTTAAACGTTGAGCACAAGCAGGAGAGATAAAAGAATGGGTAGAACCGGTATCTAGTAAAGTATAAACTTCGTAAGAATTCAAGATTAGCTTACCCGTGATCACCTCGTTCGGGTTTCTCGCGTTTTGGCCAGTAACGACAAACGCCCTTCCAGGAACCGCTGATTTCGACTTATCCGGGACAGCTTTTGGAGTCACCATCCCCACTGAACTTGGTTTTGCTACAGAACACTCTCGAGCTATATGACCCTCCTTTCCACAGTTATAACATACCTTGGATTGTTGTGGGCAGTTTGGGCTGATATGTCCCTCTTTCCCACATTTGTAACATACGACCGGTGGTCGTTCTCCTCCCCTAGAAACAGTTGATGTTTGTGCTGACGTCTTCACATTATCATTGTTGTACCTTCTCTTCTTGAAATCTCCTCCCGACTCGCTCCTTCTATTATCACGACCACGATTACCACCAGAGTGGTTACCGCTTTTGTCCGAATATTTTCCTCCCTGCTGGTTTTCATTGCTTCGATGACTGCCGCCACCGGTATGACCCTGGTTGTGGTCCCTCAGTTGCACATACTCATTATCTCGCTCTAATAATTGAGCCCTATTTACAACATCTGAATATAAAGAAAATTTATGAGAGATAAGATATTGTCGAATCTCGGGTTTTAGACCTCTCAGAAACATCCTTGTCATTCGTTCCTCATTTTCGACCAAATGAGGTGCAAACCTGAATAACTCTGCAAACATCGCCTCGTACTGGGACACCGTCATGTTGTTTTGTTCCAGTCTGATAAACTCTACCTCCTTCATATGACGAATACTTTCAGGAAAGTACTTGTCATTGAACAGTTTTTGAAATGTTTTCCAGGACATGTTGAGTGCGTCAGGCTGGGTACGCTTCACAGACTCCCACCAGTAGTCTGCCTCACCGCGGAACATAAAGGTGGCGAATGGAACCTTTTGTTCCTCCGTGCATCCCAAGACATCGAATATCTTGGTAATTTGCTTGACCCACGTTTCCGCCATGATCGGATCCGGCTTTCCCTTAAATTCTGGTGGTCCCAATTCTTTGAACTGCTTAGCTGTGACAAACCGCGCGTTATCATTTCCACCCGTATTCTGCACACGAGTCTCCCTCGTCTGATTTTGCATGAACTGCAAAAAGCTCCTAAACATTCCATCATTCATCGTTTGCTCGGTAACGTTGTTTACAGGAGGAATATTGCCTTCCTGTTGCACGTTCCCCTGGGTGGTGATCAAAGGTGTCTCCACGGTCTGATTTACTCCATTATTAACGTTCTCAGCTGCCATTCTTAAATACTGCCATAAAACAAGGGTTAATAGTCATGTCATATATTATCCCTATACTCTGACCGACCAAATAAACACCAAATAAACTTAGTCAAGTCATACTAGTGAAGGAATTCCCCGTCTCTCCCCTCCTAGTTCTTGTCTCACATCTCAGCCAGGGATCATATCCCTAAGCTCTGATACCAACTGTGACGCCCCCAAAATAGGTATACAACACCCATTCTGAGTCGCCAAATACATGGTACAGAAAGCAAACTACAACTTCAATAATACAATTGTCGTGCAAAATACGACAACACATACTGTGAGTTTAAATACAAATATTGTCTTCTAGACAATATCCATACTCAAATAAATCCTCATTACAATTATTCAAACACTATTTTACAGAAATAGTGAGGACTGCTAAAACATCTTTCTAGAACCATCACTCCATACCCCGACTAGATCCTGCTATGTTCTCACCTCCTGAGAAGAAAAATGGAACAAAAAGGAAAAGGGTGAGCTCAACTAGCCCAGTAAAGAATATTATGACTAAGATAATATACAAACAAATTATCGTTAGTCTTCAACAGGGAAAAATCTGATAGAATATAATCGACAACAAGTTTTAGATCAACAACTGCAGCGGAAACAGCAAACCATTAGAAGAGTCAAGTAGAGAAAGAATTCTACTATCTTCTAAGATTTAAAAGTCCATCATCAATATTTTATCCCTGTAACATCAATTAATAATCATCTTTATCCAAATATTCATCTTTGCACTACAGGCCAAAGATATTCATTTGTATCACCTGTCAGTCATGTTCATCTCAACACCTGTTCATCTTTGCACTACAGGCCAAAGATATTCATCAAGTAATCATACATCTTTGCACTACAGGCCAAAGATATTCATTAATATCATCATTTAGGACTGAGGATGATGAAAAATATCTTAAAGAGAACGAATCCAATGAGACAGAAGGACAAATAGTAGGGATTCGTATAACAGTTTATCCAAGATCAATAATACTTCATAATAATCAATTGTGAAGCAAAATTCAAAAATAAAGATCAAAACATGGATACAATCAAAGATAGTAACCATAATAGACATCTTGGACAAAAAGGAAAAATTTTATTTTTCGGTGAATAGTGCCGTATTCGTGAATAGTACCGTATACGTGAATAGTGCCGTATACATGAATAGTAACTCCGACACAAAAAGTTCTAAATTTGATAAAAACTCATATCAATATTTCAGCATAATGATATTGAAGAAAATAATATCATTTAAGAAGAAAATAATATCCCTTACCAATGGGTACCAATTTTTGATGGTGGCATGATTAAACTCCCGATAATCAATACAAAGTCGAATACTTCCATCTTTCTTCTTCACGAATAGAACAGGAGCTGTGACGCCCCCAAATCCAGGTTCTCTAACCTCAGATTCAGTGCTCACGATCTATCATCATCATAAGCATTCTATAACTATTACGAAATAATAAACATACATTGTTCATTATAATAATGTTTCCATAGCATGGTCCCAATGTCTTCTTAACCTTAACTTAAACACACCATTCATATTACAAAAGGTTTACATAAGAACTTCCATTAGATAATAATAATTAATATTCATTCCAAACTATTCCTGGATCTTGCCCATGTCCTTCGTATTGGATCCTTCAGGCTTAGCTGAAATAAATGACATGATATAGCAAGGGTAAGCAACTAATTTGCTTAGCAAGTTTATATACAAGGGAGATATATCATGACTAGAAAGAAGTTTTGCTTTCAATGTTCAACAATAATATAAGATTGTGAAGGAACATGAATTAATAATCAACAATTGAATATTCGAATAATTGAATAACATGAACTGAGTGGTTTTGAGATAACCATGAACATTTGCCAAGGTTCTCAATAATTTAAATTGGACCTCTTAATAAGTTTTAGTATTCAAGGGGATCAGCCTTTCATACCCCGTGATTTATGCATAAACACTTAATATTCCGGCATCGATATCATGCCTTAATCAAATTCGTCCTTTTCTCAGTCAAGAGTTCTTATCATATCAATTTAATAAGAACAACTTTTTAAGACACATTTGATTTAACAAATTTAAACATGCTTGATCTAGCTGATACAATTAGCATAGATCTATCTCATAAACAGTTCATAAATAAAAGAACTTTAATTTAATTCACAGTTCAATAATAATAGAATAGGAATTCAATTGCACAAAGTGCAAATTTCAATAATCAATATAGATGTGAATAATCATCAATAATTATTCACTAACATGCTTTGAAAATAATAACTCGAGTTTGAGTTAGGACACTTGCCTCGTCTGTAGATTACGGCTACGCAATTAATTTATATCCACTATGCAGTTAAATTTTCTTTCTTTGAGAGACCTATAGTTAATCTTTCAATTAGTCATAGTATAACATTAGATTATGTAATCACATAAATATTATGCATTACAATTAGTTCTTATAAACATTATAATGTCTTGATAATGTTACTATAACCACATAATATTATTAATCTTAATAATATTTAATTCACCTCTTAGTATTATTAGTTCCCTAATAATACTTTCATTTGCTTACTAATATTATTAACATCTTAATAATATTTTAATACCTTACTACTACTATTAATCCTCTTAATAATATTTTAATTAATATTATTACTTTAATAATATCTTACTTATGTTTTAGTATCATTAATCATTTAATATTATTAATCATTTAATAATGTTTTATTCATTTACTAAAATTATTAACCATTTAATAATATCTTATTCTATTACCAATATTATTAATTATTTAATAATACTTTAATCATTTATCAATGCTGAAATCAAATATTATTAACCATTTAATAATATTTTAAAACAAATTTAATCTTAATATTTTTATTTACTTATCAATATCATATTCTAATATTATTAATATCATAATAATATTTTAATAATTTATTGGATTAATAAATAATTTATTCTAATTGTTCATCATTTATTAAACCTCTTATTTAATATCCATAAAAGGTCATAAATAATATTTATTATCATAAATTACCAAAGTGCTCTAAGATAGTCATGATATGATATATTATGAGTATTCAAGCATAAAAATCACCTTTTTCTTATAAAAGACATCATTTAACTATTTATTTCCTTTTATTCATAACTTAACTATTTTTAGGAAAAATAGTAAACTTACTCCAAAAATTCTCAGCTTCTGAACTTTGACAAAATATGAACTTACAAGGATCCCCAAATTTTTCTGGAATTTTAGAAAATGATCTACTATTTTTAAAGTTTCCAAAACACTCGAATCTTGCTTCATTTTTAATAAATTGAGTTTTGCTCAGAAAAATCTAAAATTTTCAGGGTATGCTCTCCTAACATATATGAACCTACTGTAAAAATTTTGGAATTTTCCAGTGTATACACAGTGAGATATTTGACGGTAAAGTTTTAGGAGTCCTTTACGGAAATAGTCATTACGCACAATCTATAACTCGAAACGTGTCCGTTATTTTTTCTACACGTAGATAACTTCTCAAGGTACCTCTGTGAATTTTCCAAGATTTTTAAGGGACATGAAACTATCTGAAACAGACCCAAGAAAAATAGGATAGAAACTATTTTAGGGTTTTTTGAACCCTAAACATTCCAAGTGGGCTGTTTTGGGGAAATCAGCTCCAAAGGATTCAAAACTTGCTAGATTTGTGTTCTATCACTTGAGTTTTTTAGATAACTCATGTATCTAGCACCCCCCCTTCGATGAATCACAATCTAAGTTGGAAAACTTGAGTTACACAAGATTTAGTGGAAGAAAACAAGAGTTTTCACCGTTAGAGAACATATGCTCATATTCTTCCTCTAAGCCTTTGATCTAATACTCAAGATACTTAGTTCTATACATGATGATATGTAGGACTAGGGTATCTTGAGTATTTGTTCATAACCCCAATAAAACTCAAGCTAAAGAAAAAAAACAAAGTAGAAGAAGAAGATGAAGGTTAGGTTATACCTTGATTTAATGGCAACCTTCCTTGATTTACCAAAGTAAGTGATGAACTTTGGATGCATTAACAAACTAGCACTCCTCTCTCTCTATATATATGGCCAAACCTCTCTCTCCTTTCTCTCTCTAGAAGTGGCTAGCTTGGGAGAAATTATAAGAGGAAGAATGAGACAAGAAATGAAATGAAATGAAAAGATGAAGTAAAAGGATACTTACAAAAAATATAGATACACTTAGTGTATCTAGATATTATCCCCCATACTTTCTTTAACCCATGGATAGAAGCTTTGCCTTATCACTTTAATTAGTCTAATCATGATTAAGGATGCTTAATAAAGTGGCAACCAATGGGAGCTTGACAACCATATCCTTTTGTGTAAGAGTTACTACAAATGGACCTTGCTTAGCTTAATTAGTTGCCTTAAAAGGCTAATGTGGCCAGCCATATTTATGCCCACTAACTCCTTCATTTAGCTTTTATTTAATGCATAAATTAGATAAATCAAATGCCTAAAATACCCTTAATCAAGTGGGCTAAGTTTGGGCTTGCATTTTATTTCTTTTGGGCTTCTCCTTTAATTGGTTTGGGCTATGTAATAAACATAGTCTAACAATTTTAATATATGTTATCCAATTTAATTATTTAGGGTTTCCATTCCTAATCTTATGAAATTTAATTACCTATACATGTGACTTTAGCTCATAACCTAATTAGGTTCACAAGAATTAGGTTTAAAATTATTAGTCACTTGAAATAATAAGATTATCCACTTAAGTTAGTATACATATTAAATACTAACCTCTCCTTATTACCATAACCCTTAGATTATTTAATTGTCTCGCCTAATTTATAATTAGGTTACGAGGCTTTCATTTGTAATGAAACCTATAAATGTATATATCCATAACTATAACATACATGTTAATTGACCCATGCACTATTTCACATATGTTGTCACATATTAAATCACTGTATAACACAAAGTTTTAAATATTAATAATGTGCATACATATATAGTGACTTAAAATTCACAGTTATTACATCTTCCTCCCCCCCTTATAAGAATTCCGTCCCCGGAATTACTTACAAGTTTACTCAAAAATATATGGATAACTTTACCTCATCCTTTCTTCGAGTTTCCACGTAGCTTCTTCAGCATTGTGGTTCCTCTAAAGAACCTTTACAGAAGGTATAACCTTATTTCGTAATTTCTATTCTTTTCTATCTAAAATTTCAACTAGAATTTCCTCGTACGACAAATCCTTTTCGACCTGCATTGGCTCGTACGATATCACGTGCTTGTAATCAGGCTTGTATGGTCGTAGCACTGACACATGAAACACATTATGAATATGTTCCAGTTCAGGAGGTAGAGCTACCTCGTACGCCATTTCGCCTATCTTTCTTAAGATCTCGAAAGGTTTAATAAATCTCGGACTCAGTTTACCTTTCTTTCCAAACCTTATCTTCCCTTTCCAGGGAGATACTTTCAAAAATGCATGGCTTCCCACCTCAAAATCTCTCTTCTGGCGATGTAAGTCTGCATACTTCTTCTGGCGATCTTGAGCTGCTACCAATCGGGCTCTTATCACCTTGATGATCTCTATAGTCTACTGTACCAGTTCTGGTCCCAACAGTCGACGTTCACCCACTTCATCCCAGCATAAGGGCGTTCTACATTTCCTTCCATACAGTGCTTCGTACAGTGGCATTCCGATGCTGGCGTGATAACTATTGTTGTATGCAAACTCTACTAATGGAAGATGATCCTCCCAGCTACCCTTGAAGTCCATCACACAAGCTCTGAGCATGTCTTCAAGTGTTTGAATTGTTCTCTCGCTTTGCCCATCGGTCTGTGGATGATACGCGTTGCTCATCCGTAGTTGCGTCCCCATTCTTTCCTGAAGGCTCTTCCAGAAGTTTGACGTGAATCGCGGATCTCTATCTGACACAATAGATACCGGTACGCCATGCCTCGAGATAATTTCTTTGATATACAATTTGGCTAGCTGGTCCAAATTATACCTGATCTTGATCGGCAAAAAGTGAGCTGACTTCGTAAGACGATCTATAATCACCCATATGGCGTCGTGTCCTTTTTGCGTTGCTGGAAGTCCCACCACAAAATCCATCGTGATGTGCTCCCACTTCCACTCTAAAATCTCTAAAGGCTGTAGTAATCCACTCGGTCGTTGATGCTCTGCCTTGACTCTCTGACAAGTTAGACATCTGCTGACACATTCTGCAACCTCTATCTTCATGTTTGGCCACCAAAAGTGTTGACGAAAGTCTTGATACATTTTTGTGCTTCCTGGGTGTATCGAGTACCTCGTACTGTGCACTTCTTGTAAAATCTCTTCTCTTAGTTCTGGTACTAGCGGTACCCAAATTCGCACTTCGAATCTCAGTAGTCTGGTGCCATTAATCTTGTATTTCAATTCAACCCCTTCAGCTAACCGCTTCTTGATGTTGTCGCAATCTTCATCCTTCTCTTGAGCCTCTTTAACCTTATCTAATAAAGTCGGGCTCGCTGCTACTGTAAATAATTTCTCATTGGTCTCCATCAGATACTTAACTTCTAAGTTAAGTCGTTCGAAATCTTTCACCAATTCCTCTTGAACGGTCAACTTCAGTAACTTCTCTCTGCCTTTTCTGCTCAGGACATCTGCCACTACATTTACTTTTCATGGATGGTACAGAATCTCACAATCATAATCCTTAATCAATTCTAGCCATCGATGCTGCCTCATATTTAGCTCTTTCTACGTGAAGATATACTTCAAACTCTTGTGATCTGTATATATCTCACACTTCTCGCCATACAAATAGTGCCTCCAAATCTTCAAGGCAAAAACTACTGCTGCTAATTCCAGTTCATGAGTCAGATAACCCTTCTCATAGTCCTTCAGCTGACGTGAAGCGTACGCAATGACCTTGTCATGCTGCATCAGTACACAACCAAGACCCTTGTGTGACGCATCACTATACACTATAAATCCTCCCGTGTTGTCTGGTAAAGTCAACACAGGTGCCTGACTGAGCCTCTTCTTCAATTCCATGAAACTCTCTTCACATTTCTCCGTCCAAATGAACTTCACTGTCTTTCTGGTAAGGTTGGTCAACGGTGATGCTATCTTTGAAAAATCTTAGATGAATATCCGATAGTATCCTGCTAATCCCAAGAAACTTCTAATTTCTGTCGGCGTCTTTGGCTGTTCCCAGTTGATAACCGCTTCTACTTTTGCTGGATCCACCAAAACACCATCCGTGTCGATAACGTGACCCAAAAACTGCACTCTCCGCAACCAAAACTCACACTTAGAGAACTTTGCATACAACTTCTCCCTCCTTAACGTCTCCAACACTATCCTTAGATGTTCAACGTGCTCTTCCTCTGTCTCTGAATATACCAGAATGTCATCGATAAACACGATAACAAACTTATCCAAATACTGTTTAAACACTCTGTTCATCAAGTCCACGAATGCTGCCGGCGCATTCGTCAACCCAAAAGATATTACCAGAAACTCAAAGTGTCCATACCGATTCTGAATGCCGTCTTTGGAACATCCTTCTGCCTCACCTTCAGTTGGTGATAACCGGTCCTCAAGTCAATTTTTGAAAAATATTTCGCCCCCTTCAACTGATCAAACAAATCGTCGATCCTGGGCAACGGGTACTTGTTCTTAATTGTGACCTTGTTCAACTCCCGGTAGTCGATACAAAGCCTTAATGACCCATCCTTCTTCTTTATGAATATGACTGGTGCTCCCCACGGTGATACGCTTGGTCGAATGTATCCCTTATCTAACAATTCTTGTAGTTGAATCATCAGTTCCTTCATTTCTACCGGAGCCATACGATACGATGCTTTGTATATCGGTGATGTCCCTGGTGCCAAATCGATAACAAACTCTATCTCTCTATCTGGTGGCAATCCCAGAATCTCATCTGGGAAGACGTCAACGAATTCCCTTACAATAGGAATCTGACCCAGTTCACCCTCGACTCTGCGGGTATCCACAACGTGAGCCAAATAACCTATACAACCTTTCCTAAGCAACTTCTTTACTTGCATCATCGTCAGAAAACAAGATTGTCTCGGCGATTTACTGCCATGAAATACCACCTTTGACTTATTCGGAGTCTTTAGGTGTATGCACTTTTTCTTACAGACAATGACCGCTCTGTAACTTGATAACCAATCCATCCCGAGGATTACATCAAACTCTCCAAGACGAATCGGTATCAAATCCACGTTAAGCTTAAACCCTCGTACATCAGCACAACAGTTCCTATGTATGTAGTCTACATGAATAATTTCTTTGTTTGCTACTTCTACATTCATTGGGTGTTCTAATAGTTCACGAGATAAACTTAATCTTTGAGCAAATTCATCAGATACAAAAGAACACGAAGCTCCCGAATCGAATAACACATAGGCATTTATATCGTTGATCGGAATTATACCTGACACCACCTCCCTGGATGTCACGGTATCTTGCACTGTCATATTAAATGTCCTCGCTGTCGGCTTGTTTGGCTGGGTTGGTCCTCCACTGGTTGTCTTAGTGTTATTGCCCCTATTGCCGAGTCCGCCATCTGTGCTTTTCTTCTTTGGGCAATCCTTGATCCGATGTCCCAATTCACCACAGTTAAAACAACCTCCCTTCTTCAACTTAGAACAATTGGGTGAGGTATGCCCTTCTTGTCCACAGGTATAACATACCGTTTTTCCTTTCAAGCACTCTCCCGAGTGACCCTTTCCACAGTTTCCACACACTGACTTCTTTTGTTGGACACTTCATTGCTGAATCTCCAAATTACTACCCCCACTGCTCCATTTCCGCTTCTTGTTGTTGCTACCGCCACCGCTAACATTCTGATTCCCACCTTCTACTTTCTTCTTGTTCTTCTCCCGATTGTACTTTGAGACTACTTCGCTTCCACCTTCTACTATGAGAGCTTTCTCCAACAGAGTTGAGAATGACGTGATTTGTAGAACCGTTACATTACTGTAAATCCACGGCTTTAGTCCATTTTTGAACCTTCTTGCTTTTCTCACCTCCGTGTCTACCTGATGTGGAGCGATTCTGGCCAATTCATTAAACTTTGCGGCGTACTCTGACACCGACATATTCTCCTGCTTTAATTCCAAAAATTTAATCTCCATTCTCGCTTGTGTACTCTCAGGGAAGTAGTTCTCAAAGAACAACTTCTTGAACGCTTCCCAAGTCACGATTCCAGTCCCGGCTTTGTTCTTGTTGGCCTCCCACCAATAGTTAGCCTCACCCTTCATTAAGTAGGTAGCAAAAATTGTTTTCTGTTCTTCTGCTACTCTAGCAATAATAAAGGCCTTCTCAATCTCCTTCATCCACGTCTGGGCCTCTAACGGGTCTGCTGTTCCTCTAAACTCTGGCGGTCCTACTGCCTTGAAGTCCTTAAAGTTGGCTAATTGGTTTCCCGCCTGATTTCCTGCAGCTTGAGCTTGATTCTTCATAGCTTCAGTCATCATGTTGATAAAGTCTTGCATTGGGTTTGGTTGAGCTCCCGCTGCATTATTAACTGACTCTTCGATCTCTTGGTTCCTTAGTACACGTCTGGGCGGCATTATCTAGTGGAACAAAATTCTAACACGTTACTCGGGTTTTATTATCATATAAGTACTTAGCATGTAACACGCTATTGTATTCAACAATCATATGATCAATATGGGAGAGTTTTAAATTACCAAGATTTTGGAAGTCTTTCTCCCTGATTAGTGGGTTAAGTTTGTTTTTAAAGAAAATTTTCCAAATCAGTCTACTAGACTCACATAACATTAAATAGACAATTTACTATTTAAAATTTTCCAACACATATCATAATAATAATGCATTTATATTCATATACCAATCTTCAGTGTCTCACATGATTAATACAGGTATTTTCTTATAAATACTACTATCCCATTTTAAACATAAAAGATGAGATTAACTCAAAATGATACTTCCCTACAAACACAAATAGGGATACTACCTCACACCTGCTGAGGTTTACATCAACATAAAACCCTATTACACAAAAGGGGTACTAATGCCTCTATCTACAACTAGTCCATAGCATAATCATCACTGGTGGCCCTGCTGGGTCACCTGAACAGGCTCCGAGGGAAACCACCCCTCCGTAGCTCTACGTCGAACGGATCGACTCGACTCTCCTATCTCGAACTGTGCCCTCCTAGTCCCACTGCACTGGCCCTCATACGCTGCGTCTAGCGCCAGTCCTAAAGTCTCGGCCCTGACCTTCATGGCCTGCAGTGCTAAATCACATAAAATGCCTCCTCCACGCGAATCTTATCTGCAATCTCCATGTCAAACTCGCCCCGTATATCGCCAGATGCTCTATGCTCAGCTCTCCGAACTTTGCCTTTTCATGCTCTAGCTGTACCCTCAGCATCTCAACTTGTAACTGGGACTCATCCAACTTTCCCTTCTGCTCGACTACCTCAATATGGGCTTGATAAGCCGCCTCCTTGTATTGACCTTCTGTGAACTGAAGTGTGTGGTTTTCAACCTCCAGTTCTCCCACCCTGCATTCCAATTGATTGATTCTCCTCAATAAATCCCCTATAAGAGGACCCTGAGGGGCTTCTTCCGTAACCTCACGCTCAATGAGCTCCTGATCTACTGAGTGACTATCCTGGCGCTCGTCAGACATCCTACAATCACCATAAATAAAACCAACATCAGTACCACAATAAAATATATTCATTGATAAAATGAAATAATATTTTATTAAGTACAACACAAACTCGATAAATTTCCACAATCAATCTCCTAACATACTCTATAAGAGTTTTCTACTAAGGTTATAACCTAGGTTTCGCATTCCTAATGTTTATAACCTACAGCTTTGATACTAACCTGTGACGCCCCCAAATCCAGGTTCTCTAACCTCAGATTCGGTGCTCACGATCTATCATCAATCATAAGCATTCTATAACTATTACGAAATAATAAACATACATTGTTCATTATAATAAAGTTTCCATAGCATGGTCCCAAGGTTTTCTTAACCTTAACTTAAACACACCATTCATATTGCAAAAGGTTTACATAAGAACTTCCATTAGATAATAATAATTAATATTCATTCCAAACTATTCCTGGATCTTGCCCTTGCCCTTGCCCTTGTCCTTCGTATTGGATCCTTCAGGCTTAGCTGAAATAAATGTCATGATATAGCAAGGGTAAACAACTAATTTGCTTACCAAGTTTATATACAAGGGAGATATATCATGACTAGAAAGAAGTTTTGCTTTCAATGTTCAACAAAAATATAAGGTTGTGAAGGAACATGAATTAATAATCAACAATTGAATATTCGAATAATTGAATAACATGAACTAAGTGGTTTTGAGATAACCATGAACATTTGCCAAGGTTCTCAGTAATTTAAACTGGACCTCTTAATAAGTTTTAGTATTCAAGGGGGTCAGCCTTTCATACCCCGTAATTTATGCATAAACACTTAATATTCCAGCATCGATATCATGCCTTAATCAAATTCGTCCTTTTCTCAGTCAAGAGTTCTTATCATATCAATTTAATAAGAACAGCTTTTTAAAACACATTTGATTTAACAAATTTAAACATGCTTGATCTAGCTGATACAATTAGCATAGATCTATCTCATAAACAGTTCATAAATGAAAGAACTTTAATTTAATTCACAGTTCAATAATAATAGAACAGGAATTCAATTGCACAAAGTGCAAATTTCAATAATCAATATAGATGTGAATAATCATCAATAATTATTCACTAACATGCTTTGAAAATAATAACTCGAGTTTGAGTTAGGACACTTGCCTCGTCTATAGATTACGGCTATGCAATTAATTTATATCCACTATGCAGTTAAATTATCTTCCTTTGAGAGACCTATAGTTAATCTTTCAATTAGTCATAGTATAACATTAGATTATGTAATCGCATAAATATTATGCATTACATTTAGTTCTTATAAACATTATCATATCTTGATAATGTTACTATAACCACATAATATTATTAATCTTGATAATATTTAATTCACCTCTTAGTATTATTAGTTCCCTAATAATACTTTCATTTGCTTACTAATATTATTAACATCTTAATAATATTTTAATACCTTACTAATATTATTAATCCACTTATTAATATTTTAATTAATATTATTACTTTAATAATATCTCACTTATGCTTTAGTGTCATTAATCATTTAATATTATTAATCATTTAATAATATTTTATTCATTTACTAATATTATTAATCATTTAATAATATCTTATTCTATTACCAATATTATTAATTATTTAATAATACTTTAATCATTTATCAATGCTGAAATCAAATATTATTAACCATTTAATAATATTTTAAAAAAAATTTAATCTTAATATTTTTATTTACTTATCAATATCATATTCTAATATTATTAATATCATAATAATATTTTAATAATTTATTGGATTAATAAATAATTTATTCTAATTGTTCATCCTTTATTAAACCTCTTATTTAATATCCATAAAAGGTCATAAATAATATTTATTATCATAAATTACCAAAGGGCTCTAAGATAGTCATGATATGATATATTATGAGTATTCAAGCATAAAAATCACTTTTTTCTTATTAAAGACATCATTTAACTATTTATTTCTTTTTATTCATAACTTAACTATTTTTAGGAAAAATAGTAAACTTACTCCAAAAATTCTCAGCTTCTGTACTTTGACACAATATGAACCTACAAGGATCCCCAAATTTTTCTGGAATTTTAAAAAATGATCTACTATTTTTAAAGTTCCCAAAACACTCGGATCTTTTTTCATTTTTAATAAATTGAGTTTTGCTCAGAAAAATCTAAAATTTTCAGGGTATTCTCTCTAACATATATGAACCTACTGTAAAAATTTCGGAATTTTCCAGTGTATACACAGTGAGATATTCGACGGTAAAGTTTTAGGAGTCCTTTACGGAAATAGTCATTACGCACAATCTATAACTCGAAACGTGTCCGTTCTTTTCCTACACATAGATAACTTCTCAAGGTACCTCTGTGAATTTTCTCAGATTTTTAAGGGATATGAAACTATCCGAAACAGACCCAAGAAAAACAGGACAGAAACTATTTTAGGGTTTTTTGAACCCTTAACATTCCAAGTGGGCTGTTTTGGGGAAATCAGCTCCAAAGGATTCAAAACTTACTAGATTTGTGTTCTATCACTTGGGTTTTTTAGATAACTCATGTATCTAGCACCCCCCCTTCGACGGATCACAAATCTAAGTTGGAAAACTTGAGTTACACAAGATTTAGTGGAAGAAAACAAGAGTTTTCACCCTTGGAGAACATATGCTCATATTCTTCCTCTAAGCCTTTGATCTAACACTCAAGCTACTTAGTTCTATACATGATGATATGTAGGACTAGAGTATCTTGAGTATTTGTTCATAACCCCAACAAAACTCAAGCTAAAGAAAAAAAAACAAAGTGAAGAAGATGAAGGTTAGGTTATACCTTGATTTAATGGCAACCTTCCTTGATTTACCAAAGTAAGTGATGAACTTTGGATGCATTAACAAACTAGCACTCCTCTCTCTCTCTCTATATATATATGGCCAAACCTCTCTCTCCTTTCTCTCTCTAGAAGTGGCTAGCTTGGGAGAAATTATAAGAGGAAGAATGAGACAAGAAATGAAATGAAAAGATGAAGTAAAAGGATACTTACAAAAAATATAGATACACTTAGTGTATCTAGCTATTATCCCCCATACTTCCTTTAACCCATGGATAGAAGTTTTGCCTTATCACTTTAATTAGTCTAATCATGATTAAGGATGCTTAATAAAGTGGCAACCAATGGGAGCTTGACAACCATGTCCTTTTGTGTAAGAGTTACTACAAATGGACATTGCTTAGCTTAATCAGTTGCCTTAAAAGGCTAATGTGGCCAGCCATATTTATGCCCACTAACTCCTTCATTTAGCTTTTATTTTAATGCATAAATTAGATAAATCAAATGTCTAAAATACCCTTAATCAAGTGGGCTAAGTTTGGGCTTGCATTTTATTTCTTTTGGGCTTCTCTTTTAATTATTTTGGGCTATGTAATAAACATAGTCTAACAATTTTAATATATTTTACCCAATTTAATTATTTAGGATTTTCATTCCTAATCTTATGAAATTTAATTACCTATATATGTGACTTTAGCTCATAACCTAATTAGGTTCACAAGAATTAGGTTTAAAATTATTAGTCACTTGAAATAATAAGATTATCCACTTAAGTTAGTATACATATTAAATACTAACCTCTCCTTATTACCATAACCCTTAGATTATTTAATTGTCTCACCTAATTTATAATTAGATTACGAGGCTTTCATTTTTAATGAAACCTATAAATGTATATATCCATAACTATAGCATACATGTTAATTGACCCATGCACCATTTCACATATGTTGTCACATATTAAATCACTGTATAACACAAAGTTTTAAATAATAATAATGTACATACATATAGTGACTTAAAATTCACGGTTATTACAGGAGCACCCCAAGGAGACATACTAGGACGAATGAAAATGATGTCTAACAATTCCTGTAGTTGGGTTTTTAACTCCTGAAGTTCAATAGGAGACATTCGATATGAGGCTTTGGAAATGGGTTTTGTACCGGATTCAATGTCGATAAAAAATTTAATTTCACGTTCTGGGGGTAGGCCATGAAGTTCTTCAGGGAATACATCAGGAAATTTATTAACAATAGAAATATCATTCAAATCTGACGTATTTTTATTTAAATCCGTGACATGGGCTAAAATGCTTGACATCCGTTTTTCAATAAACGAATAGCTTTATGGCTTGATATGACAGTGATTGATTTTAATGGTTTGGTTACTTAAATTCGCATAATAGGTTGGTTAGGAATATGAAAGCTAACAACCTTACGAAAATAATTGATTTTAGCATGATGAGTAGTTAACCAATCAATCCCTAAAATCACATCAAATGCAAGTATTTTCAAAGAAATAAGATCGACAGGTAGCGTGCGGTTACCGATTTGAATCAAACAAGACTTATAAATAGTGGATGCAATGAAGGTTTCTCCTAACGGAGTTTCCAAATATAAGTCAAAGTCTAATTTCTTCGGTGTCAAATTTAAACGTTGAGCGCAAGCAGGAGAAATAAAAGAATGGGTAGAACCGGTATCAAATAAGGTATATACTTCACTAGAGTTTATGATTAGCTTACCAGTGATCACCTCGTTCGGATTCCTCACTTTTTGGGAGGTTACGACAAACGCTCTCCCTTGAACTACCGGTTTTGTCTTATTTGGGACACACTTTGATGCCTCCATCCCAGCTGGACTTGACTTAAGTGCATGACAAAATCGGGCTAGGTGACCTTCCTTTCCACAATTATAATACACTTTGGACTGCATCACGCAGTTTGGACTGATATGTCCCTCCCCTCCACATTTGTAACATACGATCGGCGGTCGTTCTCCTTCCTTAACAACAGGTGCTGGTGCTGACGTCTTTCCATCATTGTTGAATCTCTTCTTCTTGAAATGTCCACTCTTATTGTCATGGTCATGATTACCACCGAAATGATTACCATTTCTGGCATGTTGATTCCCTCCACGCTTGTTGTCACCGCTTCGATGACTGCTACCATTGGTATTATCATTTTGCCGGCTGCTTTCCCTTGGTTGGGTCGACTCGTTATCGCGTTGCAATAACTGAGCCCTATTTACAACATCTGAATACAAACACAGTTTATGAGAAATCTGATATTGACGTATCTCGGGTTTCAAACCTCTTAGAAACATCCGCATCATTCTCTCCTCGTTATCAACTAAGTGGGACGCAAACTGGGACAACTCGGCAAACTTGGCTTCGTACTACGACACGGTCATGTTGTTTTGCTCTAGTTTAATGAACTCTACCTCTTTCATGTGACGAATACTTTCGGGAAAGTACTTGTCGTTGAACAGTTCTTGGAACTTCTCCCAAGTCATCTTCAGTGCTGCAGGTTGAGTGCGCTTTACAGATTTCCACCAATAATCTACCTCTGCTCGCAATATAAAGGTGGCAAAGGGAACCTTTTGCTCCTCGGAGCATCCCAAGACATCAAATATCTTGGTGATCTACTTTATCCACGTCTCTGCCTTAAGTGGTTTTGGCTCTCCAAAAAACTCTGGTGGTCCCAGCTTCTTGAACTGCTTAGCGGTGATCGTCCGAGAGTTGTCAGTGTTTCTACCTGTATTTTGGACATGAGCCGCCCTCGCCTGATGTTGCATGAATTGAATAAAACCTCTGAACATCCCATCATTCATCATTTGATTGTTGTTGTTTACCTGAGGATTATTGTCATCCTGTTGCACATTATCCTGGGTATTAATCTGTGGTGACTCAACGATCTCATGTGCTTCATTACTTATCTCAACATTTTCGGATGCCATTTTCAAATACTGCCACAAAACAAGGGTTAATTAATATATCACATATTATCCCTATACTCTGACCGACCATTTAAATACCAAATAAACTTAGGTAGGTCATACTAGCGAAGGAATTCACCGTCTCTACCCTCCAAGTTCTTGTCTCACATTTCAGCTAGGGATCATATCCCTAAGCTTTGATACCAACTGTGACACCCCCAAAATAGGTATGCATCACAAATCTTGAGTCGCCAAATACATGGTACAAAATTCAAATAAAACTTAATTATACAACAGTCGTGTAAAATACGACAAAACATGAGCTGTGAGTTTTAATACAAATATTGTCATCTAGACAGTATTCAAACTCAAAATAAGTCCTCAATACATTTATTGTCACACTATTTAACAGAATAGTGAGGACTACTAATGCTATCATATGGACCGTCACTCCATTCTCCGACTAGTCCCGGCTACGTTCTCATTTTCTAAAGAGAACAGTGAAAGAAAGGGTGAGCTCAACTAGCTCAGTAAGAAATATTATGACTAAGATAATGCAGAATAAATTATCATTAGCCTTCAACAATGTTAAACTGATAGAATATAATAGACAACAAGTTTAACTGAAGTGAAAAAAGCAATCTATTGGAAGAGTCAAGTAGAGCATGATATCTACTATCTTCTATGATTTAAAATATTTTCATCAATTTTTATCGCTGAGACTCAGCTTAATAAATAAACCACATCATCGAATCATCCCTGCACTACGAGCCAAGGATATTCATTAAATCATCAATGGTCATGACTATACCGAATAATCCCTGGTCATAATCATACCAAAATTGTCCATCAATGCACTACAGGCCACTAAGGACTTTTACCACATCATTTATAACATTACAGGTCATGATTATACCGAATAATCCCTGGTCATAATCATACCAAGTCCATCTATGCATGTAATCCAAAGATAACTTTTATCACAATATAAGCATGAGGATGACGACAATGACATAATAATTCAATAAAACAAGTTCAAGAATAAATTTTAAATATTTATAAGTTAATTTATCCTGAAATCAATAACGTCCAAATTGTTAACATGATACTGCTTTGTGGAGTAAAATTCAATAATGCTCAGAAAAATATTTCCATGAAAAGATACTGGATGAAGCACAAAAATCAAGGATATTCCACTAATTTCATGGAGTATAGAAGCCAAAACTTTAACCAACTAAGTATAATAGAATATATAAAACTGCAAATGGATTTTTGCCCGCCATGCGGTAATCCGCGTAGACAGATCATTTTCACAATTTAATAAAGAATGAATACGAAGGATCATTCACCATGCATGAGGTAATCCACATAGACAGGTTATTCCAACAGAATAATAAAGAATGGAACAACAGAAGAATTCATCAGGTGTGCGTAATCTGCACAGAATGATAAAGAATGGAACCAGGTCATGCGTAACCTGCACAGACAAGATATTCCAACAAAATAATAAAGAATGGAACTAAGTCATGCGTAATCCGCACAGACAGGATATTCTAACAGAATAAAAAAGAATGGAACCAGGTCATGTGTAATCCACACAGACAGGATATTCTAATAGAATAATAAAGAATGAAATAACAATAGAAGAATTCACCAGGCATGCGATAGACCGCACAGACATGTTATTCCAATAGAATAATAAAGAATTGAATAATAACAGAATTCACCAGTCATACGATAGACCGCACAGACATGTTATTCTAATAGAATAATAAAGAATAGAATAACAACCCTTACGAGTGTTGAAAGAAAATAACTCTCTTCATGAATACGAAAGAAATAATACCCCTTACCTTAGAAGAAAACTGGAATAATGAGGTAGCAGACTTCTCTTCTCCTTTCTCTCTATAATTTCTCTCTATAATAATTGCTCTATAGCTTTAGTAAATTGGTGAAAAATAATGGAGGAATGAACTTCTATTTATAGGAAAATATAGTTTCAATAATTGCACGTTTTGGGGCTCAAAATATTACAGTATAATACCTTCCTCTTTTTCTTCATTTTTAATTTAGTCCTGCAAGTATTATTAAACTTGCACCACCTCCCCTAATAGTAAATAATGTGAATTAATAGTAAATCATGTGAATCAATAGTTCTAGACATGTGACAATAAGAATTACAGGATAGTACCTCCATCTATACCTCCATTTTTAACTTAGTCATGCAAGTATTATCAATTTCGCACCACCACCCCTAATAGTACAAGAATGTGAATCAATAGTACACACATGTGAACAAATAGTTATAATCATGTGAATTAATAGCAATTAATTGCTCATTTATCCGATTAATACTCGATTGGTCAGTATAACTTCCAGACATCAATTAATATCGAAATAAATGTCGATTTTCACTAACACTAATAATTCCAACACAATGGAACTATCAATTTCATCTTTAATCAACACGAATTTATTCATCATTAATATTATAACGCACAATATTTAACAATCAGGTCGTTCCCAGGAAAGAGGGGGCTTTTCGATAAGGATTTCTCCCTATTGACGCGCAATTAGATTATCTAACCTCTCCTTGACAGAACTTCTAGACATTGTCAATATTGCAAATAATAATATGAATAACTTTGTCGTCTCAATTATTGATTTAATAATATAACATATTATACAGATGATACTGTGACAATAATTGAATCAATAATATGAGAGATATAATGCAGCAATTACTGTAGCAATAATTGAATATAACTGAGTGACTTCTCACGTAAGCATCAATAATCAATACCGTGTGCTACTATGCAACCACGCGTATTATTGTACTTTTACTACTGTGTAGTTCAACAGTTTAACGGTAAAACTTCCGCCGTTATTTTTATAAAAAAATAATTATGTCGTTTTCTAACTACGACAATACGTTTGTTGTGGGGTCCACCAATGATTGTGCCGTCGTACGAATATTTTTCGACCAATCGAATATTATATAACAACTTGCTTACTTTGTAAAATTTGTAAATATTACCCACAACTATAACATTATATCTAATTCACACCATAATATTCAAAAAAATATGTTTCGAGAAAATCATTCTTTATTCATAAAAGTTGGAGTCTTACACAAGTGGCTTGTTACAGTCATTGGAAATTCTAGAATGGAAGTGGGAGCATATCACGATGGACTTTGTGGTGGGACTTCCGACTACAACGAAAAGGTATGATGCAATTTGGGTAATAGTGGACCGATTGACGAAGTCGGCTCACTTTTTGCCAATTAGGGTCAAGTATAACTTGGATTTGTTAGCCAAACTTTATGTTAAGGAAATAATTTCCAGGCATGGAGTAACAGTATCAATTGTGTCAGATCGTGATCCACGATTCACATCGAACTTTTGGAGAAGTCTGCAAGAGCAGTTGGGGACGCAGTTAAAGCTGAGTACGACATATCATCCACAGACTGATGGACAGAGTGAGAGAACAATTCAAACGTTAGAAGATATGTTGAGATCTTGCGTCATGGATTTCAAGGGTAGTTGGGATGATCATCTACCATTAGTAGAGTTTGCGTATAACAATAGTTACCATGCAAGCATAGGTATGCCGCCTTACAAAGCTTTGTACGAAAGAAAGTGCAGAACACCATTGTGTTGGAACACCGAATGCTAGGGCCAAAGTTGGTTCAGCAAACAGCAGATATGGCGAGGTTGATACGAATGTGTCTCATAGCAGCTCAAGACAGACAAAAGAAGTATGCGGACTTGCATCGAGAAAATAGGGAGTTTGAAGTAGGCTTTTATGTATTTCTAAAGGTGTCTCCCAGGAAAGGAAAGATACGTTTTGGAAAGAAAGAAAAGTTAAGTTCAAGGTTTATAGGACCTTTTGAAGTGTTAAAAAGGGTAGGTGTGGTAGCATATATGGTAGCATTACCTCCAGTCCTAGAACGAATACATAACATGTGACACCCCCAAATCCGGGTACTTCCATTCCCACATGATTTGGTGTTCACTATACAAACATCATATAGCTATCTACCCATAATAAATGCAAACCATGTAATAGATAGAAATAAATCATCCCCTTATGGGGTTACAACATCTGAATAATAAATACAATCCCAGCTCATACTAACCTTAAACATCTATGCGGAAACATAAATAAATAATAAGTCTTAAACAACATTAACATAAGTCTTAACACATAAATTTAACATCACATAAATAACAAGTCTTCATCACTTGTTAATCTTGCCCTTGCCTTTGCTAGTAGAAGGTTCATCTGTTCTTTCGTTCTTAACTTTAATGTTATTATTACGCAAGAGTGAGCACGATTGCCCATAAGCATAATAATGAAAGTAACAATATAATAACATGCGAGTGAATCAAAGACTTCTAAAATAAAGCTCAACTTTTGAATCAAGAATGAATAACAAGAATCAAAAGAAATCTGAGGGTCATAAGACCTTGAACTATGTCCTAGGTTATCAAGGGTTATACTTGAAACCTTTAACAGTCATAAGACTATGGACTCTTCTTCTCGTACTTAGGGGGATCAGCCTTTAGTACTATACTGTGCACAATATCTTAACGCTAATGCATAAGTAATCCCTTTACAGGGTTGTTCATCTCAGTTTGACATTAGAGTCCGCACCAAAGGAAGTTTGGTTTGGATAAATCAATAAGGGTTCTGAAATTTAGAACATTCATCAACTACGGACTAGTCGAATCAATAAGGGTTACCTAGTCTAACAAGGTTTAACAGTAACTGAATATTTAACTTGAATAAAATCTCCAAAAAGTATACAATAGAATATGTATTATATAACAGCATCATGCTTGAAAGATTAATAGGCTTTAATATAACAAAACAGACTTGATCAATAATAATAAGAATTTGCTCAATGTAGAAAGGTGAATTCATCACTTATATAACAATAACAAGTAGAGTTAGGAAACTTGCCTCGAGCATAGATTACACGTTAATTATACTCGTTCCTTAAATTTAATCCTACATAACATTTCCATTCACAACTATAGTTAATTATCATAAGTTCATTTCTTTTGTCTAATTCGAATTATGACTATACTTAGTCAATTTATCATACTTATTGTTACACAATTTACACTTCACGAATAATAAGCTAATTATGCATTCAATAATTCAATCCACATGCAATTATGCTATTGACATGTTAAGAATAAGTTTTAATATCTCAATATACTTCTAACATATTTTTATGTTCATTAGATTAGGTTAACATCACATTCATGGACTTGAACACTTTAAAATTTTCGTTTCTGAACATTCTGGAGAGTGGCGCTACGGCGCCACTATTGTACTGATTCTTGGTGCTGCGGCCTGGTCAATGGCGCTGCGGCGTGGCTCGCACTGCGGTGCGACTCTTAGGCCTACAGCCGGCGCTGAGGCGCGGCATACCAGACACAAAAATTGCAGTTCGCGAAAAATCGCAGAACATGCCAATTTCTACCAAATTTCTTATTTCTTACATGAAATTTGACATACCCAAACATAATAATATACATATTATCAATACTTAACCCTTCTGTTCTTGATGTTCTTGAAGGTTTTGAAAACAAAACATGTAAATTAGTACTATGGGTTCGTTATAACACTGAATCCGTTCATTTAAAGTTTGGTCTTTTCGTATCAACATGCATAATAACATATAAGTGTAAATTTATGACATAACCTATGATAGATGTATCAAATTTAGTACGTAAGGCCATATGGCCATATTTTATACTATGTAAATTTTGTAACAACAATATACGACATGTTTTATGAAACTGAAGATATGGTTTATGCAGTATATATAATCAAATACGATTTGATAACATTTATCATGTAATCAACACATAATTGTTACTCCCTTTTCCACTACAAAACCTTTACAGAACATAAAAGCCATTTTTATTGACAAACTTAAACGACGTAATAAAAATTGGGTTAAAGGAATTACCCAGAGAGTAGAGTATAGATTAGTAGGCTTAGATGCTTTTCAATTCCTCACTCTCAATCTCCTTCACAATCTCTAAATATTTTCTCTGACAATTTATCTCTGTATTTCTTTGCTAGACTTAGAACAATAAAGAAAATAAGAAGACGTATAACTTTTATAAAAGAAACTGAACGCAAAGTGGTCAATTAACCCAATCATGGGTTAACTGTTATTAACTCCCCATAAGGCTTCGTTTGGTTAGGTTTAATTGGTTCAAAATTATTTAATTTAATAAATCTCTTATACTATAGTTTAAATCGTGTCACACTATTACACAATAATTCAAATATCTTATTTAATTTAATTTAGATAAAATATAATAATTTGTCATTACTTCATATATTCATATAATTAATTTTCTCATTAATTATAAAATAATATTAGGCTTATTAAATATTTCTTTTAATTTAATAAACTCACATAATTACATACTTTGAATAATAAAAATTCTTCACATTAATTAAATAAATATAACGCATATAATTAAATTAATCTACCATAATTTTATCAATTAATTATTTAATCTAATAATTAATTCATCGAAAAATATTTATTCGATTCAATAAATATTTAAAATTAAATTACAAAAATCTCGGTTGTCACATAACGTGTTTCACGTATCAGTGTTGCGTCCTTATAAGTCGGATTATAAGTACGTAATAGAGTATGAGCCTATTCATGTTGAGAAGGATTTAGCATACGAAGAGACGCCGATTCAAATTATCGACAGAAAAGATCAAGTTCTGCAGAACAAAGTCATACCTTCCGTGAAGGTGTTATGGAAGAACCACGATGCAGAAGAAGCGACGTGGGAATTGGAAGAAAAGATAAAGAAGGATTACCCTCAGTTGTTTGCGTAATGTGAGACGAGATTCTGCGGACAGAATCTTTATAAGGGGGGAAAGAATGTAACGACCGAGAAATTCGGATCCTTTGTAAAATAATTTTATTTAATAAAATAATGAATAAAATTATATTATTTGATATTATTATGTGTTAGTAAGATGAATGTCGTTTTATAACCTAGAAACGTCAGAAAGTCGTAGTATTTTAGCTATGTGAGAGGATTAAAATGTTTGAATTTCCAAGATAAAAATAAAAGTTTTCCGAGAAATTTTTTGAAAAATACTATTCATCGATTTCTGCTCGGAAATTATTTTTGAACTTCCGAGAAATACGTAATGTTGTAATATCAAGGTGAGAGGGATTATGTAATAATAATCTAAGTATGGAAAACGAAAAATTTTGCACGTTGACTTAATTTAAGAATGTTAAGAATTAAAGTCTAATGAAATGGAATTATGGATTTTTTAAGAATTACAAATTCAATAAACACTAATGTGTAAGCCATGGGTGAATAATGGTAAGCCCAATGGTTGGTTAATAGGAAGCCCAAATTGAATTAAAGCAAGCCCAAAAGATAAGTTAATTAAACTAAACTTAAGCCCAAATGATGATCCAATGGGTAAAGTAGGATCCATGGGGCAACCCATGGATGAGCTTGGTGACCAAGGTTTTGATGTGGTGGCCAAGTAAAGTATGTGGAGGGCAAGTTTACTTAGTGAGCAAGTAGTAAATAGTAAATAGGTTAGTAAGGAGGCGGATGTTCTAATGACCCATTTACCCTAGCTTTGGAAGCTCTATAAATAGAAAGCCTTTGAATTCATTTGTTGCTTGTTAGTTTCATCCAACATTAAAATAACATAAGTGTTAGAGAGAATAAGCACTTTTAAGCTTAAGTTCCATTGCTAGATTTTCCAAGAAGAAAAAGGACTAGTTCATCAAGAGTAAGGCTCTTGTCATATATATCTTCCATCTCTATCATTATAGGGTGATAAGAGAAGTGTAACTTAACCAACATGTATGCTAAGAACACTTAAGAAATGGTTGATTAATGGACCTAAGCCAAACAAGTAATGGATAAGCTATTCAAACCTAAATAAGTTATGAACTTATGAAGAACAATGATGAACTTGTCAAATGTTTACCTTAAAGAGTTAGTATGATTCATGAGATGCAAGAATGTTGTATAAAGGACTTAAATCAATAATAAGTCATAAAGAAATCTTGTATTAAAGAATTTGTTAAGTTATGAACTTATAAGAAATAAGCCATAACCTAATTGAAAGATAAGTTGTTGTAATATATAGGTTGAGATGTCTAGTTAATGAAATGAATCCATTTGTAATGATGAACAAATCGTTAGTAATGAAGTTTTGCCGGAATTCACACGATTGGACGATAATCGTCGAATTCGTGAAATTCTCAGAATGGATGTCATATTTTATGTTTGAACTCGAAAACGTTGGGTTTTGATGGAGGCAAGTCATATTTGGCATTATAGAGTTGCGAACTCGAAAATGACCGGATTCCGACTTAGAACAAAGAAACGAGCATTGAACGTTCACGAACGTTTATCGTTTTCGTTAAAAAATGGACTAATAGGTGAACTTTTAGCTAAAGAAGTAAAATAGATAAAATTCTTGAATGATCATGTAGAGCGTGTAATTTTTGGACCGTAGGCTCTTGAACGAGCCAATTCGGACTTATAACGAAGAAGTTACGAGCCCGGGAGTTTCACAAAATTAAAAGTCTGGAAAAAAAATTCTGGTGCACAGAGTTGGCACTGCGGCGCCAGCCCAAGGCATAAAAGCCCGCTCCGCAGCACGAGGCCAAGACATGAGGTACTACTAGTTGGTGCGGCATGTAACGCTAGGACTCACGCCACAGTGCCGAGTCCGGTCCTCAGCCACTGCAAAGTGGCGCCGCAACGCGGCATAGAGAAGAAAGGGTGGCGCCGCAATGCCAGCCCTAGGGTTTCGACAGAGAAGAAAGTTTACAAGTATAGCATGAATGGTAACTCATTAGTAATGAACTAAGGAACTTAATGAAGCATTGAAAGGTATTGTTAAACCTTAATTATGTTGCCTAAAGGTTGAAGATAAGTAATCAAACATGAACGTAATGTGAAGGTAATATCGATGTAACGAAAAGTCGAAACCAATAATAACAAATCTAAGTTATAATTAGATTGAGAAGAAGGGTAAGATTTATTAGGAAACATGTATGTTCATTCATGACCTAATATGTTATGTGATGTTATCATTTACTATAGAGACTTAAAGACTTAAACAAGAACGTGTTATAACTGTAGTAGACACTGAAGGCAAGTATTCTAACCCTTGTTCCAGTTCAATTTGGATAAGCTTTGTAATTCATGTATTCTTACGCATGAAGTATTGTATGATGAAGTCAAATCCAACTCTTTCGGCTAGACTTACATTATGTTTCTATCAAAGCATGGTCAATGGTTACCAAGTAATGTTGGTGTTATTTTCAAATGAAGACTGAGTATGCTAAAAATGTTTTGTCGTTAAACGACAGGCACGCGAGGTTGCCATGACTTAAACGTATACACGTTTAATGAATGTAGTGTTGATCAACATATAGTACTATAGGCTGATCACCTAGACGTGCTCATAAGTAATATCGAACTTACGGACTTAGTGCCGGGATGTCCTTTTTAAAAGAACTTATGAAATGCTCAAAGTCTTGGACTGGAATTGATGTTTTACTGAATATTGTTGTTGTAAAACGTTTTTAAGGAAAAGAAGTGCTATTTTGAATTATCGATAGTACTTCGTAACTATTGTTCAGTTATTGAATATATACGATTCCTATGTTTCAAGCATGTTGTTTATTAGAAATGTTGTACTTGCTGAGCTAGTCATACTCACCCTTGCTTGAACCATATGAACACAGCTAAGATCGAATGGACCGAAGGCTCCGACAAGGATAAGGGCAAGGTGAAAACGAAACTATAAAATACTTATGTAATAGTATAGGGTGAATGATTGTATATATTTGATATTATGAAAAGAACAAATGTATTGGTTATCAAGAACCTGGGAAATGTTAATATTATTTTGGTTATATAGAAGACATATTCGTTCTATTGAGGCTTTTCAACTGAATGTATGTGTGAATGGTAGTACCGTGCAGCACCATCTGTCGGGTTGGAATTTACCCGGATTTGGGGGCGTCACAACTTGCCTGATTCGTAGTTTATGAACTACAACTTAACTGCTTAAAGCTTATCTGCACTTCGTGTATTCCTACACAGTTATATAATCATGGATTCATATCCATTAGTCATACATTCATACAGTCTCAATGTAATAATAATGTTACATTATTCTCTAACTAGGTTCATAAAACCTACACTTCACTTTCTCATCACTCTCGGAATAGCTAGGTACGTATAGATATACCTTAACCACTCGTACTTTACATCACATCCATATATATATATATATATATATATATATATATATATATATATATATATATATATATATCACACACTTCGACTCGCTATGTGTTCGACATGTTTAAAACTCATATCGTTAAGTTCAACCGTACACATAACGTCTAACTTAGTTGTAACTTTATACAACATTACCTATATAGCACAAATCAGATTGTAAGACCTCACAATTTCAAACAACGTATCATTACTTTATATCATGTAAACATTCCTTTGAACTTAACATTCGAAAGTTATGATTAACCTTCATTTTTATCACATAGCATGCTTCTTAACACATTACCTAGCATACTAGTCATATATTACAAGTTAAAGTAATCATATAAGCATGCTTCAAACATCATATCAAAAACAGATCACACAACTAACTGCAGCATGGCGCAGCTGCGCCCTATCCAGGCATAGGGACGGCGTAGCTGCGCTGTCCCCTGGCCAGTCCAAGACTGAGCTTTGCACTTCCTATTTCTGTCCAAACTTTAACATATATATGTACTAATACTCTATCATATATAGATGTTAGAGGTGCTCACATAAGCATATGACCACTCTTGAGTTTATTCTCTAGAAGCTTTAACTTACAACTTACATGGTATTATAGCATAACAAGACCATGTAGCTACCATGTTTTATAACTTGGCTATATATCCACATAGAGGTTTCACGATATGTTAATACATATGCTTATAATGCTCATATTGTTTATTCACAACTATCATTGTTCACACTTCAAATCATGCTTTAAACTCATTTTTGGTTTAGCTATCAATAGGTTCAACACATACAAATCGTGTCTAGGAATATTATAGTCATAACATGACATCCTAACCCTTTAGAATCTAGATACTCAAGTGATGCAACTAGATTTTGGAAATATGTTCAAGGTTGCCTTTGAAATCATTTTTCATGAATGATGCAACATGGCACACATATGATAACTTTAAAACTCTTATCATAAGTAAATAGGTCATGATATCTTCTTTTCAAGATCAAAATATATAACATGTAACATTCATGCATATTCACCTTAACCGTATCATGCTTTTTCCCTTAAAACATTTTTAACACAAAGCTAACAAGTATGATCATGACAAAGACTCCATAACACCATAACTTGCTTATTTCTCTTTGAAAGAAATCATGTATGTGAACTACTAAGTTCAGAATTCGTAGAACATGTATTACCTCAAAGTTTATTTTCAAAACTTTAAGTTTTCGTTACAAATCTCTTACTAAATCTTGTTGATCACTTCATACTACATAAGAAATCTTTATATCTCATGTTATTCCCCTTTTTAGATGTATATTTAGGTCATAAAACCAATTCCACAACACACAGCATAAACAAAACCAGCAACTGGTTCTGAGGTACGGCGCAGCTGCGCTGTACCCCAGTATAACCAGGCGCAGCTACGCCAGGTCAGGTTCAGTAGCAGTATGTATGCTCTGTTTTGCAGAGTGATTTTCAACTTGGTTTCCAACGATTCAAGCATGCTTCAAACCTTTACTAAAGTGTTTATACATGCTAGTAAACTTCCTCAACACCTTATAACATGATTATTCATATCAATTAACAATTGAATTCAAGAATTTTCAAGAATCAAACAATACCCATCTCAAGAACATAATTAGAATTTATACCTTCTTGAGCTTGAATTGAACTTCCTACACTCTGGCTATGCTTCTAAAGTAGCTCAGTTGTGACAACCCCAAAATAGGTCTATTTCATCCAACCTATTCTGAGTCGCCAATACATGGTATAGAAAATAATTACAACTTTATTACAACAATTGTCATGCAAAATACAACAACACATATGCTGTGAGTTTGGATATAAATATATACCAAATGTGACTTATGTCCCAACCGTGGATAGCACCTCACAATGACACCTTACATAAAGGTATAGTCAAAAACTGTTTTAGAAATTAGAATCTTTGGGAAGTGCTCAAGGAAACCTTCGTACATGGGTGGTCATGCTTCTAGGTTATGATAGATATCATATGGTCACATAATTATCCTTGGTTGACCCAATAGACCTCAAAGAAAAACGAGAAGATTACTATCATATTCTTCCCAATGGGGAGTCTTTTCATGACATATCATTATCTCCACCGTCTCTAATTGAGAATTATACTTCAAACAAACACCAAGATTATATAGGTAGTGCTCGTAAATATACTCAGCAAGTGGATGAGCACATCCCTGTCTTATGATGATACGAGGTTGAATATCTTTAGACATCTTGTATGATAGTGGCAAAACACCCTTCCAACGTTGGGTTCGCCTCACCCTATTTGATTCACCAAATATAACTACTAAATGATGTATACAACACTTTTCTATACTGCTTAGGGGGAACCTCCACAGCTAGAGACCACCGTTCTATTTTCCCGTTACCCTCGCTCGACCCAGCTACACTCTTATTACCTGAAAGAAATTGTGAGACAAAAGGGTGAGCACAACTAGCCCAGTAAAGAATATCATGACTAAAGATAAATAATTTATCAATAGCCTTTAACAGTAATAAATCAGAGATTTAGAACATATGGCAGATGATAAAAATTTTCAACCATAGTTGCAGCGGAACGAGCAATCCATTAGAAGAGTCAAATAGACCATAAAGTCAATTATCTTCTCCATGTTAAAAATCCACCAACAATGTTTTATCCCTGTAACATCACTCAACAGTTCTTTTCCACAATCATATGAATAACTCATAATCATAATTGTGATTCTAAATTTTTCTTTGCACCCAGGACGAAGAATATTTTCATCACCTGTCTTTACCTAAAACATCAAAGATCATGGTTATACCAAATCACAGTTCCTGTTCATAATCATGCTAATAAATCCATCTTTGCACTACGGCCAAAGATATTCATCAACAAACCATCTTTGCACTACAGGCCAAAGATATTATTATCTCAAAGAAATATATAATCATTTCAGAATTTATATAAACAATAATTATAACCATGTTGATCAATTCGCCTTTGTACTTAAGCTAAAGATATTTAATTATAAATTCAATGGTCATGATCATACCAATCAACAATTCAACTTTGCGCTACTGGCCAAAGAGAACTCATAGTCATGATCATACCAATAATTTACCCATCTTTACACTCAAGCGAAAGAGAATTTCAACATCAAGGTTATAAAAATGTTATATATGATAATAAAAACAATATGATCAAAACATGGATTTAATTTCAAGAGTAATATTCATAAATCAACTATAATTTGGTCAGAAAAAGAAACTAATTTTTCTGTGAATAGTAACTCGTGAATAGTAACTCGTGAATAGTAATTCGTGAATAGTAACTCGTGAATAGTAACTCATGAATAGTAATTCTGACATGAAAAAGGTAGAAATTTCACAATAAAATCCATATCAATATTTCGGTATAATGATATTGAAAGAATAATATTTCTTAAGCTTATAAATAATTTATTTAAATTGTTTACACTTTACTAATTAATGCATTTAATCATCATAAAATGTCAACTTTTAAGATTTCATCACCAATAACCAAAACCCTCATCAAAAATCTGCATATAACTCATATATGATTTTCAAACCATAAAATCATATTTTCTAATTTTCTTACTTCACATAACATATTTAATTCATTTACTTATAACTAGACCATTTTCATAAAAAAAATATCAAATCAGTCCCAAAAATATTTCTTTTCTGGGATTTAGCAGAATATAGTCCCATATTGAACATATATTTTTTTTGGAATTTTTAAAATTCATTTACTATTTTTCATATGGCCAAAACCGCTGAATATTTAGACATTTATCATAAATTGTACTTTTATCTAAAAATTCCGAAATTCACAGAGTATACTGATATTATATAGATATACTTCCAATAAAAATTTCATCAATTTTGGAGTTAACCACAAGGAGTTATAAGTGGTTACTTTTAAAATAGTCTTTTTCCGTAAAATTCATAACTCTTAATCTATACATCCAAAAATCACCATTTTTGGACACAATCAATAAAACTCATCAAAATATCATTTCAAATTTTTTCAGAATTTTTTGAAGGTCAGAAGAAGTACGAACTGAAAAATATAATAACCCTTAAAATTTCTTCCTCAAGAGAGCAGTACTTCGAATGAAAAATCGGAGGAAACTTCTACTAAATAGCAACTCTGAAAGTATCTAAATACTCTCACAAATATGCTTGATAATATAGAGAGAGAAAGAGAGAAAACTTATAAATTCTGGTGTGATTTTTAATTCTAACTAAGTACCCTATTTATAGGAAAATGCTTAGAACGCCAAAGGAGCTAAAATAATAAAATAATATTATTTTAACAAACTCTTCTACGCATGCCTTAAGAAAGCCATCAACATGTCATTCTTGAAGAAAATAATCAGCAGCCCATGTGTATTCCACCAACCAAAAGGTAGGTCCCACCCATAATAAAAATTATTTTATTTTTTGAAACTTCAGTAATTCATAGAAAATAGCCCTTTTATCAGAAAATTCGAATCTCGCGACTTTTTATAGGAAATTCAATTCTCTACAACTTTGCAGAAGAAAGTTTTTCTAAATTCTAAACAGAAATTGACCGAAATCTATAAACGGACCATTTTACAGGCTATAATCAAATTTCAGTCAAGAAATGGGGTCCGCCGACACACAAAACATGTGTTAATCATTTAATGTAACAAAAATATTATTCCTCCTCATATACTCATATATCCCACATTCATTGTAAAACTATCATCATTATTATCTTATTAAATATAATAATAAATTATTTTATCAGAAAAGATAAAATATCATTTTTCAACAATTGTCACTTTAAAAATTTTCTCCATCTATATCCACATAAAATTTATATTTTCCTCTTCATATAAATTAATAATTAATTATTCATAAATAATATTAGAGAATCACAGTACTGGCAACCAGGCCGTTCCCAAGAAAGAGGGGGCTTTCCAATAAAGATTTCTCCTTACTGGCACGCAATTAGGTGACCAAACCTCTCCTTAGACAGAATTTTTTAGACATTGCCAATAATGTTATCTAATAATATTATTCAGATAATATGAATTATTGCTCCGATAATAAAAAATACTGTGTAGTGACAATTATTGAAACAACAATAATATAAAATATCAGCGCAGCAATTATTAATTCAATAAAATAAAATATTGAACAGAAATTACTGTAACAATTATTGAGTAGTGCCTTCTCACGTAAGAATCAATAATTAAAAAAAAATAATGTTCAATACTGTGTGCTACTGTGCAACTACGCGTATTACTGTATTTTAACCACCAGGTTTCGAACAATGTTAACGGTAACAACTACGCCGTTATTTATAAAAACTCAAATTTGTCATTTTTTTCATCCGACAGTTATTCTGTTATGGGGTCCACAAATGGCTGCGCCGTCGTACGAATATTCCCCGACAGAAAGAATATTCCACGACCAACGAATATTCCCCGACAACAATGATTATTTTATAACCACTTGTTAATTTTGAAAAATTTTCATATTTCACCCATAACTTTAACTTTTTATCAATTTAACCATTTACTGAATTGTAATTCTAAAAAAAATTGAATACTTTTATTTCATAAAATTCGGGGTCTTACAATCTCCCCTTCTTATGAAATTTCATCCTCGAAATTTACGTACCTGGTATTTCAAAGAGTTGAGAATACCTTGCTTTCATTTCAGATTCTATCTCTTAGATCATCATGATTTCTCCTTTGCTCATCTTCCATGATAACTTCATTTGGGTTCCTCATTTGTTGGGAAGTCATGACAACTGCCATCCCTCGAACTACTCGGCTTTGACTTTTCTCGGGCAGCATTTGGCGTCATCACTATCGTTGAAATATACTTTTCTATAGGACATATTCCTCCCTCAACTGCCTCGTCGTACTCCTGATTCATGTTCTGAATCATAAATCTTCGATCCATATCAAATTCAGGTTGACCGCTCTGTACAGGGTAATTCAAAACTCGATGTTGGGTTCTCCCAATTACTTTCCAAAAAGAGAAATTCATATCATCTATTTTAGCCTTCTTAGATCGGACATCTCTTTCCACAATATCCACGTGTCGTGCGGCTTTTGCCCATGCATCACTTATTCTCACTCGTTCAGTTTTTTCTTCTTTCAGCTCAGATTCCATCTTTGTCATCTTATACTCTGCCAAAGAATGCTTCTGTTCAAGTATCACATATCGGGTAACACAAGCTTGAATTGTTGCATCCTTTTGTTCCACGACTGCCTGTCGTTCTTCATCCTGCTCTTCTAACTCATGAATACAATTTTGTAATTCTACATTTTGATCATATAATACCTCTAACAAACTCTCCTCAGGTACCTCTTTTTCTTCTTCTTCCTCACTCTTAGCTATTACCTCTGTGACCATTTCGGGTACAACTATCAATTTTTCACTCACCACATGGATTTCTCTAATTCTTTCTTCATCTGACATCACATTATCATGGTTAGTGATTAGAGATATCCCCACAGTCTCATTCACTCCATTGTTAGCATTCTCAGCTGCCATTCTCAAATACTGCCATAAAATAAGGGTTAATTAAGCAAATTAACGTATCACATAATATCCATATATTATGACCAACCAACAATTAAGCTTAGGTAGGACACACTAGCAAAGGATTTACTCATCTCTCCCCTCCTAGTTATATTCCCCAATCTCCCCCAGAGACCATATCCCTAAGCTCTGATACAAACTGTGACAACCCCAAAATAGGTCAATTCCATCCAACCTATTCTGAGTCGCCAAATACATGGTACAAAAAATAATTACAACTTTATTACAACAATTGTTGTACAAAATACAACAACACATATGCTGTGAGTTTGGATATAAATATATACCAAATATGACTCATGTCCCAACCGTGGACAACACCTCACAATGACACCTTACATAAAGGTATAGTAAAAAATAGTTTTAGAAATTAAAATCTTTGGGAAGTTCTCAAGGAAACCTTCGTACATGGGAGGTCATGCTAATAGGTTATGATAGATATCATGTGGCCACAGAATTATCCTTGGTTGACCCAATAGACCCCAAAGAAAAACGAGAAGATTACTATCATATTCTTCCCAATGGGGAGTCTTCTCTTGACATATCATTATCTCCACTATCTCTAATTGAGAATTATAATTCAAACAAACACCAAGATTATATAGGTAGTGCTCGTAAATATACTCAGCAAGTGGATGAGCACATCCCTGTCTTATGATGACACGAGGTTGTATATCTTTAGACATCTTATATGATAGTGGCAAAACACCCTTCCAACGTTGGGTTCGTCGCACCCTATTTGATTCACCAAATATAACTACTAAATGATGTATACAACACTTTTTTATACTGCTTAGGGGGAACCTCCACAGCTAGAGACCACCGTTCTATTTTTTCGTTACCTCGCTCGACCCAGCTACACTCTTATTACCTGAAAGGAATTGTAAAACAAAAGGGTGAGCACAACTAGCCTAGTAAAGAATATCATGACTAAAGATAAATAATTTATCAATAGCCTTTAACAGTAATAAATCAGAGATTTAGAACATATGGTAGATGATAAAAAATTTCAACCATAGTTGCAGCGGAACGAGCAATCCATTAGAAGAGTCAAATAGACCATAAAGTCTATTATCTTTTCCATGTTAAAAATCCACCAACAATATTTTATCGCTGTAACATCACTCAACAGTTCCTTTCCATAATCATATGAATAACTCATAATCATAATTGTGATTCTAAATTTTTCTTCGCACCCAGGACGAAGAATATTTTCATCACCTGTCTTTACCTGAAATATCAAAGATCATGGTTATACCAAATTACAGTTCCTGTTCATAATCATGCTAATAAATCCATCTTTGCACTACGGCCAAAGATATTCATCAACAAACTATCTTTGCACTACATGCCAAAGATATTATTATCTCAAAGAAATATATAATCATTTCAGAATTTATATAAACAATAATTATAACCATGTTGATCAATTCGCCTTTGTACTTAAGCTAAAGATATTTAATTATAAATTCAATGGTCATGATCATATCAGTCAACAATTTAACTTTGCGCTACTGGCCAAAGAGAACTCATAGTCATGATCATACCAATAATTTACCCATCTTTACACTCAAGCGAAAGAGAATTTCAACATCAAGGTTATAAAAATGTTATATATGATAATAAAACCAATATGATCAAAACATAGATTTAATTTCAAGAGTAATATTCATAAATCAACTATAATTTGGTCAAAAAAAGAAACCAATTTTTTTGTGAATAGTAACTCGTGAATATTAATTCGTGAATAGTAATTCGTGAATAGTAACTTCGACATGAAAAAGGTAAAAATTTCACAATAAAATTCATACCAATATTTCGGTATAATGATATTGAAAGAATAATATTTCTTAAGCTTATAAACAATTTATTTAAATTATTTACACTTTACTAATTAATGCATTTAATCATCATAAAATGCCAACTCTTAAGATTTCATCACCAATAACCAAAACCCTCATCAAAAATCTGCATATAACTTATATATGATTTTCAAACCATAAAATCATATTTTCTAATTTTCTTACTTCACATAACATATTTAATTCATTTACTCATAACTAGACCATTTTCATAAAAAATACCAAATCAGTCCCAAAAATATTTCTTTTCTGAGATTTAGCAGAATATAGTCCCATATTAAACATATATTTTTTCCGGTATTTTTAAAATGCATTTACTATTTTTCATATGGTCAAAACCGCCGAATATTTAGACATTTATCATAAATTGTACTTTTATCCAAGAATTCCGAAATTCACAGAGTATACTGATATTATATAGATATACTTTCAATAAAAATTTCATCAATTTTGGAGTTAACCACAAGGAGTTATAAGTGATTACTTTTAAAATAGTCTTTTTCCGTAAAATTCATAACTCTTAATCTATACATCCAAAAATCACCATTTTTAGACACAATCAATAAAACTCATCAAAATATCATTTCAAATTTTTCTAGAATTTTTTGAAGGTTGGAAGAAGTACTAACTGAAAAATATAATAACCCTTAAAATCCCCTACCTCAAAAGAGCAGTACTTCGGATGAAAAACCGGATGAAACTTCTACTAAATAGCAACTCTCAAAGTATCTAAATACTCTCACAAATATGCTTGATAATATAGAGAGAGAAAGAGAGAAAACTTATGAATTCTGGTGTGATTTTCAATTCTAACTAAGCACCCTACTTATAGAAAAATGCTTAGAACGCCAAAGGAGACTAAAATAATAAAATAATATTATTTTAACAAACCCTTCTATGCATGCCTTAAGAAAGCCATCAGCAAGCCAATCTTGAAGAAAATAATCAGCAGCCCATGTGTATTCCACCAACCAAAAAGTGGGTCCCACCCATAATAAAAATTATTTTATTTTTCGAAACTTCAGTAATTCATAGAAAATAGCCATTTTATCAGAAAATTCAAATCTGGCAATTTTTTATAGGAAATTGAATTCTCTACAACTTTGCAGAAGAAAGTTTTTCCAAATTCCAAACAGAAGTGGACCGAAATCCATAAACGAGCCATTTTACAAGCTATAATCAAATTTCAGTCAAGAAATGGGGTCCACCGACACACAAAACATATGTTAATCATTTAATGTAACAAAAATAGTCTTCCTCCTCATATACTCATATATCTCACATTCATTGTAAAACTATCACCATTATTATCTTATTAAATATAATAATAAATTATTTTATCAGAAAAGATAAAATATCATTTTTCAACAATTGTCACTTTAAAAATTTTATTCATATATATCCACATAAAATTTATATTTTCCTCTTCATATAAATTAATAATTAATTATTCACAAATAATATTACAGAATCACAGTACTGACAACCAGGCTGTTCCCAGGAAAGAGGGGGTTTTCCAATAAGGATTTCTCCTTACTGACGCGCAATTAGGTGACCAAACCTCTCCTTAGACAGAACTTTCTAGACATTGCCAATAATGTTATCTAATAATATTATTAAGATAATATGAATTATTACTCCGATAATAGAAAATACTGGGTAGTGACAATTATTGAAACAACAATAATATAAAATATCAGCGCAACAATTATTGATTCAATAAAATAAAATATTGAACAGAAATTACTGTAACAATTATTGAGTAGTGCCTTCTCACGTAAGAATCAATAATTAAAAAATAATAATGTTCAATACCGTGTGCTACTGTGCAACTACGCGTATTACTGTATTTTAATCACCAGGTTTCGAACAATGTTAACGGTAACAACTACGCCGTTATTTATAAAAACTCAAATTTGTCATTTTTTTCATCCGACAGTTATTCTGTTATGGGGTCCACAAATGGCTGCGCCGTCGTACGAATATTCCCCGACAGAAAGAATATTCCACGACCAACGAATATTCTCCGACAACAATGATTATTTTATAACCACTTGTTTATTTTAAAAAAATTTCACATTTCACCATAACTTTAACTTTTTATCAATTTAGCCATTTACTGAATTGTAATTATCAGAAAAATTGAATACTTTTATTTCATAAAATTCGGGCTCTTACATCAGCAACTTATACTCTACACTTAGAATTACTAGACAAGCTTCAAGCAACACAAAAACTGAAATCAAGCTTGTATTTATAGAAAGAGCACGGACTAAACATTGGCATTACACTAAGGTTTGATTCATGGTGTAATGGAGGGACACATTGGTTAATCAAGAGTTGATCAACCACCCTTACCAACCCTCTTCTTAGCAAATAATCACCTATTCAATACCCTTTTTGGAAAATACGTAACTTAGCTTCTAAGTCACTATTCATGTCCTGTGTGACACTTAATTTGGGACAAGAGAGGAAAATCTCAACAATCTTGCAAAACATAGGTTATCCACATATACACAACCCTATTCTTAGGTTATATTGTATACACATAACATCCATACATGGGTTATAACATAATGTCACAATATGATTTTTATAATTAACATTTTAAGGTAGTAGATGTGATATGAAAATGTAACATACATATAATCCATGTACATTTTATATTTTATTAAAATAATAGTTTACAATATGTTCATGGTATTTAATATATGCCCACATACATATTGTCACATACACATTTCATGATGTATTCATATCATATGATTTCTATAAATCTCAATATATGGTCACTATATATAGTTTAGTCACATAAGTGTCGCACTACACTATATAATGCAGTTGTATTCCATATATATAATATATTTAATATCTCCTTTTTACTATTTACCACCCGTTGGAATAGAAATAAATAACACATATCTTTGAGAGTACACCTTTAATTGCCTCATCACAATAAATATAAATCTTATAATATTTTTAACCAGTATACTTATTATCATGCTATCACTTGCAATAATAATAATAATAATTCAATATACCATCAAATAATTGCTAGATACTAATATATTGTCCATAACAATAATTAATATTATAAGACAATGTACCTCACCACTATGCCACACAAGGCATATCTTACAAGCTCGATCTTAAGCTTCTCTCATTCTCCACACTTATTATTCTTTCAATATAATAACAATTAACTATATGTACGACACATGTACATATATTATGTATAGAAAATAGATAATGAGTTTATTTTCTATTATAATAAATTGTTTCCATCAATTTATTTACACATATCAAATACGTTTTAATACATTTACTAAATTATTAATCACACCCTATACAAAAATATATAAGGTAATATTATTATTCAAAAATAACATTTCCTCCTTTTATTAAAATAACTCATTATTAGAAATATATAATTATTATGCATTCTTCTAATAGAATATAATATTCTATAATACCACTTAATTAACCATATTTAATCTGGGTTAATTAATTAAGCATTTATTAAAATCATATTTTGCTAACTAAATTTCTTCATGAACACTTAGTCACCATTCATGACCTTATAAGAGTTATTAGTATGCATGGTTTGCAATCATATTTTTACAAAATGACTCAGAGTTTTCTACAGATCAGCGCAGCTGCGCTGGTCACAGACTTGGAAATGACGCAGCTGCGCCATACCAAAATCAGTGGCAGACCATTTCTGCATCAGCAGAACTAAAACCTACACTTCTAAATACTTTACATATCCTCCTTAAGTGTTAACTCATATAACATCAATGCCCTCTTTGATTCCACATCATCGGTTACTATTTCCCTTAACAACTTAAGGATCGCACTTCGAGTTTTAAAACTCTAATTCCCTGATTAGTTTAACCAACTATACATATCCTCTATGGTTTCATACCACCAATAACACAAAACTCGAATGCCACACATACATACATACCTTTCATTTCACTCCTTGCCGTCTATTGAGTTACGTAATAATTCTCTAACCATCTTAAAGGTATAACGGTCATCTACTCTCGTCAACAACGTACATATATACCAGTCTAAACCTAGCACGCGTCGAGCCTTTAATAGTATTCAATATAGTACACTGAGTGGTTTCCCACAAACAACCAACAAATTAGTTTCCGTCTCGTCTACACTGTTTTCACAGTGAGTTAGATCGGTTACTAATTCGTATATACATCCGCTCTCTGAAGGAATCGTTTAGCCCAGCTCCTATACATCCACCATTAAAGAGTACGGTTGCACTGCCTTAGACTTGATATGTACTCGTACAAATACTCAGGAATTGGTGATTATCAAATATATTTAATGTCACCAACTTACTATGATAAAAATAATTCCACATAAATTATTTAATCATCAATAGATAAATTTTATCCACTTTCTTACTAATTCCTATCTACAATATATAATAAATATATTATAATGATATATATTCATTAAACACAATATTACATATTACATAGCTCATATTACCCTATGTAACACAATACCACACCTTGCAAAACAATATATATACTCATTCGAACCCATCTCATGCTTTAAGAATTTAATTCACTAAATTCTTATTTTAATATTTTCTGAAAATTTAGGTTTTTACATCCTCTCCCCTTATAAGGATTCCGTCCTCGGAATCACCGAAACCTCCTCTTACTTGGGGCTATTTCGAATATTACATATTCTTTTGAATAACTTTATTCATTCTCTTTGTAGAAGTTTTATTATAACTTGCTCACTTGCATTCTACCACATTCTCCTTTTTAACGAACATTCTACTCACTACATTCATCACATAGAAGAATAAGAGTCTTCCATGATTTTTCAATAATCGGGAATTGGTATGAATAACTCAGATTCCAATTTATGCTTAGAGGTCACAAGAACGTGAACTAGTGCTTCAACACAATCATCCACACTACAAACCAGAGTGTTTATCTATCACAAAGACTAAAAACACCCTTCACACGTACACTAGGTGGCCAGCCTATACGTTGGGCCACAACGTAGTGTTTTGTAACGACTACATGCATTACGCTCGGAACCATTGTCCCCGAAAACATGTCCCCTTATAGGGTTGTTCACCTCCGCTTTTCAACGACTGAATCCGCACCAGAGCAATCTGGTTTAGCACAAATATTCAAGAATGCTTGAATTTCACGATTATTTTTTCGACAGTCGTCTAGCCGAATCAATTAGGTTAGACTTTTATCAACAATTTGGACATCAATCTAAATTATTTGGCCAACTTAATTGACCTTCTTCATAAATTAAAAGAAAACAAAAAATTCTTTTATGACATCATGATACCGTACTAGATTAGTAGTACGTTGAGGATTTCGCCATTATGTGACTTTGTCATACTACATTATACCAAAATTGGTTGACGATCTTTCAATCACAACCAACACCAACTGCATTGATGACTCCATCATTTACCATTTTTACACCATATCAAATGATGCACATGGTTAAAAATATATTTTGAAAATTTTCAAATCATTTTTGTCTTAGTCGAAACAATTAACATAGACATAAGAATAACGATGTTGTTTTTAAAACTCATTGGTTCAGTCACTTGACCCAATGTTTTTCTCAAGAAAACAGAGTGCAAACACTAGCACGAAGTCAATAAATTTTTAAAAATCTAGCAGAGCTAGAAGGTTTAGAAAATCCACGCTTCTCCATCAACTTCAATCTTTACTATACCAAAATCTCTTAATTCATAACATGTATATACCCGATATAGTTCATCAAACTTACCACACTTTGGAAGTCCAGGAACTTGCTACAATCATATGAGTTTAAGAACTTATCCTAGTCAGACTATAGGCATCCATTCGCTGAGGGGTTCAAAAATATTTCATATGATTATGAGTCCCGAACTTACCATGTGCATGAGTTTTAAGAACTCGCGCCTAATCTTCATATTCTCTATCTTAATCTTAATAGTCTCTATCTATCAAATATGATATGAGAAAAGAATCACCTTCTCACCATAAGCATATCGATAGCGCGACACCGACATTCCATTGATTATCATTGTGAGGAACAGAGCGTGAGCACAAAGCCTCCGCCCACACAAAGGTTTGTACAACTCAGCTCCCACATGAGTCCTCAACTGAAATCCCACTTAACTCTATCTTACACTTTATTTGATTTTTTCTCGATACGAATTCTTCGTATCTCATCACATACAACTCCTCATGAGTTCACATCGTTCCATTTCATAGTACAATCTCTTATAGCATCAAGTTATACACACTTAGTCGTTACAGACTATTTATCACTTCACAGCTCAATCCGATCACGTCGTGATCATCAATTTACCTTAGGGTTCTTTCCCTATTATCAACAAAACTCCACCCGAGTTCAATCTCATTATCTTTGTCATATAGACACCATCTTAACATTTTTATTGTCGGAGTTAAGAAACTCCTGAATTCTCATTCTCTTGGATACTTCAAGATTCTTCTTTGAATCTTCATTTATATATATTAATCTTTATCTTTCTCTCTCTCAGGTTATAGCCTAAGGTACACTTACCTAAGTTTATAACCTACAGCTTTGATACCAACCTGTGACGCCCCTAAATCCGGGTCCCTTCGAACCACGAATCCGGTCCGCCATAATACTACTATCGTCAAACTATTAATATCCTTTATTCATAACTTAATGAATATAACCTCACTTATTACAATTTAGAATATAAATTCTTTCCATTATCAGGATCTGCACAATGACCCCAAACTTTTATAAGTTTCACAACTTTGTCATTTACTATTCATATATTACATCACATTCGATGTTATATAAATATGCGGAATAATTTAAAAATTTTCAATCTCCTTTGAAATAAATCTTTTATTGATATCTTAACTCGAATCAATTACAAATTCCTGAATCAAATTATTCTATGATTCACTTTATTCAATTTCCATATAGACCTTTACATCTCGATTCGAATTTTTCTATGTATCACATAGTACAACTTTACAACTTATTATGTACTACACATAGTAAACTACTATCAAGTATATCTACTAGAACCTAAACATGGTTCGAGAGCATATATTTAATTAAACAAATCAATCTCCTTTGATGTGATTGAACTTTCTCAATCAAGTAGCATGTAACATTTACCGTGTATCTTTAACCTGCAAAAATAGTTATTTGCAAGGGTGAGCTCGACAGCCCAGCAATTCTAACAGTTTTCATGCAACACATAGCATATAATAGAATATTCAGTTCATACATTCATAATCAATTAATATTTAATACGCATGTTACTTCACACATAACAGGCATAGAGATTTACTAAGATAAGCATATCATCAAAGATCAACTTTCACATTTCATACATATCTCATATGCATTTCATATATATACATCAACCTTCTCATAGCATAATATAGCTCAACTAACAGTTATAGAATTTATATATCAAATAGGAACTGAAAGACTTGCCTGATTCGTAGTTTATGAACTACGACTTAACTGCTTAAAGTTTATCTGTACTTCGTGTATTCCTACACATTTATATAATCATGGATTCAATCCATTAGTTATACATTCATACAGTCTCAATGTAATAATAATGTTACACTGTTCTCTAACTAGCTTCATAAAATATACACTTCACTTTCTCATCACACTCTCGGAATAGCTAGGTACGTATAGATATACCTTAACCACTTGTACTTTACATCACATCCATATATATCTATCACACACTTTGACTCGCTATGTGTTAAACACGTTTAAAACTCATATTGTTAAGTTCAACCGTACACACAACGTCTAACTTAGTTGTAACTTTATACAACATTACCTATATAGCACAAATCAGATTGTAAGACCTCACAATTTCAAACAATGTATCATTACTTTATATCATGTAAACATTCCTTTGAACTTAATGTTCAAAAGTTATGATTAACCTTCATTTTTATCACATAGCATGCTTCTTAACACATTACCTAGCATACTAGTCATATATTACAAGTTAAAGTAATCATATAAGCATGATTCAAACATCATATCGAAAATAGATCACACAACTGACTGCAGTATGGCGCAGATGCGCCCTGTCCAGGCTTAGCGACGGCGCAGCTGCGTTGTCCCCTGGCCAGTCTAAGACTGAGCTTTGCACTTCCTATTTCTGTCCAAACTTTAACATATATATGTACTAATACTCTATCATATATACATGTTAGAGGTGCTCACATAAGCATATGACCACTCTTGAGTTCATTCTCTAGAAGCTTTAACTTACAACTTACATGGTATTATAGCATAACAAGACCATGTAGCTACCATGTTTTAAAACTTGGCTATATATCCACATAGAGGTTTCACGATCTGTTAATACATATGCTTATAATGCTAATATTGTTTATTCACAACTATCATTGTTCACACTTCAAATCATGCTTTAAACTCATTTTTGGTTTAGCTATCAACATGTTTAATACATACAAATTGTGTCTAGGAATATTATAGTCATAACATGACATCCTATCCCTTTAAAATCTATATACTAGAATGATGAAACTATATTTTAGAAATATGTTCAAGGTTGCCTTTGAAATCATTGTTCATGAATGATGCAACATGGCACACATAAGACAACTTTAAAACTCTTATCATAAGTAAATAGGTCATGATATCTTCTTTTCAAGATCAGAATATATAACATGTAACATTGATGCATATTCACCTTAACTGTATCAAGCTTTTTCCCTTAAAACATTTTCTAACACAAAGCTAACAAGTATGATCATGACAAGGACACCATAACACCATAACTTGCTTATTTCTCTCTAAAAGAAATCATGTATGTGAACTACTAAGTTTAGAATTCGTAGAACATGTATTACCTCAAAGTTTATTTTCAAAACTTTAAGTTTTCATTACAAATCTCTTACTAAATCTTGTTGATCACTTCATACTACACAAGAAATCTTTATATCTCATGTTATTCCCCTTTTTAGATATATATTTAGGTCATAACACCAATTCCACAACACACAGCATAAATAAAATCAGCAACTGGTTCTGATATACGACGCAGTTGCGCTACACCCCAGTATAACCAGGGCGTAGCTACGCCAGGTCAGGTTCAGTAACAGTATGTATGCTCTGTTTTGCAGAGTGATTTTTAACTTGGTTTCCAATTATTCAAGCATGCTTCAAACCTTTACTAAAGTGTTTTTACATGCTAGTAAACTTCCTTAACACCTTATAACATGATTATTCATATCAATTAGCAATTGAATTCAAGAATTTTTAAGAATCAAACAATACCCATCTCAAGAACATAATTAGAATTTATACCTTCTTGAGCTTGAATTGAACTTCCTACACTCTGGGTATGCTTCTAAAGTAGCTCAGCAACTTATACTCTGTGACGAACGAGATTTTATAATTAAATTCTAATATTTATTGAATTAAATAAATATTTTTTTTCGATGATTTAATTATTGGATTAAATAATTATTTGATGCAATTGTGGTAGTTTAATTTAATTATATGTGTTACATTTATTAAATTAATGTAAAGAATAATTATTTTTCGAAGTAGGTTATTATGTGAGCCTATTGTATTAAAAAAAATATTTAATAAGCCTAATGTTATTTAAATTAATTTAATTATTAATTAGAGAATTAATAATTTGACATTATTTATTTATGAGAACATTAAATATATGACTATGTGAATTTATGAAAAATTATTATATTTTATTTATATTAAATAAGATATATGAATTATTGTGCAATTGGGTGTAACATTTATTAAACTATATGATAAAGTTTTATTAAATTAAATAGTTTTGTATTATGTTAATCTAGCCAAACATGGCACTAAAGGGAGTTGGGGCCAGTTAAACCATGACTGGGTAACTGACCACCAACGCGTCAGTTGGTTTAATTATTATACGTCTTCTCTTTATTCTTCATTATTTGTCTAAGTCTGAAAATAGAGAAGGAGAGCATTTGAGAGTCAGAGAGAATTTGTGAGATTGATAAAAGATTGTGAGTGTGTAATCAATCAAATACTTGTGAAAGGATCATCATTAATCATCTTTTTATACTCTACAGGGTAATCTCTTCTTTCCCAAATTCCATTTTTACGTCTTTGGGTTTCATAGTTTTTGGCTTTCAAAACCTCTGTTATGTTTCTGTAATTGAGAAATTGTGCTATTATATGGATATATGTAATAATAAGAGTAGCATAACATGTTTTATATATATATTGTATGATTTCATATCCTAAGTGTCGTTAATCTGATCACTTGCTATTTCAAAAATATACAAAGTTTGGGTTTTTGGCCTTATAGCCTTATACGTGATTTTAGTATGTCAAACATAAATGTTTTCATAGATTTTACACTCGTATATTATTGTGCATATTAATACGAAGAGACCAAACTTTAAATGAACGGATTTTGCTTTATAAAGAATTCGTGACGTTGAATTTTAGGAATTTATGTTAAAAACTTCAAGAACTTCAAGAACATAGGAAAATTTTATGTTTTAATTCTGTGATTATATGTTTTAATGGGTTAAAATCACTTTATAGATGTTGTATTATGATTATACATGAATTATAACATGTGGGTATGTCTAAATTCGTGTAGTAATAAATTAAATTGGAGTTTTTGGCTGTGTTCTGCAATTTTCGCGAATTGCAGAACAGTTTCTGGTTCTCCACGGCGCGGCGCCAGTCTCACGCCTAAACATCCGCGCCGCAGCGCCACTGTGCCGCAACGCCAAGATTCCAGCCGCAGTGCCATGTGTCCGGCTGTAGCGCCACGGCGCTGCAGCGCGAATATCAAGTATAACAGTGGCGCCGCAGCGCCACTCTCCAGAATGTCTAGAAATGTAATTTTTTTAAATGATAAGTCTAGCAATGTGTTAGTAACTTAATGTAATGAACATGTAAACATGTTAGAAATATAATGAAATGATAAAATAGTTGTTTAACATGTAAATAACATAATTACATGTGAATTGAATTATTGAATACATAATTAGCTTGATAATTCATGAAGTGCAAATTATGTGACAAAGTGGTAAATTGATTAAGTATAGTCAATAATCAAAGTAGACAAAGAGAATGAGTTTATGATGATTAGTTAAGTTATAATTAACTGGTATTGTGAATGTGAATGGTATGTAGGATTTAATTCAAAAAACGTGATTAGTTAAAGTATAATCTACGCACGAGGCAAGTTCCCTAACCCTACTTGTCATTATTGTTCAAGCTTATTATTTACCTTGAATAAACTATCGTTACTATTATTCAAGTTCAAATGATTTATTAAAGATTGATTATCTTTTCAAAGTATGATTTAGTTATACAATAATTGTTCTATTGTATACTTCTTGAGATTATTATTCAAATTGAATATCATTATTGTTGAACCTTATTAGACTAGTGAAACCTTAATAATTCAACTAGTCCATAGTTGATGAGCGTTCTAAATTTCAGAACCCTTGATGAATTATCCAAACCAAACTTCCTTTGGTGCGGACTTGAATGTCAAACTGAGGTGAACAACCCTGTATAGGGGATTATTTACGCTTTAGCGTTAAGATATTGTGCACAGTATGGTACTAAGGGCTGATCCCCCTAAGTACGAGAAGAAGGTCCATAGTCTTATGACTGTTAAAGGTTTCAAGTATAACCCTTGTTAACCTAGGACATAGTTCAAGGTCTTATGACCCTCAAAATTCTTTTGATTCTTGTTATTCACTCTTGATTCAAAAGTTGAGCTTTTATTCAGATGTCTTTGATTTATTCGCATGCTATTATACTGTTATTTCATTTTTATACTTGTGGGCATTTGTGCTCACTCTTACTTAATAATAACATTGCAGTTAAGAACAAAAGAGCTGACGAACCTTCCACTAGTAAGGGCAAGAGCAAAGTTAGCAAATGATGGAGACTTGTTATTTGATATGACTTGTTATTTTATATGATGTAATTGTTTAAGACTTAAGTTAAAGATGTTGTTTAAGACTTATTTATTTATAATTCCGCACAGATGTTTAAGTTTAGTTTAACCTAGGATTGTATTATTATTCAGATGTTGTAACCCTATAAAGGGAAGGTTTTAATTCTATCTATTGCATGGTTTGCAATTTTTTATGGGTAGGTAGATAGATGATTTTGTATCGTTAACACCGAATCCTGTGGAAATGGAAGTACCGGATTTGGGGGTGTCACATACTCTACACTTAGAATTACTAGACAAGCTTCAAGCAACACAAAAACTGAAATCAAGCTTGTATTTATAGAAAGAGCATGGACTAAACATTGGCATTTGTGACGCCCTCAAATCCAGGTTCTCTAACCTCAGATTCGGTGCTCACGATCTATCATCATCATAAGCATTCTATAACTATTATGAAAATAATAAACATATATTGTTCATTATAATAAAGTTTCATAACATGGTCTCAAGGTCTTCTTAACCTTAACTTAAACACACTATTCATATTACAAAAGGTTTACATAAGAAATCCCATTAGATAATAATAATTAACATTCATTCTAAATTATTCATGGATCTTGCCCTTGCCCTTGCCATTGCCCTTGTTCTTTGTATTGGATCCTTCAGGCTTAGCTGAAATAAATGTCATGATATAGCAAGGGTAAGCAACTAATTTGCTTAGCAAGTTTATATACAAGGGAAATATATCATGACTGGAAAGAAGTTTTGCTTTCAATGTTCAACAATAATATAAAGTTATGAAGGAACGTGAATTAATAATTAATAATTGAATATTCGAATAATTGAATAACATGAACTAAGTGATTTTGAAATAACCATGAACATTTGCCAAGGTTCTCAGTCATTTAAACTGGACCTCTTAATAAGTTTTGGTATTCAAGGGGATCAGCCTTTCATACCTCGTGATTTATGCATAAGCACTTAATAATCCAGCATTGATATCATGCTTTAATTAAATTTGTCCTTTTCTCAGTCAAGAGTTCTTATCATATCAATTTAATAAGAACAGCTTTTTAAAACACATTTGATTTAACAAATTTAAATATGCTTGATCTAGCTGATACAATTAGCATAGATCTATCTCATAAACAGTTCATAAATGAAAGAACTTTAATTTAATTCATAGTTCAATAATAATAGAACAGGAATTCAATTGAACAAAGTGCGAATTTCAATAATCAATATAGATGTAAATAATCATCAATAATTATTCGCTAATATGCTTTGAAAATAATAGCTCGAGTTTGAGTTATGAGACTTGCCTCGTTTGTAGTCTACAGCTACGCAATTAAATTCTATCCGCTAGGCAGTTTAATTATCTTCCTTTGAGAGACCTACAGTTAATCTTTCAATTAGTCATAGCATAACATTAGATTATGTAATTACATAGATATTATATGCTACATTTAATTCTTAAAAATATTATCCTGTCTCGATAATGTTACTATTAAATAACAAATACATTTAATTCCCTTAATATTATTAATCTTGATAATATTTAATTCACCTCTTAGTATTATTAGTTTTCCTAATAATACTTTTATTCTCTTACTAATATTATTAACATCTTAATAATATTTTAATACTTTACTAATATTATTAGTCCTCTTAATAATATTTTAATCATGCATTAATATTATTACCTTAATAATATATTACCTATGCTTTAGTATCATTAATCAATTAATAATACACTTAATCATTTACCAATAGTATTAATATTTTATTTATTTACTAATATTATTAATCATTTAATAATATTTTATTCCTTCACTAACGTTATTACATTAATAACATTTTATTTAATCTCGAATATTATTATTTACTTAATAATATTTTAATCATCCAATAATACTTTTATTTAATATTATTAATCTTTTAATAATATTTTAATCTAAGATTAATATTTTAATCTAATATTATTAATCATTTAATAATACTTAATCATTTATTAATGCTTAAATCAAATGTTATTAACCATTTATTTAATATCCATAAAAGGTCATAAATAATATTTCTTATTATAAATTACCAAAATGCCCTAAAATAGTCATAATATTATATATTAGGAGTATTTAAGCATTAAAATCATATTTTTCTTATTTAAGACATCATTTAACTATTTATTTCCTTTTATTAATAATTTAGTCATTTTTAGAAAAAATAGCAAACTGATTCCAAAAATTCTCATTTTCTGTATTTGGATATTATATGAACCAACAATGATCCCCAAAGTTTTTTGGAATTTTAGAAAATGATTTACTAATTTTAAAGTGCCCAAAACACTCGGATCTTACTTCATTTTTCATAAATCGAGTTTTGCTCAGAAAATTCTGAAATTTTCAGGGTATACCCTCATAACATATATGAACCTATTGAAAAAATTTCGAAAGTTTCCAGTGTATACACAGTGAGATATTCAGTTGTTAATATTTAGGAGTCCTTTACGGAAATAGCCATTACGCACAACTTATAACTCGAAACGCATCCGTTCTTTTTCCTACACGTAGATAACTTCTTAAGGTACCTCTGTGATTTTTCCCAAATTTTTAAAAGACTTGCAACTGACTAAAACAGCCTCATGAAAAACGGGAACAGTAGCTTTTTAGGGTTTCTAAAGCTTTAAATTCCTATGTGGACTATTTTGGGAAGAACAGCCCCCAACGCTTCAATACTTACTAGATTTGTGTTCTACCACTTGGGTTTACTAGATAACTCATGTATCTAGCACCCCCCCCCCTTCGACGGATCACAAATCCAAGTTGTAAAACTTGAGTTACACAAGATTTAGTGGAAGAAAAACAAGGGTTTCACCCCTTGGAGAACATATGCTCATTTTCTTCCTCTAAACCTTTGATCTAACACTCAAGATACTTAGTTCCATACATGATGATATGTAGAACTAGGGTACTTTGAGTATTAGACCATAACCCCCATATATGATGAGGTAAAAACCAAAAATAGAAGAAGAATTAGAAAAAGAATGGAAGAGAACCTCACCTAGTTTTCTTTGCTCTCCTTCTTGTTCTTCCAAAGTAGGTTATGAATTTAGGATGCATGAACAATAAACTCCTCTCCTTCTCTAGAATCTGAACTTTTCCTCTCTCTCCCTTGCTAAGCTTTGTGTTTTGATGGGTTGGGAGAAAATAGAAGAAGAAGAAGAGTGGTGGAGGAGTAAAATGAAATGAGATAGATATTATGTTGGTGAATTGGAGTGGAATGCTAATATCCTCCATGTTTCTTTTTCCCCATGAAAAAAAGGGTTAGCCTTATCCCTTCCTAATCATGCCTAATCATGCCATTAAGGTTGCTAATTAAGCTTTCCACCAATGGGAGCATGACACACTTGTCCTTGTGTGTAAGACTTCTACTTATAGAACTTGATTAGCTTAATATTCTTGCCTTAAAAAGGCTAATGTGGCCAGCTATATATGTTCTCACTAATTCCTTCATTTAGCTTTTATTTTAATGCATAAATTAGATAAATCAAATGTCTAAAATACCCTTAATCAAGTGAGCTAAGTTTGGGCTTGCATTTTATTTCTTTTGGGCTTCTCCTTTAATTGTTTTGGGCCATGTAATAAACATAGTCTAACAATTTTAATATATGTTATCCAAATTATTTATTTAGGGTTTCCATTCCCAATCTTATAATTTAATTACCTATACATGTGATTTTAGCTTATAACCTAATTAGGTTCACAAAAATTAGGTTTAAAATTATTAGTCACTTGAAATAATAAGATTATCCACTAAAGTTAGTATACATATTAAATACTAACCTCTCCTTATTACCATAACCCTTAGGTTATTTAATTGTTTCACCTAATGTATAATTAGGTTACGAAGCTTTCATTTTTAATAGAATCTATAAATGTACATATCCATACTTAGTATATATGTTAATTGACCAATGCACCACTTCACATATGTTGTCACATATTAACTCACTATATAACACAAGGTTTTAAAAATTCAATAATGTACATACATATATAGTGACTTAAAATTCACGGTTATTACAGCATTACACTAAGGTTTGATTCATGGTATAATGGAGGGACACATTGGTTAATCAAGAGTTGATCAACCACCCTTACCAACCCACTTCTTAGCAAATAATCACCTATTCAATAGCCTTTTTGGAAAAATACGTAACTTAGCTTCTGAGTCACATAGGTTATCCACATATACACAACCCTATTCTTAGGTTATATTGTATACACATAACATCCATACATGGGTTATAACATAATGTCACAATATAATTTTTATAATTAACATTTTAAGGTAGTAGATGTGATATGGAAATGTAACATACATATAATCTGTGTACATTTTATCACACCGGTATATTTTATTAAAATAATAGTTTACAATATGTTCATGGTATTTAATATATGCCCACATACATATTGTCACATACACATTTCATGATGTATTCATATCATATGATTTCCATAAATCTCAATTTATGGTCACTATATATAGTATAGTCACATAAGTGTCGCACTACACTATATAATGCAGTTGTATTCCATATATATAATGTAAGACCCCAACTTATTAATGAATAAAATCAAATTTTCTATAAATATTATTGTGAATAATAAGGGGCTAATTTGATATAATACTTTGGTTATGGGTGAAATGTGTAAATTTTGCAAAATAAGCAAGTGGTTATAAAATATTCATTTTGTCGGGGAATATTCGTTTGGTCGTGGAATATTCTTGCTGTCGGGGAATATTCGTACGACGGCGCAGCCTTGTGTGGGCCCCATAACGGAAAGCGATTGGATGAAGAAAACGACAAGTATAAATAACGGCGTAGTTGTTACCGTTAATACTGTTAGAATACCCGGTGGTTAAAATACAGTAGCACGCGGTATTGCACCAATTATTGATTCTTACGTAAGAAGGCACTACTCAATAATTGTTACAGTAGTTATTGTTCAATATTTTATTTTATTGATTCAATAATTGTTGCATTGATATTTTATATTATTGTTGTTTCAATAATTGTTGCTGCACAGTATTTTCCATTATCAGATCAATAATTCATATTATTTGAATAATATTATTATATAACATTATTGGCAATGTCTAGAAAGTTCTGTCTAAGGAGAGGTTTGGTCATCTAATTGCGCGCCAGTAAGGAGAAATCCTTATTGGAAAGCCCCCTCTTTCCTGGGAACGGCCTGGTTGTCATAAATGTGATTCTGTAATATTATTTGTGAATAATTAATTATTGATTCATATGATAAGGAAATATTTATTTTATGTGGATATAAATGAGGGATATATTTTTGTGGTTAAAAATGAAGGAGTTAATGTTGAGGTGTTTTATCAGTATTTTTATCGGAATGGAGGTATTAAAAATCAAATCAGGATTTTTGAGAAATATTGCGGGTGTTATAATTTTTAATCCGACCATTGGATCGTGGTAATTTTTGGATATGTTATACATATATAAGTTGAGTATATGTCCACAAATTTTGAACCGTTAAAAATGAACGTATGATTTATTATGAATTTTACGAGATGACTGGTTCAGAAATTGTTAAATTTTCGGAGTTTATCATTTTGATGGAAAATTCTAGAATTGGTGGGCCCCACTTGTGGTTGGTGAAGAAATGTGCTGAATTATATTTCAAATGTGGTGGGTGGGAATAGTAGCAGGTAAAGCCATCAGGTTGCAGGTCAAACCTACTAAAATTTTCCTATAAATAGAGGGCTAAGTTAGAATTGAAAATCACACCAGAAACAAGTTTTCTCTCTTTCTCTCTCTAGATTATTGAGTGTATTTTGTGAGTATTTAGATACTTTGAGAGTTTCTATTCATCAGAGCAAGTTTCTTTCAGCCTTATACCGGTATTCCGACCAGAAGTACTGATATCTTGAGGTAAGGGATATTATTTTCTTCTTAAATGATATTATTTTCTTCAATATCATTATGCTGAAATATTGATATGAGTTTTTATCAAATTTAGAACTTTTTGTGTCGGGGTTACTATTCATGTATACGACACTATTCACGTATACGGCACTATTCACGAATACGGCACTATTCACCGAAAAATAAAAGTTTTCCTTTTTGTCCAAGATGTCTATTGTGGTTACTATCTTTGATTGTATCCATGTTTTGATCTTTATTTTTGAATTTTGCTTCACAATTGATTATTATTAAGTATTATTGATCTTGGATAAACTGTTATACGAATCCCTACTATTTGTCCTTCTGTCTCATTGGATTCGTTCTCTTTAAGATATTTTTCATCATCCTCAGTCCTAAATGATAATATTAATGAATATCTTTGGCCTGTAGTGCAAAGATGAACAGGTGTTGAGATGAACATGACTGACAGGTGATACAAATGAATATCTTTGGCCTGTAGTGCAAAGATGAATATTTGGATAAAGATGATTATTAATTGATGTTACAGGGATAAAATATTGATGATGGACTTTTAAATCTTAGAAGATAGTAGAATTCTTTCTCTACTTGACTCTTCTAATGGTTTGTTGTTTCCGCTGCAGTTGTTGATCTAAAACTTGTTGTCGATTATATTCTATCAGATTTTTCCCTGTTGAAGACTAACGATAATTTGTTTGTATATTATCTTAGTCATAATATTCTTTACTGGGCTAGTTGAGCTCACCCTTTTCCTTTTTGTTCTATTTTTCTTCTCAGGAGGTGAGAACATAGCAGGATCTAGTCGGGGTATGGAGTGATGGTTCTAGAAAGATGTTTTAGCAGTCCTCACTATTTCTGTAAAATAGTATTTGAATAATTGTAATGGGGATTTATTTGAGTGTGGATATTGTCTAGAAGACAATATTTGTATTTAAACTCACAGTATGTGTTGTCGTATTTTGCACGACATTTGTATTATTGAAGTTGTAGTTTGCTTTCTGTACCATGTATTTGGCGACTCAGAATGGGTGTTGTATACCTATTTTGGGGGCGTCACAGTTGGTATCAGAGCTTAGGGATATGATCCCTGGCTGAGATGTGAGACAAGAACTAGGAGGGGAGAGACGGGGAATTCCTTCACTAGTATGACTTGACTAAGTTTATTTGGTGTTTATTTGGTCGGTCAGAGTATAGGGATAATATATGACATGACTATTAACCCTTGTTTTATGGCAGTATTTAAGAATGGCAGCTGAGAACGTTAATAATGGAGTAAATCAGACCGTGGAGACACCTTTGATCACCACCCAGGGGAACGTGCAACAGGAAGGCAATATTCCTCCTGTAAACAACGTTACCGAGCAAACGATGAATGATAGAATGTTTAGGAGCTTTTTGCAGTTCATGCAAAATCAGACGAGGGAGACTCGTGTGCAGAATACGGGTGGAAATGATAACGCGCGGTTTGTCACAGCTAAGCAGTTCAAAGAATTGGGACCACCAGAATTTAAGGGAAAGCCGGATCTGATCATGACGGAAACGTGGGTCAAGCAAATTACCAAGATATTCGATGTCTTGGGATGCACGGAGGAACAAAAGGTTCCATTTGCCACCTTTATGTTCCGCGGTGAGGCAGACTACTGGTGGGAGTCTGTGAAGCGTACCCAGCCTGACGCACTCAACATGTCCTGGGAAACATTTCAAAAACTGTTCAATGACAAGTACTTTCCTGAAAGTATTCGTCATATGAAGGAGGTAGAGTTTATCAGACTGGAACAAAACAACATGACGGTGTCCCAGTACGAGGCGAAGTTTGCAGAGTTATCCAGGTTTGCACCTCATTTGGTCGAAAATGAGGAACGAATGACAAGGATGTTTCTGAGAGGTCTAAAACCCGAGATTCGACAATATCTTATCTCTCATAAATTTTCTTTATATTCAGATGTTGTAAATAGGGCTCAATTATTAGAGCGAGATAATGAGTATGTGCAACCGAGGGACCACAACCAGGGTCATACCGGTGGCGGCAGTCATCGAAGTAATGAAAACCAGCAGGGAGGAAAATATTCGGACAAAAGCGGTAACCACTCTGGTGGTAATCGTGGTCGTGATAATAGAAGGAGCGAGTCGGGAGGAGATTTCAAGAAGAGAAGGTACAACAATGATAATGTGAAGACGTCAGCACAAACATCAACTGTTTCTAGGGGAGGAGAACGACCACCGGTCGTATGTTACAAATGTGGAAAAGAGGGACATATCAGCCCAAACTGCCCACAACAATCCAAGGTATGTTATAACTGTGGAAAGGAGGGTCATATAGCTCGAGAGTGTTCTGTAGCAAAACCAAGTTCAGCGGGGATGGTGACTCCAAAAGCTGTCCCGAATAAGTCGAAATCAGCGGTTCCTGGAAGGGCGTTTGTCGTTACTGGCCAAAACGCGAGAAACCCGAACGAGGTGATCACGGGTAAGCTAATCTTGAATTCTTGCGAAGTTTATACCTTATTAGATACCGGTTCTACCCATTCATTTATTTCTCCTGCTTGTGCTCAACGTTTAAACTTGACTCCGGAGAAATTAAACTTTGATTTATCTGTGGAAACTCCGTTAGGAGAAACTTTCGTTACATCGACTGTTTATAAATCTTGTTTGATCCAAGTTGGTACTATCACATTACCTGTTGATCTTATCTCTTTAAAGATACTTACTTTTGATGTGATTTTAGGAATTGATTGGTTAACCACTCATCATGCTAAAATTGATTGTTTTCGTAAGGTTGTTAGTTTTCATATTCCTAACCAACCTGTCATACGAATTCAAACTACTAAACCACTAAAATCAGTCACTGTCATATCGAGCCACAAAGCTATTCGTTTATTGAAAAACGGATGTCAAGCTTTCTTAGCCCATGTAATGGATTTGAACAAAGACAAGTCAGATTTGAATAATATTTCTATTGTTAGAGAATTTCCCGATGTATTTCCTAAAGAACTTCCTGGTCTACCCCCAGAACGTGAAGTTGAATTCTTTATTGACCTTGAACCCGGTACAAAGCCCATTTCTAAAACTCCATATCGAATGGCTCCTATTGAACTTCAGGAGTTAAAAGTCCAACTACAGGAGTTGTTGGACATCGGTTTTATTCGTCCTAGTACGTCTCCTTGGGGTGCTCCTGTTTTATTCGTAAAGAAGAAAGACGGGAGTATGCGACTTTGTATCGACTATCGAGAATTGAATCATGTCACTATCAAGAATAGGTATCCGCTACCTCGCATTGATGACCTGTTCGACCAGTTACAAGGAACACAATTCTTTTCAAAGATCGACCTTCGTTCTGGATATCATCAGCTGAAGATTAAAACTGAGGATATTCCAAAGACTGCCTTCAGAACTCGGTACGGGCATTATGAATTCTTAGTAATGTCTTTTGGATTGACTAATGCTCCTGCTGCCTTCATGGATATGATGAACCGTGTATTCAAAGAATATTTGGATTAGTTCGTTGTTGTCTTTATTGATGACATCCTCATCTATTCCAAAAGCCGTGAAGATCATGAGCGCCATTTGAAGCTGGTACTGCAAAGGCTTCGTGAAAATAAGTTATATGCCAAATTGAAGAAATGCGAGTTCTGGCTTGAGGAAGTAGCATTCCTTGGGCACGTGGTGTCAAAACATGGAGTATCTGTCGACCCGGCGAAGATTGAAGCCATACAAAGTTGGGAGCAACCGAAGTCGATAATCGAAGTACGTAGCTTTCTAGGCTTAGCTGGTTATTATCGGAGATTTGTGGAAGGATTTTCTCGAATCGCTACTCCGTTAACTTAGCTGACTCGGAAAGATACAAAATTTGTATGGAGTGAGGAATGCGAGAAGAGTTTCCAAGAACTCAAGAGGAGACTTATTTCGGCACCTGTTCTGACAATACCATCTGGTTCGGATGGATTTGTTATCTACAGCGATGCTTCAGGCAAAGGGTTAGGATGTGTTCTCATGCAACATGGGAAAGTCATAGCCTATGCCTCACGACAACTCAAAGAATATGAGAGGAATTATCCTACTCATGATTTGGAGTTGGCAGCAGTCGTTTTTGCGTTGAAGATCTGGAGACACTACCTGTATGGGGAGAAAGTGGAGATCTATACAGATCATAAAAGCCTCAAATATTTCTTCACCCAAAAGGAACTCAACATGCGGCAGCGACGTTGGCTCGAGCTGTTGAAAGATTACGATCATATCATCCAATATCATCCTGGAAAAGCAAACGTAGTAGTTGACGCATTGAGTAGAAGATCATATGCGGGTACGAGTGCAATATTGTTAACACAAAGGCCCATTTTGTATGACTTACAAAGGATGGAGATAGAGATGAAGGCTCCAAGTACCCACATGATGATATCAAATATACGAGTAGAACCGACTTTAATCGATAAAGTTAAAGCTGCTCAAGCTACGGACATGGAGCTGATGCGTATGAAGAAGAAAGTGCAAGAAGGTGCTATTCCAGAAGCAAGAATCGATGAAGAAGGAATACTTCGAGTCAACTCCAGACTTTGTGTTCCTAACGATTTTGACTTGAAGCATAGAATAATGATGGAGGCACACAACACACCGTTTGCAATCCATCCTGGGAGTACCAAAATGTATCACGATCTTCGACATACATTTTGGTGGAGCAATATGAAAAGAGAGATCGCGGAGTTTATCTCGAGGTGTTTAACTTGTCAACGTGTAAAGGCGGAGCATCAAGTGCCAAAGGGTCCATTGCAACCACTTGAGATCCCGAAATGGAAGTGGGAACACATTACTATGGATTTTGTTACGGGTCTTCCCAAGGTTTCTCAAGGCATAGATGCGATTTGGGTTATTGTTGATAGATTAACCAAATCCGCTCATTTCTTGCCGATACGTGAGACTTATTCCCTTGAACGTCTTGCTAGTATGTACGTGAACGAGATTGTGAGATTGCATGGCATTCCAGTATCCATAGTTTCGGATCGTGACCCAAGATTCACTTCACGATTTTGGGTTAGCTTGCAGAAAGCTATAGGCACGGATTTACGATTCAGTTCGGCATACCATCCTCAAACGGACGGACAATCAGAGAGGACTATTCAAACTCTTGAAGATCTATTAAGACTTTGTGTCCTAGATCTCAAAGGGAGTTGGGATAAGTACCTACCATTGGTGGAATTCTCCTACAACAACAGTTATCAGGCGAGCATAGGTGTGGCTCCATTCGAGGCGTTGTATGGAAGAAAATGTCGTTCTCCAGTATGCTGGGACGAGGTGGGTGAAGCAACATTGTTGGGACCAGAGTTGGTACGCATTACTACAGAGAAGATCCAAACGATTCGACAACGTATACAAACGGCACAGGATCGACAAAAGAGTTATGCGGATCTTCATTGGAAGGACGTGGAATTTAATATTGGGGATCATGTATTATTACGTGTTGCACCATGGAAGGGAGTTACAAGATTTGGGAAGAGAGGAAAGCTCAATCCAAGATTTATTGGTCCATTTGAGATTCTTGAGCGAATAGGAAATGTGGCATATAGACTCGCATTACCTCCAAGCATGTCTCGTGTTCATAATGTTTTTCACATATCTATGCTTCGTAAATATGTTAAAGACCCGAACCACATTATTGAGTTAGAACCAGACGAGATAGTTGAAGATTTAACGTACGAAGAGGTACCTGTTAAGATCTTGGATAGGAAAGAGCATGTCCTACGCACGAAGGTTATACCACAAGTTAAGGTTTTGTGGAGAAACCATGCTATTGAAGAAATGACCTGGGAGTTGGAATCAGAAATGAAAGCGAGGTATCCTCACCTTTTTGAAACATCAGGTACGTACGTCAATTTCGAGGACGAAATTTCATAAGGAGGGGAGGTTGTAAGACCCCAACTTATTAATGAATAAAATCAAATTTTCTCTAAATATTATTGTGAATAATAAGGGGCTAATTTGATATAATACTTTGGTTATGGGTGAAATGTGTAAATTTTGCAAAATAAGCAAGTGGTTATAAAATATTCATTTTGTCGGGAAATATTCGTTTGGTCGTGGAATATTCTTGCTGTCGGGGAATATTCGTACGACGGCGCAGCCTTGTGTGGGCCCCATAACGGAAAGCGATTGGATGAAGAAAACGACAAGTATAAATAACGGCGTAGTTGTTACCGTTAATACTGTTAGAATACCCGGTGGTTAAAATACAGTAGCACGCGGTATTGCACCAATTATTGATTCTTACGTAAGAAGGCACTACTCAATAATTGTTACAGTAGTTATTGTTCAATATTTTATTTTATTGATTCAATAATTGTTGCATTGATATTTTATATTATTGTTGTTTCAATAATTGTTGCTGCACAGTATTTTCCATTATCAGATCAATAATTCATATTATTTGAATAATATTATTATATAACATTATTGGCAATGTCTAGAAAGTTCTGTCTAAGGAGAGGTTTGGTCATCTAATTGCGCGCCAGTAAGGAGAAATCCTTATTAGAAAGCCCCCTCTTTCCTGGGAACGGCCTGGTTGTCATAAATGTGATTCTGTAATATTATTTGTGAATAATTAATTATTGATTCATATGATAAGGAAATATTTATTTTATGTGGATATAAATGAGGGATATATTTTTGTGGTTAAAAATGAAGGAGTTAATGTTGAGGTGTTTTATCAGTATTTTTATCGGAATGGAGGTATTAAAAATCGAATCAGGATTTTTGAGAAATATTACGGGTGTTATAATTTTTAATCCGACCTTTGGATCGTGGTAATTTTTGGATATGTTATACATATATAAGTTGAGTATATGCCCACAAATTTTGAACCGTTAAAAATGAACGTATGATTTATTATGAATTTTACGAGATGACTGGTTCAGAAATTGTTGAATTTTCGGAGTTTATCATTTTGATGGAAAATTCTAGAATTGGTGGGCCCCACTTGTGGTTGGTGAAGAAATGTGCTGAATTATATTTCAAATGTGGTGGGTGGGAATAGTAGCAGGTAAAGCCATCAGGTTACAGGTCAAACCTACTAAAATTTTCCTATAAATAGAGGGCTAAGTTAGAATTGAAAATCACACCAGAAACAAGTTTCTCTCTTTCTCTCTCTAGATTATTGAGTGTATTTTGTGAGTATTTAGATACTTTGAGAGTTTCTATTCATCAGAGCAAGTTTCTTTCAGCCTTATACCGGTATTCCGACCAGAAGTACTGATATCTTGAGGTAAGGGATATTATTTTCTTCTTAAATGATATTATTTTCTTCAATATCATTATGCTGAAATATTGATATGAGTTTTTATCAAATTTAGAACTTTTTGTGTCGGGGTTACTATTCATGTATACGACACTATTCACGTATACGGCACTATTCACGAATACGGCACTATTCACCGAAAAATAAAATTTTTCCTTTTTGTCCAAGATGTCTATTATGGTTACTATCTTTGATTGTATCGATGTTTTGATCTTTATTTTTGAATTTTGCTTCACAATTGATTATTATGAAGTATTATTGATCTTGGATAAACTGTTATACGAATCCCTACTATTTATCCTTCTGTCTCATTGGATTCGTTCTCTTTAAGATATTTTTCATCATCCTCAGTCCTAAATGATGATATTAATGAATATCTTTGGCCTGTAGTGGAAAGATGTATGATTACTTGATGAATATCTTTGGCCTGTAGTGCAAAGATGAACAGGTGTTGAGATGAACATGACTGACAGGTGATACAAATGAATATCTTTGGCCTGTAGTGCAAAGATGAATATTTGGATAAAGATGATTATTAATTGATGTTACAGGGATAAAATATTGATGATGGACTTTTAAATCTTAGAAGATAGTAGAATTCTTTCTCTACTTGACTCTTCTAATGGTTTGTTGTTTCTGCTGCAGTTGTTGATCTAAAACTTGTTGTCGATTATATTCTATCAGATTTTTCCCTGTTGAAGACTAACGATAATTTGTTTGTATATTATCTTAGTCATAATATTCTTTACTGGGCTAGTTGAGCTCACCCTTTTCCTTTTTGTTCCATTTTTCTTCTCAGGAGGTGAGAACATAGCAGGATCTAGTCGGGGTATGGAGTGATGGTTCTAGAAAGATGTTTTAGCAGTCCTCACTATTTCTGTAAAATAGTATTTGAATAATTGTAATGGGGATTTATTTGAGTGTGGATATTGTCTAGAAGACAATATTTGTATTTAAACTCACAGTATGTGTTGTTGTATTTTGCACGACATTTGTATTATTGAAGTTGTAGTTTGCTTTCTGTACCATGTATTTGGCGACTCAGAATGGGTGTTGTATACCTATTTTGGGGGCGTCACATATAATATATTTAATATCTCCTTTTTACTATTTACCACCTATTGGCATAGAAATAAATAACACATATCTTTTAGAGTACACCTTTAATTGCCTCATTACAATAAATATAAATCTTATAATATTTGTAACCATTATACTTATTATCATGCTATCACTTGCAATAATAATAATAATAATTCAATATACCATCAAATAATTACTAGATACTAATATATTGTCCATAACAATAATTAATATTATAAGACAATGTACCTCACCACTGTGCCACACAAGGCATATCTTACAAGCTCGATCTTAAGCTTCTCTCATTCTCCACACTTATTATTCTTTCAATATAATAACAATTAACTATATGTACGACACATGTACATATATTATTTATAGAAAATAGATAATGAGTTTATTTTCTATTATAATAAATTATTTCCATCAATTTATTTACACATAGCAAATACGTTTTAATACAATTACTATATTATTAATCATACCCTATACAAAAATATATAAGGTAATATTATTATTCAAAAATAACATTTCCTCCTTTTATTATAATAACTCATTATTAGAAATATATAATTATTATGCATTCTTCGAATAGAATATAATATTCTATAATACCACTTAATTAACCATATTTAATCCGGTTTAATTAATTAAGCATTTATTCAAGTCATGTTTTGCTAACTAAATTTCTTCATGAACACTTAGTCACCATTCATGACCTTATAAGAGTTATTAGTATGCATGGCTTGCAATCACATTTTTACAAACTGACTCAGAGTTTTCTACAGACTGGCGCAGCTGCACTAGTCACAAACTTGGAAATTACGCAGCTGCGCCATACCAAAATCAGTGGCAGACCATTTCTACATCAGTAGAACTAAAACTTACGCTTCTAAATACTTTACATATCCTCCTTAAGTGTTAACTCATCTAACATCAATGCCCTCTTTGATTCCACATCATCGGTTACTATTTTCCTTAACAACTTAAGGATCGCACTTCGAGTTTTAAAACTCTATTTCCCTGATTAGTTTAACCAACTATACATATCCTCTATGGTTTCATACCACCAATAACACAAAACTTGAATGCCACACATATATACATACCTTTCATTTCACTCCTTGTCGTGTATTGAATTACGTAATAATTCTCTAACCATCTTAAAGGTATAACTGTCATCTACTCTCGTCAACAACGTATATATATACCAGTCTAAACCTAGCACGCGTCGAGCCTTTAATAGTATTCAATATAGTACACTGAGTGGTTTCCCACAAACAACCAACAAATTAGTTTTCGTCTCGTCTACACTATTTTCATAGTGAGTTAGATCGGTTACTAATTCGTATATACCTCCACTCTCTGAAGGAATCGTTTAGCCCAGCTCCTATACATCCACCATTAAAGAGTACGGTTGCACTGCTTTAAACTTGATATGTACTCGTACAAATACTCAGAAAATTGGTGATTATCAAATATATTTAATGTCACCAACTTACTATGATAAAAATAATTCCACATAAATTATTTAATCATCAATAGATAAATTTTATCCACCTTCTTACTAATTCCTATCTACAATATATAATAATGATATATATTCATTAAACACAACATTACATATTACATAGCTCATATTACCATATGTAACACAGTACCACACCTTGCAATACAATATATATACTCATTCGAAGCCATCTCATGCTTTAAGAATTTTATTCACTAAATTCTTATTTTAATATTTTCTGAAAATTCGGGTTCTTACAAAGACTCCATATGAGATGTGGACAGGGAAGAAACCTAGTCTTAAGCATATTAAGATTTGGGGATTTCCAGCTTATGTGAAAAGGTTTCATAATTATAAGCTTGGGACAAGATCTGATAAGTGTACTTTTGTGGGATATCCTAAAGAAAGTTTAGGATATTATTTTTACAATCCTACTGAACAAAGGTATTTGTTGCCAAACATGTTTCCTTCTTGGAAAAGGAGTTTATCCTTGAAGGGGCCAGTGGGAGGGAAAATAGATCTTAAAGAAATTCAAGAACCACAAACCACTACAGATCAAATGGATAAACCTGTCCAAGTAGAGATTCCTTCTGTACCACACCCTATTCGTAAATCTTGAATAGTACCAAAGATACCTGATAGGTATGGACTTGTCATAGAATATGATGATGAGGTACGCATCATAGATGATGATGATCCATTAAATTACGAATAGGCTATGAGTAATAAAGACTCAAAGAAGTGGCAAGAAGCCATGAAATCCGAGATGGACTCCATGTATGAAAACCAAGTATGGACTTTGGTTTCACCACCTGAAGGCATTAAGCCTATTAGGTGTAAATGGGTCTTTAAAAGAAAGACTGGAGCAGATGGCAGGTAGAGACCTATAAGGCCCAACTAGTCGCAAAAGGTTTCAAACAAAGACAAGGAATTAACTATGACGAAACCTTCTCACCAGTAGCGATGCTCAAGTCCATTCGAATTTTGCTTGCGATTGTAGCTTACCATGACTACGAAATCTGGCAGATGGATGTGAAAACGGCCTTCCTCAATGGGAAACTTGAGGAGGATGTGTATATGACACAACCAGAGGGATTTGTTTCAAAGGTTGAAATAAATCAAGTATGTAAGCTACAACGATCCATTTATGGATTGAAGCAAGCTTCTCGTATGTGGAACATCCGTTTTGATGAGACAATCAAAGAGTTTGATTTTATCAAAAATGAGGATGAACCATGTGTGTACAAGAAGGTTAGTGGGAGCGTTGTTTCATTCCTCGTATTATATGTTGATGATATATTACTAATAGGGAATGATATTCCTATGATACAATCAATTAAAATCTGGTTATCTAAACACTTCTCCATGAAGGACTTGGGAGAAGCATCCTGTATTTTGGGGATAAAGATCTATAAAGATAGATCTAAAAGGATACTTGGCTTGTCCCAAGGAACGTACATTGACTCAATGCTAAAGAGGTTTAGCATGGAAGATTCCAAAAGAGGTCTCATGCCCATGAGCCATGGAATAAATCTCTCTAAGAAACAAGCCCCAAAGACACCTGAGGAGAGAGACCGTTTGAGTAAGATTCCTTATGCATCAGCAATAGGATCTATCATGTATGGTATGATATGTACAAGACCAGATGTCGCTCATGCACTTAGTGTAACGCCCCCAAAATAGGTCCATTCCATCCAACCTATTCTGAGTCGCCAAATACATGGTACAGAAAACAACTACAACTTTATTACAACAATTGTCGTGCAAAATACAACAACACATATGCTATGAGTTTGGGTACAAATATATACCAACTGTGACTCATGTCCCAACCTTGGATAGCACGTCACAATGACACCTTACATAAAGGTATAGTCAAAAACTGTTTTAGAAATTAGAATATTTGGGAAGTGCTCAAGGAAACCTTCATACATGGGAGGCCATGTATCTAGGTTATGATAGATATCATATCCCACAGAATTATCCTCGGTTGACCCAATAGACCCCAAAGAAAAATGAGAAGATTACTATCATATTCTTTCCAATGGTGAGTCTTCTCTTGACATAACATTATCTCCACCGTCTCTAATTGAGAATTATACTTCAAACAAACACCAAGATTATATAGGTAGTGCTCGTAGATATACTCGGCAAGTGGATAAGCACATCCCTGTCTTATGATGACACGAGATTGTATATCATTAGACATCTTGTATGATAGTGGCAAAACACCATTCCAACGTTGGGTTCGCCTCACCCTAGATGATTCACCAAATATAACTACTAAATGATGACCACCGTTATATTCTCCTGTTACCCCCGCTCGACCCAGCTACACTTTTATTACCTGAAAGGAATTGTGAAATAGAAGGGTGAGCACAACTAGCTCAGTAAAGAATATCATGACTAAAGATAATTAAATTATCAATAGCCTTCAACAGAATTAAATCAGAGATTTAGAACATATGGTAGATGATAAAAATTTTCAACCATAGTTGCAGCGGAACGAGCAATCCATTAGAAGAGTCAAATAGACCATAAAGTCTATTATCTTCTCCATATTAAAAGTCCACCAGCAATGTTTTATCCCTGTAACATCAATCAACAATTCCTGTCCACAATCACATGTATAACTCATAATCATAATTGTAGTTCTAAATTTCTCTTCTCATCCAGAACAAAGATAATTTTCATCACTTGTCTTTACCTGAAACATCAAAGATCATGGTTATACCAAATCACAGTTCCTGTTCATAATCATACTAATAAATTTATCTTTGCACCACGGGCCAAGGATATTCATCAACAGTTCATCTTTACACTACATGCCAAAGATATTCAACAACAAGTCATCTTTGCACTACGGGCCAAAGATATTCATCAACAACTCATAGTGCAAATATCTTGAATCAAATAGTCATCTTTGTACTATGGCCAAAGATATTCATCAACAACTCATCTTTAAACTACAGGCCAAAGATATTCCTCAATAGTTCATATTTGCACTACAGGCCAAATATATTATTATCTCAAAGAAATATATAATCAATTCAGAATTTATATAACCAATAATTATAACCACGTTGATCATTTCACCTTTGCACTTAAGCTAAAGATATTCAATTATAAATTCAATGGTCATGATCATACCAGTCAACAATTCAACTTTGCACTACTGGCCAAAGAGAACCCATAGTCATGATCGTACCAAAAATCTACCCATCTTTACACTCAAGTCAAAGAGAAATATCATCAGTAGGGTTATAAAAATGTTATATATGATAAAAAAATAATATGATCAACATATAGTTTTAATCTCAAGAGTAATATTCATAAATCAACTATAATTTGGTTAGAAAAAGAAACCAATTTTGTCATGAATAGTAACTCGTGAATAGTAACCCATGAATAGTAACTCGTGAATAGTAACTCATGAATAATAACTCATAAATAGTAACTCGTGAATAGTAACTCATGAATAGTAGCTCATGAATAGTAACTCATGAATAGTAACTCATGAATAGTAACTCGTGAATAGTAACTCGTGAATAATAACTCATGAATAGTAACCTCGACATGAAAAGATAAGAATTTCACAAGAAAAATCTTACCAATATTCCGGTATAATGATATTGAAAGAAATAATATCATTTTTTAAAAAATAACATCCCTTATTATCCCTTACTATCCCCTACCTCAAAAGAGCAGTACTCCTGACTGGAATAACGCTGAACGAATTTGCACCGTATAGCAACACTCAAGATATCAAAATACTCACAAGAATATACTCGATAATATAGAGAGAGAAATAGAGAGAAAACTTCAGTTTCTGGTGCGATTTTCAATTCTAACCTAAACACCCTATTTATAGGAAATTGCTTAGAATACCAAAGCAGAAAATTTAATATAATATTAATATATATATATATATATATATATATATATATATATTAATATATATATATATATATATATATATATAAATTTTCAAGCCCACCTTTAAAGATCTGAATTCAGCACACTTTAACAACCAGTGGGCCCCACCATCTCACAAAAAAACATTTTTCTCAAAATAATTAACTTAAACTCCCAAAAATCAATTATTTCGGAACTTCGGAACTTCAATAATTCATAATAAATAGCCCTTTGATCAGAAAATTCGAATCTCGCGAGTTTTTATAGGAAATTCAATTCTCTACAACTTTGCAGAAGAAAGTATTTTCAAATTCCAAATAGAAATTGACCAAAATTCATAAACGGGCGATTTTACAGTCAATAATAAATTTTCGGTCAAGAATTGTGTCCACCAACACACAAAACATGTGTTAATCATTTAATGCCACAAAAATAGTCTTCCTCCTCATATACTCATATATCCCACATTTATTGTAAAAATATCACCATCAATATATTATTAAAATAATATATTTAAATAAATTATTTTATCAGAAAAAGATAAAATATTAATTTTCAACAATTGTCACATTAAAATTTTTTTCCATCTATATCCACATAAAATTAATATTTTCCTCATCATATAAATCAATAATTAATTATACACAAATAATATTACAGAATCACAGTACTGGCAACCAGGCCGTTCCTAGGAAAGAGGGGGCTTTCCAATAAGGATTTCTTCATTACTGGCATGCAATTAGATGACCAAACCTCTCCTTAGACAGAACTTTCTAGACATTGCCAATAATGTTATCTAATAATATTATTCAGATAATATGAATTATTGCTCCGTTAATAGAAAATATTGTGTAGTGACAATTATTAAAACAACAGTAATATAAAATATCAACGCAGCAATTATTGAATCAATAAAATAAAATACTGAACAGTAATTACTGTAACAATTATTGAGTAATGCCTTCTTACGTAAAAATCAATAATTGGTGCAATACCGTGTGCTACTATGCAACAACGCGTATTACTGTGTTTTAACCATCGGGTATTCCAACAGTGTTACCGGTAACAACTACGCTGTTATTTATAAACAACTTACTCTTGTCGTTTTCTTCATCCAATCGCTTTCCGTTATGGGGCCCACAAAAGGCTGCGCCGTCGTATGAATATTCCCCGACAGTAAGAATATTTCACGATCAAACGAATATTCCCCGACAACAATGAATATTTTATAACCACTTGTGTATTTTGAAAAAAAATTCATATATCACCCTTAACTTTAACATTTATCAATTTAACCATTTACTGAATAGTAATTATAAGAAAAATTGAATACTTTTATTTCATAAAATTCGGGGTCTTACACTTAGTGTAACAAATAGATATCAGCCAAATCCAAGAGAAGAACACTGGAAGGAAGTGAAAAATATCTTAAAGTACTTAAGAAGAACTAAGGATGTATTTTGTAACAATCCAAGATTTTATTTGTAATTTAAAATACTTATTAAATTAAATAAATATTTTATTGATGAAGTTGTTGTTTTGAAATATTTCTTAAATTAAATGAATATGTGATTTTTGTTAGTAAATATTTATAAATTATATTTATTAGATAATATTCTAAATTAATTTAATATTTATATTGTTGTAAGATAACATGAGATGTTATATTGTTGTTGTGATTTGATAAATTAAGATGGTATATTAAATTATTAAATAAAATAATAATAAAGTTATAATTTTGTGATGTTTATTTAAGTGGAGTATTTATTTAAAATATAGTATGTATAATTATTTTATTTTTTATTAATGTTGGATATGAAAATCCAAATAAATATTATGTAATTATAAACTAAGTTGTTTATTAAAAACAAATTAAAGTAGTTTAATTTAGTTCTGACCAAACAAGACTTAAATATATTAAGCCTTTATTTTAAAGACTTTTTGCCAAACAAAGCCTTATGGCTTTTGGATTTCTTTTAATATTTGAATTATAAATAGAACAAATAAAATAATAAATAATATATATTATAACTGATAACTTATTATTCTAATTATTATAACGTCAGTTTCAAACGTTTGGGTGTGTGCGTTGGGTTAAGTTTTATTATACTTAAAAATCATTTGGCCTAAGTCTACCGAGGAAGAAGAGAAGAAAAGTTACAGAGAATAGAGAGAGTTGAGAGTAAGATTTTTGGAGAAGTTCAAAGAAAGTCGTGGTGTTCTAGCAAGAATTACTGAACAATAGAAGGTATTTCCATAACTTTGATAATATATATATATATATATATATATATATATATATATATATGTGTGTGTGTGTGTGTGTGTGTGTGTGTGTGTGTGTGTGTTTCACGGCAAAATTCTTATATTCTGTGAATTCCAGTTTTTGCAAATTGTTGTTATATAACCTGTTTATGGTGATTACATATAATTATGATGTTAGAGTATGTAGTTAGGCATGAATTTGTATGCTAATTTCAGTTAAAAGGAAGGAAAAGTAATCACAGTATATATTTTTCATATGGCTTGTGAAAGTACCAATTATGATGGTCAATTAGTATGATAAACTATAAATTGAGTCTTATTTATGCTAGTTCGTTAAGAAACAAAGATAATGTAATTTGAATGAGATGATTTGATCATGTATAGAGATTACAGTGATGATTTTTCTTAGAGGTACCAAAAATGAAGTTTTATATGAAAAATATAAATTTTGAGAAATTGAAATAGTTTTAGTTATTGTTAAATTGTGCTAAGTGGTTGTAAATGTTAGCAAACATGTTTATGATAGTTGTATATTTATTTTACTTGTTGATATTACTGTCTATTGGGTGAAATTTGTATTTGTTGGGCAAAAATCAGCTACTGTTCATTAGCATTCTCTGCGTCTGTCTGAACACTGGCGCAACTGCGCTGGTGCCAAGGCAAAAAATGGCGCAGCTGCGGCGGTCCCAAGCCTTTGTATGGCGCAGCTGCGCCGGTCCCAAGCCTTTGTATGGCGCAACTGCACCATACCCTAGTTTGAGATTCTAACTTCTGTTGTTACTGCAGACTTGGGGAAACATCATAGCATGGTCTGAAATTATGTTAGCATGTTAAATGTGAAATGTTAAGGTTAACATAACATAGTGAATTGTGGTTAGTAAGTTCAAAGTTGCAAAAATGATTAGTAAATCGAGAACGTGTTATGTGAGGACTTAGTTTATGTGACGCCCCCAAAATTAGGTATACATCACCCATCTTGGGTCGTCAGATACATGGTACAGAATACAAATATAACTTACCAATACAACTGTCGTGTACAATATGACAAAACATAACTGTGAGTTTGAATACAATTATTGTCTACTAGAGACTATACAAACTCAAAAGAAGTTCTCATTACAATTATTGTCACACTATTTAATAGAATAGTGAGGACTACTAATACTATCATCTGGTCCATCACTCCGTTCCCCGACTCGTCCCATCTATATTCTCACTTCCTGAAGAGAACAATGAAAGAAAGGGTGAGCTCAACTAGCCCAGTAAGAAATATTATGACTAAGATAATGCAGAATAAATTATCATTAGCCTTCAATAGTGTTAAACTAATAAAATATAACGAACATCAAGTTTAACTGCAGCGGGACAAGCAATCCATTAAAAGAGTCAAGTAGAGAATAAAATCTATTATCTTCTATGATTTAAAAGGTTTTTCAAAACTATTATCGCTGGGACTCAGCTTAATAAAATAATCCACATCATCGAATCACCCCTGCACTACGGCCAAGGATATTCGTGTATTCATTAATGGTCATGATCATGCCAACAACTGTCCATCAATGCACTACGGGCCAATGAGGACTTTTACCACTTCATTTGTAACATTACGGTCATGATTATACCGAATAATCCCTGGTTATAATCATACCAAGTCCATCTATGCATTACATGCCATAGATGACTTTCAACATTTTATAAACATGAGGATGATGACAATGATATAAGAATTCAATAAAACAAGTTCAAGAATTAATTTATCCAAGAATTAACAACGTCCAAATTGTCAACATGATACTGCTTTGTGGAGTAAAATTCAAGAATGCTTAGAAGAATATTTTCATAAAAAGATACTGGATGAACCGCAATTATCAAGGATATTCCACTAATTTCATGGAGTATAGAAGTTAAAACTTAACCAACTGAGTATAATAAAGAATGGAATAACAAAAGAAATCACCCGGCATGCGATAAACCGCACAGACAGGTTATTTTAACAGAATAATAAATAATGGAACCAGGTCCGGCGTAAACGCACAGACAGGATGTTCCGACAGAATAATAACAAGACGGAACCAGGTCCGGTGTAAAACACACAGACAGGATGTTCCAACAGAATAATAATAAAAATGCAACCAGGTCCGGTGTAAAACACACAAACAAGATGTTCCAACAGAATAATAACAAGACGGAACCAGGTCCGGTGTAAAACACACAGACAGGATGTTCCAACAGAATAACAGAAGAATGTCACCAAGTATAGGGTAGACCGCATATACAGGTTATTCCAACAGAATAATAAGAAATGGAATAACAATAGTTCTCTTCATGAATAAGAAAGAATAACACCCCTTACTGCTTTAAAGAAGAACTGAAATAAGGAAGTAGTTAAGTAACAGAATACTTTTCTTCTCTCTCTCTATAGTTTCTCTCTATAGTTTCTCTCTCTAGAGTTCAGTAAATTCGTAAGAAATAATGAAAGAATGAGCTGCTATTAATAGAAAAATAGAATGCATAGTAACTAATCCATGAACGGTCTAGATTGATTACTTTAATCTGACGGTCCATATTTAAAGAAAAATCTTTTAAATAAAATATAATATATTCTATTTATAGAATAACTTTAATAAAGTATTCTGTTTTATATAAAAAGATGTTTCTGTTTTATTACGTTAATAATACGAATAAAACAAAACTTCATTATCGCTAAATAATTCATATTATTAACTGACAATAATTGAATCAAACTGAGTGACTTCTCACATAAGCATTAATAATCAATACCGTGTGCTACTATGCAACCACACGTATTACTGAACTTTTACTACCGAGTAGTTCAACAGTATCAATGGTAAAACTTCTGCCGTTATTTTTAATAAAATATTTTTGTCGTTTTCACAATTCGACAATAATTCTATTGTGGGGTCCACCAATAATTGTGTCGTTGTACAAATATTCCCCGACCAATCGAATATTATATAACAACTTGCGTACTTTGCAAAATTTATAAATATTACCCACAACTATAACATTATATCAAATTAACTCCATAATATTCAAAAATGATATTTATAGAAAATTCATCTTTATTTATAAAAGTTGGGGTCTTACAACCTCCCCTTCTTATGAAATTTCGCCCTCGAAATTAAGGTACGTACCTGGTATGTCGAAGAGGTAAGGATTCCTTGATTTCGTTTCAGATTCTAACTCCCAAGTCATTTCCTCAACATCGTGGTTTCTCCACAAAACTTTGACTTGAGGTATAACCTTAGAGCGTAGAATATGTTCCTTCTTATCCAAGATTTGAACAGGAACTTCTTCATACGTCAAATCTTCTGCTATTTTGTCCGGTTCTAACTCAATAATGTGGTTCGGGTCTACCACATATTTACGTAACATGGATATGTGAAAAACGTTATGAACACGAGACATACTTGGCGGTAAAGCGAGTCTATAAGCCCTAGTTCCTACTCGATCGAGGATTAAAAATGGACCGATGAATCAAGGATTGAGCTTTCCCCTCTTTCCAAATCTCGTAACTCCTTTCCATGGAGCAACACGTAAGAACACATGATCTCCTATATCAAATTCCACGTTCTTTCGATGAAGATCAGCATAACTCTTTTGTCGATCTTGTGAGGTTTTTATACGTTGTTGGATCGTTTGAATCTTTTCTGTAGTCATACGTACCAACTCCGGTCCCAACAACGTTGCTTCACCCACTTCATCCCAACATACTGAAGAACGACATTTTCTTCCATACAATGCTTCGAATGGAGCCATGCCAATACTTGCTTGATAACTGTTGTTGTAAGAAAACTCCACCAATGGTAAGAACTTGTCCCAACTTCCCTTGAAGTCAAGGACACAGAGTCTTAATAAATCTTCTAGAGTTTGAATAGTCCTCTCTGATTGTCCGTCCGTCTGAGGATGATATGCCGAACTATATCGTAAATCCGTGCCCATAGCTTTTTGTAAACTAACCCAAAATCGTGAAGTGAATCTTAGGTCTCGATCAGAAACTATGGATACTGGCATACCATGCAGTCTTACAATTTCGTTTATGTACATACGAGCAAGACGTTCAAGTGTATAAGTTTCTCGTATCGGTAAGAAATGAGCAAACTTGGTCAATCTATCAATAATGACCCAAATCGCATCTATACCTTGAGAAACCTTAGGAAGACCGGTAACGAAATCCATGGTAATGTGCTCCCACTTCCATTCTGGAATTTTAAGTGGTTGTAATGACCTTTTGGTACTTGATGCTCCGCTTTGACTCGTTGACAAGTTAGACACCTTGAGATAAACGGCGCTATCTCTCTCTTCATATTGCTCCACAAAAATGTATGACAAAGATCATGATACATTTTGGTACTTCCAGGATGGATTGCAAATGGTGTGTTGTGCGCCTCCATCATGATTTCACACTTTAAATCAGGGTTGTTAGGAACACAAAGTCTGGAGTTGACTCGAAGTATTCCTTCTTCATCGATTCTTGCTTCCGGCATAGCATCTTCTTGCACTTTCTTCCTCACACGCATCAGCTCCAGGTCTGTAGCTTGAGCAGCTTTAACTTTATCGATTAAAGTTGGTTCTACTCGTATATTCGCCATCATCACATGGGTCCCTGGAGTCTTTAACTCTATCTCCATCCTTTGCAAGTCACACAAAATGGGCCTTTGTATTGACAATATCGTACTCGTACTTGCATATGATCTTCTACTCAATGCGTCAGCTACCACGTTCGCTTTTCCAGGATGGTATTGAATGGTATGATCATAATCTTTCAACAGTTCAAGCCAACGTCGTTGTCGCATGTTGAGTTCCTTTTGAGTGAAGAAATATTTGAGGCTTTTATGATCTGTAAAGATCTCCACCTTCTCCCCATACAAGTAATGCCTCCAAATTTTAAGTGCAAAGCCAACAGCTGCCAACTCTAGATCATGAGTAAGATAATTCCTCTCAGATTCCTTGAGTTGTCTTGATGCATAGGCTATGACTTTTTCATGTTGCATGAGAACGCATCCCAACCCTTTGCTCGAAGCATCACTGTAGATGACAAATCCCTCCGAGCCAAATGGTATTGTTAGAACAGGTGCTGAAATGAGTCTCCTCTTGAGTTCTTAAAAACTCTTTTCACATTCTTCGCTCCAACTGAACTCTGTATCTTTTCGAGTCAGCTGAGTTAATGGAGTAGCGATTCGAGAAAATCCTTCCACGAATCTCTGATAATAACCAGCTAAACCAAGAAAGCTACGTACTTTGGTAACTGATTTAGGTTGCTCCCAGCTTTGAATAGCTTCAATCTTTGCCAGGTCAACCAATATTCCACGACTTGATACTACGTGCCCATGGAATGCTACCTCCTCCAGCCAGAACTCGTATTTCTTAAACTTGGCATAAAGCTTGTATTCACAAAGTTTTTGGAGTACCAGCCTCAAGTGTTGCTCATGATCTTCACGGCTTTTGGAATAAATAAGGATGTCATCAATAAAGACAACCACAAAGTGATCCAAATATTCCGTGAATACCCGGTTCATCATATCTATGAAGGCAGCAGGAGCATTAGTCAATCCAAAGGACATGACTAGGAATTTATAATGCCCGTACCGAGTTCTGAAAGTCGTCTTTGGAATAACCTTAGTTCTAACCTTCAGCTGACGATATCCAAAACGAAGATCAATCTTTGAAAAGAATTGTGCTCCTTGCAACTGGTCAAATAGGTCATCAATACGTGGCAATGGGTACCTGTTTTTGATGGTGACATGATTTAACTCCCGATAATCAATACAAAGTCGCATACTTCCATCTTTCTTCTTCACGAATAGAACAGGAGCACCCCAATGAGAAGTACTAGGACGAATAAAGCCAATGTCTAACAATTTCTGCAATTAGATCTTTAACTCCTGAAGCTCAATAGGAGCCATTCGATATGGGGCTTTGGAAATGGGTTTTGTACCGGGTTCAAGGTTGATACAAAATTCAATTTCACGCTCTGGGGTAGGCCAAGAAGTTCTTCAGGGAATACGTCAGAAAATTTATTAACAATAGAAATATCATTCAAAACTGACGTATTTTTGTTTAGATCCGTGACATGAGCTAAGAAAGCTTGACATCCGTTTTTCAATAAATGAATAGCTTTATGGCTTGAGATGACAGTGATTGATTTTAATGGTTTGGTTGCTTGAATTCGCATAATAAGTCGATTAGGAATATGAAAGCTAACAACCTTACGAAAACAATCAATTTTTGCATGATGAGTAGTTAACCAATCAATCCCTAGAATCACGTCAAATGCAAGTATTTTTAATGAAATAAGATCGACAGGTAATGTGTGGGTACCAACTTGAACCAGACAAGACTTATAAACCGTGGATGTAATGAAGGTTTCTCCCAATGGAGTTTCAACAGATAAGTCAAAGTCTAATTTCTCCGGAGTCAAATTTAATCGATGAGCGCAAGTAGGAGAAATAAAAGAATGGATAGAACCGGAATCAAATAAAGTATAGACTTCGTTAGAGTTTATGATAAGCTTACCCGTGATGACCTTATTCGGGTTCCTTGCTTTCTGGGAGGTCACAATAAACGCTCTCCCTTGCACTACCGGTTTTGACTTTTCTGGGACGGCCTTTGGTGTCTCCATCTTGGATGAACTTGTTTTTGGTAAACGACAAAATCGAGCTAAATGACCTTCTCTTCCACAATTATAACATGCTTTAGACGGCATCGTGAAGTTTGGACTGATGTGCCCCTCCCCTCCGCATTTGAAATATATGATAGGTGGTCGTTCTCCTTCCTTAACAACGGGTGCTGGTGCTGACGTCTTTCCATCATTGTTGAATCTCCTCTTCTTGAAATGACCATTCTTATTATTTTGGCCCTGATTACCACCGAAGTGGTTACCATTTTTGGCCTGTTGATTCCCTCCACGCTTGTTGTCACCGCTTCGATGACTATTCTCACTGCTATTATAATTTTGCTGACTGCTCTCTTTTGGTTGCGTTGACTCGTTATCGCACTCCACTAACTGAGCCCTATTCACAACATCTGAATACAAACACAGTTTATGAGAAATAAGATATTGACGTATCTCAGGTTTTAAACCTCGCAAAAATATTCGCGTCATTCGCTCTTCATTATCCACCAAGTGGGACGCAAACCGGGACAACTCAGCAAATTTAACCTCATACTGCGACACGGTCATATTATTCTGCTCCAATTTGATGAACTCCACCTCCTTCATGTGACGAACACTTTTGGAAAAGTATTTATCATTGAACAGCTCTTGGAACTTCTCCCCAGACATCTTCAGTGCGGCAGGTTGAGTACTCTTAATATATTCTCACCAGTAATCTGCCTCTCCTCGCAACATAAAGGTGGCAAAGGGAACCTTTTGCTCCTTGGAGCATCCCAAGACATCAAATATCTTGGTGATCTGCTTTATCCATGTTTCCGCTATAAGTGGTTTTGGCTCTCCCTTAAACTCCGGTGGTCCCAGCTCCTTGAACTGTTTAGCGGTGACCGTCCGAGAGTTTTCAGTATTTCCACCTATATTTTGGACAGGGCTCTCGCCAGCTGTTGCATGAACTGTATAAAGCTTCTGAACATTCCATCATTCATCATCTGGTCAGTGTTGCTGTTTGCATGCGAATTGTCACCTTCTTGATGCACATTATCCTGATTATTGATATGTGGTGAATCAACAGTCGCATGTGCTCCATTGTTATTCTCAGCATTCTCAGATGCCATTTTTAGATACTGCCACAAAACAAAAATTAATTGATATGTCATATATTATCCTTATATTATGACCGACCAATTAAATACCATGCAAATAAACTTAGGTAGGTCATACTAGAGAAGGAATTCCCCGTCTCTCCCCTCCTAGTTCTGTTCTCACATCTTAGCCAGGGATCATATTCCTAAGCTCTGATACCAACTGTGATGCCCCCAAAATTAGGTATACATCACCCATCTTGGGTCATCAGATACATGGTACAGAATACAAATACAACCTACTAATACAACTGTCGTGTACAATACAACAAAACATAACTGTGAGTTTGAATACAATTATTGTCTACTAGATACTATACAAACTCAAAAGGAGTCCTCATTACAATTATTGTCACATTATTTAATAGAATAGTGAGGACTACTAATACTATCATCTGGTCCATCACTCCGTTCCCCGACTCGTCCCAGCTATATTCTTACTTCCTGAAGAGAACAGTGAAAGAAAGGGTGAGCTCAACTAGCCCAGTAAGAAATATTATGACTAAGATAATGCAGAATAAATTATCATTAGCCTTCAACAGTGTTAAACTGATAAAATATAACGAACATCAAGTTTAACTGCAGCGGGACAAGCAATCCATTAAAAGAGTCAAGTACAGAATAAAATCTACTATCTTCTATGATTTAAAAGGTTTTTCAACACTGTTATCGATGGGACTCAGCTTAATAAAATAATCCACATCATCGAATCACCCCTGCACTACGGCCAAGGATATTCGTGTATTCATTAATGGTCATGATCATGCCAACAACTGTCCATCAATGCACTACGGGCCAATGAGGACTTTTACCACTTCATTTGTAACATTACGGTCATGATTATATCGAATAATCCCTGGTTATAATCATACCAAGTCCATCTATGCATTACATGCCATAGATGACTTTTAACATTTTATAAACATGAGGATGATGACAATGATATAAGAATTCAATAAAATAAGTTCAAGAATTAATTTATCCAAGAATTAACAACGTCCAAATTGTCAACATGATACTGCTTTGTGGAGTAAAATTCAAGAATGCTTAGAAGAATATTTTCATAAAAAGATACTGGATGAACCGCAATTATCAAGGATATTCCACTAATTTCATAGAGTATAGAAGTTAAAACTTAACCAACTGAGTATAATAAAGAATGGAATAACAAAAGAAATCACCCGGCATGCGATAAACCGCACAGACAAGTTATTTTAACAGAATAATAAATAATGGAACCAGGTCCGGCGTAAACGCACAGACAGGATATTCCGACAGAATAATAAATAATGGAACCAGGTCCGGCGTAAACGCACAGACAGGATGTTCCGACAGAATAATAACAAGATGGAACCAGGTCCGGTGTAAAACACACAGACAGGATGTTCCAACAGAATAATAATAAAAATGCAACCAGGTCCGGTGTAAAACACACAAACAGGATGTTCCAACAGAATAATAACAAGACGGAACCAGGTCCGGTGTAAAACACACAGACAGGATGTTCCAACAGAATAACAGAAGAATGTCACCAAGTATAGGGTAGACCGCGTATACATGTTATTCCAACAGAATAATAAGAAATGGAATAACAATAGTTCTCTTCATGAATAAGAAAGAATAACACCCCTTACTGCTTTAAAGAAGAACTGAAATAAGGAAGTAGTTAAGTAACAGAATACTTTTCTTCTCTCTCTCTATAGTTTCTCTCTATAGTTTCTCTCTCTAGAGTTCAGTAAATTCGTAAGAAATAATGAAGGAATGAGCTGCTATTTATAGAAAAATGGAATGCATAGTAACTAATCTATGAACGGTCCAGATTGATTACTTTAATCTGACGGTCCATATTTAAAGAAAAATCTTTTAAATAAAATATAATATATTCTATTTATAGAATAACTTTAATAAAGTATTATGTTTTATATAAAAAGATGTTTCTGTTTTATTACGTTAATAATACGAATAAAACAAAACTTCATTATCGCTAAATAATTCATATTATTAACTGACAATAATTGAATCAAACTGAGTGACTTCTCACATAAGCATTAATAATCAATTCCGTGTGCTACTATGCAACCACACGTATTACTGTACTTTTACTACCGAGTAGTTCAACAGTATCAATGGTAAAACTTCTGTCGTTATTTTTAATAAAATATTTTTGTCGTTTTCTCAATCCGACAATAATTTCGTTGTGGGGTCCACCAATAATTGTGCCGTTGTACAAATATTCCCTGTTAAAACGAATATTTCCTGACCAATCGAATATTATATAACAACTTGCGTACTTTGCAAAATTTATAAATACTACCCACAACTATAACATTATATCAAATTAACTCCATAATATTCAAAAATGATATTTATAGAAAATTCATCTTTATTTATAAAAGTCGGGGTCTTACAGTTTATACAATAAACGTTAGTTAAAGTGTTGTGATGATTAACACTTGGAAATTCTGAAATGTAAATGGTAGCATAGGACTTGTGTTAAAATAACAAGTTTAGCTAGTAATGCGTTTTATATTGAAAGGTGAATATTAGTATGTCTAATAGATATTGCGATTGCACTAAAATGTGTAGGATATTGGAGTACGTGAATTGTAATTGTATAGCTTACGCAAGAGGCAAGTTTCCTAACCTTTGCTACTTTATTATTCAGCAAGGTTACTTTTCACTATTACGTTATACTTATGCAAATTCTCTAACTCTAACCTTTTCTTTAACGATTTATTGTTATGCGAATTCCTTAACTCTCATTTAATTATTGAACAAGTTAGTTAATCTTTATTTCTTTATTTCAAACGAGATTACCTTGTTTATTCAAAGTCAATAATTTTGTTTATTCACCTACTAATAACTGTTGTTTGATATTCGTTCTTCAATATCATTGTACTATCTTACATTGTTGTGCCGAACTTTAAGTTGTCTAGCGATTCTTTACCAATTTAACTAATCCTTAGTTGATGAATGTTCTAAACTCTAAATTTCCCTTGAAGTCAACCCAAACCAAACTTCATTTGGTTTGCATATGTACTCACACAAATTTTGAAAGCATGTTGTCAATGATAACATTTGTTCAATTTAGAAATTGTTAATACTCTAGTTCTTATTGATTCATCGATATATCTTGTTCATGAAGATATTATAATCAAACTCTTGAATAGTTATTTGTTTCTATCTGATTCAACCAGTACTTGGTTGATGAGCATTCTAAAGATCTAGAATTCCTTGAAAGCTAATTCCAAACCAAACTTCATTTGGTTCGGAACCTGATGATCTAAGCTGAGATGAACAACCCTATTATTAGGGGATTATTTTAGAAATACGCAATAGCGTTAAAATATTTGCTCAATACATAGTACAAAGGGCTGATCACCTGGAGTACGGAATGATGGTCCATATTGTCGTTTAGACTGTTAAAGGTTACAGTAGATACACCTGTTAACCTAGGACGAAGATGATGATTATAGTCTTTTAGACTGTTAAAGGTTAAAGTAGAAATACTTGAAACCTAGAGTATAGTTCGTGGTCTTGTGACCCTCAGTGTATTCTTTGATGTTGATATCTATTGTTAATTTAATGTTCATTGTTCCTTTGAACTCGTAGTTGTTGAATTAAATATTATTGTTCCGGTAAGAATACTTTACCATTGAAAACTCAGTGAATTATCATTCATAAACCGTTATTGTATATTATCCTTCTTGTGGGCAATTGTTTGCTCACTCTTGCACAAAATAATGCAGATAAAGTTAAGAAGTTTGAAGAACTTTCTACAAGCGAGGGCAAGGACAAAGTGCTTAATTAGACAACAACGTTAAAGTTATCTTTTATTTATGAAGCTTATGTACTAGATTTAATTATGATCATGTTTTAATTTCCGCTGATGATTGTATTAAAGCTTAGATGACCTAGGATTTATCTTGAAATTATGTAACCCTTGATAGGAGATTTGTTTTGACAATGACGCTGATAGTTTAGGACGCTTTTAATCAAAAATAAAATTTGGGGTGAAATCGATTCAAAGTCTAAACTATAGGGTCCAATTTGTATTTTAGTTTGTATTGTATAACTATGTTTTAGTTTTAATATTAGTTGATTTTTATGACCTATATTTATTTTTGTCCATATATCAAACTCTGAAGATTAAAATTATGATTAAATCAAATTGCATTTCTTTATTTTTTTTGCACAAAAAAAAATAAAATAATAAGATAAAGAGGTCATGGTCATAAAATATTTAAACTAATTAATAATTTAAATTAATTATTAGGCAAGTTGTGATTTGTGAACGACCCTACATGGCAAAATTTGGAGGGCTAACAATTAATAACGTCAAACAAATTACAAAATCTCCGCGATTTTATTGACTTGGCAGAATTTTCAGGAAGATTATCAATAAAACAAAACCATCTAATCCGAAAGATTAGTTTAATAAATATTGCTACAAATATAAATTATTTTGTTTATGTTCCTTTGAACTCGTAGTTGTTGAATTAAATATTATTGTTCCAGTAAGAATACTTTACCATTGAAAAATCAGTGAATTATCATTCATAAACCGTTATTGTATATTATCCTTCATGTGGGCAATTGTTTGCTCACTCTTTCACAAAATAATGCAGATAAAGTTAAGAAGTTTGAAGAGCTTTCTACAAGCGAGGGCAAGGACAAAGTGCTTAATTAGACGACAACGTTAAAGTTATCTTTTATTTATGAAGCTTATGTACTAGATTTAATTATGATCATGTTTTAATTTCCGCTGATGATTGTATTAAAGGTTAGATGACCTAGGATTTATCTTGAAATTATGTAACCCTTGATGGGAGATTTATTATTTAAGCTTTTGAGTTTAATTATATCCTTTGTTTATGGGTAGTACGAGGCAAAATCTGATCGAGACCCAAGATTCACTTCACGATTTTGGGTTAGTTTGCAAAAAGCTATGGGCACGGATTTACGATTTAGTTCAGCATATCATCCTCAGACGAACGGACAATCAGAGAAGACTATTCAAACTCTTGAAGATCTATTAAGACTCTGTGTCTTTGACTTCAGGGGAAGTTGGGACAAGTTCTTACCATTGGTGGAGTTTTCCTACAACAACAGTTATCAAGCAAGTATTGGCATGGCTCCATTCGAAGCATTGTATGGAAGAAAATGTCATTCTCCAGTATGCTGGGATGAGGTGGGTGAAACAACGTTGTTGGGACCGGAGTTGGTACGTATGACTACAGAAAAGATTCAAACAATCCGACAACGTATAAAAACCTCACAAGATCGACAAAAGAGTTATGCTGATCTTTATCGAAAGGACGTGGAATTTGATGTAGGAGATCATGTGTTCTTACGTGTTGCTCCATGGAAAGGAGTTACGAGATTTGGAAAAAGAGGAAAGCTCAATCCTCGATTCATCGGTCCATTTTTAATCCTCGATCGAGTAGGAACTGTGGCTTATAGACTCGCTTTACCGCCATGTATGTCTCGTGTTCATAACGTTTTTCACATATCCATGTTACGCAAATATGTGGAAGATCCGAACCACATTATTGAGTTAGAACCGGACGAAATAGCGGAGGATTTGACGTATGAAGAAGTTTCTGTTCAAATCTTGGATAAGAAAGAACATATTCTACGCTCCAAAGTTATACCTCAAGTCAAAGTTTTGTGGAGAAACCACGATGTTGAGGAAATGACCTGGGAGTTAGAATCTGAAATGAAATCAAGGTATCCTTACCTCTTCGACATACCAGGTATGTACCCTAATTTCGAGGGCGAAATTTCATAAGAAGGGGAGGTTGTAAGACCCCAACTTTTATAAATAAAGATGAATTTTCTATAAATATCATTTTTGAATATTATGGAGTTAATTTGATATAATGTTATAGTTGTGGGTAATATTTATAAATTTTACAAAGTAAGTAAGTTGTTTTAAAATATTCGTTATGTCGGGGAATATTCTTTTTATCGGGAAATATTCGTACGACGACACAATCATTGGTGGACCCCACAACAGAAGTATAGTCGTAGTTAGAAAACGCCAAAATTATCTTTCTATAAAAATAACGGCTGAGGTGTTACCGTTAAAACCGTTAAAACTGTTGAACTACCCAGTAGTAAAAGTACAGTAATACGCGTGGTTGCATAGTAGCACACGGTATTGATTATTGATGCTTACGTGAGAAGTCACTCAGCTATACTTAATTATTGCTACAGTAATTGCTGCATCATATCTCTTAAATTATTGTCATAGTATCATATGTATAATATGTTATATTATTAAATCAATAATTGAGACGTTGTGGTAAGTTTGGTTATTTTTTTATGGGGGGGCCCATATGTCATCATCTAAGAGTCTCTTCGTCAATAGTATTTACCTTGGTCAATAGTATTTACCTTAGTCAATAGTAATTACCTTCGTCAATAGTATTTACCTTGGTCAATAGTATTTACCTTGGTCAATAGTAATTACCTTCGTCAATTGTATTTACCTTGGTCAATAGTAATTACTTTCATCAATAGTAGTTGTCCCTTCAATATTACCAAGAGTCATTTGACCCTTCGTTAAGACCAAGAGTCATTTGACCCTTCGTTAAGACCAAGAGCCACCTTCAGTTTTTCTATAAATAGAGGCCTAGGGCTTCATTATTTTTCACGAATTCATTCAAGCTATAGAGAGAGAAAGTATAGAGAGAATAGGAGAGAGAGAGAATAAAAGTATTCTGCTACTTCACTTTTCCAATATCCAGTTCTTTTAAGGTAAGGGGTGTTATTCTTTCTTATCCATGAAGAGAACTGTTGTTATTTCATTTCTTATTATTCTGTTAGAATAACCTGTATACGTGGTATACCCTATACTTGGTGACATTCTTCTATTATTCTGTTGGAACATCCTGTTTGTGTGTTTTACACCGGACCTGGTTCCGTTTTTATTATTATTATGTTGGAACATCCTGTCTGTGTGTTTTACACCGGACCTGGTTCCGTCTTTATTATTATTCTGTTGGAACATCCTGTCTGTGTGTTTTACACCGGACCTGGTTCCATTATTTATTATTCTGTCGGAATATCCTGTCTGTGCGTTTACGCCGGACCTGGTTCCATTATTTATTATTCTGTTGGAATAACCTGTCTGTGCGGTCTATCGCATGCATGGTGATTTCTTTTGTTATTCCATTCTTTATTGTACTCAGTTGGTTAAGTTTTGACTTCTATACTCCATGAAATTTATGGAATATCCTTGATAATTGCGTTTCATCCAGTATCTTTTCATAAAAATATTCTTCTAAGTATTCTTGAATTTTACTCCACAATGCAGTATCATGTTGACAATTTGGACGTTGTTAATTCTTGGATAAATTAATTCTTGAACTTGTTTTATTGAATTCTTACATCATTGTCATCATCCTCATGTTTATAAAATATTGAAAGTCATCTGTGGCCTGTAGTGCATAGATGGACTTGGTATGATTATGACCAGGGATTATTCGGTATAATCTTGACCGTAATGTTACAAATGATGTGATAAAAGTCCTCATTGGCCCGTAGTGCGTTGATGGACAGTTGTTGGCATGATCATGACCATTAATGAATATACGAATATCCTTGGCCGTAGTGCAGGGGTAATTCGATGATGTGGATTATTTTATTAAGATGAGTCCCAGCGATCACAGTGTTGGAAAATCTTTTAAATCATAAAAGATAGTAGAGTTTATTTTCTACTTGACTCTCTTAATGGATTGCTTGTTCCGCTACAGTTAAACTTGATGTCTATTATATTTTATCAGTTTAACATTGTTGAAGGCTAATGATAATTTATTCTGCATTATCTTAGTCATAATATTTCTTACTGGGCTAGTTGAGCTCACCCTTTCTTTCACTGTTCTCTTCAGGAAATGAGAACGTAGCTGGGGCAAGTCGGGGAACGGAGTGATGGTCCGAATGATAGTATTAGTTAGTAGTCCTCACTATTCTACGTAATGGTGTGTTAATAAATGTAATGAGGACTCCTTTTGAGTATGAATACTCTCTAGAAGATAATATTTGTATTCAAACTCACAGTTTATGTTTTGTCGTATTGTACACGACAGTTGTATTAGTAAGTTGTATTTGTATTCTGTATAATGTATCTGACAACCCAAGATGGGTGATGTATACCTAATTTTGGGGGCGTCACAGTAGGTTTATTTCTTTTTAGGTTAAACCGCACTCCCATGGCTGGAGGGAGATCAAGTCTTTCGTAGTTCATGTTTGATGAGTTGTTAAAGAGTTGTATCTTATGATCGTTGAATCATTGAAAGGGTTTTGTGATTTGTTGTAGGGGTTAGACCGCACTATAGATGGCTGCCTATATACTCCCATGCGAGGAGATTAGGTCTACATAGTTCACGCTTAGACAAGACCTAATTGGTTTGATTTTTTTATTTTTTTCAATATTAACATGCATGGAAAATAAAAGGCATAATGCTAAGAAAGTGATACCGTCCTAACATCTCCTAGAACTCACAACTTTATCCTATGAATCTACGTCTTCTTGGCTAGCTGAGGCCTGATAGTCGAGTTGTCAGGGGTTATGTTGCCTTCGAGGCTCGTGATAAATGTTACCTCTTAGTCATAAATATATTCAATCATGGCCATAACTTGATCGCCTCCTGATTCAGCACATTCCTTAAGGATGCTCAAACTGGACTCATCGCAAAAAGGGATGAACTCTTGATTCCTTGATGGGTTGGCTTCTTTGACAACTTCACCGCCTTTTTCTTCATTTGTTCCTTCATCTTTTTCATGGGTTGGAGAGGATTTGACTATGAAATCTCTCCAAAACTGTTGTTGTATTTCTCGCAATGAACTTTCCTTTTTGGCTTTCTTTACACTAGGAAGGATCAATATTTCCTCCTCATCATCCAGGAGGGTAAAATCAGGAATATGGTTGCTGACTTTGGGCAACAAGATGTTTGAAAGTTATGAAGGAATCTCCTTTAGGGACTGTCTTGTTTCCTCTACCACTCCTCGCATTATGATGGGTTCACCTTATGTTTCGCCAGGATTGGTGATCATAGCCATCACTTTTTTTAAACTATCTGTCTCAAATGGAAATCTTAAGCTCTTCATTTCCCTTTTACTTTTTCTGGTCATAGGGATTTCTATCTTCAGTTCTAAATTTTCAATGAGTTCCTAGATTTTGTGTTGCAGATGACAACATTCCTCGGTCGCATGTCCCGGTTCTCTGGAATGATAAGCACACCTATTGTTAAGATCATAATGCCTTACTTTGGGATTAGCGGGTGGAGCAGGCTCAATCTTTTTCTGCGCAACCAACAGTGCTAACAAATTTTCTAACGAGTCCCCCAAAGGCGTGAATAACCTTCTCCGCCTACTCTCCCCGACTCTCAGTGCCGTAGGATATCAAGATTTTGCTAGTGTGTGGAATGTTGTTTGATATTCCCTCTTTAGGAGTTCACATTCCTCTGGGAAATTTTTCCACTGGCCAGATCTTCTAATATTTTTATCATTCCACTTTTCTTGTCCTTTCAACCTGCTTTGATCTTCTTCATTTAGCTGGCTCATCCTGGAGGGATATACGCTTGAATTTTGGTTAACTTCGTTTTTCTCTTGGCTTTCTAATAGTTGAGTGGAAAAGTTACCTCGTAATCTGATGTTAGTGTTGGCTTGTTTCGGGTTAACAAAACAAATACTAACACGTGTATGCGTGCAAGTATACACGGTCAACAAGTAATATAGAGTAAGTTAAGTATCGTTCCCACGAAGAAAGGTGATTATTTCTAAACTAGCATGCAACAACCTTATAGCTATTTCTGGCTGCTTAAACGTTCGATTAACAGGTAAATTAAAATCTAGAATAATTATTAACATAAAAGTACTAATTAATGAACTAAGAGATTCAAAGTGGAAAGATATGGGATCCTAATGTCATTTAATGCTTTATCCAAAATGCACACCTCTAGTTAAACTTGATTGATTACTATGCACTGCTAGTCGAGAGCACGAAAGTGTAACATAACTATTTTTCAATAAATCATGTCCGAATCACACAAAATCCACAAAAGAGATAGAATTCATGTGAGCATCAATATTACCTAACCCACTATATGTCTATGTGAATTACAAGCAATATCAATTTAAGTACAAGCTCTCTCAATGACTACACATGGCAAACCGGTATATATCTATTCGGGTTACGAATCACGAAATCTAACACATGTAAATCTCATGAACACATGCTAACATGGTCGAATCTAAACTTATATTTCCTTATTAAATTCCATACAAGTTATTTAGATAGATGGTGATCAAACATCCAAGAAATAAGCACAACCAAGTTAGGCAATCCAACTATAAGCATACAAACATCACAATAAGGCATACAAATCTGAACTACACAATAAACTACATCAGAATCCCATAATGGTGGTTAGTTCATCTCTAAATCAACACCCATTATGGGATTTAAGTCAAGCATGAGAAGAAACAAAGAGAGTAATGAGAATAGAAATAGCAAATCTGATTAAACCCTGGTCCATAATGTGCTTCCAACTCAGTTCAGATCCAAAATCAAAACCAAAGTAAAACTAAATATTCACAAGCTACTAGATCTAAAAAGAGAAGCTAAATAGTAGAGTATTGCTATGGAATCTCTCTAGCTCTATCAAACCTTAAAATAGCAAAATATAACTGAAGTAGTTATTCCTCACAACAAGTAAATACACCCTTATATGGAAAATACGCTACAGCAGTCATTAAGTGAGAAGTTAACTTTTTATCTAAGTTTTACTGGCGCGGCTGCGCAGAGGTGTATAAGGAATTGGGCATAGGCGCGTTGTGTCACTACCTGAACAACTCCTGGCGCGGGCGTGCTGAGTTCCTGTGTTATATTGGCGTAGCCGCACGGCTACTTCCTGATGCCTTCTGCTACACTTCTGGTGCTGGTGTTCTATTGTTGCACCGTTGCTGCTTTCTTCTTCTTCTTTCTTCACTTTCTTTTCTAATCCTTCAATTGCCTTCACATTCCTCACTCAACTTCTAGATGCCCTCTTCACATGCTTTAGCGCACTATAATCTTCATTCTAGCCATTGCTCACCATATTATGCCATTTCCTTGCCATCACCATGCCTTGGGAGTATCCTTGATGCAACCTACAAAACAAACATAAAAAGCAATTAAACAATACTAAAAATACTTAAGTTTAAGCATAATCCTAGCAAGTTGATAGCCAATAAGTAGGTATAAAATCTACTTATAAAATACTCCCAAACTTGAACTATTGCTTGCCCTCAAAGCAATGAACACAAAAATGAATTAAGAAATGCAAACTATATGTTATGCAAGTACTGTAAGACCCCGAATTTTATGAAATAAAAGTATTCAATATTTCTTATAATTACTATTCAGTAAATGGTTAAATTAATAAAAGTTTAAAGTTATGAGTGAAATATGATTTTTTTTCAAAATAAGCAAGTGGTTATAAAATAATCATTGTTGTCGGGGAATATTCGTTTGGTCGTGGAATATTCTTTCTGTCGGAGAATATTCGTACGATAACGCAGACATTTATGGGCCCCATAACAGAATAACTGTCGGGTGAAGAAAACGACAAATTAAGTTTTTACAAATAACGGCGTAGTTATTACCGTTAACACTGTTGGAATACCCGGTGGTTAAAATACAGTAATACGCGTTATTGCACAGTAGCACACGATATTGCACAGTATTTTTGAAATTATTGATTCTTACGTAAGAAGGCACTACTCAATAATTGTTACAGTAATTACTGTTCAATATTTTATTTTATTGATTCAATAATTGCTACGTTGAAATTTTGTATTATTGTTGTTCAATAATTGTTGCTGCACAGTATTTCCCATTATTAGATCAATAATTCATATTATTTGAATAGTAATATTAGATAGCATTATTGGCAATGTCTAGAAAGTTCTGTCTAAGGAGAGGTTTGGTCATCTAATTGCGCGCCAGTAAGGAGAAATCCTTATTGGAAAGCCCCCTCTTTCCTGGGAACGGCCTGGTTGTCATAAATGTGATTCTGTAATATTATTTGTGAATAATTAATTATTGATTCATATGATAAGAAAATATTTATTTTATATGGATATAAATGAGGGATATATTTTTGTGGTTAAAAAATGAAGGAGTTAATGTTGAGGTTTTTATCAGTATTTTTGTTGGAATGGAGGTATTAAAAATTAGGGTTTTTGAGATATTTTGCGAGGGTTATAATTTTTAATCCGACCGTTGGATCGTGGTAATATTTGGATATGTTATACATATATAAGTTGAGTATATGTCCACAAATTTTGAACCGTTAAAAATGAACGTATGATTTATTATGAATTTTACGAGATGACTGGTTCAGAAATTGTTGAATTTTTGGAGTTTATCATTTTGGTGGAAAATTCTAGAATTGGTGGGCCCCACTTGTGGTTGGTGAAGAAATGTGCTGAATTATATTTCAAATGTGGTGGGTGGGAATAGTAGCAGGTAAAGCCATCAGGTTGCAGGTCAAACCTACCAAAATTTTCCTATAAATAGAGGGCTAAGTTAGAATTGAAAATCACACCAAAAACATAAGCTTTCTCTCTTTCTCTCTCTAGATTATTGAGTGTAATTTGTGAGTATTTAGATACTCTGTGAGTTTCTATTCATCAGTGCAAGTTTCCTTCGGCTTTGCATACCGATCAGAAGTACTGCTCTTTTGAGGTAAGGGATTGTAAGGGATAGTAATGGATTTTAAGGGTTGTTATGATTTTCAGTTTCGTAATTTTTTTGATCTTCAAAAATTCTGGAAAAATTTGAAATGATATTTTGATGAGTTTTATTGATTGTGTCCAAAAATGGTGATTTTTGGATGTATAGATTAAGAGTTATGAATTTTACGGGAAAAGACTATTTTAAAAGTAACCGCTTATAATTCCTTGTGGTTAACTCCAAAATTGATGAAATTTTTATTGGGAGTACATGTGTATGATAGAAGTATACTCTGTAAATTTCAGAATTTTTGGACAAAAGTATAATTTTTGATAAATGTCTAAATATTCGGTGGTTTTGGCCATATGAAAAATAGTAAATGGGTTTTAAAAATTCTGAGAAAAATATATGTTCACTATGGGACTATATTATGCTAAATCCCAGAAAAGAAATATTTTTGGAACTGATTTGGTATTTTTCATAAAAATGATCTAGTTATGAGTAAATAAATTAAATATGTTTTGTGAAGAAAGAAAATTGGAAAATAGGATTTTATGGCTTGAGAATCCTATATGAGGTATATGCAGATTTTTGATGAGGGTTTTGGTTATTGATGATGAAATTGTAAGAGTTTGCATTTTATGATGATTAAATGCATTAATTAGTAAAGTGTAAACAATTAAAATAAATTGTTTATAAATTTAAGTAATGTTATTCTTTCAATATCATTATACCGAAATATTGGTATGGATTTTATTGTGGAATTTCTATCTTTTATGTCGGGGTTACTATTCATGAGTTACTATTCACGAGTTACTATTCACGAGTTACTATTCACGACAAAATTGGTTTCTTTTTCTAACCAAATTATAGTTGATTTATGAATATTACTCTTGAGATTAAATCTATATGTTGATCATATTGTTTTTATTATCATATATAACATTTTTATAACCTTGATGTTGAAATTCTCTTTCGCTTGAGTGTAAAGATGGGTAAATTATTGGTATGATCATGACTATGGGTTCTCTTTGGCCAGTAGTGCAAAGTTGAATTATTGACTGGTATGATCATGACCATTGAATTTATAAGTGAATATCTTTAGCTTAAGTGCAAAGATGAATTGATCAACATGGTTATAATTATTGTTTATATAAATTCTTAAATGATTATATATTCTTTGAGGTATTAATATATTTGGCATGTAATGCAAATATGAATTGTTGAGGAATATCTTTGGCCTGTAGTGCAAAGATGAATTGTAGATGAATATCTTTGGCCCGTAGTGCAAAGATGACCTGTTGTTGAATATCTTTGGCCAGTAATGCAAAGATGAACGGTTGAGGAATATCTTTGGCCTGTAGTGCAAAGATGAATTGTAGATGAATATCTTTGGCCTGTAGTGCAAAGATGGTCTGTTGATGAATATCTTTGGCCCGTAGTGCAAAGATAAACTGTTGTTGAATATCTTTGGTCGTAGTGCAAAGATGGATTTATTAGTATGATTATGAACAGGAACTGTGATTTGGTATAACCATGATCTTTGATGTTTCAGGTAAAGACATGTGATGAAAATATTCTTCGTCCTGGGTGCGAAGAAAAATTTAGAATCACAATTATGATTATGAGTTATTCATATGATTGTGGAAAGGAACTGTTGATTGATGTTACAGGGATAAAACATTGTTGATGGATTTTTAACATGGAGAAGATAATAGACTTTATAGTCTATTTGACTCTTCTAATGGATTGCTCGTTCCGCTGCAACTATGGTTGAAATTTTTATCATTTACCATATGTTCTAAATCTCTGATTTATTATTGATGAAGGCTACTGATAATTTAATTATCTTTAGTCATGATATTCTTTACTGGGCTAGTTGTGCTCACCCTTTTGCTTCACAATTCCTTTCAGGTAATAAGAGTGTAGCTGGGTCGAGCGAGGGTAACGGGGAAATAGAACAGTGGTCTCTAGCTGTGGATGTTCTCCCGAAGCAGTTTAGAAAAGTTCATTTAGTAGTTATATTTGGTGAATCCAGTAGGGTAAGGTGTACCCAACGTTGGAAGGGTGGTTTGCCACTATCATACAAGATGTCTAACGACATACAACCTCGTGTCATCATAAGACAGGGATGTGCTCATCCACTTGCTGAGTATATATACGAGCACTACCTATATAATCTTGGTGTTTGTTTAAAGTATAATTCTCAATTAGAGACAGTAGAGATAATGATATGTCAAGAGAAGACTCACCATTGGGAAGAATATGATAGTAATCTTCTCGTTTTTCTTTGGGGTCTATTGGGTCAACCAAGGATAATTCTGTGGCCATATGATATCTATCATAACCTAGACGCGTGGCCTCCCATGTACGAAGGTTTCCTTGAGCACTTCCCAAAGATTCTAATTTCTAAAACAGTTTTTGACTATACCTTTATGTAAGGTGTTATTGTGAGGTGATGTCCACGGTTGGAACATGAGTCACATTTGGTATATATTTGTATCCAAACTCACAGCATATGTGTTGTTGTATTTTGCACGACAATTGTTGTAATAAAGTTGTAGTTATTTTCTGTACCATGTATTTGACGACTCAGAATGGGTTGGGTGGAATGAACCTATTTTGGGGTCGTCACAAGTACACTATCATGCAAATGAATCCCAAGATTTCCAGCCATTTTAAGAATTCCAATAAGATACGCCTCAGAGAAATATCAAGATCTAAGACAAAAGCATCAAACTAAGCTAAAGGCATAATAACATACAATCAGATAATCCTAACATGCTATAGAGATGTTGTGTGTGTTTCTTTTGTGTTCACATGTAAGTTTGACAAAGGTGAAGATACCACATGCTATACTACTAAAGAAAGAAAACTGAGGTTTCAAGTCAAGAATTATGCCCAAAAATGAAACAACTACTACTCCAACACATCAATACAAGCTAAGGATCAACAAGGGTTTATTCTGCTTTATTTTACTCACGAGGGCGATTTTCGCATTTTTCCACGGTGTTTATTGATTTTTTTTTCTAATTCACATGACTGTGCAATGTCTCATTCCATTAGGCTAACAGTGCTACCCCTTAGCGAGCTTTCAATCAATGACTCCCAAGTCATTCAGGCTTTAGGGCGCTAGGTGTAGAGATAATCTCCTCGAGCGTACTTACTCAAGTAACAAAGGCCCCGAAACAAGACTAGCCACGGTGTTTAATCATCATTTTTTTTTATAGATAGCAAGTATACCCATGTGTTCCCAAAGCTTAAGTTTTAGTGTCTTATAGTCATTACTCACTTCCTACACAATTCTATCATTAAAAATAGCATTTTCCTCTCAGAAGACAAGCATACTAATCTTAACCAACAAGCAAATCAAAACACTGACGTGCTACCCGATTACATCTAAACAACAGGCATGGATTATATCATGTATAAAATTATAACTAAGCTTAAGATATCAACCCAATCCAAGAATCTATCAAATTTCTATATCATCATTGGCCAAATTAGAATTTAACTAACTAAAAACTTGGGATTATGCAATGTGATGCAACCTAAACAGATAATAAGCAAACAAAAAGAAAAAAAAATTAGTACAAAATTAAATAATAACTACTATCATGCAATTAACTATATGTAACATGAATATACGATGCAATTATACTACATGCTCTAAACTACTGACTAGACCCAATACCCCCAAACTTAGAATAATCATTGTCCTCAATGAAGGTAAAGGGAAAGGAAACTCCCCTATCAATCGACATGGCCACCCTCCTCGGGTGGCGAGTCTGGCGGTAGATACGGCATACTATAACCAAAGAGAGGCCACTCCACCATCGTCCCTTGTTACACAAATGCCTCGGCCAAAGCTCTGGACATCCCATTCGCGGAGGCCAAAAAATTATCGTGCAGTGCGTCCACCTTCCTTTCTAGAAGCCTCATCCTGCGATCATCAGTTTCTGAAGTGCCTCAGTTGGCTATGGAGACGGCACTGACGATGGAGCTGGCAAAATAAACCCTTTTCCCCGAGGGTGTGTTGTGCCACACGCCCAATCCTCAAACTTTTGAATAGTGGAATGTGTGATATCTTGGCTTGGCATTTGTAACTACTCATCATCCCAGGTCACGCCGGCTTTTGCGCACAAATGAGCTACAACTAAGGTATGGGCTATACGACCAGTGGTGCTCCCCCTCACGTAACATAGCATATTCTGGTGGAGAAGGTGGCCCACATCTATATACTTCCCTAAAATAATACCCCACAATATTATTGCCTGATCAGCTGGGATATCGTGTTGGTGCGTAGATGGCATCAACTTGCACATATGAACAAGTTCCACGCCTTTGCATAACGATTTAGTGTTGCACTCGGGAAATTAGTGGGCTGGTTCGTGCCCTGCTTGTAGTTCCATTTGGTGCCCGACACGCATAAGTCCTCGATCACTCTATCCAAATTAGTCTCAAATCGTGCAGCTTCCACCCAATTCGCTCGGCCAGTTGGAGGGTCGGGTAGGTTGAACACTTCTCAAATCGCCTGCGGGCGATAATCAACATGGATGCCCCTGACAAAAGATATGCCACTTTGCGTTTCTTTTGCGTTCGCGTAGAATTCGCGCACAATGGCCATCGTTGTAGGCATAGGATTGGCCACAACACCCAGCCAGCATTACTCCCTAATCATCTCCCAAAGCTGCCCATCCTGCTTCCTGGGCTTGAATCCCCTTTCTTTCATAAATGTTTTTGATACAATCCTATAGTATTCCGTCTGAGCCTTGAGACTGACAAATTTGGTGAGTTCCAAAATGTCTTCATCCTGACTGTTGCTGGAAGAAGATTCAGGAGTGCGTGATTGTTCTCGCTTGGGTGACATGAGTGCTGCTAGAGAAAATACTTGCAAGCCCTAACTGTGTTGTGAATGAAGAAGATAAGAATGGTACTCTATATGCCCCCAATTGACAACCCTAATCAGCTCTTTGAATGCTATGAACAAACCCTCAACAAATTGAAGAGGAACCCCTAAACTTGATGCTGAAAGTGGGGAGGACTTTTTCTGAATGCGATAATATAAAGTGATTTGTAGAGACCGAATAGAAGAGGGAACGAGAGGTTGTAGTCGGCTAGGAGAAGGCTTTTGGGGTGCGTATGACAAATCTGTGGAGTCTCAACTGAATAGAAAGAAGTTATACTGAGACGGGTTATGTTTTTAAGTAATTAAAATTTTTAGGATCCGAATTCGGGCGCGGCCGCGCTGGCTATATATGGGGACTTGGCGCGGGCGCGCTGGGAGGTTGTGCTCAATACTGCTTAGAATGGGCGCGTTGGGTTTGTGCATGGAAATGGTGTAAAACCCCAACTTATTATAAATGAAATTTAATTTCCTCTATTTATTATTTTGAAATAGTAAGGGTTGAATTGATTAATGAGGTTAGTTATGGGTAAAATGCGCAAATATTTTAAATAAGCAAGTGGTTATAAACTATTCATTGTTATCGGAGAATATTCGTTTGTTCATAGAATATTCTTCCTGTCGGGGAATATTCGTACGACGGCGCAGTTTTTTTATGGGCCCCATAACGGAAAGTGATTGGATGAAGAAAACGACAATTATAAGTTGTTTATAAATAACTGCGTAGTTGCTACCGTTAAAACTGTTGGAATACCCGGTGGTTAAAACATAATAATACGCGTTGTTGCACAGTAGCACACGGTATTGCACCAATTATTGATTCTTACGTAAGAAGGCACTACTCAATAATTGTTACAGTAATTACTGTTCAATATTTTATTTTATTGATTCAATAATTGCTACGTTGATATTTTATATTACTGTTGTTTTAGTAATTGTCACTACACAGTATTTTCTATTATCGGAGAAATAATTCATATTATCTGAATAATATTATTAGATAACATTATTGGCAATGTCTAGAAAGTTCTGTCTAAGGAGAGGTTTGGTCACCTAATTGTGCGCCAGTAAGGAAAAATTCTTATTAGAAAGCCCTCTCTTTCCTGGGAACTGCATGGTTGTCAGTATTGTGATTCTGTAATATTATTTGTGAATAATTAATTATTGATTTATATGATGAGAAAAATATACATTTTATGTGGATATAGATGGAGAAAATTTTTAAAGTGACAATTGTTGAAAATCGATATTTTATCTTTTTTAATAAAATAATATTTTATTATATTATTATAATATAATAATGATGATATTTTTACAATGAATGTGGGATATATGAGTATATGAGGAGGAAGAGTATTTTTGTTGTATTAAATGATTAACACATATTTTGTGTGTCAGTGGACCCCATTTCTTGACTGAAATTTGATTATAGCCTGTAAAATCGTCCGTTTATGGATTTCGGTTAATTTTTGTTTGGAATTTGAAAAAACTTTCTTCTACAAAGTTGTAGATAATGAAATTTTCTATGAAAAAGACATGAGGTTCGAATTTTTCTGATAAAAGGGCTATTTATTATGAATTATTGAAGCTCCGAAGTTTCGAAATAATTGATTTTTAGAAGTTTTAATTATTTATATCAACAAAAATGTTTTTAACAAGTTGGTGGGCTCATTTTGTTGTTAAACATGTGGGATTCCAGCATTCAAAGGTTGGCGTAGGAATTTATATATAATATATTAATATTATATTAAATTTTCTACTTTGGTGTTCTAAGCATTTTCCTATAAATAGGGTGCTTAGTTTAGAATTGAAAATCACACTAGAAACTAAAAATTTTTCTCTCTTTCTCTCTCTATATTATCGAGCGTATTCTTGTGAGTATTTTGATACCTTGAGTGTTGTTATACGGTGCAAGTTCCCTTCAGCACTATATCCAGTTTTTCAGTCAGAAGTACTGTCTTTCTGAGGTAAGGGATGTTATTTTCTTTAATAAATGATATTATTCTTTCAATATCATTATGCCGAAATATTGGTCTGAACTTTTTATCGGATTTGGAACTTTTAGTGTCGGGGTTACTATTCACATATACGGCACTATTCACGTATACGACACTATTCACGGATACAGCACTATTCACCGAAAAGAAAATTAAATTTTCGTTTTTGGTCCAAGATATCTATTATGGATACTAGATTTGATTGTATCCATATTTTGATTATTCTTGAATTTTATTCCACTATGATTATTTATGAAGTATTTTTGAACTCGGATTGTTTAAATTACGAATCCTTAATATTTGTTCTTTTGTTTCACTGGATTCGTTTTCTTTAAAATATTTTTCATCATCCTCAATCCTAAATGGTGATATAACTGAATATCTTTGGCATGTAGTGTAAAGATGAATGATTTTCTGATGAATATCTTTGGCCCATAGTGTAAAGATGAACAGGTGTTGAGATGAACATGACCAACTGATGAATATCTTTAGCCTGTAGTGCAAAGATGAATATTTGAATCAAGATGTATATTGATTGATGTTACAGGGATAAAATATTGATGATGGACTTTTAAAATCATTGAACATAGTAGATTTCATTCTCTACTTAACTCTTCTAATAAATTATTATTTCCGCTGCGAATATTGATTTAAAATTTGTTGTCTATTGTATTCTATTAAATTTTTCCCTGTTGAGGACTAACGATAATTTATTCTATATTATCTTAGTCATAATGATCTTTACTGGGCTAGTTGAGCTCACCCTTTTCCTTTTTGTTCCATTTTTCTTCTCAAGAGGCTAGAATATAGCGAGTACTAGTCGGAATATGGAATGATGGTTCTAGAAGTTGTTTTAGTAGTCCTCACTATTTTGTAAAATAATGTATCAATAATTATAATGAGGACTTATTTGAGTGTGGATATTGTCTAAATGACAATATTTATATTTTAATCTCATAGTTTTTATGTTGTATTAATAAAGTTGTAGTTGTATTTGTACCATGTATTTTGACAACTCAGAATAGGTGTTGTATACCTATTTTGGGGGTGTCACAGTTGGTATCAGAGCTTAGGGATATGATCTCTGGCGGAGATCGGGGAATAGAACTAGGAGGGGAGAGACGAGTAAATCCTTCGCTAGTGTGTCCTACCTAAGCTTATTTGTTGGTCGGACATAATATAGGGATATTATGTTATATGTTAATTTGTTAAATTAACCCTTGTTTTATGGCAGTATTTGTGAATGTCGACTGAGAATGTTAACAGTGGAGTAAATGAGACCGTAGAGACACCTTTGCTCACTAATGAGGAGAACGTGCAACAGGCTGGCAATGTTCCTCCTGTAAACAACATTACTGAGAAGACGATGAACGATGAGATGTTTAGAAGCTTTTTGCGGTTCATGCAAAACCAGACGAAGGAGACTCCTGTTCAAAATATAGGAAGAAACAATGGCAACGCACAGCTGGTCACAGCCAAGCAGTTCAAAGAGTTGGGACCACCAGAATTCTGGGGAAAGCCGGATCCGATTAAGGCGGAGACGTGGGTCAAGCAAATTACCAAGATATTCGATGTCTTGGGATGCACGGGGGAACAGAAAGTTTCATTCGCTACCTTTATGTTCCATAATGAGACAGATTACTAGTGGAAATATGTGAAGTGTACCCATCCAACCGCGCTCAGCATGTCTTGGGAGACATTTCAGAAACTGTTCAATGACAAATACTTTCCTGAAAGTGTTCGTCATATGAAGGAGGTAGAGTTTATTAGATTGGAACAAAACAACATGACGGTGTCCCAGTACGAGGCGAAGTTCGCGGAGTTATCCAGGTTTGCACCTCATTTGGTGGAGAATGAGGAACGTATGACGCGGATGTTTCTGAGAGGTTTGAAACCCGGCATACGTCAATATCTCATTTCTCATAAATTTTCTCTCTATTCAGATGTTGTCAACAGGGCTCAATTATTAGAGCGAGATAACGAGTACGGTCAACCGAGGGACCACAACCAGGATCATACCAGTGACAGCAGTCATCAGAACAACGATAACCAGCAGAGAAAGAAGAATACGAACAAGAGCGACAACCACTCTAGTGGTAATCATAGCCATGAGAATAGAAGAAGCGAGCCGGGGGGAGATTTTAAAAAAAGGAGATTCAATAATGATAATGCGAAGACGTCAGCACCAGCAGCAACTGGTTCCAAGGGAAGAGAACGACCACCGGTCATATGCTATAAATGCGGGAAACAAGAACATATCAGTCCAAACTGCCCACAACAATTCAAGGTATGTTATAATTGTGGAAAGGAAAGACATATCGCTCGAGATTGAACTGTAGCAAAACTAAGTCCAGCGGGGATGGTGACTCAAAAGGCTGTCCCAAAAAAGTCAAAGTCAACGGTTCCTGGAAGAGCGTTTGTGGTGACTGGTCAAAATGCGAGGAACCCAAACGAGGTGATCACGGGTAAGCTAATCATAAATTTATGCGAAGTTTATACCTTACTAGATATCGGTGCTACCCATTCATATATTTCTCCTGCTTGTGCTCAATGTTTAAACTTAACTCCGAAGAAATAAGACTTTTATTTATCTGTGGAGACTCCGTTAGGAGAAACTTTTATCACATCCACTATTTATAAATCTTGTTTGATCCAAGTTGGCATCATCACCTTACCTGTTGACCTTATCTCTTTAAAGATACTTGCATTTGACGTGATTTTAGGGATTGATTGGTTAACTACTCATACTGCCAAAATTGATTATTTTCGTAAGGTTGTTAGTTTTCATATTCCTAACCAACCTGTTGTGCAAATTCAAGCAACTAAGCCATTAAAATCAATCACTGTTATATCAAGTCATAAAGCTATTCGTTTATTAAAAATGGATGTCAAGCTTTCTTAGCCCATGTTATGGATTTGAATAAAGACACGTCATATTTGAATAATATTCCTGTTGTTATTGACTTTCCTGACGTATTTCCTGAAGAACTTCCCGGTCTACCCCCAGAACGTGAAGTTAAATTCTTTATTAATCTTGAACCTGGTACAAAGCCCATTTCTAAAATCCCATATCGAATGGCTCCTATTGAACTTCAGGAGTTAAAGGTCTAACTACAGGAGTTGTTGGACATCGGTTTCATTTGTCCTAGTACATCTCCTTGGGGTGCTCCTGTTTTATTTGTAAAGAAGAAAGGCGGGAGTATGCGACTTTGTATTGATTACCGGGAATTGAACCATGTTACCATCAAGAATAGGTATCCGCTACCTCGTATTGATGACCTGTTTGACCAGTTACAAGGAGCACAATTCTTTTCAAAGATCGATCTTCGTTCTGGATATCATCAGCTAAAAATTAGAACTGAGGATATTCCAAAGACTGCCTTCAAAACTCGGTATGGGCATTATGAATTCTTAGTCATGTCTTTTGGATTGACTAATGCTCCTGCGGCTTTCATGGATATGATGAACTTAGTATTCAAGGATTATTTGGATCAGTTCGTTGTTGTCTTTATTGATGACATCCTCATATATTCCAAAAGTCGTGAAGATCATGAGCACCATTTGAAGCTGGTACTCCAAAGGCTTCGTGAAAACAAGCTATATGCCAAGTTGAAGAAATGCGAGTTCTGGCTTGAGGAAGTAGCATTCCTTGGGCACGTGGTGTCAAAACATGGAGTATCTATTGACCCGGCGAAGATTGAAGCAATATAAAGTTAGGAACAACCGAAGTCGGTGACCGAAGTACGTAGCTTTCTGGGCTTAGCTGGTTATTATCGGAGATTCGTGGAAGGATTTTCTCGAATCGCTACTCCATTAACTCAGCTAACTCGAAAATATATCACATTCGTATGGAGCGAGGAATACGAGAAGAGTTTCCAAGAGCTTAAGAGGAGACTCATTTCGGCACCTGTTCTGACAATACCATCTGGTACGGATGGATTTGTTATCTATAGCGATGATCAGGCAAAGGGTTAGGATGTGTTCTCATGCAACGTGGGAAAGTCATAGCCTATGCCTCGCGACAACTTAAAGAGTATGAGAGGAATTATCCTACTCATGATCTAGAGTTGGCAGCAGTCATTTTCGTGCTAAAGATCTAGAGGCACTATATATATGGGAAGAAAGTGGAGATATATTCAGATCATAAAAGCCTCAAATATTTTTTTACCCAAAAGGAACTCAACATGCGGCAACGACGTTGGCTTAAGTTGTTGAAAGACTACGACCATACCATTCAATACCATCCTAGAAAAGCGAACGTGGTAGCTGACGTATTAAGCAGAAGATAATACGCGAGAACGAGTGCAATGTTGTCAACACAAAGGCCCATTTTGTGTGATTTACAAAAGATGAAGATAGAATTCAAGACTCCGGGGACCCATGCAATGATGTCAAGTATACGTATAGAACCAATTTTAATCGAAAAAGTTAAAGTTGCTCAAGTCACAGACCCGGAGCTGATGCGTATGAAGAAGAAAGTACAAGAAAGTGTTATTCCAGAGGCAAGAATCAATGAAGAAGGAATACTTCGAGTCCACTCCAGACTTTTTGTTCCTAACGATTCTGATTTGAAGTACAAGATCATGATAGAGGCACACAATACACCATTTGTAATCCATCTTGGAAGTACCAAAATGTATCGTGATCTTCGACATACATTTTGGTGGAACAATATGAAGAGAGAGATTGAAAAGTTTATCTCGAGGTGTTTAACTTGTCAACGTGTAAAGGCAGAGTATCAAGTGCCTAAGGGTCCATTGCAACCACTTGAAATTCCAAAATAGAAGTGGGAACATATTATCATGGATTTCGTTACGGGTGTTCCCACGGTTTCTCAAGGCATAAATGTTATTTGGGTTATTGTTGATAGATTAACCAAGTCTGCTCGTTTCTTGCCAATACGGGAGACTTATTCCCTTGAACATCTTGCTCGTATGTACGTAGATGAGATTGTGAGATTGCATGGCATTTCAGTATCCATAGTTTCAGATCGTGACCCAAGATTCACTTCAAGATTTTGGGTTAGCTTGCAAAAAGCTATGGGTACGGATTTACGATTCAGTTCGACATACCATCCTCAAACGGACGGACAATCAGAGAGGACTATTCAAACTCTTGAAGATCTATTAAGACTCTGTGTTTTAGATTTCAAAAGGAGTTGGGATAAGTATTTACCATTGGTAGAATTCTCCTATAACAACAGTTATCAGGCAAGTATAGATGTGGCTTCATTCGAAGCATTGTATGGACGAAAGTGTCGCTCTCCAATATGTTGGGAGGAGGTGGGTGAAGCAACATTGTTGGGACACGAGTTGGTACGTATGACAACAGAAAAGATCCAAATGATTCGACAACGCATACAAACGGCACATGATCGACAAAAGAGTTATGCGGATCTTCATCGAAAGGATGTGGAATTTAGTATTGTGGATCATGTATTATTGCGTGTTGCTCCATGGAAGGGAGTTACACGATTTGAAAAGAGAGAAAAGCTCAATCCACGATTTATTGGTCCATTTCAGATTCTTGACCGAATAGGAAATGTGGCCTATAGACTCGCGTTACCTCCGAGTATGTCTCGTATTCATAATATTTTTCACGTATCCGTGCTTCGTAAATATGAGAAAGACCCGAACCACGTTATTGAGTTAGAACCGGACGAGATAGCCGAAGACTTAACATACGAAGAGATACCTGTCAAGATCTTGGATAGGAAAGAGCATGTCCTACGCACAAAGGTCATACCACAAGTTAAAGTTTTGTGGAGTAACCATGCTATTGAGGAAATGACCTGGGAGTTGGAAACGGAAATGAAAGCGATGTATCCTCATCTTTTCGAAACACCAGGTACATACGTCAATTTCGAGGACGAAATTTCATAAGGAGGGGAGGTTGTAAGACCCTAATTTATTATAAATGAAATTTAATTTCATCTATTTATTCTTTTGAAATAGTAAGGGTTGAATTGATTAATGAGGTTAGTTATGGATAAAATGCGCAAATATTTTAAATAAGCAAGTGGTTATAAAATATTCATTGTTGTCAGGGAATATTCGTTTGTTCATGGAATATTATTCCCGTCGGGAAATATTCGTACGACGGCGTAGTTTTTTTGTGGGCCCCATAACGAAAAGTAATTGGATGAAGAAAACGATAAGTATAAGTTATTTATAAATAACGACGTAGTTGTTACCGTTAAAACTGTTGGAATACCCGGTGGTTAAAACACAATAATGCGCGTTGTTGCACAGTAGCACATGGTATTGCACCAATTATTGTTTCTTACGTAAGAATGCACTACTCAATGATTGTTACAGTAATTACTGTTTAATATTTTATTTTATTGATTCAATAATTGCTACGTTGATATTTTATATTACTGTTGTTTCAATAATTGTCACTACATAGTATTTTCCATTATCAGAGCAATAATTCATATTATCTGAATAATATTATTAGATAACATTATTGGCAATGTCTAGAAAGTTCTGTCTAAGGAGAGGTTTGGTCACCTAATTGCGCGCTAGTAAGGAGAAATCCTTATTGGAAAGACCCCTCTTTCCTGGGAACTGCCTGGTTGTCAGTATTGTGATTCTGTAATATTATTTGTGAATAATTAATTATTAATTTATATGATGAGGAAGATATTTATTTTATGTGGATATAGATGGAGAAAATTTTTAAAGTGACAATTGTTGAAAATCGATATTTTATCTTTTCTGATAAAATAATATTTTATTATATTATAATAATATAATAATGATGATATTTTTACAATGAATGTGGGATATATGAGTATATGAGGAGGAAGAGTATTTTTGTTACATTAAATGATTAACACATGTTTTGTGTGTCGGTGGACCCTATTTCTTGACTGAAATTTGATTATAACCTGTAAAATCGTCCGTTTATGTATTTCGGTCAATTTTTGTTTAGAATTTGGAAAAACTTTCTTCTGTAAAGTTGTAGATAATGAAATTTCCTATGGAAAAGACATGAGGTTCAAATTTTTCTGATAAAAGAGCTATTTATTATGAATTATTGATTTTTAACAAGTTGGTGGGCTCATTTTATTGTTAAACATTTGGGATTCCAACATTCAAAGGTTGGCGTAGGAATTTATATATAATATATTAATATTATATTAAATTTTTTACTTTGGTGTTCTAAGCATTTTCCTATAAATAGGGTGTTTAGGTTAGAAATAAAAATCACACCAGAAACTAAAGTTTTCTCTTTCTTTCTCTCTCTATATTATCGAGCGTATTCTTGTGAGTATTTTGATACCTTGAGTGTTGCTATACGGTGCAAGTTTCCTTCAGCACTATATCCAATTTTTCAGTCAGAAGTACTGTATTTCTGAGGTAAGGGATGTTATTTTTTTTAATAAATGATATTATTCTTTCAATATCATTATGCCGAAATATTGGGCTGAACTTTTTATCAAATTTGGAACTTTTAGTGTCGGAGTTACTATTCACGTATACGGCACTATTCACGTATACGACACTATTCACGAATACGGCACAATTCACCAAAAAAAAAATTAAATTTTTGTTTTTGATCCAAGATATCTATTATGGATACTAGTTTTGATTGTATCTATATTTTGATCATTCTTAAATTTTACTCCACTATGATTATTTATGAAGTATTTTTGAACTCGAATTGTTTAAAGTACGAATCCTTAATATTTATTCTTTTGTTTCACTGGATTCGTTTTCTTTAAAATATTTTTCATCATCCTCAATCCTAAATGGTGATATAACTGAATATCTTTGGCATGTAGTGCAAAGATGAATGATTTTCTGATGAATATCTTTGGCTCGTAGTGCAAAGATGAACAGGTGTTGAGATGAACATGACCAACTGATGAATATCTTTAGCCTGTAGTGTAAAGATGAATATTTGCATCAAGATGTATATTTATTGATGTTACAGGGATAAAATATTGATGATGGACTTTTAAAATCATTGAAGATAGTAGATTTCATTCTCTACTTAACTCTTCTAATGAATTATTATTTCCGCTACGAATATTGATTTAAAATTTGTTGTCTATTGTATTCTATTAAATTTTTCCCTGTTGAGGACTAACAATAATTTGTTCTATATTATCTTAGTCATAATGATCTTTACTGGGCTAGTTGAGCTCACCCTTTTTCTTTTGGTTCCATTTTTCTTCTCAGGAGGCGAGAATGTAGCGAGTACTAGTCGGGGTGTGGAATGATGGTTCTAGAAGTTGTTTTAGTAGTCCTCACTATTTTGTAAAATAGTGTATCAATAATTGTAATGAGGACTTATTTGAGTGTGGATATTGTCTAGATGACAATATTTGTATTTTAAGCTCACAGTTTTTATGTTGTATTAATAAAGTTATAGTTGTATCTGTACCATGTATTTTGACAACTCATAATGGGTGTTGTATACCTATTTTGGGGGTGTCACATATGGCGCGGCCGCGCCGCCCTGAGCCCAACTCAGAATCTGTTCTGCGTAATGAAGGAACAAGCAGCAACTTGATGCTTACTATCTAACCTGCATACCAAGCATTAGCAGAAATGAGATATACCTATTCCCAAATCAAAATTTAAACTATGTAATCATGTATGTATGATTGTATACCCAAAAATGCTCTATATGCAATTTCTATCAAAAAGATATGTGCATTAAGCTCCTACTCAAAATTGGTATCAACATTTTTCATGATCCCAAGAATTAAACAATAGGAAGAAGTAGAGATATGTGCAACTGAGAATTAAACAGTAGGAAGAGACAGACATGATCATTTAGAATTAAACATGAGGGAGAAATAGACATGATGCAAACAGAATTAAACAAGAGGGAGAAGAGAGATGATGGGGTGCCTCCCATCGAGCGTTCGTTTATAGTCCACTAGCTTGACTATCTCTGGTTTGATCATGTTAATGAATGGATTGAGGCGATCTTCTTTCTATCGACCTCACCACCATAATAATGCTTTAATCTTTGTTTATTAACTTTGAAGGGCTTGTTTGGGCACTTGTCAAAAATTTTAATTGCACAGTGTGGAAATACAGTCTTTACAGTGAAAGGTCCTGACCACCTTGATTTGAGCTTTCCTGGGAAGAGTCTAAGTCTGGAATTGAATAGCAGTACTGCTTGCCCTGGCTTAAATGTTCTTTCCATAATCTCGCGATCATGCCACCTTTTCACTTTCTCTTTGTATAACTTGGAATTTTCGTAGGCCTGCAATCGAAATTCATCTAACTCATTCAGTTGAAGAAGATGTTTCTCCACTGTAGCCTTTAAGTCGAAATTCAGCTTCTTGATCGCCCAATAGGCCTTATGTTCAAGCTCCCAGTGGTGTTTTATAAGTAGTTCTATATGCCCATACTGCATCGTCCAGCTTCAGTGACCAATCTTTTCTCGTGGGGTTCACAATCTTTTCCAATATTCTCTTCACCTCATGGTTTGACACTTCTGTTTGGCCATTTGTTTGGGGGTGGTAAGATGTAGATATTCAATGATTCACCCTATATTTAGCCAACAATGCTGTAAACTGGCAATTGCAGAAATGGCTACCTTCATCGCTTATGATCGCTCTAAGAGTCCCGAATCTCGTGAATATGTTCTTTTGGAGAAACCTCATAACCACCCTAGCATCATTTATTTGTAGAGCTACCATTTCCACCCATTTAGGCACGTAATCAACTACCAAAAGGATGTACAAGTTTTCACGTGACGAAACGAAAGGCCCCATAAAATTTATCCCCCAGATATCAAAGATCTCCACCTCGAGGATTGTATTCAAAGGCATTTCATTTCGCTTTGATATATTCCCTACCCTCTGACACCTATCACATCTCTGCACAAAGCTGTAAGCATCCTTGAAGAGAGTCGGCCAATAAAAACCTACTTATTAAACCTTGGTCGCTGTTCTTTCTCCTCCGTAATGACCTCCATAAACCGATGTGTGGCAATCCTGCAATATACTCTCCGTCTCACTATATGGAATGCACCTTCTAATCATTCGATCAGCACACTACTTGAACAAGTAAGGTTCATCCCAAATAAACCATTTAACATCGTGGAGAAACTTCTTCTTTTGTTATCTAGTCAAATCAGAGGGAATGATATTGCTCACTAGAAAGTTTGCAAAATCTGCGAACCATGGCACTTCACCTTTCACCACAAACAGTTGTTCATCTGGGAAGGAGTCATTGATCATAACTTTGTCATTCGCATCCCTTCCTGGATTCTCCAATCGAGATAAGTGGTCAGCCACTTGGTTCTCAGTCCTTTTTTTGTCTTTAATTTCTAAGTCAAATTCCTGTAGAAGAAGTATCCACCTGATCAGACGGGGTTTGGCATTTTTCTTGGCTATCAAGTATCGGATCGCTGTATGGTCAGTGTATACAATCACTCTTGTCATAATCAAATAAGTACGAAATTTATCGAATGCGTATACCACCGCTAGAAGCTCCTTTTCTGTGGTAGTGTAGTTCAACTGGGCGTCAGTAAGGGTTTTGCTAGCATAATAAATAACATGAAAGACCTTATCCCTACGTTGGCCCAATACAGCTCCCACAACAAAATCACTTGCATCACACATCAACTCGAATGGAAGATCCCAATCCAGAGTTGTAATCACAAGTGCCGTAGTTAACTTCTTTTTCAAATGCTCAAAAGCAATTAGGCATTCCTCATCAAATCTAAACTGGACATGTTTTTCTAACAAACTGCAATGTGGCTTGGTAATCTTTGAGAAGTCTTTGATAAACCAACGGTAAAAGCCTGCATGCCCCAAAAAACTATGGACGCCTTTTACAGAAGTAAGTGGAGCCAAGTTCTCGATAGTTTCCAATTTAGCCCTATCTACCTCTAACCATTTCCTTGAAACTTTATGTCCCAAAATAATACCTTCTTGTACCATAAAATGGCACTTTTCCCAGTTCAAAATAAGATTTGTTTCAACACACCTTTTCAGAACCATTACCAGATTCTCTAAACACAAGTCAAAAGAGTCTCCAAAGACTGAGAAATCATCCATGAAGACTTCAACATTATGCTCAACCATATCAGAGAAAATAGCCATCATGCACCTCTGGAATGTAGCCGGGGCATTGCATAGACCGAAAGACATCCTTCTGAAAGCAAATGTACCGTACGGACAAGTGAAGGTAGTCTTCTCTTGGTTTTCCGAGGCTATCACTATTTGGTTGTATCTAGAGTAACCGTCCAGATGGCAGTAGTACTAATGACTTGTTAGCCTATCCAATATTTGATCAATAAACAGGAGAGGAAAATGATCTTTCCTTGTAGCCTTGTTCAGTCTACGGTAGTCCATGCAGACCCTCCAACCCGTAACTGTCCTGGTAGGTATTAACTCATTGTTCTCATTAGATACCACTGTCATACCCCCTTTCTTCGGCACGCACTGCACCGGGCTCACCCAAGAGCTATCTGAAATAAGATAAATGATCCCTGCATCTAACCACTTCAAAACTTCCTTCTTAACCACTTCCTTTATGAAATCTTCGATGTTGCTTTACTGATGTCATGCTATCATCTTCCAGAAGGATTTTGTGCATACAAAATGAGGGGATCATCCCCTTTATGTCTGCTATAGTTCATACAATTGCTGATTTAAACTCTCGCAGCGCTCGTAGCAATTTATCTTCCTGGCAAGACGTTAGTGCAATAGCAATTATGTAAGACCCCAACTTATTATAAATAAAAGTGAATTTTTCTCTATTCATTATTCTAAATTAATAAGGTATTAATTTGATATAATGCTTTGGATATGGGTGAAATGTGAAAATTTTGCAAAATAAGCAGGTGGTTATAAAATATTCATTTTGTCGGGGAATATTTGTTTGGTCGTGGAATATTCTTTCTGTCGGAAAATATTCGTACGACGGCGCAGCAATTTGTGGGCCCCATAACGAATAACGGTCGAATGAAGAAAATGACAAATTTGAGTTTTTACAAATAACGGCGTAGTTGTTACCGTTAACACTGTTGAAATACCCGGTAGTTAAAATACAGTAATACGCGTGGTTGCACAGTAGCACACGGATTGCACACTATTTTTGAATTATTGATTCTTACGAAGGAAGGCACTACTCAATAATTATTACAGTAGTTACTGTTCAATATTTTATTTTATTGATTCAATAATTGATGCGTTGATATTTTATATTATTGTTGTTTCAATAATTGTTGTTGTACAGTAGTTTCTATTATCAGATCAATAATTCATATTATTTAAATAATATTATTAGATAGCATTATTGGCAATGTCTAGAAAGTTCTGTCTAAGGAGAGGTTTGGTCATCTAATTGCGCGCTAGTAAGGAGAAATCCTTATCGGAAAGCCCCCTCTTTCCTGGGAACGGCCTGGTTATCATAAATGTGATTCTGTAATATTATTTGTGAATAATTAATTATTGATTCATATGATAAGGAAATATTTATTTTATGTGGATATAAATGTTGGATATATTTATTGTGGTTAAAAATGAAGGAGTTAATGTTGATGTGTTTTATCAGTATTTTTATCGGAATGGAGGTATTAAAAATCAAATCAGGGTTTTTTGAGAAATATTACGGGGGTTATAATTTTTAATCTGACCGTTGGATCGTGGTAATTTTTGGATATGTTATTCATATATAAGTTGAGTATATGTCCACAAATTTTGAACCGTTAAAAATGAATGTATGATTTGTTATGAATTTTACGAGATGACTGGTTCAAAAATTATAGAAGTTGCGGAATTTGTCATTTTGGCGGAAAATTCTAGAATTGGAGGGCCCCACTTTTGGTTGGTAAAAATGCGCTGAGATTTTTATTCAAATCTGTTAGGTGGAAATAGTAGCAGGTAAAGCCATCAGGTTGCAGGTTAAGTCTGCTTTGGCGTGCTAACATTTTCCTATAAATAGAGGGCTAAGTTAGAATTGAAAATCACACCAGAAACAAGTTTTCCCTCTTTCTCTCTCTAGATTATTGAGTATATTTTTGAAGTATTTAGATGCTTTGTGAGTTTCTATTCATCAGTGCAAGTTTCCTTCAGCCTTATACCGATATTCCGAACAGAAGTACTGATATTTTGAAGTAAGGGATATTATTTTCTTCTTAAATGATATTATTTTCTTCAATATCATTATGTTAAAATATTGATATAAGTTTTTTTTATCAAATTTGGAACTTTTTGTGTCGGAGTTACTATTCACGTATACGGCACTATTCACGAATAAGGCACTATTCACCGAAAAATAAAATTTTCCCTTTTTGTCCAAGATGTCTATTATGGTTACTATCTTTGATTGTATTCATGTTTTGATCTTTATTTTTGAATTGTGCTTCACAATTGATTATTATGAAGTATTATTGATCTTGGATAAACTGTTATACGAATTTCTACTATTTGTCCTTCTGTCTCACTGGATTCATTTTCTTTAAGATATTTTTCATCATCCTCAGTTCTAAATGATGATATTACTGAATATCTTTGGCCTGTAGTGCAAAGATGTATGATTACCTGATGAATATCTTTGGCCTGTAGTGCAAAGATGAGCAGGTGTTAAGATGAACATGACTGACTGGTGATACAAATGAATATCTTTGGCCTATAGTGCAAAGATGAATATTTGGTTAAAGATGATTATTAATTGATGTTACAGGGATAAAATATTAATAATGGACTTTTAAATCTTAGAAGATAGTAGAATTCATTCTCTACTTGACTCTTCTAATGGTTTGCTGTTTTCGCTGCAGTTGTTGATCTAAAACTTGTTGTCGATTATATTCTATCAGATTTTTTCCTGTTGAATACTAATGATAATTTGTTGTATATTATCTTAGTCATAAAATTCTTTACTGGGCTAGTTGAGCTCACCCTTTTCCTTTTTGTTCTATTTTTCTTCTCAGGAGGTGAGAACATAGCAGGATCTAGTCGGGGTATGGAGTGATGGTTCTAGAAAGATGTTTTAGCAGTCCTCACTATTTCTGTAAAATAGTGTTTGAATAATTATAATGAGGACTTATTTGAGTGTGGATATTGTCTAGAAGACAATATTTGTATTTAAACTCACAGTATGTGTTGTCATACTTTGCACGACAATTGTATTATTGAAGTTGTAGTTTGCTTTTTGTACCATGTATTTGGCGATTCAGAATGGGTGTTGTATACCTATTTTGGGGGCGTCACAGTTGGTATCAGAGCTTAGGGATATGATCCCTGGCTGAGATGTGAGACAAGAACTAGGAGGGGAGAGACGGAAAATTCCTTCGCTAGTATGACCTGACTAAGTTTATTTGGTATTTATTTGGTTAGTCAGAGTATACGGATAATATATGACATGACTATTAACCCTTGTTTTACGGCCGTATTTAAGAATCGCAGCTGAGAACGTTAATAATGGAGTAAATCAGACCGTGGAAACACCTTTGATCACCACCCAGGAGAACGTGCAACATGAAGGCAATATTCCTCTTGTAAACAACGTTACCAAGCAAACGATGAATGATAGAATGTTTAGGAGCTTTTTGCAGTTCATGTAAAATCAGACGAGGGAGACTCGTGTGTAGAATATGGGTGGAAATAATAACAACGCGCGGTTTGTCACAGCCAAGCAGCTTAAAGAATTGGGACCACCAGAATTTAAGGGAAAGCCGGATCTGATCATGGCGAAAATGTGGGTCAAGCAAATTACCAAGATATTCGATGTCTTGGGATGCACGGAGGAACAGAAGGTTCCATTCGCCATCTTTATGTTCCGCGATGAGGCAGACTACTGGTGGGAGTCTATGAAGCGTACCCAGCCTGACGCACTCAACATGTCCTGGGAAATATTTCAGAAAATATTCAATGACAAGTACTTTCCTGAAAGTATTCGTCATATGAAGGAGGTGGAGTTTATCAGACTGGAACAAAATAACATGACGATGTCCCAGTACGAGGCAAAGTTTGCAGAGTATGACAAGGATGTTTCTGAGAGGTCTAAAACCCGAGATTCGGCAATATCTTATCTCTCATAAATTTTCTTTATATTCAGATGTTGTAAACAGGGCTCAATTATTAGAGCGAGATAATGAGTATGTGCAACCGAGGGACCACAACCAGGGTCATACCGGTGGCGGCAGTCATCGAAGCAATGAAAACCAGCAGGGAGGAAAACATTCGGACAAAAGCGGTAACCACTCTGGTGGTAATCGTGGCCGTGATAATAGACGGAGCGAGTCGGGGGGAGATTTCTAGAAGAGAAGGTACACCAATGATAACGTGAAGACGTCAGGACAAACATCAACTGCTTTTAGGGGAGGAGAACGAGCACCGATCGTTTGTTACAAATGCGGGAAGGAGGGACACATCAGCCCAAACTGCCCACAACATTTCAAGGTATGTTATAACTATGGAAAGGAAGGTCATATAGCTAAAGATTGTCTTGTTGCGAAACCAAGTTCAACGGGGATAGTGACTCCGAAGGCTGTTCCGGACAAGTCAAAGTCGGTGGTTCCTGGAAGGGCGCTTGTCGTGACTGCCCAAAACGCGAGGAACCCAAACGAGGTGATCACGGGTAAGCTAATCATAAACTCTTGCGAAGTTTATACCTTATTAGATACCGGTTCTACCCATTCTTTTATCTCTCCTGCTTGTGCTCAACGTTTAAACTTGACTCCGGAGAAATTAGACTTTGACCTATCTGTGGAGACTCCGTTAGGAGAAACTTTCATTACATCTACAGTTTATAAATCTTGCTTAATCCAAGTTGGCACAATCACATTACCTGTTGACCTTATCTCTTTAAAGATACTTGCTTTTGATGTGATTTTAGGAATTGATTGGTTAACTACTCATCATGCCAAAATTGATTGTTTTCGTAAGGTTGTTAGTTTTCATATTCCTAACCAACCTGTTATGTTAATTCAAGCAACCAAACCACTAAAATCAATCGCTGTCATATCAAGCCATAAAGTCATTCGTTTATTGAAAAATGGATGTCAAGCTTTCATAGCCCATGTTATGGACTTGAACAAAAACACGTCAGATTTGAATAATATTTCTGTTGTTAGTGAATTTCCTGACGTATTTCCTGAAGAACTTCCCAGTCTATCCCCAGAACGTGAAGTTAAATTCTTTATTGACCTTGAACCTGGTACAAAGCTCATTTCTAAAACCCCATATCGAATGGCTCCTATTGAACTTCAGGAGTTAAAGGTTCAACTACAGGAGTTGTTGGACATCGGTTTTATTCATCCTAGTACATCACCTTAGGGTGCTCCTGTGTTATTCGTAAAGAAGAAAGACGGGAGTATGCGACTTTGTATCGACTACCGAGAATTAAATCATGTCACTATCAAGAATAAGTATCCGCTACCTCGCATTGATGACCTGTTTGACCAGTTGTAAGGAGCACAATTCTTTTCAAAGATCGATCTTCGTTCTGGATATCATCAGCTGAAGATTAAAACTAAGAATATTCCAAAGACTGCTTTCAGAACTCGGTACGGGCATTATGAATTCTTAGTCATGTCTTTTGGATTGACTAATGCTCCTGCTGCCTTCATGGATATGATGAACCGTGTATTCAAAGAATATTTAGATCAGTTCGTTGTTGTCTTTATTGATGACATCCTCATCTATTCTAAAAGACGTGAAGATCATGAGCGCCATTTGAAGCTGGTACTTCAAAGGCTTCGTGAAAACAAGCTATATGCCAAATTGAAGAAAAACGAGTTTTGGCTTGAGGAAGTAGCATTCCTTGGGCACGTGGTGTCAAAACATGGAGTATCTGTCGACCCAGCGAAGATTGAAGCCATACAAAGTTGGGAGCAACCGAAGTCGATGACCGAAGTACGTAGCTTTTTGAGCTTAGCTGGGTATTACCGGAGATTCGTGGAAGGATTTTTTAGAATCGCTACTCCATTAACTCAGCTGACTCGGAAGGATACAAAATTCGGTTGGAGCGAGGTTTGTGAGAAGAGTTTTCAAGAACTCAAGAGGAGACTCATTTCGGTACCTGTTCTGACAATACCATCTGGTTCGGATGGATTTGTTATCTGCAGCGATGCTTCAGGCAAAGGGTTAGGATGTGTTCTCAAGCAACATGGGAAAGTCATAGCCTATGCCTCGCGACAACTCAAAGAATATGAGAGGAATTATCCTACTCATGATTTGGAGTTGGAAGCAGTCGTTTTCGCGTTGAAGATTTGGAGACACTACCTGTATGGGGAGAAAGTGGATATCTATACGGATCATAAAAGCCTCAAATATTTCTTCACCCAAAAGGAACTCAACATGCGGCAACGACGTTGGCTTGAGCTATTGAAAGATTACGATCATACCATCTAATATCATCCTGGAAAAGCGAACATAGTAGCTGACGCATTGAGTAGAAGATCATACGCGGGTACGAGTGCAATGGTGTTAACACAAAGGCCCATTTTGTATGATTTGTAAAGGATGAAGATAGAGATGAAGTCTCCAAGTACCCACATGATGATATCAAATATACGAGTAGAACCGACTTTAATTGATAAAGTTAAAGCCGCTCAAGCTACGGACATGGAGCTGATGCGTATGAAGAAAAAAGTGCAAGAAGGTGCTATTCCAGAAGCAAGAATCAATGAAGAATGAATACTTCGAGTCAACTCCAGACTTTGTGTTCCTAACGATTTTGACTTGAAGCATAGAATCATGATGGAGGCACACAACATACCATTTGCAATCCATCCTGGGAGTACCAAAATGTATCACGATCTTCGACATATATTTTGGTGGAGCAATATGAAAAGAGAGATCGCGGAGTTTATCTCGAGGTGTTTAACTTGTCAACGTGTAAAAGCGGAGCATCAAGTACCAAAGGGTCCATTGCAACCACTTGAGATTCCAAAATAGAAGTGAGAACACATTACTATGGATTTTGTTACGGGTCTTCCCAAGGTTTCTCAAGGCATAGATGCGATTTCGGTCATTATTGATAGATTAACCAAGTCTGCTCATTTCTTATCTATACGTGAGACTTATTCCCATGAACGTCTTGCTAGTATGTACGTGAATAAGATTGTGAGATTGCATGGCATGCCAGTATCCATAGTTTCGGATCGTGACCCAAGATTCACTTCACAATTTTGGGTTAGCTTGCAGAAAGCTATGGGCACAGATTTACGATTTAGTTCAGCATAACATCCTCAAATGGACAGGCAATCCGAGAGGACTATTCAAACCCTTGAAGATCTATTAAGACTCTGTGTTCTAGATTTCAAAGGAAGTTGGGATAAGTACTTGTCACTGGTGGAATTCTCCTACAACAACAGTTATCAGGAAAGTATAGGTATGGCTCCATTTGAAGCCTTGTATGGACGAAAGTGTCATTCTCCAGTATGCTGGGACGAGGTGGGTGAAGCAACGTTGTTGGGACCAAAATTGGTACGCATAACTACAGAGAAGATCCAAACGATTCGACAACGTATACAAACGTCACAGGATCGACAAAAGAGTTATGCGAATCTTCATCGAAAGGACGTAGAGTTTAATATTGGAGATCATGTACTGTTACGTATTGCTCCATGGAAGGGAGTTACAAGATTTGGAAAGAGAGGAAAGCTCAATCCAAGATTTGTTGGTCCATTTGAGATTCTTGACCGAATAGGAAATGTGGCCTATAGACTCGCATTACCTCCAAGTATGTCTCGTGTTCATAATATTTTTCACATATCCATGCTTCGTAAATATGTGAAAGACCCGAACCATATTGTTGCGTTAGAACCAGACGAGATAGCTGAAGATTTAACGTACAAAGAGGTACTTGTTAAGATCTTGGATAAGAAAGAGCATGTCCTACGCACCAAGGTTATACCACAAGTTAAGGTTTTGTGGAGGAACCATGCTATTGAAGAAATGACATGGGAGTTGAAATCGGAAATGAAAGCAAGGTACCCTCACCTGTTCGAAACACCAGGTACGTACGTCAATTTCGAGGACGAAATTTTATAAGGAGGGGAGGTTGTAAGACCCCAACTTATTATAAATAAAAGTGAATTTTCCTCTATTCTTTATTCTAAATTAATAAGGTATTAATTTGATATAATGTTGTGGATATGGGTGAAATGTGAAAATTTTGCAAAATAAGCAAGTGGTTATAAAATATTCATTTTGTCAGGGAATATTTGTTTGGTCGTGGAATATTCTTTCTGTCGGGAAATATTCGTACGACGGCGCAGCAATTTGTGGGCCCCATAACGAATAACGGTCGAATGAAGAAAACGACAAATTTGAGTTTTTACAAATAACGGCGTAGTTGTTACCGTTAACACTGTTGGAATACCCGGTAGTTAAAATACAGTAATACGCGTGGTTGCACAGTAGCACACGGATTGCACACTATTTTTGAATTATTGATTCTTACGAAGGAAGACACTACTCAATAATTGTTACAGTAGTTACTGTTCAATATTTTATTTTATTGATTCAATAATTGCTGCGTTGATATTTTATATTATTGTTGTTTTAATAATTGTTGCTGCACAGTATTTTCCATTATCAGATCAATAATTCATATTATTTAAATAATATTATTAGATAGCATTATTGGTAATATCTAGAAAGTTCTGTCTAAGGAGAGGTTTGGTCATCTAATTGCGCGCTAGTAAGAAGAAATTCTTATTGGAAAGCCCCCTCTTTTCTGGGAACGGCCTGGTTGTCATAAATGTGATTCTGTAATATTATTTGTGAATAATTAATTATTTATTCATATGATAAGGAAATATTTATTTTATGTGGATATAAATGTTAGATATATTTATTGTGGTTAAAAATGAAGGAGTTAATGTTGAGGTGTTTTATCAGTATTTTTATCGGAATGGAGGTATTAAAAATCAAATCAGGGTTTTTTGAGAAATATTGTGGGGGTTATAATTTTTAATCCGACCGTTGGATCGTGGTAATTTTTGGATATGTTATTCATATATAAGTTGAGTATATGTCCACAAATTTTGAACCGTTAAAAATGAATGTATGATTTGTTATGAATTTTACGAGATGACTGGTTCAGAAATTGTAGAAGTTGCAGAATTTGTCATTTTGGCGGAAAATTCTAGAATTGGAGGGCCCCACTTTTGGTTGGTGAAAATGTGCTAAGATTTTTATTCAAATATGGTGGGTGGAAATAGTAGCAGGTAAAGCCATCAGGTTGCAGGTTAAGTCTGCTTCGGCGTGCTAATATTTTCCTATAAATAGAGGGCTAAGTTAGAATTGAAAATCACACCAGAAACAAGTTTTCCCTCTTTCTCTCTCTAGATTATAGAGTATATTTTTGAAGTATTTAGATACTTTGTGAGTTTCTATTCATCAGTGCAAGTTTCCTTCAACCTTATACCGATATTCCGAACAGAAGTACTAATATTTTGAGGTAAGGGATATTATTTTCTTCTTAAATGATATTATTTTCTTCAATATCATTATACTAAAATATTGATATAAGTTTTTTTATCAAATTTGGAACTTTTTGTGTCGGGATTACTATTCACGTATACAGCACTATTTACGAATATGGCACTATTCACCGAAAAATAAAAATTTTTCTTTTTGTCCAAGATGTCTATTATGGTTACTATCTTTGATTGTATTCATGTTTTGATCTTTATTTTTGAATTCTGCTTCATAATTGATTATTATGAAGTATTATTGATCTTGGATAAATTGTTATACGAATTTCTACTATTTGTCCTTCTGTCTCACTGAATTCATTTTCTTTAAGATATTTTTCATCATCCTAAGTCCTAAATGATGATATTACTGAATATCTTTGGCCTGTAGTGCAAAGATGTATGATTACCTGATGAATTTATTTGGCCTGTAGTGCAAAGATGAACAGGTGTTAAGATGAACATGACTGACTGGTGATACAAATAAATATCTTTGGCCTGTAGTGTAAAGATGATTATTAATTGATGTTACAGGGATAAAATATTGATAATGGACTTTTAAATCTTAGAAGATAGTAGAATTTATTCTCTACTTGACTCTTCTAATGGTTTGTTGTTTCCGCTGCAGTTGTTGATCTAAAACTTGTTGTCGATTATATTCTATCAGATTTTTCCCTGTTGAATACTAGTGATAATTTGTTGTATATTATCTTAGTCATAATATTCTTTACTGGGCTAGTTGAGCTCACCCTTTTCCTTTTTGTTTCATTTTTCTTCTCAGGAGGTAAGAACATAACATGATCTAGTCGGGGTATGGAGTGATAGTTCTAGAAAGATGTTTTAGTAGTCCTCACTATTTCTGTAAAATAGTGTTTGAATAATTGTAATGAGGACTTATTTGAGTGTGGATATTGTCTAGAAGACAATATTTGTATTTAAACTCACAGTATGTGTTGTCGGATTTTGCACGACAATTGTATTATTGAAGTTGTAGTTTGTTTTTTGTACCATGTATTTGGCGACTCAGAATGGGTGTTGTATACCTATTTTGGGGGCGTCACAAATTATAACAGGCAACTTTAAAGATTCACTTAAAAATACGTACCTTAAATGATCTGGAAAAGGTTTAAGTTCAAGGTCGGGAGGCATCTCAAGAGAAGGCTTGAGTCATTCTGATGTCTCCCCAGAAAGTTTGACTGGCTCAATGGGAACCTTGAATCTTCGCATCCATGGTGTTGTCTCCAAAATTTGTACATATTCTACAACTTCAGCATCTTCCATATCCAATTCTCCCAGTATAGCACTCTCCAATGGTTCAATGTCAATTAGATTTCCAGCTTCTTCATTTAACACACTGTCGACAACAACGATCCGGAAGCACTCTTCCTCGTTAGTGGGGAATTTCATGGCCTTTAAAACATTGAAGGTGACCTCTTAATCTTGCACTCTCATGGTTAGCTCTCCTTTCTGGACATCTATAAGTGTTTGCCTCGCGGCTAAAAAAGGTCTCCCAAGGATGATTGGTATGTCTCTATCCTCTTCATAGTTCAAAATGATGAAGTCGGCTTGTGAAGATAAATTTGTCTACTTTGACCAAGACATCTTCAACAATACCTCTGGGGTAAGTGATGGATCTATTGGCAAGCTGTAGTGATATATTTGTCGGCTTTGGAGTCGGCAATCCCAATTGAGTGAAAACTAATAGAGGCATCAAGTTTATACTTGCCCCAAAGTCACATAAGCACTTTTTGAAGGCAAGCTTTCCAATGGAGCATGGTATTGTAAAATTGCTCGAGTCTTTAAGCTTTAGAGGTAGCTTACGTTGCAAGACCGCACTGCACTCTTCTGTCAAGGCCACTATCTCATACTCTTATAATCTCTTCTTCCTTGATAGAATTCCTTTCATAAACTTTGCATAGCTTGGCATCTGCTCTAATGCCTCTACGAATGGTATGTTGATCTGCAGTTTCTTAAAGACCTCCAAAGACTTAGTAAACTGTTTGTCTTCTCTTTGCTTTTGAAGTCTCTGTGGGTAAGGAACAGGGGGGTAAACAAGTGGTGGTTTGGTTGTGGCTTTCTCAGCCAACTCTTTATGATCCTTCTCAACTACCTGCTGCTCAGAATCCCCATTAGATAAGCCACTCTCTAGGTCAACTGCTCCTTGGCGCGACCGCACGGGATTTCCTTCACTATTGGGCGCGGGCGCACTGACCTATAAATCTGCAGTTTGCTTTCCTGATCTCAATGTAATAGCTTGACATTGCTCTTTCCCTTCCCTTCTTGGATTGGCTTCAGTATTACTTGGCAGAGCCCCTTGCGGTCTATTGTTCAACATGTTGGTCATTTGGCCCATTTGAGTCTCCAAATTCTTAATAGCCACCGCTTGCCTCTTTATCATCACTTCGGTGTTCACCATGTATTTTAACATCATTTCTTCCATCTCTGACTTATTTTTTGATTGAGGGGCAGAAGGTAGCTGATGTTGTTGTTGAAATCCAGGAGGGTAAGGATGTTTAGGTGCGTACTACTGATGAGATTTTTATGGTTGATACTATTGTTGAGATTGGTATTGTTGTTGTGGTTGGTGTTGTTTAACATTCTGGTTATTACTCCAACTGAAATTGGGATGGTTTCGGTTGTTGGAATGGTAGCAGTTTTGAAACTGATTCTGTGGCTTTTGGTAGTTGCTGACAAACTGTACTGACTCGGCAGTGATAGCACATTGTCCTATTTGGTGTGACCCTGCACAAATCTCATAGACATAGGCAACTTGCTTGACTTTGTTCTCGGCCAATGAATCAATTTTCTTTGCCATAGCCATCATTTGAGCTGATAACGGTGTGACGGCATCCACCTCCATTAACCCAGCAACTTTTGGTTGTGGCATTCTGGCCGTTGGATTCTAAAAATCATTCGCTGCCATAGTCTCAATAAGCTCATAAGCTTCTTCATAGCTCTTGTGTTAGGTTTGTAATATTCTTGAACACAATCAAATTGCACAAATTAAGCGGAAGCATTAAAAATCAGAGTTTTAAAAATTTTACAAACCATATACTCGGATCATCCTTTATGCGCAATTATTAATTAAACGAAAAGATAAAGAACAAGAATCATACCCTTGAAGATTCAAGCTTCCTCAGGTACAAGTTCACCTCCAAATCCTTTCGCGTTCAACTTGAATCCACCGGGTTTGGTTCCTTCCTTTGATCAACGTTAGCCACCCAAGTGTTTGGCCTCTAGAGGTGATCCACCAAGGAAGAAAAAAGATTCAAGAAGATGGGTATTTGGCAAAACCCTAGTTTTTCTATTTCTCATAGAAAAAGAGCGTACTCTCCCAACTATTGGAATTACGTATGTTGTGAAAAAATCAACAACAACTATATCACCTATAATAAGACTCCTCTTATTTATAGATGTGGGCAACCCTCCTTAACAATTAAGGAATTGGATTTTATTTTAATTAATTAAACTCCTTTAATTAATTAGGCTCCCAATCTAATTAGGAATAATTAATTAAACTCTTTTAATTAATTAGCCTCCTAATCTTATTAGGATATATGAGAGTACTTTTATTAATTAATTCCTAAACTCCTTTAGAAATTAAAAAATAATAATAGTAATATTAATAATAAGACTCCTCTTATTAATTTATATTTAATATTTCTAAAATATTAAATAATAAATATTAAACTATTTAATTTATTCTATCACCACAGATTAAATTAAATATATACTTAACTTATTATTACGATTATGCCATTAACTTCTTAAATAATTATTCTTCCTTTTATGGCGTGACCCTTTAGGTTCTCCATATTAAACCGGTTGTGAATAAATCAATTAGAACGATTCTAATCTTATTTAAATAAATAAATTAAATTATTAATTTATTTAAATAAATAATATTTATTCTACAATAGGGATAAGCCTCCCTAGCGATTAACGACTTTCTAGATAATATAGATTTCAACATTAATCATAAAAGAACCTTTGAGTAAATAGTTACCGTACAATTCTATCCTTTCACCATACATTGTCCCAATTAAATATAAAACATGGAATTACTGTCAAGTCTTATTTCAATTAATTATATGTATTTCGATCCTTAAGTGCACAACTCCAAACAATGCAAATTATAAACTCCTTTCTAATTTCATTCTGCTTTGGCCAAGGACTACTGTGTTGTCATTTATCGAATCACATAGGACATTTTTCTTCTTTTATTAGAAGTGGTAGTTTCTTTATTGATCATACATTATCTCCATGTACAACTTATTATACCCAAGCATACCCTTTGATATACCCTAAGAGTCTTAAGGAATAAGTCAAAGTATAACTCATCATACACAAGATACTATGATGATCTCTAGTCCAAGGATCACTTGTACTACTATCACTACAGGAATTCCTATTGACAGACAAGTAAAACTCCATTAGGTATTCCTTAGCGAGCCACGTTCAGTGAACTTATTCTCTAATAAGCACCTACATACTTGCTTTAGTGTCTCCACATAAATGATCATTAGATCAATCATCCTCATCCAATGAGCAAGCAATGTATGTGCCAATCTATCAGAATTCACTAATCTCCTATTTAGTAATCCAACGATTATGAACTATTTTAGTTTTAAGTTTTCTAAGAATTTAGATCTCATTAGAATGATCATCATCATTATTCTAAAAGCATTGCTTAAAACTATGGGTTTATCACATATTATAAAACAGCATCATGTAGATAATTAAAAGTATTTAATAAATTAATATTTTTTATTAATAAATGAATAAGATTGTTACAAAGTATATGATTTATTATCAAATATGATTGGCTTATGTGCATACTACTTTCATCTTGGCCCACAAAGCTCCTCCTACAGCGGCATCAACGATTGGCCTAGACTGCCAACTCAACCCATTGTAAAGGGTATTAATGACCATCCAGTCAGGCATCCCATAGTGAGGGCATTTTCTTAGCATCTCTTTGTAAGACCCCAACTTTTATAAATAAAGATGAATTTTCTATAAATATCATTTTTGAATATTATGGAGTTAATTTGATATAATGTTATAGTTGTGGGTAATATTTATAAATTTTGCAAGGTACGCAAGTTGTTATATAATATTCGATTGGTCGGGGAATATTCGTTTTAACAGGGAATATTCGTACAACGGCACAATCATTGGTGGACCCCACAACGAAATTATTGTCGAATTGAGAAAACGACAAAAATATTTTATTAAAAATAACGGCGGAAGTTTTACCATTGATACTGTTGAACTACTCGGTAGTAAAAGTACAGTAATACGTGTGGTTGTATAGTAGCACACGGTATTGATTATTAATGCTTATGTGAGAAGTCACTCAGTTTGATTCAATTATTGTCAGTTAATAATATGAATTATTTAGCGATAATGAAGTTTTGTTTTATTCGTATTATTAACGTAATAAAATAGAAACATCTTTTTATATAAAACAGAATACTTTATTAAAGTTATTCTATAAATAGAATATATTATATTTTATTTAAAAAAATTTTCTTTAAATATGGACCGTCAGATTAAAGAAATCAATCTGGACCGTTCATGGATTAACTACTATGTATTCTATTTTTTTATAAATAGCAGCTCATTCCTTCATTATTTCTTACGAATTCACTAAATTCTATAGAGAGAAACTATAGAGAGAAACTATAGAGAGAGAGAAGAAAAGTATTCTGCTACTTAACCACTTCCTTATTTCAGTTCTTCTTTAAAACGGTAAGGGGTGTTATTCTTTCTTATTCATGAAGAGAACTGTTGTTATTCCATTTCTTATTATTCTGTTGGAATAACCTGTATACGCGATCTACCCTATACTTGGTGACATTCTTCTATTATTCTGTTGGAACATCATGTCTGTGTGTTTTACACCGGACCTGGTTCCGTCTTTATTATTATTTTGTTGGAACATCCTGTCTGTGTGTTTTACACCAGACCTGGTTCCGTCTTTATTATTATTCTGTTGTAACATCCTGTCTGTGTGTTTTACACCAGACCTAGTTCCGTCTTTATTATTATTCTATTGGAATATCCTGTCTGTGCGGTTTATGCCGGACCTGGTTCTATTATTTATTATTCTGTTAGAATAACCTGTTTGTGCGGTCTATCGCATGCATGGTGATTTCTTTTGTTATTCCATTCTTTATTATACTCAGTTGGTTAAGTTTTGACTTATATACTCCATGAAATTTGTGAAATATCCTTGATAATTGCGTTTCATCCAGTATCTTTTCATGAAAATATTCTTCTAAGCATTCTTGAATTTTACTCCACAAAGCAGTATCATGTTGACAATTTGGACGTTGTTAATTCTTGGATAAATTAATTCTTGAACTTGTTTTATTTAATTCTTATATCATTGTCATCATCCTCATGTTTATAAAATATTGAAAGTCATCTGTGGCCTGTAGTGCATAGATGGACTTGGTATGATTATGACCAGGGATTATTCGGTATAATCATGACCGTAATGTTACAAATGATGTGGTAAAAGTCCTCATTGGCCCGTAGTGCATTGATGGACAGTTGTTGGCATGATCATGACCATTAATGAATACACGAATATCCTTGGTCGTAGTGCAGGGATGATTCGATGATATGGATTATTTTATTAAGCTGAGTCCCAGCGATAATAGTGTTGAAAAACCTTTTAAATCATAGAAGATAGTAGATTTTATTTTCTACTTGACTCTTTTAATGGATTGCTTGTTCCACTGCAGTTAAACTTGATATTCGTTATATTTTATCAGTTTAACACTGTTGAAGGCTAATGATAATTATTTTTGCATTATCTTAGTCATAATATTTCTTACTGGGCTAGTTGAGCTCACCCTTTCTTTCACTGTTCTCTTCAGGAAATGAGAATATAGCTGGGACGAGTCGGGGAACGGAGTGATGGATCAAATGATAGTATTAGTAGTCCTCACTATTCTGTTAAATAATGTGACAATAATTGTAATGAGGACTCCTTTTGAGTTTGTATAGTCTCTAGTAGACAATAATTGTATTCAAACTTACAGTTATGTCTTGTCGTATTGTACACGACAGTTGTATTTGTATTCTGTACCATGTATCTGACAACCCAAGATGGGTGATGTATACCTAATTTTGGGGGCGTCACATTGTAGTCCTCATTTTCGTTGTTTTAGCCATAGGAAAGAATTTGGCTAAAAATTTCTGTGCTAAGTCCTCCCATGTGGTTATTAACCCAGATGGCAATGAATAGAGCCAACTTCTTGCCTTATCCCTCAAAGAAAACAAAAACAGTCTGAGCCGTATTGCATCTTCTGACACACCATTGTACTTGAATGTGTCACATATCTCAATGAAACTCAGCAAGTGCTCGTTAGGGTCATCAGTAACAGCACCCCCAAATTGAACCAAATTCTGCACCATCTGTATTGTTCCCGACTTAATTTTGAAGGTGTTTGTTGCTATTACTGGCCTTAAAATGCTAGACTGTAACTCATTTATTTTTGGCATAGAATAGTCCCTTAAAGCTCTGTGCTCTTCTTTATGCTCTTCTGCTATATTGGTTGATGTTTCAGTGTTCACTTGTGTATAAGAATGACGTGCACTCGCTCTCTAAAGCTTTACCGTTGATATTGTCCTGTCTAGGTACCAACTCTGAATTTGAAGATAGAGTGTGCATACACTATCCACAAGTACCTGAAACGTAAATAAAAGTAAAATAGAAATGAGATAAGATAAGATAATATTTGTTCAAGTTAGACAAATTTAACTTAAGTTGATGACGACAGTAATAAAAATAAAAACTTATCCCCGACAATGGCGCCAAAAACTTGTTGGCTTGTTTCGGGTTAACAAAACAGACACTAACTTGTGCAAGTATGCACGGTCAAAAAGTAATATAAAGTAAGTTAAGTATCGTTCCCACGAAGAAAGGTGATTATTTCGAAACTAGCATGCAATAACCTTATAGCTATTTCTGGCTGCTTAAACGATCGATTAATAGGTAAATTAAAATCTAGAATAATTATCAACATAAAAGTACTAATTAATGAACTAAGAGATTCAAAGTGGAAAGATATGGGATCCTAACGTCATTTAATGCTTTATCCAAAATGCACACCTCTTGTTAAACTTGATTGATTACTATAGACCGCTAGTCGAGAGCACGAAAGTGTAACATGACTATTTTTCAATAAACCATGTCCGAATCACACAAAAACCACAAAATAGATAGAATTCATGTGAGCATCAATATTACCTAACCCACTATATGTCTATGTGAATTACAAACAATATCAATTTAAGTACAAGCTCTCTCAATGACAACACATGGCAAACCAATATATGTCTATTTGGGTTACGAATCACGAAATCTAACACATGTAAATCTCATGAACACATGCTAACATGGTCAAATCTGAACTTATATTTCCTTATTCAATTCCATACAAGTTATTAGGATAGATGGTGATCAAACATCCAAGCAATAAGCACAACCAAGTTAGGCAATCCAACTATAATCATACAAGCATCACAATAAGGCATACAAATCTGAACTACACAACAAACTACATTAGAATCCCATAATGGTGGTTAGTTCATCTCTGAATCAACACCCATTATGGGATTTAAGCCAAGCATGAGAAGAAACAAAGAGAGTAATGAGAATAGAAATTGCAAATCTAATTAAACCCTGCTCCACAATATGCTTCCAACTTAGTTTAGATCCAAAATTAAAACCAAAGTAAAACTCAATATTCACAAGCTACTAGATCTAGAGAGAGAAGCTAAATAGTAGAGTATTGCTATGGAATCTCTCTAGCTCTATCAAACCCTAAAATAGCAAAACATAACTAAAGTAATTATTCCTCGTAACAAGCAAATACACCCTTATATGGAAAATACGCTACAGCAGTCATTAAGTGAGAAGTTAACTTTTTATCTAAGTCTGACTGGCGCGGTCGCATGGGCACGTATAAGGAATTGGGCGTGGGCGCGCTGTGTCGCTGCCTGAACAACTCCTGGCACGGGCGCGCTGAGTTCCTGTGTTATATTGGCGAGCCGCGCGGCTACTTCCTGCTGCCTTCTGCTACACTTCTGGTGTTGGTGTTCTGGTGCTGCACTGTTCCTGCTTTATTCTTCTTCTTTCTTCACTTTCTTTTCTCATCCTTCAATTGCCTTCACATTCATCACTCTAGCCATTGCTCACCATATTATGCCATTGCCTTTCCATCACCATGCCTTTGGAGTCTCCTTGATGCAACCTACCAAACAACCATAAAAAGCAATCAAACAATACTAAAAATACTTAAGTTTAAGCATAATCCTAACAAGTTGATAGCCATTAAGTAGGTATAAAACCTACTTATCAGTTAGCGCACTACCAGATTGGCCAACAAAGTTACTTGATGTTGGATCGTCCCCATTTTTTGCATCACTGTCATGCATTCCTCTGAATGCTCCCATTCAAGGACATTTGATCTGCTCCTTTGGGGGTATTCCTCCATCCTTCGGATGTACTTACGATTTGGATGCATTTAATCACTTCCTGGTTCGATCATGTTCATTCCCTCCGTACCATACTACAGTAGAAGGTTGGTGTTGACATTTGGATAGTCAAGTTATTGGATCACAACATCGCCATTTTTGATCAGATTTTGAATTTTATGCTTCAAAGATCAACAATCTTGTGTATCGTGTCCTGGATACCCTGAATGATAAGCACATCTTAGGCCTGGATTATATCTTTTGCTTTTTGGATCAAGAGGTGAAGCCAATTCAGTAATTTTTCTCTGATTGATTAATAACTCCAATATGTTTTCCAGGGAATCGCCTAGTGGAGTGAACACCCGATTTTCTGTTCTTTCAAATTTTCTCTTTATGTCATGGCATTGGTTGAATGCGACCTGTTATTTAAATGGCAGATTGCCTTGCTTCTTCCAAATGGGGGTACTATGATTGGGTTTCCTAGATTGCCCTTGTAAAATGAGGGATACATCTTCATCGCCCTTTTTGGGTATCCCCTTGGGAGCACTGACATAGTTGTTAGACTATTTATACTCGATGACTACTTCCAAGATTGTGATGTCTTTAATCTTACCTACTTTCAGGCCCATCTCTACCATTTCACCATGTTTGATCATCTCCGAGAATGGCTTGCCTATTCTTGCTAGGATCCTCTCATAGTAAAGTGACTCTTGTATGTCTATGAAATTCATCACCATTTCAATTTTTGACATTGGCGGGCTGACCTGTGTTGCCATACATCTCCATCTTTGAGCGTATTCTTGAAAAGACTTAGTGTTTTGTTTCTTAACTTTAGTCACCTGATATCGATCCGGTGCCATTTGCTACTAGAAACTATATTAATTCAGGAAGGCATGGGTCAGCTCTTCCCAGCTATGAATTTTAGAGTTGTCTAGTCTGGCGTACCATGCTCTGGCTTCTCCAGTCAGGCTTTTTTGGAATAGCTGTATTCTCAGCTTCTCATCCTCTGCATAGGATCTCAGTTCTCTGATTTATACCTTTAGATGGGTATAAGGATCGCCTGCTCCATTGTACTTTTCAAAATCCAGGACCTGAAATTTCTCTGGGTATCTGGCTCCGGGAAAGATGCAGTGATAAGAATAATCGAAACTTTCATAAGTTCCAGTTCCTTTTATAGACCGGATGACTTCTTCCATTTGTTGGACTTTCTTTCTTATATCCCCAGTTTCCCGGTCTTCCCTGAGATTTATGATTTCAGGAGTTTTGTTGGTTCTTTCACTGAATCGAGGTTCAAGTATCCCTTTTTGTCAGCACTTTGATTGCCACCTTTGGAGGAGGACTCTGGTTGAGTGGGCGTTGTCTGGCCCTGAGTGATTTTATTTTGTTCTTTCAGGAGAATAGCCAACTCTGCTATTTGATTCTTAAGTCCCTCAAACTCCTTTTGAGATACGAAACCTAATTCGTGTTGGGAACTTTCAGCCATGTCGGTGAATAGACTTTATGTAAGACCTCGAATTTTATGAAATAAAAGTATTCAATTTTTTTATAATTATTATTTTATTTAGTAAATGGTTAAATTGATAAAGGTTAAAGTTAAGGGTAACATTTGAAAATTTTGCAAAGTAAGCAAGTTGATATAAAATATTCGTTGTGTCGGGGAATATTCGATTGGTCGGGGAATATTCGTTTTAACAGGGAATATTCGCACGACGGCACAATCATTGGTGGACCCCACAACGAAAGTGTTGTTATAGTTAGAAAACGACATAAATATATTTTTATAAAAATAACGGCGAAAGTTTTACCGTTAAACTGTTGAACTACCAAGTGGTAAAAGTATAGTAATACGCGTGGTTGCATAGTAGCACACGTTATTGATTATTGATGCTTACGTGAGAAGTCACTCAGTTATACTCAATTATTGCTACAGTAATTACTGCATAATATCTCTCATATTATTGATTCAATTATTGTCACAGTATCATCTGCATAATATTTATTATTAGTAAATCAATAATTGAGACGACAAAGTTATTCATATTATTATTTAAAATATTGACAATGTCTAGAAAGTTCTGTCGAGGAGAGGTTTGGTCATCTAATTGCGCGCCAATAGGGAGAAATCCTTATCGGAAAGCCCCATCTTTCCTGGGAACGACCTGGCTGAGATGTGAGACAAGAACTAGGAGGGGAGAGACGGGAAATTTCTTCGCTAGTATGACCTGAATAAGTTTATTTGGAGTTTATTTGGTCGGTCAGAGTATCGGGATAATATATGACATGACTATTAACCCTTGTTTTATGGCAGTATTTAAGAATGGCAGCTAAGAACGTTAATAATGGAGTAAATCAGACCGTGGAGACACTAAATCACACCAGAAACTAAAGTTTTCTTTCTTTCTCTCTCTATATTATCGAGCGTATTCTTGTGAGTATTTTGATACCTTGAGTGTTGCTATACGGTGCGAGTTTCCTTCAGCACTATATCCAGTTTTCCAGTCAGAAGTAATGTCTTTCTGAGGTAAGGGATGTTATTTTTTTTAATAAATGATATTATTCTTTCAATATCATTATGCCAAAATATTGGGCTGAACTTTTTATCAAATTTGGAACTTTTAGTGTCGGAGTTACTATTCACGTATACGGCACTATTCACGTATACGACACTATTCACGAATACGGCACTATTCACAGACAAAAAAATTAAATTTTTGTTTTTGGTCCAAGATATCTATTATGGATACTAGCTTTGATTGTATCCATATTTTGATCATTCTTAAATTTTACTCCACTATGATTTTTTATGAAGTATTTTTGAACTCGGATTGTTTAAAGTACGAATCCTTAATATTTATTCTTTTGTTTCACTGGATTCGTTTTCTTTAAAATATTTTTCATCATCCTCAATCTTAAATGGTAATATAACTGAATATCTTTGGCATGTAGTGCAAAGATGAATGATTTTCTGATGAATATCTTTGGCTCGTAGTGCAAAGATGAACAGGTGTTGAGATGAACATGACCAACTGATGAATATCTTTAGCCTGTAGTGTAAAGATGAATATTTGTATCAAGATGTATATTGATTGATGTTACAGGGATAAAATATTGATGATGGACTTTTAAAATCATTGAAGATAGTAGATTTCATTCTCTACTTAACTCTTCTAATGAATTATTATTTCCACTGCGAATATTGATTTAAAATTTGTTGTCTATTGTATTCTATTAAATTTTTCCCTGTTGAGGACTAACGATAATTTGTTCTATATTATCTTAGTCATAATGATCTTTACTGGGCTAGTTGAGCTCACCCTTTTCCTTTTGGTTCCATTTTTCTTCTCAGGAGGCGAGAATGTAGCGAGTACTAGTCGGGGTGTGGAATGATGGTTCTAGAAGTTGTTTTAGTAGTCCTCACTATTTTGTAAAATAGTGTATCAATAATTGTAATGAGGACTTATTTGAGTGTGGATATTGTCTAGATGACAATATTTGTATTTTAAGCTCATAGTTTTTGTGTTGTATTAATAAAGTTGTAGTTGTATCTGTACCATGTATTTTGACAACTCATAATGGGTGTTGTATACCTATTTTGGGGGTGTCACATATGGCGCGGCCGCGCCGCCCTGAGCCCAACTCAGAATCTGTTCTGCATAATGAAGGAACAAGCAGCAACTTGATGCTTACTATCTAACCTGCATACCAAGCATTAGCAGAAATGAGATATACCTATTCCCAAATCAAAATTTAAACTATGTAATCATGTATGTATGATTGTATACCCAAAAATGCTCTATATGCAATTTCTATCAAAAAGATATGTGCATTAAGCTCCTACTCAAAATTGGTATCAACATTTTTCATGATCCCAAGAATTAAACAATAGGAAGAAGTAGAGATATGTGCAACTGAGAATTAAACAGTAGGAAGATACAGACATGATCATTTAGAATTAAACATGAGGGAGAAATAGACATGATGCAAATAGAATTAAATAAGAAGGAGAAGAGAGATGATGGGGTGCCTCCCATCGAGCGTTCGTTTATAGTCCACTAGCTTGACTATCTCTGGTTTGATCATGTTAATGAATGGATTGAGGCGATCTTCTTTCTATCGACCTCACCACCATAATAATGCTTTAATCTTTGTTTATTAACTTTGAAGGGCTTGTTTGGGCACTTGTCAAAAATTTTAATTACACCGTGTGGAAATACAGTCTTTACAGTGAAAGGTCCTGACCACCTTGATTTGAGCTTTCTTGGGAAGAGTCTAAGTCTGGAATTGAATAGCAGTACTGCTTGCCCTGGCTTAAATGTTCTTTCCATAATCCCGCGATCATGACACCTTTTCACTTTCTCTTTGTATAACTTGGAATTTTCGTTGGCCTGCAATCGAAATTCATCTAACTCATTCATTTGAAGAAAATGTTTCTCCACTGTAGCCTTTAAGTCGAAATTCAGCTTCTTGATCGCCCAATAGGCCTTATGTTCAAGCTCCCAGTGGTGTTTTATAAGCAGTTCTATATGCCCATACTGCATCGTCCAGCTTCTGTGACCAATCTTTTCTCGTGGGGTTCACAATTTTTTCCAATATTCTCTTCACCTCATGGTTTGACACTTCTGTTTGACCATTTGTTTGGGGGTGGTAAGATGTAGCTATTCAATGATTCACCCTATATTTAGCCAACAATGCTGTAAACTGGCAATTGCAGAAATGGCTACCTTCATCGCTTATGATCGCTCTAAGAGTCCCGATTCTCGTGAATATATTCTTTTGGAGAAACCTCATAACCACCCTAGCATCATTTATTTGTAGAGCTACCATTTCCACCCATTTAGGCACGTAATCAACTACCAAAAGGATGTACAAGTTTTCACATGACGAAACGAAAGGCCCCATAAAATTTATCCCCTAGATATCAAAGATCTCCACCTCGAGGATTGTATTCAAAGGCATTTCATTTCGCTTTGATATATTCCCTACCCTCTGACACCTATCACATCTCTGCACAAAGCTGTAAGCATCCTTGAAGAGAGTCGACCAATAAAAACCTACTTATAAAACCTTGGTCGCTGTTCTTTCTCCTCCGTAATGACCTCCATAAACCGATGTGTGGCAATCCTGCAATATACTCTCCGTCTCACTATATGGAATGCACCTTCTAATCATTCGATCAGCACACTACTTGAACAAGTAAGGTTCATCCCAAATAAACCATTTAACATCGTGGAGAAACTTCTTCTTTTGTTATCTAGTCAAATCAGAGGGAATGATATTGCTCACTAGAAAGTTTGCAAAATCAGCGTACCATGGCACTTCACCTTTCACCACAAACAGTTGTTCATCTGGGAAGGATTCATTGATCATAACTTTGTCATTCGCATCCCTTCCTGGATTCTCCAATCGAGATAAGTGGTCAGCCACTTAGTTCTCAGTCCTTTTTCTGTCTTTAATTTCTAAGTCAAATTCCTGTAGAAGAAGTATCCACCTGATCAGACGGGGTTTGGCATTTTTCTTGGCTATCAAGTATCGGATCGCTGCATGGTCGGTGTATACAATCACTCTTATCATAATCAAATAAGCACGAAATTTATCGAATGCGTATACCACCACTAGAAGCTCCTTTTCTGTGGTAGTGTAGTTCAACTGGGCGTCAGTAAGGGTTTTGCTAGCATAATAAATAACATGAAAGACCTTATCCCTACACTGGCCCAATACAGCTCCCACAACAAAATCACTTGCATCACACATCAACTCGAATGGAAGATCCCAATCCAGAGTTGTAATCACAAATGTCGTAGTTAACTTCTTTTTCAAATGCTCAAAAGCAATTAGGCATTCCTCATCAAATCTAAACTGGACATGTTTTTTCTAACAAACTGCAAAGTGGCTTGGTAATCTTTGAGAAGTCTTTGATAAACCAACGGTAAAAGCCTGTATGCCCCAAAAAACTATAGACGCCTTTTACAGAAGTAAGTGGAGCCAAGTTCTCGATAGTTTCCAATTTAGCCCTATCCACCTCTAACCATTTCCTTGAAACTTTATGTCCCAAAATAATACCTTCTTGTACCATAAAATGGCACTTTTCCCAGTTCAAAATAAGATTTGTTTCAACACACCTTTTCAGAACCATTACCAGATTCTCTAAACACGAGTCAAAAGAGTCTCCAAAGACTGAGAAATCATCCATGAAGACTTCAACATTATGCTCAACCATATCAGAGAAAATGGCCATCATGCACCTCTGGAATGTAGCCGGGGCATTGCATAGACCGAAAGACATCCTTCTGAAAGCAAATGTACCGTACGGACAAGTGAAGGTAGTCTTCTCTTGGTTTTTCGAGGCTATCACTATTTGGTTGTATCTAGAGTAACCGTCCAGAAGGCAGTAGTACTAATGACTTGTTAGCCTATCCAATATTTGATCAATAAACAGGAGAGGAAAATGATCTTTCCTTGTAGCCTTTTTTAGTCTACGGTAGTCCATGCAGACCCTCCAACCCGTAACTGTCCTGGTAGGTATTAACTCATTGTTCTCATTAGATACCACTGTCATACCCCCTTTCTTCGACACGCACTGCACCGGGCTCACCCAAGAGCTATCTGAAATAAGATAAATGATCCCTGCATCTAACCACTTCAAGACTTCCTTCTTAACCACTTCCTTTATGAAATCTTCGATGTTGCTTTACTGATGGCTTTCTATCATCTTTCAGAAGGATTTTGTGCATACAAAATGAGGGGATGATACCCTTTATGTCTGCTACAGTTCATACAATTGCTGATTTAAACTCTCGCAGCGCTCGTAGCAATTTATCTTCCTGGCAAGACGTTAGTGCAACAGCAATTATGTAAGACCCCAACTTATTATAAATAAAAGTGAATTTTTCTCTATTCATTATTCTAAATTAATAAGGTATTAATTTGTTATAATGCTTTGGATATGGGTGAAATGTGAAAATTTTGCAAAATAAGCAGGTGGTTATAAAATATTCATTTTGTCGGGGAATATTTGTTTGGTCGTGGAATATTCTTTCTGTCGGGAAATATTCGTACAACGGCGCAGCAATTTGTGGGCCCCATAACGAATAACGGTCGAATGAAAAAAATGACAAATTTGAGTTTTTACAAATAACGGCGTAATTGTTACCGTTAACACTGTTGGAATACCCGGTAGTTAAAATACAGTAATACGCGTGGTTGCACAGTAGCACACGGATTGCACACTATTTTTGAATTATTGATTCTTACGAAGGAAGGCACTACTCAATAATTGTTACAGTAGTTACTGTTCAATATTTTATTTTATTGATTTAATAATTGCTGCGTTGATATTTTATATTATTGTTGTTTCAATAATTGTTACTGTACAGTATTTTCCATTATTAGATCAATAATTCATATTATTTAAATAATATTATTAGATAGCATTATTGGCAATGTCTAGAAAGTTCTGTCTAAAGAGAGGTTTGGTCATCTAATTGCGCGCTAGTAAGGAGAAATCCTTATTGGAAAGCCCCCTCTTTCCTAGGAACGGCCTGGTTATCATAAATGTGATTCTGTAATATTATTTGTGAATAATTAATTATTGATTCATATGATAAGAAAATATTTATTTTATGTGGATATAAATGTTGGATATATTCATTGTGGTTAAAAATGAAGGAGTTAATGTTGATGTGTTTTATCAGTATTTTTATCGGAATGGATGTATTAAAAATCAAATCAGGGTTTTTTGAGAAATATTGCGGGGGTTATAATTTTTAATCTGACCGTTGGATCGTGGTAATTTTTGGATATGTTATTCATATATAAGTTGAGTATATGTCCACAAATTTTGAACCGTTAAAAATGAATGTATGATTTGTTATGCATTTTACGAGATAACTGGTTCAGAAATTGTAGAAGTTGCGGAATTTGTCATTTTGGCGGAAAATTCTAGAATTGAAGGGCCCCACTTTTGGTTGGTGAAAATGTGCTGAGATTTTTATTCAAATGTGTTGGGTGGAAATAGTAGCAGGTAAAGCCATCAGGTTGCAGGTTAAGTCTGCTTTGGCGTGCTAACATTTTCCTATAAATAGAGGGCTAAGTTAGAATTGAAAATCACACCAGAAACAAGTTTTCCCTCTTTCTCTCTCTAGATTATTGAGTATATTTTTGAAGTATTTAGATGCTTTGTGAGTTTCTATTCATCAGTGCAAGTTTCTTTCAGCCTTATACCGATATTCCGAACAGAAGTACTGATATTTTGAGGTAAGGGATATTATTTTCTTCTTAAATGATATTATTTTCTTCAATATCATTATGTTAAAATATTGATATAAGTTTTTTTATCAAATTTGGAACTTTTTATGTCGGGGTTACTATTCACGTATACGGCACTATTCACGAATACGGCACTATTTACCGAAAAATAAATTTTTCCTTTTTGTCCAAGATGTCTATTATGGTTACTATCTTTGATTGTATTCATGTTTTGATCTTTATTTTTGAATTCTGCTTCACAATTGATTATTATGAAGTATTATTAATCTTGGATAAACTGTTATACGAATTTTTACTATTTGTCCTTCTGTCTCACTGGATTCGTTTTCTTTAAGATATTTTTCATCATCCTCAGTCCTAAATGATGATATTACTGAATATCTTTGGCCTGTAGTGCAAAGATATATGATTACCTGATGAATATCTTTGGCCTGTAGTGCAAAGATGAACAGGTGTTAAGATAAACATGACTGACTGGTAATACAAATGAATATCTTTGGCATGTAGTGCAAAGATGAATATTTGGTTAAAGATGATTATTAATTGATGTTACAGGGATAAAATATTGATAATGGACTTTTAAATCTTAGAAGATAGTAGAATTCATTCTCTACTTGACTCTTCTAATGGTTTGTTGTTTCCGCTACAGTTGTTGATCTAAAACTTGTTGTCGATTATATTCTATCAGATTTTTCCCTGTTGAATACTAATGATAATTTGTTGTATATTATCTTAGTCATAATATTCTTTACTGGGCTAGTTGAGCTCACCCTTTTCCTTTTTCTTCCATTTTTCTTCTCAGGAGGTGAGAACATAGCAGGATCTAGTCGGGGTATGGAGTGATGGTTCTAGAAAGATGTTTTAGCAGTCCTCACTATTTCTGTAAAATAGTGGTTGAATAATTGTAATGAGGACTTATTTGAGTGTAGATATTGTCTAGAAGACAATATTTGTATTTAAACTCACAGTATGTGTTGTCATATTTTGCATAACAATTGTATTATTGAAGTTATAGTTTGCTTTTTGTACCATGTATTTGGCGATTCAGAATGGGTGTTGTATACCTATTTTGGGGGCGTCACAGTTGGTATCAGAGCTTAGGGATATGATCCCTGGCTGAGATGTGAGACAAGAACTAGGAGGGGAGAGACGGGAAATTCCTTCGCTAGTATGACCTGACTAAGTTTATTTGGTGTTTATTTGGTCGGTCAGAGTATAGGGATAATATATGACATGACTATTAACCCTTGTTTTATGGCAGTATTTAAGAATGGCAGCTGAGAACGTTAATAATGGAGTAAATTAGACCGTGGAGACACCTTTGATCACCACCCAGGAGAACGTGCAACATGAAGGCAATATTCCTCTTGTAAACAACGTTACCGAGCAAACGATGAATGATAGAATGTTTAGGAGCTTTTTGCAGTTCATGCAAAATCAGACGAGGGAGACTCGTGTGCAGAATACGGGTGGAAATAATAACAACGCGTGGTTTGTCACATCCAAGCAGCTTAAAGAATTGGGACCACCAGAATTTAAGGGAAAGCCGGATCCGATCATGGCGGAAACGTGGGTCAAGCAAATTACCAAGATATTCGATGTCTTGGGATGCACGGAGGAACAGAAGGTTCCATTTGCCATCTTTATGTTCCGCGGTGAGGCAGACTACTGGTGGGAGTCTATGAAGCGTACCCAGCCTGACGCACTCAACATGTCCTGGGAAATATTTCGGAAAATGTTCAATGACAAGTACTTTCCTGAAAGTATTCGTCATATGAAGGAGGTGGAGTTTATCAGACTGGAACAAAATAACATGACGATGTCCCAGTACGAGGCAAAGTTTGCAAAGTATGACAAGGATGTTTCTGAGAGGTCTAAAACCCGAGATTCGGCAATATTTTATCTCTCATAAATTTTCTTTATATTCAGATGTTGTAAACAGGGCTCAATTATTAGAGCGAGATAATGAGTATGTGCAACCGAGGGACCACAACCAGGGTCATACCGGTGGCGGCAGTCATCGAAGCAATGAAAACCAGCAGGGAGGAAAACATTCAGACAAAAGCGGTAACCACTCTGGTGGTAATCGTGGCCGTGATAATAGACGGAACGAGTCGGGGGGAGATTTCTAGAAGAGAAGGTACACCAATGATAACGTGAAGACGTCAGGACAAACATCAACTGCTTTTAGGGGAGGAGAACGAGCACCGATCGTTTGTTACAAATGCGGGAAGGAGGGACACATCAGCCCAAACTGCCCACAACATTTCAAGGTATGTTATAACTGTGGAAAGGAAGGTCATATAGCTAAAGATTGTCTTGTTGCGAAACCAAGTTCAACGGGGATAGTGACTCCGAAGGCTGTTCCGGACAAGTCAAAGTCGGTGGTTCCTGGAAGGGCGTTTGTCGTGACTGCACAAAACGCGAGGAACCCAAACGAGGTGATCACGGGTAAGCTAATCATAAACTCTTTCGAAGTTTATACCTTATTAGATACCGGTTCTACCCATTCTTTTATCTCTCCTGCTTGTGCTCAACGTTTAAACTTGACTCCGGAGAAATTAGACTTTGACCTATCTGTGGAGACTCCGTTAGGAGAAACTTTCATTACATCTACAGTTTATAAATCTTGCTTAATCCAAGTTGGCACAATCACATTACCTGTTGACCTTATCTCTTTAAAGATACTTGCTTTTGATGTGATTTTAGGAATTGATTGGTTAACTACTCATCATGCCAAAATTGATTGTTTTCGTAAGGTTGTTAGTTTTCATATTCCTAACCAACCTGTTATGTTAATTCAAGCAACCAAACCACTAAAATCAATCGCTGTCATATCAAGCCATAAAGTCATTCGTTTATTGAAAAACGGATGTCAAGCTTTCATAGCCCATGTTATGGACTTGAACAAAAACACGTCAGATTTGAATAATATTTCTGTTGTTAGTGAATTTCCTGACGTATTTCCTGAAGAACTTCCCAGTCTATCCCCAGAACGTGAAGTTAAATTCTTTATTGACCTTGAACCTGGTACAAAGCTCATTTCTAAAACCCCATATCGAATGGCTCCTATTGAACTTCAGGAGTTAAAGGTTCAACTACAGGAGTTGTTGGACATCGGTTTTATTCGTCCTAGTACATCACCTTGGGGTGCTCCTGTGCTATTCGTAAAGAAGAAAGACGGGAGTATGCGACTTTGTATCGACTATCGAGAATTAAATCATGTCACTATCAAGAATAGGTATCCGCTACCTCGCATTGATGACCTGTTTGACCAGTTGTAAGAAGCACAATTCTTTTCAAAGATCGATCTTCGTTCTGGATATCATCAGCTGAACATTAAAACTGAGGATATTCCAAAGACTGCTTTCAGAACTCGGTACGGGCGTTATGAATTCTTAGTCATGTCTTTTGGGTTGACTAATGCTCCTGCTGCCTTCATGGATATGATGAACCGTGTATTCAAAGAATATTTAGATCAGTTCGTTGTTATCTTTATTGATGACATCCTCATCTATTCCAAAATCCGTGAAGATCATGAGCGCCATTTGAAGCTGGTAATTCAAAGGCTTCGTGAAAATAAGCTATATGCCAAATTGAAGAAAAACGAGTTCTGGCTTGAGGAAGTAGCATTCCTTGGGCACGTGGTGTCAAAACATGGAGTATCTGTCGACCCGACGAAGATTGAAGCCATACAAAGTTGGGAGCAACCGAAGTCGATGACCGAAGTACGTAGCTTTCTGGGCTTAGCTGGGTATTACCGGAGATTCGTGGAAGGATTTTTTAGAATCGCTACTCCATTAACTCAGTTGACTCGGAAGGATACAAAATTCGGATGGAGCGAGGATTGTGAGAAGAGTTTTCAAGAACTCAAGAGGAGACTCATTTCGGTACCTGTTCTGACAATACCATCTGGTTCAGATGGATTTGTTATCTACAGCGATGCTTCAGGCAAAGGGTTAGGATGTGTTCTCATGCAACATGGGAAAGTCATAGCCTATGCCTCGCGACAACTCAAAGAATATGAGAGGAATTATCCTACTCATGATTTGGAGTTGGAAGCAGTCGTTTTCGCGTTGAAGATTTGGAGACACTACCTGTATAGGGAGAAAGTGGAGATCTATACGGATCATAAAAGCCTCAAATATTTCTTCACCCAAAAGGAACTCAACATGCGACAACGACGTTGGCTTGAGCTATTGAAAGATTACGATCATACCATCTAATATCATCCTGGAAAAGCGAACGTAGTAGCTGATGCATTGAGTAGAAGATCATACGCGGGTACGAGTGCAATGGTGTTAACACAAAGGCCCATTTTGTATGATTTCCAAATGATGAAGATAGAGATGAAGTCTCCAAGTACCCACATGATGATATCAAATATACGAGTAGAACCGACTTTAACTGATAAAGTTAAAGCCGCTCAAGCTACGGACATGGAGCTGATGCGTATGAAAAAAAAAGTGCAAGAATGTGCTATTCTGGAAGCAAGAATCGATGAAGAAGGAATACTTCGAGTCAACTCCAGACTTTGTGTTCCTAACGATTTTGACTTGAAGCATAGAATCATAATGGAGGCACACAACATACCATTTACAATCCATCCTGGGAGTACCAAAATGTATCACGATCTTCGACATATATTTTGGTGGAGCAATATGAAAAGAGAGATCGCGGAGTTTATCTCGAGCTGTTTAACTTGTCAACGTGTAAAAGCGGAGCATCAAGTACCAAAGGGTCCATTGCAACCACTTGAGATTCCGAAATAGAAGTGAGAACACATTACTATGGGTTTTGTTACGGGTCTTCCCAAGGTTTCTCAAGACATAGATGCGATTTGGGTCATTATTGATAGATTAACCAAGTCTGCTCATTTCTTACCTATACGTGAGACTTATTCCCTTGAACGTCTTGCTAGTATGTACGTGAATAAGATTGTGAGATTGCATGGCATGCCAGTATCCATAGTTTCGGATCGTGACCCAAGATTCACTTCACGATTTTGGGTTAGCTTGCAGAAAGCTATGGGCACGAATTTACGATTTAGTTCAGCATAACATCCTCAAACGGACCGGCAATCCGAGAGGACTATTCAAACCCTTGAAGAACTATTAAGACTCTGTGTTCTAGATTTCAAAGGAAGTTGGGATAAGTACTTGCCACTAGTGGAATTCTCCTACAACAACAGTTATCAGGCAAGTATAGGTATGGCTCCATTTGAAGCCTTGTATGGACGAAAGTGTCGTTCTCCAGTATGCTGGGACGAGGTGGGTGAAGCAACGTTGTTGGGACTAAAATTGGTACGCATAACTACAGAAAAGATCCAAACGATTCGACAACGTATACAAACGTCACAGGATCGATAAAAGAGTTATGCGGATCTTCATCGAAAGGACGTGGAGTTTAATATTGGAGATCATGTACTGTTACGTGTTGCTCCATGGAAGGGAGTTACAAGATTTGGAAAGAGAGAAAAGCTCAATCCAAGATTTGTTGGTCCATTTGAGATTCTTGACCGAATAGGAAATGTGGCCTATAGACTCGCATTACCTCCAAGTATGTCTCGTGTTCATAATATTTTTCACATATTCATGCTTCGTAAATATGTGAAAGACCCGAACCATATTGTTGCGTTAGAACCAGACGAGATAGCTGAAGATTTAACGTACGAAGAGGTACCTGTTAAGATCTTGGATAAGAAAGAGCATGTTCTACGCACCAAGGTTATACCACAAGTTAAGGTTTTGTGGAGGAACCATGCTATTGAAGAAATGACATGGGAGTTGGAATCGGAAATGAAAGCAAGGTACCCTCACCTGTTCGAAATACCAGGTACGTACGTCAATTTCGAGGACGAAATTTTATAAGGAGGGGAGGTTGTAAGACCCCAACTTATTATAAATAAAAGTGAATTTTTCTCTATTCATTATTCTAAATTAATAAGGTATTAATTTGATATAATGCTGTGGATATGGGTGAAATGTGAAAATTTTGCAAAATAAGCAAGTGGTTATAAAATATTTATTTTGTCGGGGAATATTTGTTTGGTCGTGGAATATTCTTTCTGTCGGAAAATATTCGTACGACGGCGCAGCAATTTGTGGGCCCCATAACGAATAACGGTCGAATGAAGAAAATGACAAATTTGAGTTTTTACAAATAACGGCGTAGTTATTACCGTTAACACTGTTGGAATACCCGGTAGTTAAATTACAGTAATACGCGTGGTTGCACAGTAGCACACGGATTGCACACTATTTTTGAATTATTAATTCTTACGAAGGAAGGCACTACTCAATAATTGTTACAGTAGTTACTGTTCAATATTTTATTTTATTGATTCAATAATTGCTGCGTTGATATTTTATATTATTGTTGTTTCAATAATTGTTGCTGCACAGTATTTTCCATTATCAGATCAATAATTCATATTATTTAAATAATATTATTAGATAGCATTATTGACAATGTCTAGAAAGTTCTTTCTAAGGAGAGGTTTGGTCATCTAATTGCGCGCTAGTAAGGAGAAATCCTTATTGGAAAGCCCCCTCTTTCCTGGGAACGGCCTGGTTGTCATAAATGTGATTCTGTAATATTATTTGTGAATAATTAATTATTTATTCATATGATAAGGAAATATTTATTTTATGTGGATATAAATATTGGATATATTTATTGTGGTTAAAAATGAAGGAGTTAATGTTGAGGTGTTTTATCAGTATTTTTATCGGAATGGAGGTATTAAAAATCAAATCAGGGTTTTTTGAGAAATATTGCGGGGGTTATAATTTTTAATCCGACCGTTGGATCGTGGTAATTTTTGGATATGTTATTCATATATAAGTTGAGTTTATGTCCACAAATTTTGAACCGTTAAAAATGAATGTATGATTTGTTATGAATTTTACGAGATGACTGGTTCAGAAATTGTAGAAGTTGCGAAATTTGTCATTTTGGCTGAAAATTATAGAATTGGAGGGCCCCACTTTTGGTTGGTGAAAATGTGCTAAGATTTTTATTCAAATGTGGTGGGTGAAAATAGTAGCAGGTAAAGCCATCAGGTTGCAGGTTAAGTCTGCTTCGGCGTGCTAACATTTTCCTATAAATAGAGGGCTAAGTTAGAATTGAAAATCACACCAGAAACAAGTTTTCCCTCTTTCTTTCTCTAGATTATTGAGTATATTTTTGAAGTATTTAGATGCTTTGTGAGTTTCTATTCATCAGTGCAAGTTTCCTTCAGCCTTATACCGATATTCCGAACATAAGTACTGATATTTTGAGGTAAGGGATATTATTTTCTTCTTAAATGATATTATTTTCTTCAATATCATTATGCTAAAATATTGATATAAGTTTTTTTATCAAATTTGGAACTTTTTGTGTCGGGGTTACTATTCACGTATACAGCACTATTCACGAATACGACACTATTCACCGAAAAATAAAAATTTTTCTTTTTTTCCAAGATGTCTATTGTGGTTACTATATTTAATTGTATTCATGTTTTGATCTTTATTTTTGAATTCTGCTTCACAATTGATTATTATGAAGTATTATTGATCTTGGATAAATTGTTATACGAATTTCTACTATTTGTCCTTCTGTCTCACTGGATTCGTTTTCTTTAAGATATTTTTCATCATCCTCAGTCCTAAATGATGATATTACTGAATATATTTGGCCTGTAGTGCAAAGATGTATGATTACCTGATGAATATATTTGTCCTGTAGTGCAAAGATGAACAGGTGTTAAGATGAACATGACTGACTGGTGATACAAATAAATATCTTTGGCCTGTAGTGCAAAGATGATTATTAATTGATGTTACAGGGATAAAATATTGATAATGGACTTTTAAATCTTAGAAGATAGTAGAATTCATTCTCTACTTGACTCTTCTAATGGTTTGCTGTTTCCGCTGCAGTTGTTGATCTAAAACTTGTTGTCGATTATATTCTATCAGATTTTTCCCTGTTGAATACTAATGATAATTTGTTGTATATTATCTTAGTCATAATATTCTTTACTGGGCTAGTTGAGCTCACCCTTTTCCTTTTTGTTCCATTTTTCTTCTCAGGAGGTAAGAACATAGTAGGATCTAGTCGGGGTATGGAGTGATAGTTCCAGAAAGATATTTTAGCAGTCCTCACTATTTCTGTAAAATAGTGTTTGAATAATTATAATGAAGACTTATTTGAGTGTGGATATTGTCTAGAAGACAATATTTGTATTTAAACTCACAGTATGTGTTGTCGTATTTTGCACGATAATTGTATTATTGAAGTTGTAGTTTGTTTTTTGTACTATGTATTTGGCGACTCGGAATGGGTGTTGTATACCTATTTTGGGGGCGTCACAAATTATAACAGGCAACTTTAAAGATTCACTTAAAAATACGTACCTTAAATGATCTGGAAAAGGTTTAAGTTCAAGGTCGGGAGGCATCTCAAGAGAAGGCTTGAGTCATTCTGATGTCTCCCCAGAAAGTTTGACTGGCTCAATGGGAACCTTGAATCTTCGCATCCATGGTGCTGTCTCCAAAATTTGTACATATTCTACAACTTCAGCATCTTCCATATTCGATTCTCCCAGTATAGCACTCTCCAATGGTTCAATGTCAATTAGATTTCCAGCTTCTTCATTTAACACTCTGTCGACAACAACGATCCGGAAGCACTCTTCCTCGTTAGTGGGGAATTTCATGGCCTTTAAAACATTGAAGGTGACCTCTTAATCTTGCACTCTCATGGTTAGCTCTCCTTTCTGGACATCTATAAGTGTTTGCCTCGCGGCTAAAAAAGGTCTCCCAAGGATGATTGGTATGTCTCTATCCTCTTCATAGTTCAAAATGATGAAGTCGGCTTGTGAAGATAAATTTGTCTACTTTGACCAAGACATCTTCAACAATACCTCTGGGTAAGTGATGGATCTATTGGCAAGCTGTAGTGATATATTTGTCGGCTTTGGAGTCGGCAATCCCAATTGAGTGAAAACTAATAGAGGCATCAAGTTTATACTTGCCCCAAATTCACATAAGCATTTTTTGAAGGCAAGCTTTCCAATGGAGCATGGTATTGTAAAACTGCTCGAGTCTTTAAGCTTTAGAGGTAGCTTACGTTGCAAGACTGCACTGCACTCTTCTGTCAAGGCCACTATCTCATACTCTTATAATCTCTTCTTCCTTGGTAGAATTCCTTTCATAAACTTTGCATAGCTTAGCATCTGCTCTAATGCCTCTACGAATGGTATGTTGATCTGCAGTTTCTTAAAGACCTCCAAAGACTTAGTAAATTGTTTGTCTTCTCTTTGCTTTTGAAGTCTCTGTGGGTAAGGAACAGGGGGGTAAACAAGTGGTGGTTTGGTTGTGGCTTTCTCAGCCAACTCTTTATGATCCTTCTCAACTACCTGCTGCTCAGAATCCCCATTAGATAAGCCACTCTCTAGGTCAACTGCTCCTTGGCGCGACCGCATGGGATTTCCTTCACTATTGGGCGCGGGCGCGCTGGCCTATAAATCTGCAGTTTGCTTTCCTGATCTCAATGTAATAGCTTGACATTGCTCTTTCCCTTCCCTTCTTGGATTGGCTTCAGTATTACTTGGCAAAGCCCCTTGCGGTCTATTGTTCAACATATTGGTCATTTGGCCCATTTGAGTCTCCAAATTCTTAATAGCCACTGCTTGGCTCTTTATCATCACTTCGGTGTTCACCATGTATTTTAACATCATTTCTTCCATCTCTGACTTATTTTTTGATTGAGGGGCAGAAGGTAGCTGATGTTGTTGTTGAAATCCAGGAGGGTAAGGATGTTTAGGTGCGTACTACTGATGAGATTTTTGTGGTTGATACTATTGTTGAGATTGGTATTGTTGTTGTGGTTGGTGTTGTTTAACATTCTGGTTATTACTCCAACTGAAATTGGGATGGTTTCGGTTGTTGGGATGGTAGCAGTTTTGAAACTGATTCTGTGGCTTTTGGTAGTTGCTGACAAACTGTACTGACTCGGTAGTGATAGCACATTGTCCTATTTGGTGTGACCCTGCACAAATCTCATAGACATAGGCAACTTGCTTGACTTTGTTCTCGGCCAATGAATCAATTTTCTTTGCCATAGCCATCATTTGAGCTGATAACGCTGTGACGGCATCCACCTCCATTAACCCAGCAACTTTTGGTTGTGGCATTCTGGCCGTTGGATTCTGAAAATCATTCGCTGCCATAGTCTCAATAAGCTCATAAGCTTCTTCATAGCTCTTGTGTTAGGTTTATAATATTCATGAACACAATCAAATTGCACAAATTAAGCGGAAGCATTAAAAATCAGAGTTTTAAAAATTTTACAAACCATATACTCGGATCATCCTTTATGCGCAATTATTAATTAAACGAAAAGATAAAGAACAAGAATCATACCCTTGAAGATTCGAGCTTCCTCAGGTACAAGTTCACCTCCAAATCCTTTCGCGTTCAACTTGAATCCACCGGGTTTGGTTCCTTCCTTTGATCAACGTTAGCCACCCAAGTGTTTGGCCTCTAGAGGTGATCCACCAAGGAAGAAAAAAGATTCAAGAAGATGGGTATTTGGCAAAACCCTAGCTTTTCTATCTCTCATAGAAAAAGAGCATACTCTCCTAACTATTGGAATTACGTATGTTGTGAAAAAATCAACAACAACTCTATCACCTATAATAAGACTCTTCTTATTTATAGATGTGGGCAACCCTCCTTAACAATTAAGGAATTGGATTTTATTTTAATTAATTAAACTACTTTAATTAATTAGGCTCCCAATCTAATTAGGAATAATTAATTAAACTCTTTTAATTAATTAGCCTCCTAATCTTATTAGGATATATGAGAGTACTTTTATTAATTAATTCCTAAACTCCTTTAGAAATTAAAAAATAATAATAGTAATATTAATAATAAGACTCCTCTTATTAATTTATATTTAATATTTCCAAAATATTAAATAATAAATATTAAGCTATTTAATTTATTATATCACCACAAATTAAATTAAATATATACTTAACTTATTATTACGATTATGCCATTAACTTCTTAAATAATTATTCTTCCTTTTATGGTGTGACCCTTTAGGTTCTCCATATTAAACCGGTTGTGAATAAATCAATTAGAACGATTCTAATCTTATTTAAATAAATAAATTAAATTATTACTTTATTTAAATAAATAATATTTATTCTACAATAGGGATAAGCCTCCCTAGCGATTAACGACTTTCTAGATAATATAGATTTGAACATTAATCATAAAAGAACCTTTGAGTAAATAGTTACCGTACAATTCAATCCTTCCACCATACATTGTCCCAATTAAATATAAAACATGGAATTACTGTCAAGTCTTATTTCAATTAATTATATGTATTTCGATCCTTAAGTGCACAACTCCAAACAATGCAAATTAGAAACTCCTTTCTAATTTCATTCTGCTTTGGCCAAGGACTACTGTGTTGTCATTTATCGAATCACATAGGACATTTTTCTTCTTTTACTAGAAGTGATAGTTTCTTTATTGATCATACATTATCTCCATGTACAACTTATTATACCCAAGCATACCCTTTGATATACCCTAAGAGTCTTAAGGAATAAGTCAAAGTATAACTCATCATACACAAGATACTATGATGATCTCAAGTCCAAGGATCACTTGTACTACTATCACTACAGGAATTCCTATTGACAGACAAGTAAAACTCCATTAGGTATTCCTTAGCGAGCCACGTTCAGTGAACTTATTCTCTAATAAGCACCTACATACTTGCTTTAGTGTCTCCACATAAATGATCATTAGATCAATCATCCTCATCCAATGAGCAAGCAACGTATGTGCCAATCTATCAGGATTCACTAATCCTCTATTTAGTAATCCAACGATTGTGAACTATTTTAGTTTTAAGCTTTCTAAGAATTTAGATCTCATTAGAATGATCATCATCATTATTCTAAAAGCATTGCTTAAAACTATGGGTTTATCACATATTATAAAACAGCATCATGTAGATAATTAAAAGTATTTAATAAATTAATATTTTTTATTAATAAATGAATAAGATTGTTACAAAGTATATGATTTATTATCAAATATGATTGGCTTATGTGCATACTACTTTCATCTTGGCCCACAAAGCTCCTCCTACAGCGGCATCAACGATTGGCCTAGACTGCCAACTCAACCCATTGTAAAGGGTATTAATGACCATACAGTCAGGCATCCCATGGTGAGGGCATTTTCTTAGCATCTCTTTGTAAGACCCCAACTTTTATAAATAAAGATGAATTTTCATAAATATCATTTTTGAATATTATGGAGTTAATTTGATATAATGTTATAGTTGTGGGTAATATTTATAAATTTTGCAAGGTACGCAAGTTGTTATATAATATTCGATTGGTCGGGGAATATTCGTACAACGGCACAATCATTGGTGGACCCCACAATAAAATTATTGTCGAATTGAGAAAACGACAAAAATATTTTATTAAAAATAACGGCGGAAGTTTTACCATTGATACTGTTGAACTACTCGGTAGTAAAAGTACAGTAATACGTGTGGTTGCATAGTAGCACACGGTATTGATTATTAATGCTTATGTGAGAAGTCACTCAGTTTGATTCAATTATTGTCAGTTAATAATATGAATTATTTAGCGATAATGAAGTTTTGTTTTATTCGTATTATTAACGTAATAAAACAGAAACATCTTTTTATATAAAACAGAATACTTTATTAAAGTTATTCTATAAATAGAATATATTATATTTTATTTAAAAGATTTTTCTTTAAATATGGACCGTCAGAATAAAGAAATCAATCTGGACCGTTTATGGATTAATTACTATGTATTCTATTTTTCTATAAATAGCAGCTCATTCCTTCATTATTTCTTACGAATTCACTGAATTCTATAGAGAGAAACTATAGAGAGAAACTATAGAGAGAGAGAAGAAAAGTATTCTGCTACTTAACCACTTCCTTATTTCAGTTCTTCTTTAAAACGGTAAGGGGTGTTATTCTTTCTTATTCATGAAGAGAACTGTTGTTATTCCATTTCTTATTATTCTGTTGGAATAACTTGTATACGCGATCTACCCTATACTTGGTGACATTCTTCTATTATTCTGTTGGAACATCATGTCTGTGTATTTTACACCGGACCTGGTTTCGTCTTATTATTATTCTGTTGGAACATCCTGTCTGTGTGTTTTACACCAGACCTGGTTCCATCTTTATTATTATTCTGTTGTAACATCCTGTCTGTGTGTTTTACACCAGACCTGGTTCCGTCTTTATTATTATTCTATTGGAATATCCTGTCTGTGCGGTTTACGCCGGACCTGGTTCCATTATTTATTATTCTGTTAGAATAACCTGTTTGTGCGGCCTATCGCATGCATGGTGATTTCTTTTGTTATTCCATTCTTTATTATACTCAGTTGGTTAAGTTTTGACTTCTATACTCCATGAAATTTGTGGAATATCCTTGATAATTGTGTTTCATCCAGTATCTTTTCATGAAAATATTCTTCTAAGCATTCTTGAATTTTACTCCACAAAGCAGTATCATGTTGGCAATTTGGACGTTGTTAATTCTTGGATAAATTAATTCTTGAACTTGTTTTATTGAATTCTTATATCATTGCCATCATCCTCATGTTTATAAAATATTGAAAGTCATCTGTGGCCTGTAGTGCATAGATGGACTTGGTATGATTATGACCAGGGATTATTCGGTATAATCATGACCGTAATGTTACAAATGATGTGGTAAAAGTCCTCATTGGCCCGTAGTGCATTGATGGACAGTTGTTGGCATGATCATGACCATTAATGAATATACGAATATCCTTGGCCATAGTGCAGGGATGATTCGATGATGTGGATTATTTTATTAAGCTGAGTCCCAGCGATAACAGTGTTGAAAAACCTTTTAAATCATAGAAGATAGTAGATTTTATTTTCTACTTGACTCTTTTAATGAATTGCTTGTTCCGCTGCAGTTAAACTTGATGTTCGTTATATTTTATCAGTTTAACACTGTTGAAGGCTAATGATAATTAATTTTGCATTATCTTAGTCATAATATTTCTTACTGGGCTAGTTGAGCTCACCCTTTCTTTCACTGTTCTCTTCAGGAAATGAGAATATAGCTGGGACGAGTCGGGGAACGGAGTGATGGACCAAATGATAGTATTAGTAGTCCTCACTATTTTGTTAAATAATGTGACAATAATTGTAATGAGGACTCCTTTTGAGTTTGTATAGTCTCTAGTAGACAATAATTGTATTCAAACTTACAGTTATGTCTTGTCGTATTGTACACGACAGTTGTATTAGTAAGTTGTATTTGTATTCTGTACCATGTATCTGACGACCCAAGATGGGTGATGTATACCTAATTTTGGAGGCGTCACATTGTAGTCCTCATTTTCGTTGTTTTAGCCATAGGAAAGAATTTGGCTAAAAATTTCTGTGCTAAGTCCTCCCATGTGGTTATTAACCCAGATGGCAATGAATAGAGCCAACTTCTTGCCTTATCCCTCAAAGAAAACAAAAACAGTCTGAGTCGTATTCCATCTTCTGACACACCATTGTACTTGAATGTGTCACATATCTCAATGAAACTCAGCAAGTGCTCGTTAGGGTCATCAGTAACAGCACCCCCAAATTGAACCAAATTCTACACCATCTGTATTGTTCCCGACTTAATTTTGAAGGTGTTTGCTGCTATTACTGGCCTTAAAATGCTAGACTGTAACTCATTTATTTTTGGCATAGAATAGTCCCTTAAAGCTCTGTGCTCTTCTTTATGCTCTTCTGCTATATTGGTTGATGTTTCAGTGTTCACTTGTGTATAAGAATGACGTGCACTCGCTCTCTAAAGCTTTACCGTTGATATTGTCCTGTCTAGGTACCAACTCTGAATTTGAAGATAGAGTGTGCATACACTATCCACAAGTACCTAAAACGTAAATAAAAGTAAAATAGAAATGAGATAATATAAGATAAGATTTGTTCAAGTTAGACAAATTTAACTTAAGTTGATGACGACAGTAATAAAAATAAAAACTTATCCCCGACAATGGCGCCAAAAACTTGTTGGCTTGTTTCAGGTTAACAAAACAGACACTAACTCGTGCAAGTATGCACGGTCAAAAAGTAATATAAAGTAAGTTAAGTATCGTTCCCACGAAGAAAGGTGATTATTTCTAAACTAGCATGCAATAACCTTATAGCTATTTCTGGCTGCTTAAACGATCGATTAATAGGTAAATTAAAATCTAGAATAATTATCAACATAAAAGTACTAATTAATGAACTAAGAGATTCAAAGTGGAAAGATATGGGATCCTAACGTCATTTAATGCTTTATCCAAAATGCACACCTCTTGTTAAACTTGATTGATTACTATAGACCGCTAGTCGAGAGCACGAAAGTGTAACATGACTATTTTTCAATAAACCATGTCCGAATCACACAAAATCCACAAAATAGATAGAATTCATGTGAGCATCAATATTACCTAACCCACTATATATCTATGTGAATTACAAGCAATATCAATTTAAGTACAAGCTCTCTCAATGACAACACATGGCAAACCAATATATGTCTATTCGGGTTACGAATCACGAAATCTAACACATGTAAATCTCATGAACACATGCTAACATGGTCAAATCTGAACTTATATTTCCTTATTCAATTCCATACAAGTTATTAGGATAGATGGTGATCAAACATCCAAGCAATAAGCACAACCAAGTTAGGCAATCCAACTATAATCATACAAGCATCACAATAAGGCATACAAATCTGAACTACACAACAAACTACATTAGAATCCCATAATGGTGGTTAGTTCATCTCTGAATCAACACCCATTATGGGATTTAAGCCAAGCATGAGAAGAAACAAAGAGAGTAATGAGAATAGAAATTGCAAATCTAATTAAACCCTGCTCCACAATATGCTTCCAACTTAGTTTAGATCCAAAATTAAAACCAAAGTAAAACTCAATATTCACAAGCTACTAGATCTAGAGAGAGAAGCTAAATAGTAGAGTATTGCTATGGAATCTCTCTAGCTCTATCAAACCCTAAAATAGCAAAACATAACTAAAGTAATTATTCCTCGTAACAAGCAAATACACCCTTATATGGAAAATACGCTACAGCAGTCATTAAGTGAGAAGTTAACTTTTTATCTAAGTCTGACTGGCGCGGTCGCATGGGCACGTATAAGGAATTGGGCGTGGGCGCGCTGTGTCGCTGCCTGAACAACTCCTGGCACGGGCGCGCTGAGTTCCTGTGTTATATTGGCGAGCCGCGCGGCTACTTCCTGCTGCCTTCTGCTACACTTCTGGTGTTGGTGTTCTGGTGCTGCACTGTTCCTGCTTTATTCTTCTTCTTTCTTCACTTTCTTTTCTCATCCTTCAATTGCCTTCACATTCATCACTCTAGCCATTGCTCACCATATTATGCCATTGCCTTTCCATCACCATGCCTTTGGAGTCTCCTTGATGCAACCTACCAAACAACCATAAAAAGCAATCAAACAATACTAAAAATACTTAAGTTTAAGCATAATCCTAACAAGTTGATAGCCATTAAGTAGGTATAAAACCTACTTATCAGTTAGCGCACTACCAGATTGGCCAACAAAGTTACTTGATGTTGGATCGTCCCCATTTTTTGCATCACTGTCATGCATTCCTCTGAATGCTCCCATTCAAGGACATTTGATCTGCTCCTTTGGGGGTATTCCTCCATCCTTCGGATGTACTTACGATTTGGATGCATTTAATCACTTCCTGGTTCGATCATGTTCATTCCCTCCGTACCATACTACAGTAGAAGGTTGGTGTTGACATTTGGATAGTCAAGTTATTGGATCACAACATCGCCATTTTTGATCAGATTTTGAATTTTATGCTTCAAAGATCAACAATCTTGTGTATCGTGTCCTGGATACCCTGAATGATAAGCACATCTTAGGCCTGGATTATATCTTTTGCTTTTTGGATCAAGAGGTGAAGCCAATTCAGTAATTTTTCTCTGATTGATTAATAACTCCAATATGTTTTCCAGGGAATCGCCTAGTGGAGTGAACACCCAATTTTCTGTTCTTTCAAATTTTCTCTTTATGTCATGGCATTGGTTGAATGCAACCTGTTATTTAAATGGCAGATTGCCTTGCTTCTTCCAAATGGGGGTACTATGATTGGGTTACCTAGATTGCCCTTGTAAAATGAGGGATACATCTTCATCGCCCTTTTTGGGTATCCCCTTGGGAGCACTGACATAGTTGTTAGACTATTTATACTCGACGACTACTTCCAAGATTGTGATGTCTTTAATCTTACCTACTTTCAGGCCCATCTCTGCCATTTCACCATGTTTGATCATCTCCGAGAATGGCTTGCCTATTCTTGCTAGGATCCTCTCATAGTAAAGTGACTCTTGTATGTCTATGAAATTCATCACCATTTCAATTTCTGACATTGGCGGGCTGACCTGTGTTGCCATACATCTCCATCTTTGAGCGTATTCTTGAAAAGACTTAGTGTTTTGTTTCTTAACTTTAGTCACCTGATATCGATCCGGTGCCATTTGCTACTGGAAACTATATTAATTCAGGAAGGCATTGGTCAGCTCTTCCCAACTATGGATTTTAGAGTTGTCTAGTCTGGCGTACCATGCTCTGGCTTCTCCAGTCAGGCTTTTTTGGAATAGCTGTATTCTCAGCTTCTCATCCTCTGCATAGGATCTCAGTTCTCTAATTTATACCTTTAGATGGGTATAAGGATCGCCTGCTCCATTGTACTTTTCAAAATTCAGGACCCGAAATTTCTCTGGGTATCTGGCTCCGGGAAAGATGCAGTGATAAGAATTCGAAACTTTCATAAGTTCCAGTTCCTTTTATAGATCGGATGACTTCTTCCATTTGTTGGACTTTCTTTCTTATATCCCCAGTTTCCCGGTCTTCCCTGAGATTTATGATTTCAGGAGTTTTGTTGGTTCTTTCACTGAATCGAGGTTCAGGTATCCCTTTTTGTCAGCACTTTGATTGCCACCTTTGGAGGAGGACTCTGGTTGAGTGGGCGTTGTCTGGCCCTGAGTGATTTTATTTTGTTCTTTCAGGAGAATAGCCAACTCTGCTATTTGATTCTTAAGTCCCTCAAACTCCTTTTGAGATACGAAACCTAATTCGTGTTGGGAACTTTCAGCCATGTCGGTGGATAGACTTTATGTAAGACCCCAAATTTTATGAAATAAAAGTATTCAATTTTTTTATAATTATTATTTTATTTAGTAAATGGTTAAATTGATAAAGGTTAAAGTTAAGGGTAACATTTGAAAATTTTGCAAAGTAAGCAAGTTGATATAAAATATTCGTTGTGTCGGGGAATATTCGATTGGTCGGGAAAAATTTGTTTTAACAGGGAATATTCGCACGACGGCACAATCATTGGTGGACCCCACAACGAAAGTGTTGTTATAGTTAGAAAACGACATAAATATATTTTTATAAAAATAACGGCGAAAGTTTTACCGTTAAACTGTTGAACTACCAAGTGGTAAAAGTATAGTAATACGCGTGGTTGCATAGTAGCACACGTTATTGATTATTGATGCTTACGTGAGAAGTCACTCAGTTATACTCAATTATTGCTACTGTAATTGCTGCATAATATCTCTCATATTATTGATTCAATTATTGTCACAGTATCATCTGCATAATATTTATTATTAGTAAATCAATAATTGAGACGACAAAGTTATTCATATTATTATTTAAAATATTGACAATGTCTAGAAAGTTCTGTCGAGGAGAGGTTTGGTCATCTAATTGTGCGCCAATAGGGAGAAATCCTTATCGGAAAGTCCCATCTTTCCTGGGAACGACCTGGTTGTTAAATATTGTGAGTTATAATATTAATGATGAATAAGTTCATGTTGATTAAAGATGAAATTGATAGTTCCATTGTGTGGGAATTATTAGTGTTAGTGGAAATCGACATTTATTTCGATAATAATTAATGTCTGGAGGTTATATTGACCAATCGGGTAATTAATCGGATAAATGAGCAATTAATTGCTATTAATTCATATGCTTATAACTATGTGTTTACATGTGTGTATTATTGATTCACATTATTTACTATCAGGGGAGTTGGTGCAAGATTGATAATACTTGCATGACTAAATTAAAAATAGAGGTATAGTTGAAGGTACTATACTGTAATTAATTTTTTCACATGATTATACTATTGAGTCACATGAATGAACTATTAATTCACATGATTTACTATTAGGGGAGGTAATGCAAGTTTGATAATACTTGCAGGACTAAATTAAAAATGAATAAAATAGGGAGGTATTATACTGTAATATTTTGAGCCCCAAAACATGCAATTATTGAAACTATATTTTTCTATAAATAGAAGCTCATTCTTCCTTCATTTCTCACCAATTCACTAAAGCTATAGAGCAATTATTATAGAGAGAAATTATAGAGAGAAAGAAGAAGAGAAGTCTGCTACCTCACTATTCCAGTATCCAGTTTTCTTCTAAGGTAAGGTGTGACAACCCCAAAATAGGTCCATTCCATCCAACCTATTCTGAGTCACCAAATACATGGTACAGAAAACAACTACAACTTTATTACAACAATTGTCGTGCAAAATACAACAACACATATGTTGTGAGTTTGGATACAAATATATACCAAATGTGACTCATGTTCCAACCGTGGACAACACCTCACAGTGACACCTTACATAAAGGTATAGTCAAAAACTATTTTAGAAATTAGAATCTTTGAAAAGTGCTCAAGGAAACCTTCGTACATGGGAGGCCATGCGTCTAAGTTATTATAGATATCATATGGCCACAGAATTATCCTTGATTGACCCAATATATCCCAAAGAAAAACGAGAAGATTACTATCATATTCTTCCCAATGGTGAGTCTTCTCTTGACATATCATTATCTCTACTGCCTCTAATTGAGAATTATACTTCAAACAAACACCAAGATTATATAGGTAGTGCTCGTATATATACTCAGCAAGTGGATGAGCACATCCTTGTCTTATGATGACACGAGGTTGTATGTCGTTAGACATCTTGTATGATAGTGGCAAAACACCCTTCCAACGTTGGGTACACCTTACCCTATTGGATTCACCAAATAAAACTACTAAATGAACTTTTCTATACTGCTTCGGGAGAACGTCCACAGCTAGAGACCACCGTTCTATTTTCCCGTTACCCTCGCTCGACCCAGCTACACTCTTATTACCTGAAAGGAATTGTGAAGCAAAAGGGTGAGCACAACTAGCTCAGTAAAGAATATCATGACTAAAGATAATTAAATTATCAATAGCCTTCAACAGAATTAAATCAGAGATTTAGAACATATGGTAGATGATAAAACTTCTCAACCATAGTTGCAGCGGAACGAGCAATCCATTAGAAGAGTCAAATAGACTATAAAGTCTATTATCTTCTCCACGTTAAAAATCCACCAACAATGTTTTATCCCTGTAACATCAATCAACAATTCCTGTCCACAATCACGTGTATAACTCATAATCGTAATTGTAGTTCTAAATTCCTTTTCTCATCCAGGACAAAGATAATTTTCATCACCTGAAACATCAAACATCATGGTTATACCAAATCACAGTTTATATTCATAATCATACTAATAAATTCATCAACAACTCATCTTTGCACTACAGGCCAAAGATATTCAACAACAAGTCATCTTTGCATTACGAGCCAAAGATATTCATCAATAATTCATATTTGCACTACAGGCCAAATATATTCCTCAACAGTTCATATTTGCACTACAGGCCAAATATATTCATATCTCAAAGAAATATATAATCATTTTAGAACTTATATAAACAATAATTATAACCATGTTGATCAATTCACCTTTGCACTTAAGATAAAGATATTCAATTATAAATTCAATGGTTATGATCATACCAGTCACAATTCAACTTTTCCACTACTGGCCAAAGAGAACCCTAGTCATGATCATACCAATAATCTATCCATCTTTACACTCAAGTGAAAGAGAATAGCATCATTAGGGTTATAAAAATGCTATATATGATAATAAAAATAATATGATCAAAATATGGATTTAATCTCAAGAGTAATATTCATAAATCAACTATAATTTGGTTAGAAAAAGAAACCAATTTTATCGTGAATAGTAACTCGTGAATAGTAACTCGTGAATAGTAACTCATGAATAGTAACCCCGGCACAAAAAATAGAAATTTCACAATAAAATCCATACCAATATTTCGGTATAATGATATTGAAAGAATAACATTTCTTAAATTTATAGACAATTTATTTTAATTGTTTACACTTTATTAAAATAATATATTTAATCATTCTAAAATGTCAAACTCATAAAATTTCATCACCAATAACCAAAACCCTCATAAAAAATCTGCATATACCTCATATAGGATTCTCAAGTCATAAAATCCTATTTTCCAATTTTCTTTCTTCACAAAACATATTTAATTCATTTACTCATAACTAGACCATTTTCATGAAAAATACCAAATCAGTTCCAAAAATAATTCTTTTCTGGGATTTAGCATAATATAGTCACATAGTGAACATATATTTTTCTCAGAATTTTTAAAAGTCATTTACTATTTTTTATATGGCCAAAATAGCTGAATATTTAGACATTTATCAAAAATTGTACTTTTATCTAAAAATTTTGAAATTCACAGAGTATACTCCTATCATATACATGTACTTCTAATAAAAATTTCATCAATTTTGGAGTTAACCACAAGGAGTTATAAGCGGTTACTTTTAAAATAGTCTTTTCTCATAAAATTCATAACTCTTAATCTATACATCCAAAAATCACCATTTTTGAACACAATCAAGAAAACTCATCAAAATATCATTTTAAATTTTTCCAGAATTTTTGAAGGTCAGAAAAATTACGAAACTGAAAAACATAACAACCCTTAAAATCCCTTACTATCCCTTACCTCAAAAGAGCAGTACTTCTGATCGGTATAAGGCTGAAGAAAACTTGCACTGATGAATAGAAACTCACAAAGTATCTAAATACTCACAAAATACACTCAATAATCTAGAGAGAGAAAGAGAGAAAACTTATGAATTCTGGTGTGATTTTCAATTCTAACTTAGCTCTCTATTTATAGGAAAATGTTAGCATGCCGAAGCAGACTTAACCTGCAACCTGATGGCTTTACCTGCTACTATTTCCACCCACCACATTTGAATAAAAAATCTCAGCACATTTCTTCACCAACCAAGAGTGGGGCCCACCAATTCTAGAATTTTTCACCAAAATGATTAACTCCGAAAATTCAACAATTTCTGAACCAGTCATCTCGTAAAATTCATAACAAATTATACGTTCATTTTTAACGGTTCAAAATTTGTGGACATATACTTAACTTATATATGTATAACATATCCAAATATTACCACGATCCAACGGTCGGATTAAAAATTATAACCCTCGCAAAATATCTCAAAAACCCTAATTTGATTTTTAATACCTCCGTTCTGATAAAAATACAGATAAAACACCTCAACATTAACTCTTTCATTTTTAACCACAAAAATATATCCCTCATTTATATCAAATAAATATTTTCTTATCATATAGATCAATAATTAATTATTCACAAATAATATTATAGAATCACATTTATGACAACTAGGCCGTTCCCAGGAAAGAGGGGGCTTTCCGATAAGGATTTCTCCTTACTGGCGCGTAATTAGATGACCAAACCTCTCCTTAGACAGAACTTTCTAGACATTGTCAATAATGCTATCTAATAATATTATTCTAAATAATATGAATTATTGATCTGATAATGGAGATGATGTGTAGTGACAATTATTGAGCAACAATAATATAAAATATCAACGCAGCAATTATTGAATCAATAAAATAAAATATTGAACAGTAATTACTGTAACAATTATTGAGTAGTGTCTTCTTACGTAAGGATCAATAATTCAAAAATACTATGCAATAACGCGTATTACTGTATTTTAACCACCGGGTATTCCAACAGTGTTAACGGTAACAACTACGCCGTTATTTGTAAAAACTCAAATTTGTCGTTTTCTTCACCCGACAGTTATTCTGTTATGGGGCCCACAAATGGCTGCGCCGTCGTACGAATATTCCCCGACAGAAAGAATATTCCACGACCAAACGAATATTCCCCGACAACAATGAATATTTTATAATCACTTGTGTATTTTGAAAAAAAATTCACATTTCACCCATAACTTTAAACTTTTATCAATTTAACCATTTACTGAATAGTAATTATAAGAAAAATTGAATACTTTTATTTCATAAAATTTGGGGTCTTACATAAGGGGTATTATTTCTTTCGTATTCATGAAGAGAGTCATTTCTTTTAATACTCTAAAGGGTTGTTATTCCATTCTTTATTATTCTGTTGGAATAACCTGTATACGTGGACTACCGTATACATGGTGAAATTCTTCTGTTATTCCATTCTTTATTATTTTGTTGGAATAACCTGTCTACGCGCATGCATGGTGAATTCTTCTGTTCTTCCATTCTTTATTATTCTGTTGGAATAACCTGTCTATGTGGATTACCACATGCATGGTGAATGGTCCTTCGTATTCATTCCTTATTAAATTGTGGAAATGATCTGTCTACGTGGATTACCGCATGGAGGGCAAAAATCTATTTGCGGTTTCATATATTCTATTATACTCAGTTGGTTAAAGTTTTGGCTTCTATACTCCATGAAATTAGTAGAATATCCTGGATATTTGCGCTTCATCCAGTATCTTTTCATGGAAATATTTTTCTGAGCATTCTTGAATTTTACTCCACAAAGCAGTATCATGTTGACAATTTGGACGTTATTGATTTCTGGATAAATTAAGTTATAAACCTTTAAAATTTATCTTAAACTTGTTTTATTGAATTATTATGTCATTGTCACCATCCTCATGCTTATATTGTGATGAAAGTCATCTTTGGCTTACGTGCATAGATGAACTTGGTATGATTATGACCAGGGATTATTCGGTATAATCATGACCGTAATGTGACGAATGATGTGGTGAAAGTCCTCATTGGCCTGTAGTTCATTGATGGACAGTTGTTGGTATGATTATGACCAGGGATTATTCGGTATAATCATGACCATTGATGATTACATGAATATCCTTGGCCGTGATGCAGGGATGATTCGATTTTATTTATTAAGCTGAGTCTCAGCGATAAAGTTGATGAAAAACTTTTTAAATCATAAAAGATAGTATATTTTATGCTCTACTTGACTCTTCTAATAGATTGCTTATTCCGCTGCAGTTGTTGATCTAAAGCTTGTTGTCTATTATATTCTATCAGTTGTTATACTGTTGAAGGCTAAGGATAATTTATTCTGCATTATCTTAGTCATAATATTTCTTACTGGGCTAGTTGAGCTCACCCTTTCTTTCACTGTTCTCTTCAGGAAATGAGAATATAGCTGGGACGAGTCGGGGAACGGAGTGACGATCCAGATGATAGCATTAGTAGTCCTCACTATTCTGTTAAATAGTGTGATAATAAATGTAATGAGGACTCCATTTGAGTTTGAATACTGTCTAGAAGACAATATTCGTATTAAAACTCTTAGATTATGTTTTGTCGTATTTTACACGACTGTTGTATAATTAAGTTGTATTTAAATTTTGTACCATGTATCTGACGACCCAAGATGGGTGATGTATACCTGTTTTGGGGACGTCACACTTTATGTCTTCTTATATTTTGATCTAGTAATGGGACTAATCTTGCCTATAAGAAGAGTAGATAGTTTAGTCTTTATAAATATTAACAACATGTATTGATGCAATGTGTTAGTTTTAGGGTTTAATATTTTTCTGCAAAATAGATATCAGTTGTTTTGATGACAAGATATGTAACGCCCTGAAATCCGGTCTATTTTCACACTCGCATTTCGTACGTCACTGTCCCACTTCTTACTAAACATATATCATTATATACTGAAATATAACAACATACATTCTCAAATCCCAGGTTCTAAAAATCTTATAACCTCTTTCATTACAAATAATGATATATACATTATTCATTTCATCTTACAAGAGTAACTTTTATCCACCACCAAGGATACATAACCGTTCATTAAACTAGTCTATAGTTTAAATTTCATCTTTCTACATTACAAGTCTTCGCTTGATCTTCTCGCTCATCACATCCTGAATGATACTTCATTTGGATACCGTCAACTTGATCTTTACAGGATCCTTAAGTTCTTCTAACCTCGTTCGCTGAAAATATTTTTTATTTAAAGCAAGTGTGAGCATTCAATTGCCCAACAAGTCATAACAGTTGAACACGTAACTTCAAGAGTTTAAACGTTCCTTTAGAACTTCGATAACCGAACAAAGGTTATGAAGCAGCTTGAATAATAGGAATAATCTCGATTCCTATTATCTTAAAACATCAGTCACTTTCACTTTGAAATAATTTCATTCCTCTACCTTTTTCATACACATCATGTCTGGCCAGAATCATTAGCACAGACTCAACAATAACGGTTCATGTATAAACAGAACATACTTGTATTGAACAGCTCAATCACAGAACAGTTCATATCACAGAAACACTTAAGTGCTCACATTGTGGCTCAACGCCTCATACGTTCTACCACCTTGTACAAATATCACACATTCGCACATAGACAGAACTTCTCAAGTTCAACATCTGAGAAATTTAAGAAACTAGCATTCATTTAGAATATGAATGAAGTTAGGAAACTTGCCTTATACCCAGCTACAGCTTACACTGAACTGCACATTCTAATCCCTATAAAACATATAAGAAAATAACACGTACACCAATTAGTCATATACATTTGACTTATGCATTGGTTTACTTAACTTTACTTCTTAAGGTTCGCATTTTTTCAACCTAAGTTTACGCGACAACTTCCTTTACCGTTTTACGACTTCATGACATACGGAGATGTCTTACTCATTACGTTCATCATCTTTGATGATTTACATTCCTATCTTTTTCTTATAATTTCTCTAGGACTCAGCACAACTCGCTTCTCTGCTAGTAGTCCATATGGTACTCTGAGTGGTTTCCCACAAACAACCAATAAACAAGTTCCCGTCTCATTTACACTGCCATCACAGTGAGTTAGATCGGTTGCCAGTTTCGTATATACCTTCGCTCTTTGAAGGAATTATTTAGCCCAACTCCCATATGTCAACCATCAAAGGTTACGATTATACCACAACCTAACTTATCTTAACTTATCCGAACTATTAAACTATAACGTTCGTTAAGTCAATTTCTTATTCTTTATGGTTTTCTGGCAACTAAATGTCATACCTCAGGATTCATTCTTTATCGTCCAAGTCATACAGTCTTTTGTACACTCAGAGCGATCATTCAAGTTAATCATTAACTCAGCTTCGTTACGTTAACGTCATTGTCTTTAATTCAGTTCTTTACCATTCATGGTCTAATCATTGATCTTTATTATCTTACGGTCAAACCATACACGGGGTGTAGGTTCTATCCGTTTAGTATTTGCGTACACTCAACCTTCACGTCGGTTAAAGTGTTCAACACTTACATTTCATTCTAACATTCTCCATCTGAATCACTATCGGCTTCCAATAATCTTATTACCGTTCGTTACGGCTTTCTTGATACCATTCGTATCTTACTTAATACTTTCGTTATCCATTACATGAACCCCATGTTCACTATTCTTTCTTAATGTCGAAGTCATACTGTTCACTGTATGCTAAGACCAATCGTTCATCGCAACAACGTTGCGTTCACAGCGTCTATACGCTTTACAATTATCTCTCATTACCACAACATAACATCGAAATGTTATTCATTACCTTCGTCACTCAACGTTTAAGGAATCGTAATCATAACAATCCCTCACGTTTGTTTATCGCGACTACGGTCCCCGGATATCGGTTATGTAATCTACCGCTTAAATTCTCTATCTTTTAATCTTGTTTAATCTTTTCGTTCAACCTTTATTAAAGGTTTAACTTGCTTGATTTTGTGTTACATTCGATGAACATTATGTTCTTTATCTTCCCTTACGTTTCCCCCAAGAGTTGAGCAGTTAAAAGCTCTTCTTTCGCTTTTTCCCCTCACCGGCGCTGCGGAGCCACTCTCTTCTTTATCTCTCGCGCCGTGGTGCGAGACTTCAGTCCCTGACTCCCGGTCTAGCGCTGCTGCGCCACTCTACAAGGCATGGCTGGCACCGCAGCGCCAAGCCCTAGTTCTTGAAAATTTCTTTAAGTCTAGAATCAAGTTTGAGACGCGTACTTCCCGATCTCATAACTTCTTCGTTATAACTCAGAACGAGGTAGTTCCAAAGTCATTCCCTTCCTTATCTTACGTATTTCAATACCCCTTGGACATAACTTCGTTCTGAATCCATTAGCATGCCATTCGATTGGCTTGATCTTCACCCTTCGTTCATTTTTACGTTTTTAACGTTCTTCATTCGTTCGTCCGTAATTCGGTCATCCGAACTCGGAACTCATTCGTTCTTGAGTCCACGACTCCCGTTTTCTACATTCTCTTACTTCCTTATGAAACCCTACATGTTTAGGTTCATTTACAGACTTTCTATCTCTCGATCGTCTTTTACGAAAATTTTGCCATAACTTCGTTATAGCTCAGTTTTAATCCATTCTTCATGAACGTTTCTACCGTTCCTAACCAAGCAATAAGCATCTAACTTATATGTGATGATTTTAAACTTGTCCATCAACAACAATTATCCTACGATGGTTTTAAATTTGTCCATCAACAACGTTTTTCGTGTTCTTCGCGTGTTCTTCGTGTTCTTCATTCGTTCTTCATTTTTAATCGATATTTTGGATTACGATTCCAATTTTTCTTAGAATTTGATGTTATAGAACATCATTCCTTACTTATTTCACTTACTCATTCATATTATCCACTCGGATCGTTCTAATTCATTACGAATCTTATACTTCCTTAAGAAATTTATAACATAAACTTCAAATTTCTATTTCTTCATTTTCTTACTATTTCAACCAAATGAAATCATTACTACATCCTTTACTTCTTATTCTTATTAAGTTATGTTATCAACATATAAGACTTAAAGAGAAATTAAATTCGACTAGGTTTTAGGTTACCTCTCTTCTTTATTTTTCTTCCACTAGACAAAGCCGGCGATTCGCAAGCTTTTCTATTTCACGATCACCTTCGATCCGATTATTCATACTCATTCTCTTCCTCCTCCATCTTCTCCAAGCTCTCAAGCTCTCTCTCTCTCTCTCTCTCTCTCATGTTATAGGATTTTCAAAATCCCATTTAAATGAAAGTTAGCTTCCTATTTATAGAAAATCTAATTAGGGGCAATTTGGTCATTTTCCCCCACCTCCTTACTATTCATGGCTTAGCCACCAAGTAACCACTTTACTTGGTGGCCGACCCACAAGCTCCATGGGTTATTACCCATCCGGTTACCCATCGGTTCGATCCGCGATTTATTTTCTTGGTTTGAGCCTTAACCTTAATTCTTATTGGGCCTATCTTGGGCTTGATTTCACAAAGCGTTGGGCTTGACATAATCTAAGTCCAATTGGATTCTACAAAGTCCATGAACTCAAAGTCCATTAAGACTAATCGTATTCTACGCATCCCATTCTCGTATTCTCTTCGTATATAGTTCGTATTATACGTCGTAATAATCTTCGTATTATACTGGTATAATAACTAGTATTATACTCGTATTTCTTACGCATAATAATCCTAATTATTATACGAAATCATTAAATTCTCGGAACTCACTTTTCCTAACCCTTAGGTTTTAAGTCCGCAGGCGAAAACTTCATTTTTGCCATAATTGAAATATTATTAAATATTCCATTACGTCTTAGAATTCTATCATTACGCGTTTCTCAGAAATTCAAACTCAATCTCCGAACAGAAACGAATGAATAATGCATATTTCGTCTTTTTTCCGAAAATATTTTTGTTCCCGAAAATATTTTATTTTCGTCTTGAAAATTCTTACTCGTTTAGTCTAGCTCGTAGCCAGAATCCTTCCGACTTATAATCATTCTAGGTTATAGAACGATTAATAAACACATAGCACAGAATAGTATTAATAAAAAAATTTATTTTATTAATAACTAATTCTTTAAACTTAAATTCTGGATAATCCGAATTTTCGGGTCGTCACAGGATAACATGACAGAATTTGATATTTGACATAGAATTTTAATAGTTAACATGAATTGACATTTAACATTTGACATGGAATTTAAAGGGAAAATGTAAGACCCCAACTTTTTGAATAAAGATGAATTTTCTATAAATATTATTTTTTATATTATGGAGTGAAATTGATATAATGTTATAGTTGTCGATAATATTTATAAATTTTACAAAGTACGCAAGTTGTTATATAATATTCGATTGGTCGGGGAATATTCGTTTTAACAGGGAATATTCGTACGACGACACAATCATTGGTGGACCCCACAACAGAATTATTGTCAGATTGAGAAAACGACAAAAATACGTTATAAAAATAACGGCGGAAGTTTTACCGTTAACTATTGAAACACCCGGTGTTAAAAGTACAGTAATACGCGTAGTTGCATAATAGCACACGGTATTGATTATGGATGCTTATGTGAGAAGTCACTCAGTTTTGTTTAATTATTGCCACAATATTTGTTGTAAAGTTTGGCGTATTATTTGGACCCCCCCACTTTCTCATTTTTCAAAATCATCGGGAGAAAGTAATATCAATTTTTCGTATATATATGTACTGCAAGCATGTGATTATATATATTTATATATTATCTTTATGTTAGTGGCGTATGGTGGGTGGTGTGTGTTATGTGAGTGGGGGTGGAATTAATGGTGATATTAGTATATATTTAGATGTTAACATATGGGTGGTGGTGGTCCTGGTAGGTGATGTTGGTAGGTAGTAGTATTTTCTTTCAAAGCCTTCACCTTATTGGCTAAATAATTTCTTATGCTATCAATGAGGCCATTTTTTTTCAACTTGACATATAATAGTTTTGTTTTACTCTCTTTTAATTGGCCAACACCTTGACAAATGATGCATGGGTGATAGAATTTTTCTAATGTAGCATGTGTTATATTATATATATATATTTATATATATTATAAAATTTTGGTTTTGAAAAATCTAGCGTATGATTTCAGCCAATGAATTAAACAGTATCCTTCCATTCTCCTATAAATAGAAACTCATTCCTTCATTATTTCTTACGAATTCACTGAAACTATAGAGAGAGAAAATTATAGAGAGACAGAAAAAAAGTATTCTGCTACTTTCCTACTCTTATATTCAGTTTCTTTTACGGTAAGGGGCATTATTTCTTTTGTATTCATGAAGAGAACTTCTATTATTCTATTCTTTGTTATTCTGCTGGAATAACCAGTATACGCGGACTACCCTTTACTTGGTGATATTCGTCTATTATTCCGTCTTTATTATTATTCTGTTGGAATATCATGTCTGTGCGTTTTACGCCGGACCTGGTTCCGTTACTTATTATTCTGCTGGAATAACCTGTTTATGCGAAGTACCGCATGCATGGTGAATTCTTTTGTTATTCCATTCGTTATTATACTCAGTTGGTTAAAGTTTTGACTTCTATACTCCATAAAATTAGTGGAATATACTTGATATTTGCACTTCATCCAATATATTTTCATGAAAATATTCTTCTGAGCATTCTTGAATTTTACTGCACAAAGCAGTATCATGTTGACAGTTTGGACGTTATTGGTTCCTGGATTAATTAATTCTTGAACTTGTTTTATTGAATTCTTATATCATTGTCATCATCCTCATGTTTATATTTTGTTGAAAGTCATCTGTGGCATGTAGTGCATAGATGGACTTGGTATGATTATAACCAGGGATTATTCGGTGTAATCATGACCGTAATGTTACAAATAATGTGGTAAAAGTCCTCATTGGCCCGTAGTGCATTGATGGACAGTTGTTGGCATGATCATGACCATTGATGAATACACGAGTGTCCTTGGCCCGTAGTGCATGGATAATTTGTGGTTGTGATACTAATGAATATCCTTGGCCGTAGTGCAGGGATGATATGGATTATTTATTAAGCTGAGTCCCAGCGATAAAAGTCATGAAAAACCTTTTAAATTATAAAAGATAGTAGATTTTATTCCCTACTTGACTCTTTTAATGGATTGCTTGATCCGCTGCAGTTAAACTTGATGTCTATTGTATTTTATCAGTTTAACATTATTGAAGACTAATGATAATTTATTTTGCATTATCTTAGTCATAATATTTTTTACTAGGCTAGTTGAGCTCACCCTTTCTTTCACTGTTCTCTTCAGGAAATGAGAATATAGCTGGGACGAGTCGGGGAATAGAGTGATGGATCAGATGATAGTATTAGTAGTCCTCACTATTCTGTTAAATAGTGTGACAATAAATGTAATGAGGACTTATTCTGAGAGTGGATATGGTCTAGAAGACAGTATTTGTATTGAAACTCACAGCTCTCTTGTGGTATATTAAAGATTGTATTTGTATTCTGTACCATGTATTTGGCGACTCAGAATAGGTGATGTATACCTATTGTGGGGGCGTCACAGTTGGTATCAGAGCTTAGGGTTATGATCCCTGGCTAAGATGTGAGACTAGAACTAGGAGGGGAGAGACGGGGAATTCCTTCGCTAGTATGACCTACCTAATTTTATTTGGTATTTAATTGGTTGGTCAGAGTATAGGGATGATATGTTACATGTCAACTAACATTTGTTTTGTGGCTGTATCTGAAAATGACATTCGAGAATGTTGAGAATAGCAATGGAGCACAGGAGACCGTTGAGTCTCCACATATCAATAATCAGGATAATGTGCATCAGGAAGGCGACAATCCTCAGGTGAACAACAACACTGACCAAATGATGAATGATGGATTGTTCAGAGGCTTTATGCAATTCATGCAACATCAGGCGAGAGCGGCTCCTATCCAAAATGTAGGTGGAAACACTGGCAACTCTCGGACGGTCACCGCTAAACAGTTCAAGGAGCTGGGACCACCGGAGTTTATTGGAGAGCCAAAACCACTCAAGGCGGAAACGTGGATAAAGTAGATCACCAAGATATTTGATGTCTTGGGATGCTCCGAGGAGTAAAAGGTTCCATTTGCCACCTTTATGTTGCGAGGAGAGGCTGATTACTGGTGGAAATCTATAAAACGTACCCAGCCTGACGCACTCAAGATGTCTTGGGAGAAGTTCCAAGAGCTATTCAACGACAAGTACTTTCTCGAAAGTATTCGTCACATAAAAGAGATAGAGTTCATCAAGTTGGAACAGAATAATATGACCGTGTCGTAGTACGAAGCGAAGTTTGCCGAGTTGTCTCGGTTTGCGTCCTACTTGGTGGATAATGAAGAGAGAATGACACGAATGTTTTTAAAAGGTTTAAAGTCGGAGATACGTCAAGATCTTATTTCTCATAAATTGTGTTTGTATTCAGATGTTGTAAATAGGGCTCAGTTAGTAGAGCGCGATAACGAGTCAACACAACCAAAAGAGAGCAGCCGGCAAAATGATAATACCAATGAGAGCAGCCATCGAAACGGTGACAACAAACGTGGAAGGAATCAACATGCCAGAAGTGGTAACCACTTCGGTGGTAATCAGGGCCAAAACAATAAGAATGGACATTTCAAGAAGAGGAGATTCAACAATGATGGAAGAACGTCAACGTCAGCACCAGCACCCGTTGTTAAGGAAGGAGAACGACCACCTATCATATGCTTCAAATGCGGAGGGGAGGGACACATCAGTCCAAACTGTGCGATGCCGTCCAAAGCATGTTATAATTGTGGAAGAGAAGGTCACTTAGCCTAATTTTGTCGTTCACCGAAGATAAGTTCAGCCAGGATGGAGGCACCAAAGGCCGTCCCAAAAAAGTCAAAGCCGATAGTGCAAGGGAGAGCGTTTGTTGTGACCTCCCAGAAAGCAAGGAACCCGAATGAGGTCATCACGGGTAAGCTTATCATAAACTCTAGCGAAGTCTATACTTTATTCGATACCGGTTCTACCCATTCTTTTATTTCTCATATTTGCGCTCAACGATTAAATTTAACTCCGTAGAAATTAGACTTTGACTTACTGTGGAAACTCCGTTGGGAGAAACTTTCATTACATCCACTGTTTATAAGTCGTGTTTGGTTCAAATCGGTACCCTCACATTACCTGTCGATCTTATTTCATTGAAAATACTTGTATTTGATGTGATTCTAGGGATTGATTGGTTAGCTACTCATCATGCAAAAATTGATTGTTTTCGTAAGGTTGTTAGCTTTCATATTCCTAACCAACCTATTATGCGAATTCAAGCAACCAAACCATTAAAATCAATCACTGTCATCTCAAGCCATAAAACTATTCGTTTATTAAAAAATGGATGTCAAGCTTTCTTAGCTTATGTCACGGATCTAAACAAAAATACGTTAGTTTTGAATAATATTTCTATTGTTAATGAATTTCTTGACGTATTCCCCAAAGAACTTCCTGGCCTACCCCCCGAGTGTGAAATTGAATTTTGTATCGACCTTGAACCCGATACAAAACCCATTTCCAAAGCCCCATATCGAATGGCTCCTATTGAACTTCAGGAGTTAAAGACTCAACTGCAGGAATTGTTAGACATTGGTTTTATTCGTCCTAGTACTTCACCTTGGGGTGCTCCCATTCTATTCGTGAAGAAGAAAGATGGGAGTATGCGACTTTGTATTGATTATCGGGAGTTGAATCATGTCACCATCAAAAATAAGTACCCATTGCCACGTATTGATGACATGTTTAACCAGTTGCAAGGAGCCAAATTCTTTTCAAAGATTGATCTTCGTTCTGGATATCACCAATTGAAGATTAGAACCGATGACATTCCAAAGACGGCTTTCAGAACTCGGTACGGGCATTATGAATTCCTAATCATGTCCTTTGGATTGACTAATGCTCCTACTGCCTTCATGGATATGATGAACCGAGTATTCAAGGAATATTTGGATCACTTTGTGGTCGTTTTTATTGATGACATCCTTATTTATTCCAAAAGCCGTGAAGATCATGAGCAACACTTGAGGCTGATACTCCAAAAGCTTTGTGAATGCAAGCTTTATGCCATGTTAAAGAAATGCGAGTTCTGGCTTGAGGAAGTAGCATTCCTTGGGCACGTGGTATCAAGTCATGGAATATCTGTTGACCCAGTAAAGATTGAAGCTATTCAAAGCTAGGAGCAACCTAAATCAGTGACCGAAGTACGTAGCTTTCTCGGTTTAGCTGGTTATTATCGGAGATTCGTAGAAGGGTTTTCTCGAATCGCTACTCCACTAACTCAGCTGACTCGAAAAGATACAAAGTTCGGTTGGAGCGAGGAATGTGAGAAGAGTTTTCAAGAACTCAAGAGGAGACTCATTTCAGCACCTGTTCTGACAATACCATCTGGTTCGGAGGGATTTATCATCTACAGTGATGCTTCGGGCAAAGGGTAAGGATGTGTTCTCATGCAACATGGGAAAGTCATAGCATATGCCTCTCGGCAACTCAAAGAATATGAGAGGAATTATCCTACTCATGATCTAGAGTTGGCAGCTGTTGTCTTCGCACTTAAAATTTGGAGGCATTACTTGTATGGGGAGAAAGTGGAAATCTTTACGGATCATAAAAGCCTCAAATATTTCTTCACTCAAAAGGAACTCAATATGCGACAACGACGTTGGCTTGAACTATTGAAAGATTATGATCATACAATCCAATACCATCCTGGAAAAGCGAACGTGGTAGCTAACGCATTGAGTAGAAGATCATATGCGGGTACGAGTGCAATATTGACAACGCAAAGGCCCATTTTGTGTGACTTGCAAAGGATGGAGATAGAGTTAAAGAATCTAGGGACCCATGTGATTATGGCGAATATACGAGTAGAACCGACTTTAATTGATAAAGTTAAAGCTGCTCAAGCTACAGACCTGGAGTTGATGCATATGAGGAAGAAAGTGCAAGAAGGTGCTATGCCGGAAGCAAGAATCGATGAAGAAGGAATACTTCGAGTCAACTCCAAACTTTGTGTTCCTAACGACCCTGATTTAAAGTATAAAATCATGATGGAAGTGCACAATACACCGTTTGCAATCCATCCTGGGAGTATCAAAATGTATCATGATCTTCGACATACATTTTGGTGGAGCAATATGAAGAGAGAGATAGCGTTGTTTATCTCAAGGTGTCTAACTTGTCAACGAGTCAAGGCGGAGCATCAAGTACCAAAAGGTCCATTGCAACCACTTGAAATTCCAGAATGGAAGTGGGAGCACATTACCATGGATTTCGTTACTGGTCTTTCCAAGATTTCTCAAGGCATTGATGCAATTTGGGTTATTGTTGATAGATTGACCAAGTCTGCTCATTTCTTACCAATACGAGAAACTTATACACTTGAACGTCTTGCTCGTATGTATATAAACGAGATTGTAAGACTGCATGGTATGCCAGTATCCATAGTTTCTGATCGAGACCCAAGATTCACTTCACGATTTTGGGTTAGTTTGCAAAAAGCTATGGGCACGGATTTACGATTTAGTTCGGCATATCATCCTCAGACGGACGGATAATCAGAGAGGACTATTCAAACTCTTGAAGATTTATTAAGACTTTGTGTCCTTGACTTCAAGGGAAGTTGGGACAAGTTCTTACCGTTGGTGGAGTTTTCCTACAACAACAGTTATCAAGCAAGCATTGGCATGGCTCCATTCGAGGCGTTGTATGGAAGAAAGTGTCGTTCTCCAGTATGCTGGGATGAGGTGGGTGAAGCAACGTTGTTGGGACCGGAGTTGGTACGTATGTCTACGGAAAAGATTCAAACGATCCGACAACGTATAAAAACCTCACAAGATCGACAAAAGAGTTATGTTGATCTTCATCGAAAGGACGTGGAATTTGATATAGGAGATCATGTGTTGTTACGAGTTGCTCCGTGGAAAGGAGTTACGAGATTTAGAAAGAGAGAAAAGCTCAATCCTCAATTCATTGGCCCATTTTTAATCCTCAATCGAGTAGGAACTGTGGCCTATAGACTCGCTTTACTGCCAAGTATGTCTCGTGTTCATAACGTTTTTCACATATCCATGTTACGTAAATATGTGAAAGACCCGAACCACATTATTGAGTTAGAACCGGATGAAATAGCGGAAGATTTGATGTATGAAGAGGTTTCTGTTCAAATCTTGGATAAGAAGGAACATATTCTACACTCCAAGGTTATACCTCAAGTCAAAGTTTTATGGAAAAACCACGATGTTGAGGAAATGACTTGGGAGTTAGAATCTGAAATGAAATTAAGGTATCCTTATCTCTTCGACATACCAGGTACGTACCCTAATTTCGAGGGCAAAATTTCATAAGAAAGGGAGGTTGTAAGACCCCAACTTTTTTGAATAAAGACGAATTTTCTATAAATATTATTTTTTTATATTATGGAGTGAAATTGATATAATGTTATAGTTGTGGGTAATATTTATAAATTTTGCAAAGTACGCAAGTTGTTATATAATATTCGATTGGTCAGAGAATATTCGTTTTAACAGGGAATATTCGTACGACGACACAATCATTGGTGGACCCCACAACAGAATTATTGTCGGATTGAGAAAACGACAAAAATACTTTATAAAAATAACGGCGAAAGTTTTACCGTTAACTGTTGAAACACCCGGTGTTAAAAGTACAGTAATACGCGTAGTTGCACAGTAGCACACGGTACTGATTATGGATGCTTACGTGAGAAGTCACTCAGTTTTGTTTAATTATTGGCACAATATTTGTTGTAAAGTTTGGCGTATTATTTGGACCCCCCACTTTCTCATTTTTCAAAATCATCGGGAGAAAGTAATATCAATTTTTCGTATATATATGTATTGCAAGCATGTGATTATATATATTTATATATTATCTTTATGTTAGTGGCGTATGGTGGGTGGTGTGTGTTATGTGGGTGGGGGTGGAATTAATGGTGATATTAGTATATATTTAGATGTTAACATGTGTGTAACAACCCCAAAATAGGTCCATTCTATCCAACCTATTCTGAGTCGCCAAATACATGGTACAGAAAACAACTACAACTTTATTACAACAATTGTCGTGCAAAATACAACAACACATATGCTGTGAGTTTGGATACAAATATATACCAAATGTAACTCATATCCCAACCGTGGACAGCACCTCACAATGACACCTTACATAAAGGTATAGTCAAAAACTGTTTTAGAAATTAGAATCTTTGGGAAGTGCTCAAGGAAACCTTTGTACATGGAAGGCCATGCTTCTAGGTTGTGATAGATATCATATGGCCACAGAATTATCCTCGGTTGACCCAATATACCCCAAAGAAAAACGAGAAGATTACTATCATATTCTTCCCAATAGTGAGTCATCTCTTGACTTATCATTATCTCCATTGTCTCTAATTGAGAATTATACTTCAAACAAACACCAAGATTATATAGGTAGTGCTCGTAAATATACTCAGCAAGTGGATGAGCACAATCCTGTCTTATGATGACACGAGGTTATATGTCATTAGACATCTTGTATGATAGTGGCAAAACACCCTTCCAATGTTGGGTTCGCTTCACCCTAGATGATTCACCAAATATAACTACTAAATGATGACCACCATTCTATTCTCCTGTTACCCCCGCTCGACCCAGCTACACTCTTATTACCTGAAAGGAATTGTGAAACAGAAGGGTGAGCACAACTAGCCCAGTAAAGAATATCACGACTAAAGATAAATAAGTTATCAATAGCCTTCAACAGAATTAAATCAAAGATTTAGAACATATGGTAGATGATAAAAATTTCAACCATAGTTGTAGCGGAACGAGCAAACCATTAGAAGAGTCAAATAGACTACAAAGTCTATTATCTTCTCTATGTTAAAAATCCACCAACAATGTTTTATCCCTGTAACATCAATTAACAATTCTGGTCCACAATCATATGAATAACTCATAATCATAATTGTAGTTCTAAATTTCTCTTCTCATTCAGGACGAAGATAATTTTTATCACCTATCTTTTCCTGAAACATCAAAGATCATGTTTACACCAAATCACATTTTATGTTCATAATCATACTAATAACTTTATCTTTGCACTACGGCCAAAGATATTCATTTGTATCACCAGTTGGTCATGTTCATCTCAACACCTGTTCATCTTTGCACTACTGGCCAAAGATATTCAACAACATGTCATCTTTGCACTACGGGCCAAAGATATTCATCAACAATTCATCTTTGCACTACTGGCCAAAGATATTCAACCACAGGTCATCTTTGCACTATGGACCAAAGATATTTATCACCAGTTCATCTTTGCACTACAGGCCAAAGATATTCAACAACAGTTCATATTTGCACTATAGGCCAAATATATTAATATCTCAAAGAAATATATAATCATTTCAGAATTTATATAAACAATAATTATAACCATGTTGATCAATTCACCTTTGCACTTAAGCTAAAGATATTTAATGGTCATGATCATACTAGTCAACAATTCAACTTTGCACTACTGGCCAAAGGGAACCCATAGTCATGATCATACCAAAAATTTACCCATCTTTACACTCAAGTCAAAGAGAAATATCATCATTAGGGTTATAAAAATGTTATATATGATAATAAAATTAATATAATCAACATATAGATTTAATCTCAAGAGTAATATTTATAAATCAACTATAATTTGGTCAGAAAAAAAAAATAATTTTGTCGTGAATAATAACTCGTGAATAGTAACTCATGAATAGTAACTCGTGAATAGTAATTCGTGAATAGTAATTCATGAATAGTAACTCGACATAAAAAAGGTAAAAATTTCACAATAAAATCCATACCAATATTTCGGTATAATGATATTGAAAGAATAATATTTCTTAAGCTTATAAACAATTTATTTTAATTGTTTACACTTTACTAAATAATGCATTTAATCATCTTAGAATGTCAAACTCATAAGATTTCATTACCAATAACCAAAATCCTCATCAAAAATCTGCATATACCTCATATAGGATTCTCAAGCCATAAAATCCTATTTTCCAATTTTCTTACTTCACATAACATATTTAATTCATTTACTCATAACTAGTCCATTTTCATGAAAAATATCAAATCAGTTTCAAAAATATTTTTTTTCTGAGATTTAGCAGAATATAGTCCCATATTGAACATATATTTTTCTCAGAATTTTTAAAACTCATTTACTATTTTTCATATGGCCAAAACAGCCGAATATTTAGATATTTATCAAAAATTGTACTTTTATCCAAAAATTTTGAAATTTATAGAGTATACTTTTATCATATACATGTACTCTCAATAAAAATTTCACCAATTTTGGAGTTAACCACAAGGAATTATAAGCGGTTACTTTTAAAATAGTCTTTTCCCGTAAAATTCATAACTCTTAATCTATACATCCAAAAATCACCATTTTTGGACACAATCAATAAAACTCATCAAAATATCATTTTAAATTTTTTCAGAATTTTCTGAAGTACAGAAAAATTACGAAACTGAAAATCATAACAACCCTTAAAATCCCTTACTATCCCTTACCTCAAAATATCAGTATTTTTGGTCGGAATACCGGTATAAGGCTGAAAGAAACTTGCTCTGATGAATAGAAACTCTCAAAGTATCTAAATACTCACAAAATACACTCAATAATCTAGAGAGAGAAAGAGTGAAAACTTGTTTCTGGTGTGATTTTTAATTCTAACTTAGCCCTCTATTTATAGGAAAATATTAGCACGCCGAAGCAGACTTAACCTGCAACCTGATGGCTTTACCTGCTACTATTTCCACCCACCATATTTGAATAAAAATCTCAGCACATTTCTTCACCAACCAAGAGTGGGGCCCACCAATTCTAGAATTTTCTACCAAAATGATTAACTCTGAAAATTCAACAATTTCTGAACCAGTCATCTCGTAAAATTCATAACAAATCATACGTTCATTTTTAACGGTTCAAAATTTGTGGACATATACTCAACTTATATATGTATAACATATCCAAATATTACCACGATCCAACGGTCGGATTAAAAATTATAACCCTCGCAAAATATCTTAAAAACCCTAATTTGATTTTCAATACCTCCGTTCCGACAAAAATACAGATAAAACACCTCAACATTAACTCCTTCATTTTTAACCACAAAAATATATCCCTCATTTATATCCACATAAAATAAATATTTCCTTATCATATGAATCAATAATTAATTATTCACACATAATATTACAGAATCACATTTATGACAACCAGGCCGTTCCCAAGAAAGAGGGGGCTTTCCAATAAGAATTTCTCCTTACTGGCGCGCAATTAGGTGACCAAACCTCTCCTTAGACAGAAATTTTTAGACATTACCAATAATGTTATCTAATAATATTATTCAAATAATATGAATTATTGATCTGATAATGGGAAATATTGTGCAGTGACAATTATTGAACAACAATAATATAAAATTTCAACGTAGCAATTATTGAATCAATAAAATAAAATATTGAACAGTAATTACTGTAACAATTGTTGAGTAGTGCCTTCTTACGTAAGAATCAATAATTTCAAAAATACTGTGCAATACCGTGTGCTACTGTGTAATAACGCGTATTACTGTATTTTAACCACCGGGTATTCCAACAGTGTTAACGGTAACAACTACGCCATTATTTATAAAAACTCAAATTTGTCGTTTTCTTCATCCGACAGTTATTCTGTTATGGGGCCCACAAATGGCTGCGCCGTCGTACGAATATTCCCCGACAGAAAGAATATTCCACGACTAAACGAATATTCCCCGACAACAATGAATATTTTATAACCACTTGTGTATTTTGAAAAAAAAATTCATATATCACCCTTAACTTTAACATTTATCAATTTAACCATTTACTGAATAGTAATTATAAGAAAAAATGAATATTTTTATTTCATAAAATTCGGGGTCTTACAATGTGGGTGGTGGTGGTCCTGGTAGGTGATGTTGGCAGGTAGTAGTATTTTCTTTCAAAGCCTTCACCTTATTGGCTAAATAATTTCTTATGCTATCAATGAGGCCATTTTTTTTCAACTTGACATATGATAGTTTTGTTTTACTCTCTTTTAATTGGCCAACACCTTGACAAATGATGCATGGGTGGTAGAATTTTTCTAATGTAGCATGTGTTATATTATATATATATATATATATATATATATTATAAAATTTTGGTTTTGAAAAATCTAGCGTATGATTTCAGCCAATGGATTAAACAGTATCCTTCCATTCTCCTATAAATAGAAACTCATTTCTTCATTATTTCTTACGAATTCACTGAAACTATAGAGAGAAAGAAGAAAAGTATTCTGCTACTCCCCTACTCTTATATTCAGTTTCTTTTACGGTAAGGGGTATTATTTTTTTGTATTCATGAAGAGAGCTTCTGTTATTCTATTATTTATTATTCTGCTGGAATAACCAGTATACGCGGACTACCCTATACTTGGTGATATTCTTCTATTATTCCATCTTTATTATTATTCTGTTGGAATATCCTGTCTGTGCGTTTTACGCCGGACCTGGTTCCATCTTTATTATTCTGTTGGAACATCCTGTCGGTGCGAATTTCGCCTGACCTGGTTCCGTTACTTATTATTCTGTTGGAATAACCTGCTTATGTGAAGTACCGCATGCATGGTGAATTCTTTTGTTATTCCATTCGTTATTATATTCAGTTGGTTAAAGTTTTGACTTCTATACTCCATGAAATTAGTGGAATGTCCTTGATATTTGCGCTTCATCCAGTATATTTTCATGAAAATATTCTTCTGAGCATTCTTGAATTTTACTGCACAAACCAGTATCATGTTGACAATTTGGACGTTATTGGTTCTTGGATTAATTAATTCTTGAACTTGTTTTATTGAATTCTTATAGCATTGTCATCATCCTCATGTTTATATTTTATTGAAAGTCATCTGTGACATGTAGCGCATAGATGGACTTGGTATGATTCTAACCAGGGATTATTCGATGTAATCATGACCGTAATGTTACAAATGATGTGGTAAAAGTCCTTATTGGCCCGTAATGCATTGATGGACAGTTGTTGGCATGATCATGACCATTGATGAATACACGAGTGTCCTTGGCCCGTAGTGCATGGATAATTTGTGGTTGTGATACTAATGAATATCCTTGGTCGTAGTGCAGGGATGATGTGTGTTATTTATTAAGCTGAGTCCCAACGATAAAAGTCATGAAAAACTTTTTAAATCATAAAAGATAGTAGATTTTATTTTCTACTTGACTCTTTTAATGGATTATTTGATCCGCTGCGGTTAAACTTGATGTCTATTGTATTTTATCAGTTTAATATTGTTGAAGACTAATGATAATTTATTTTGCATTATCTTAGTCATAATATTTCTTACTGGACTAGTTGAGCTCACCCTTTCTTTCACTGTTCTCTTCAAGAAATGAGAATATAGTTGGGACGAGTCGGGGAACAGAGTGATGGATCAGATGATAGTATTAGTAGTCCTCACTATTCTGTTAAATAGTGTGATAATAAATGTAATGAAGACTTATTCTGAGAATGGATATTGTCTAGAAGACAGTATTTGTATTGAAACTCACAGCTCTCTTGTGGTATATTAAAGATTGTATTTGTATTCTATACCATATATTTGGCGACTCAGAATAGATGATGTATACCTATTGTGGGGGCGTCACAAAAAAGTATGAAGAGACTTCTATTCGCGTTTAGTTTATCAGAGGCTGACCTATCTTAGATTATTCTTACGGACTTTTCGGCATGAAAGTTCTCAGATCATGATATTCTACTAGACGGAAAGTTAATCCGATATTTTAATTGAAGCGAATCTGAGTGGTTCCTTTCTTGAACCTCGCAGGATTAGTCTCCTCTTAAGTCCAGTAATTAGTAACTGACGGGTTCACCTTCTGGTGGAGGAATTACACGACATACATTTATGGCGTCTCACCGTTATGTCTGATGATATTGTGCGAAACACTAATATAAATGTATATCTAAATATTATGTGAATTTTTTTTATGTTATAGTAAGATTATTTAATAAGAATTGTTCCCGGAACTAGGGAAACCGAGAGAGGGTCTCTTCTCCTTCAAAACACAACAGCTGGATCAAAACATCACGTAACGAACGCCTTCTCGCTTTATACCATCGTTCCTTCTCTACACCCATTCTTTAAATCGCAAAATACTATTTCCTTCGGTAAGAACTCTGTCTATGTACAATCTCTCTGTACAATCACAGAATACTATTTATTTGTATTCTTAAATTTCACTTTTGGCGGGTTTCACACATTGTTTAACCCTTCAATTTTTTCTAGGGTTTTTGTTCGTGCTACATTTTAGAACGAAATGATTTGCCTAATGCACTTAAATCCATCTCTTTTCAGGTACAATGCCTCTATACAAAAGAAAGCCTTTTTACCTGTTGGAAAACCCCAATGATTTGATGCCTGAAGAGCTTGTATTTCAAGTTCGCTTCACTAAAGAGATATTTAGGGATTATGGGTACAGTTTTACTGTTTTTTCTTCTTTTTATTTGTTTATGTATTCATTGTAATTTAACTAATTTTTAGTATGTTTTTTCCCTCGTAGTGAGTATTTGAATCGGATTAACTTGTATCGTCAAAGAGTTTGGACTTGTAAAGTTACTGGGAAGAGTAATTTGACTTTTGAAGAGGCTTTGGTATCTGAAAGAAAGGCAATTGAAAAGGTTCAACAGTTCCCCGCAGAACTAGTAGCTCCTGTGCTTCGTGATGTCCAATTCAGTATGAGTTCTCTGCCTTCTATGTCTTCATTTTACAATTTTTAAGTGTTATTTAGTTTTTGCTATTTTATTCTAATTTTGCAGCTAGTAATGTTTTTAAGCCTAGCTTTTACTTATTTTGTATATATGAGTTAGGTGGTCAAGAATAGGAAATAGTGAGCACTCTTAAATTGCATAATTCTTTATATTGGTCCTCGTTTGAAGAGGGAGAAAGTATTTGAACTGTTCTGTTGTGTGCTGAAGATACTTTTCCGGAAAGACATTGGACTTGATTTTAATATTAAAGGAGTAAATTCGTGTTATTTTCAAGATTTGAAGGTGAAAACATCATCACAGGCTTCATTTGTAAAGTAAAGGTTGCTAGAACTTCTGTGTTGTGCACTGGAGTTGATATTAATATTATACTTGTATGTGTAAAATACGAGTGAACTCATCTTATTTCTTAGATTTGTAGGTGAAAAATATCATTACATCCTTCAGAATGTGCTGCATTCCATAAAAGGTTCTAGAAAAGTGAATGCATAAAAGGACAAAATCACAATTTTTGGAATGGATGGAGCTCAATGCAGAGCCTAGATGCTATAGTCTCGTATTGGGCTCGTATGTTCTTTATACACAAATATTATATTATATATATGTATATATTTACATATATATATGTGTGTGTGTGTGTGTGTGTGAGTGTGTATGTATATAATTGGAAAATTAATAATGATAAATTGAGCTCAAGTTCAAGCTCAAAACTCGAGATCAATTTTCTTGTTTATGTTTACCTGAGTTAATTGTGAACAATTCTTGAACATAAAAAACTGTAGACCACCGAAGCTTCAACATATTTGGTTTGCTTGAAGGCTTGACTCGAGCTCGTTGTATATCTTAGTGAACAAGCTTGAAATACCCAAATTGACTCGATTTGGGTTGTTTACAACTTTATATTATGTGATCTACCATAATACAAAAAAGCTCCTAAATTAAAATGCTTAAGTTTTATGTATGAGGGTATGTGGTCATTTCCCATTATCTGTGATAGAAGTTGTGAGGAAATTTTGGTTCAACACTTGGGAGAGTCATGTACTCCAAAAAAAGAACGTATACAGGGTTTATGAGTTCCCAAGCAAACCCCAGGGTTATTCCAAGGTTCCCCCTATATTTTCTTATTCATCTATCTATCTGTAGTTACTAGACTTTCAAATTGATGGGAAAAATCAGATGACCCCTGTTACCTGGTTTCATAAGTTGTGCTTTATAAGGTTTTTTGTATGTATTCCTTTGATTGATTGATTTATTTATTAATATAAATCATCTGCTATAACCTAGTAAACTATAATACTTAAGGTTGTTAGTCTTTGAGATATGGTTGAATAACGTTAGCCTTTGCTTGCGAGCATGGTAAGATGCTTTTATTGTAGGTATCATAAATATAATTTTGATTTTTAATAGGATTACTACTAGGAAGTAGCTTGATAAATTGTCAAGTGTATGCTGCACCATAGTGGTTTCCTTTTTCCATTTTAAAACTTGAATCATGTGATTTGAGAAAGTTAAATTTCGAAAATATTCTTTGAAGTCAATAAATTTACGTTTGCCTGCTCGTGCAGAGGAGGGGGGGTGGGTGGGTTGTTGCATCTAGAATTTTGATGTAAACTGTTAGACAATTGGCCATTTTGGTAAAAAATGGTAATTGAAGTAATATTACTTAGGTATATTGTTCCAGAAATAGTAGGCACATGGGTGATAGTCTCCTATGCATAGTTATCAAGGTGCCAAGACAAAGCGAGACGACAACCGGAAGTTAAGCGCTTAGGCGACAAGGCGTCCGACTAGTTGTTCACAAGTCGACAAGTCGTTAACAATGTAAATTTTATTCGTATAAAATTATATATATTTAACATTTATATGAATATTTATATATTTATTATATTTTTAATAATTTACCATATTCATAAATTCATAATGCAGGTTGTAGCATATCAAATCACAGTATTAGTAAATAAAATATATTATAATATAAGTAAGAAATATATATTATGATATACAATATTAGTATAATACATAACAAAAAAAATATAATACTAATTTATTGTGTTGTATATATAATATTAGTTTTTATTTATCATGCATATAACATAATATTAATGTAAACTACTGTATATATAATATATGTAAATTATACAATACTTGCTACATTGTAGTATATAGCTATATTGCATTATTCTTTGTGTTGAGGGCTTAGTTTGCTAACAGAACACGTCTCATTTACCTGAATAGAATAACATGGGTCACATGTCCTCTTTAACTAGTGGGTTTTCGTAGTGGATTACAAAAATAATTCCCAATGAATATAGCTATATTGCATTATTCTTTGTGTTGAGTGCTTAGTTTGCTAACAGAACACGTGTATCACTTACCTGAATAGAATAACATGGGTCACATGTCCTCTTTAACTAGTGGGTCTTCATAGTGGATAACAAAAATAATTCCCAATGAATAAACAAAACCAAACAGAAACAATCATGAGTCAACAAAGCATACCAACTACCATATCATATAAAAAAAATAGCTGCAGCAGTCATTAGTTAACAAAGCAGAACCATATTATATAAAAAAAAATTAGCACCAACAGTCATGAGCAGAGGTATGGGGTACCTGAGGAAATAGAGAAAAACGACCCTCCCTCTTTGTTTCTGTCAAAAAGAATACTCAAAAAGAAAGAAAAACAAAAGGAAAGAGAAAACGAAGAGTAGAAGTAAAGAGAAGACGAAGAGTAGAAGAAAAACATACCTGAGGAAGTCGTCGTTGTCGAAGTCGGAAGTCATTGCCAGAGTCGACGCAGTAAGCTCCCTCTTTGTTGCTCTCTCTTTGTTGCTCTCCCTTTTCTTTCTCTCTGTTGGCTTGCGAGTTGGTTGCGATCGATTAGGTTTTAGCAATCTGACTTTTTTTTTACCCGTTAAGTTCGGGTCAAACCATACCTGACCCGTAAATCAAAGTCGGCCGAATTGCAATTCAGTGGTCCATGTCGCTGTCGACGCCTTTCACGGCTGAGCGCTCAACTTTCTGTCTTTTGACCAAGTCGCCCAGACGCCTTAATTTTTTCCACCGTGGCCTAGGCGACGACTTGATAAGCATGCTCTTATGGTGCATTTTAGGTTGTGTGGTTCATGTTAATAGTTTTATAAAAGAGAGTAGAATGTAATGTTATTCTTCTTTGTGAAATTAATTAAAAGAATGGTTTATTCATTTCTTTATGCTTTCTAACTTTCTTCTCCCCAAATTTTTTTGAAACCCTAATTTCTCATGATTTATTGGTTGAGCTCAAAAAGGTTTTAGCTTGACAAGTGGTATCAAAGTAGTAAGAGTCGTGGACTACATTCTTAATATAAAGGGATACCTTGGGATGGATGTAAATACCGATGGGTATATTTGAGACATTAGGTTAGTCGAATATGGTTGGCCAGTGTTGCTAGAGTGAAGCCATCGTGCATGTCAGTTTGGAAGCGTAGTGATTGTCATTAGACGTGGTGATTGTCATGCTTTTATATAGGCTTATGGGAGGCAGTCCGACGTCGGTGGCACGGGCTACTTGGTGTGGGTTGCTATGGTCTTATCCTCTCCTTGCTTAACAACTAGCTCAATCATTGGGTTATATTCCATTAACACAAGCGACCCCAATCAGCACAAAATCAGTAGCAAGCGATGTTCAAAATTTCCCATTTGTAACCTCCAGTTTTCCTAGACACCTGTACCTGAAAGTTTTGAGGAGTTCAGCATACAAATATAGGCCGGTCCATCATGGTGCTCAATTATGCTAGTAATAACTATTCCTTCTGTTTGAGTGTATATTCTGATTTACCTAGATTTGAATTCAAAATTTTTAAATATCGTTAACTGTGTTGGCAGAGTTCATGAAAGAGTTTCATGTTAGTTCCTTCATTATGATATTCGCTTCAATTAAGCTTTTAATCTCTGATTAAAAATGCTTATAAAATAAAAAATAAGAATCAAATCTCTCAAATCCCAACTTCCATTTTTTTGTCCTTTCAAAAGTCAGCCCAAGTCCAAACAATCTTATCTTTACTATCTAGTCCTAACTAGTTGTTTAGTACATTATTAATCCTCTATTAGATCTATAAAATTCCTTTGTGTGCTTAGACTTTCATTTCCAGCTCATTTACTCCATAAAAATTCATCTAAGCCTTTGCATTAGGTGAGTTATGTATTTAGATAACATTGGAAACTCAAATTGCTTCTTGAGTATTCCATTTCAACACTAAACAGCTCGCTTAAAGCTCATTTACTTTAAAATTATAGTAATTTTGCTATTACTAGTGATATCATTCTTCATCTCCTAATGTTTGTTCACAATCTCCATTTCTAAGCACTTTACATAGTTGAAAATTTACCTCACACATGGCTGGTCCTTCAAGAACAAACTTTAATCTCATGTTGCAACAAGACTTTATGACCATTTGGGAATTTATAATGGAAAATTTGAGAAGATTTACGCCATTATGTAAGAAATAAAGGGATTGTTTAAAGGAAACAGCCAAGAAGAAATTTTTAAGTTCCAAAACCCTTTTGCAAATAAGGGGGAGAAAGAGAATAGAACAATGAAAGTGGCCTCTTTAGGTATTCATTGCATATTGAGAGGAGGAGAAATGAGGAAGATGAAGCTCTAATGAGGTGCAAGAATGAACAAGGAAGGGGAGAAAGGAGAAGAAATGAGGAACTAGCTAGGAGGGTGTCCATTAAAACTATGCATCTCCATGGAACTCTTAAGTTTGGTATAAGGGCTATGTTAATGGCAAGAAGGAATTATCATGAGTTGGCTTCGCAAGGATTTCAGCATTAAATCCACTAAAATTGGCCAAGAAGACGTGATCAAGGTAATGCACAAAGACCCTTACCCAAGCCTATACACTAGCCAAGCAATATAGGCATCCAATTCCAAAATTTTAACCTCCATTTAGAAAAACACCCATGCTGTCCAACCCTCTAAAAGCCTCTCCCCTAACTAAGCCTTGTCTTCCCCATACAAAGACAAACAGTACTCTACTTCTCACCTTCCCAAAGGCCAATCAAATTGCCATTAATTTAGCCACCTAGAGCTATCACGGCTGTCCAAAGAGATGTGAAAAGGAATAAAGGGACTTTATTTTTATTATTAGAAATTAGAAATCTGTGGTAGGGCATCAATGCAAAAGCCTCAAGTATTCTTGATTGTGGGGGACCCTCAAGAGGGAGAAGGTTACGAAACGCCACCAATTTATGATGAGGATCCTAGACTCCTAGTTATTATCAAGAAGACCGCATTGAACGTTCAAGTAGAGATGGGCCCACACCTTGCATCATGACATAAACAATCACGTGTCAACATTGGCTGGCCTATTAGGGCAGCAAGAAATCACATTATTGATGGATGGAGACAACAACATGAACCTTTTGAGCACCAAGCAACACTACTTAATCGGTCACAATCACTTTGATAAAGGGGGTGTAAAATGTGAGTTACTCTTGGTGTCTTAAATTCAAATGTAGTATAAAAGGAAGAGAGTTAATCACTCATATATGGATTGTTCCCTTCCCATGGTAGCTTGCGAGGCAATATTTTTGGTTTAATTGGCTGATGGCCTTGAGGCCTGTGTACTTGATTTTGGAAAACCTCTAGAGTTCCATTAAAGGTTTGAGAAGATCATTTTGCATGGTAAGGCAACACAACTAGAGTGCCTGTTCCTACCCGTGAGGCTACTGATCAGCACAATATTTGTCCCTAGCACAAACTTATGGATGCTTCAACTTATAAGAGTTATGAGATCCACACTAACATATAAGCTTGATGATTGAGATCCTAGTGAATAAAATGGGTTTGAGTGAGTACGAGCTGAACAAGAGATTGCTGATATTTGGGGAAATGGGTTGAGGACATCAACGGTGGATTTTGAAGGCAAATTTTGAAGAACTACATGAACAATTAAGCCATTCGTGGGTAAGAGCTATACCATTAGGACAGTGGAGCAATATTATGTGGCCAGGATTTAAGAAAGAAATGAACTCTGGATATCTTTATTGACTTCATCATTGTGCTACGAAACTCGAGGAGATTTGACATATATGGGTCATGACATACAGATGTAGTTATGCTCATTTAATTCTTTTTGGCACATCCTATTTCAGCAAAGAGGTTGACAATACTCTTCTTTGAGCACATCTTTAGACCGGATGGAGTTCCTACTACCATAGTCGGTGCCAGGGACGCATTATTCTATCACACTACCCTCGACACCTAACAACCATTACTTGAGAACACTAACATTGCTGTGGTTGAAGAGTTGTTCCAAGAGAAAAAATGGATGTAAGAAAAGTCCAGCTTGATTAGGCACAACAAATGGTGAAATCACATGCTTATAGAAAAGGGACTTAGTGGACTTTTGAGGCTGAAAATTTGGTTTATTTGAAGTTGCATTCCTACAACAAGGACCTGTTGCCAAAGGAAGAATGCCGAGCTTTCTCCCAAGGTTTATGGACCCTTCAAGGTGACCACTGATGTAGGACAAGGTAGAAAGAAGGAAAAGGAGTACCGATCCTCACAGAGAACCGGTAAAGAAATACACAAACAAACACAAAGCTTTAATCTTATATTAATATATTCAATAATTTGAAAAATAATAAAGATTACAACTCTTTATGTTGGAACTCTACGACGTAGTGGCCAAGTAAAGAATCCTAATATAAAAAGGAAATAATCTTTTAATTAGAATCTGCTATCTACTATTATAATTAAAACTAATTTTCTAATTCAAATCTACTACTATAATTAATAAGTCTAATGTAAAAAGGAAATAATCTTAATTAAAGTTTACTATCATTCAACTTTTAGAATATTCCATATAAGTTATAAATAATCACATTAATAATTAAATATTTATCTCAAGAAAAAAAATATACAATTAATAATAATTTTATTGATTTTTCTGTGTTCCGCATAGGTGATAGAGAAGATTGGGAGTGTGGCTTACAAATTGTAGCTTCAGGACACTTCTTAGAGTCATCCCAGCTTCCATATATTTCAGCTGAAGAAGCAAATTGGGGACACAAGGGCTTCCACTGAACTCCATCCGCTTAATCAAGAGGGAAGGATCGTGGTCAAACCTGTTCGGAGATTGGGGCATAGAATTATCTAAAGCAAAAATAGAGAAGTCTATCAACATCTCATTCAGTGGGCCAATTGCAGTTTGGATGAGGCTACATGGGAGGATGAAGACTTGCTTAGAATTAAATACCCAGATCTCAACCTTGATCCAAGTGGGCATGCATATTCGAAGGGGGAGGCAGTTTTTGGCCATAGGCCATTTAGTAAATTATGGTAGATAACAGAATGATAGTTAGGTTGACTATTGTTGAAATAGTAAGCACTTGCGTTTCCCCACGGTGCATTTTAGTGGGTTAGGTTCATGTTAGTAATTTTATATAAAAGAGTAGAATGTAATGTTATCCTTAACTGTAAAATAAATCAAAATATTGATTTATCCATTTCTTCATACTCTAGCTTTCTTTCTTTCTTCCAAAACTTTAATTTCTTACTAAAACTGAAACTCGTTTGATTCATTGGTTGAGCTCTAATTAGTTTGACCTCGACACGTTCCCTTCTCTGAGCATAAAGAGGACATTCATCAGACCACCTTTAGTTTTGAAATGCACTCAAGCTACTTGAGTGATGGGTACTGAACCGTGCTCAAGTTAAACACTTGTTTTGTGGGTAAATGCCCAAATATATGGCAGGTGATCTATTAGTTCAACTTGATATGCTGCTTGAACTACATTCTACTTCCTCTGAGAACTGAGGTTAAAATGGTTGATACAAGTTATCTCCTTAGTAGTTTTCTGGTTTTGGATTAGTTGAAGTGCTTAAACTTTGTAGATTATCTTAGTTTAAAAGAAGTTGATACATGCAGCAAGGATGTAAGGCTCGGAGTCGTACCGTAGCCCCAATGGAAAAATAAATCTTAAATCATTTCCTTCGAATATTTTCAGGGGCTGATGGTGACATGTTTCATGGATCTTGAAAAATTGTTTGGAGACCATGAACTTCTTTTTTATCCTCAAAAATGTTTAACCGTTTCCCTCTCGAGTATTTTGCATTGGAAATGAAGAAGTTTTTAGGGGATAACCAGTATGTTTTTGGGATCTTATTCATACAATAAACAAAGTCAGCTTCCTTCTCTTTCTATTTCAATCTCTTGAGCCAGAACCAGTCTATTGGGTTTTTATTAAATACAGCCCTCTCGCCATCTGCCACAGAGAAAGGGTTAATCTGTAAGTGGTCGATTGGAGCTTCTCATGTGGTAGAGGACAATGTCTGGTTGTGTTAATTGTTGTTGAGTCATGATTTACAAGTTTCCTTCGGTACTTGAACAGGCATACCACCAGAATAGGGGATGGTCATGAACAAAGAGTAGTCAATTGCGAGGACTTGGGATGACTTGTAGTTATTGATTCATGAGTGTTATAGTTACCCTGCTCAAACTTAGCAAAAAACAATGTTCTAAAAGGCGCTAGGCGGGAGGCGAACGACCAGGGGAGGCCTAACACCTGGGGGGCCTAGGCGAGATTTTTTATTTTAAGACAATTTTAATATTTTATCTTAAATTATTCTAACAAAACAATAATATAAAGTAAAATAATCTATAATAAAGATAATAATTAAATTATAGAATTAGTAGTAATTACACTTAAGTAGTAAGATATATATCCATTGTTTAAAATAATTAAATTATAGAATTAGTGTTACTAGTAAGTAGTATCTTGATATCTTCATATATATAATTATATACGTACTTCTTTCTCAAAAATTTAAATAAATGTTATTTTTAAAAATTAGTGTGAAGTTTATTGAATGAGACATTTGATATTATTAATTATGGAATTATTTTAATTTGTGTAATTTTCAAAATTGAGGACTTAAAGAAAATGACAAATACCATATACTAAGTATGACTAACATATCTTTGACGTATTAATTTTATTCATAAACAAAATTGGTATTAAATAATAAAATTTAAAATTTTAAGAATTCAATTCAATATTAAAATTTAAGAAACTAAACATAAATTTAAGAATTATATTGAATTAAACTAAATATTACAAATGTATCATCATTTATATAATTTCAAGTTGGTACAAGTTCAAAAAATTACAACTATAATAAAATTATCCATTTTGAATTGATCTTGTTCACTTCTTGTTGTGATTTGATATGTTACAACTTGCATTAAGAATATGGTAAATTATTAGAAAAATAAATATATCAAGATCTGATTTTGGTAGTAATTTAAAAAAAAAAATAATCTCCGTCTAGGCCCCGCCTTCCCGCCTAGGCGCCGCCTAATTGGCTGGAGCGCTTTTTTCACCGATTTGCCTTAGGCGCGACGCCAGGGGGCCTAGGCCGATTTTTAGAACAGAGGCAAAAAGAAGAAAGAAATAGTGTCCCTTGCTCCTTCTACTTGGCCAGCTGTTTGCCTCTTAGTTGCTTGTTTACACTTTGTTCATATTTTAATTCTGTTCTATATGGTTTTGCATTTGCAGGCATGCTCAAACTAAAGATCTTTTACCCTGTTCCTTCCATTTTGATCATGGCGTTCGCCTCTTAGTTCCTTAGTTGCACTCAGTTTGTTCACTTTTTTCTTTCTTTCTTATAAAATTCTTTTTACATGGCTATTCGTATATGCAGGCATGCTCAAATTAAAAGATCTTGTCAACACAATTGCTGCAAAGTTGCAGGAACACATGTTAGAGGGTAGTGAGCTGTATGGCAGGAAGAATAATCGCATTTATCCATGCAAAATAGTGAAAGTACTTACGGAGGAGGCTGACAAAACCCAATATCAGGTAGCTTGGCTTGACAAAGAAAAGAATATAACTGGTAATGCCGTAGTCGACAGAGAAGATTTAATAAGGAAGAAGCTGCCTTGTAGTCGAGATGTCCTGAAGTCTTTTATCAGAGAATCTACTTATCGAAGTGTTCCTTGGGTGCTGCATAATAATTTGGCACAGAAGCATGGAATTTCAACTAATCCTCCAGAAGAGATTAGACACAAAATTTGTTTAAAGGTTGGGCGTGTGGTCACTAATAGGAAGAGGAAGAAAACTGAGGTAAACATATGCAACAATGTAATAATTACAGATTATTTATTTATTATTTATTTTTTGTTTTTGTTTCGTCCAAAATTGTTTATTTTGTCTATAATCCTAGATATTTGCTTTTCAGGAGACGAATAAGATAGCATTGCGAGAGTCTAAACGAAAGGATTCTGGAATAGGTAGTGTCAGGGAAGGCCCAATTGCTTACATCCTTCCTATTGTACTACAACTTACTCTTTCAGATGCATAGGTCAACTTACTTCTCTTTTCCTTTTATATCTTGGATATGCAGAAGATGAACAGCTTGAAGAGCCCAAGTATCCAATGGACGATCTGTTGGTCCATCCTACTGAAGATGATCCAGTTTTAGCTCAACGCCCTTCTCCATCTAGGGGCTTCAATATTCCAATGGATTGTGTTGGGGACGTTTTAATGGTTTGGGATTTTTGTTCTTGTTTCAGCAGGCTATTGCACTTGTGGCCATTCTCTCTTGATGATTTTGAAAATGCTCTGTGCCATAAAGACAGCAATGTAATTCTCATTGTAGAATCACATTCAGCACTCCTTCGGTTTCTTATGAAAGACGATGGAGAATATCTTTTAGCAACACAAAAAAAGAAACGAAAGCTAAAGGTTGAACATTCAAACAGTATACGTATGCTGTTCTTTTCTTATTATTTTTCTTTTATCTATTTTCTTTTTATACATATATCCATATCCAACAACATATTTCAAGGACTTTTGCCTTTTGCAAAAAGAAGTTGCACCACATTTTTTCTGGAATTTTGTAGGTTTTGTATTTTTCATTTGTTGATATCCGCCGATGGTCTTTGCAGATTACATTAATCACCTGGACTGAGTTTTTGTGCGATTTCTTGGAAATGATTGGCAATGCTGAATTTTTCAGTTATATAACAACAATTAGGCGGGGTCATTATGGCCTTTTACACCTTCATGCTAAATTGGGAATATTACGGGAATTAGTTGCTAGAGTCCTTGCAACGGAGCTTGTTAAAGAGAAGTTGGATGAATATATTGAAGAGCGGCAGGCTCTTGCTGCAACTAATAGGGAAGAAGCACTGGCCGAGGGTAGAAAGAAGAGGGAAGATAAAGAACATAAGAAGCTTTCTAGTGGCATGCAAGTAGAAGGGAGTAATGTTAACACTGGCAGTACCAACTCAAGTGAATCAGTGAAATACGATGATAATAAACAGAATGGATTTATTCAAGAGAAACATAATGAACCTTCATTGGATCACAGGTTTCTTCTTATTGCTGTTATTTTCCCTGGCAACCTTTTTGGATTTAAGCTATAAATATGGGGTCATTTATTTTTACTCTTTTGCAGTAAGAGTAAGCAAGAAAACTCCACATTGAAGAAGAATGTAAAGGAGCAGATGGTTGATAGGAAAGTTGCAGTGGGAAGTATAAAGCATTCATATAAGAAGGGAGTTCAGAAACTGATGATGGATGATAGAATGGAAACAACAGGAAAAAGGAGTTTAGAACTAAGGGTGGGATCTTTATCAAACACTATCCTCTTTCTCCCCTTAACCCCCTATTTATATATCGTACGCTTGTGCATGTCTTTTTATGCGTACACTTGATAATTGCTTGGATGTCTGTGTGTGTGTGCCTATAATATGAATTCAGCTGAACACTTAATTATAATATATAATATACACCCTGTTCCCTTTTTAGTGTAATTTTACTTTTCACCTTGTCATAATACTTTTTACACTACAGAAAGAATATCTTGAACGGGAGATGGAGAAAAGAATCATACGTACCAATCCATTGGGGAAAGACAGATATCATAACAGGTATTGGTTTTTCAGACATCATCCAAGAATATATATTGAGAGTTCTGACTCTACCCAGTGGGGCTACTACAGTACCAAGGACGAGGTATTCATTCTGAATACGTTTAGAGCTTAATATTTTGATTCCCATTGAACTTTTGGTGAATTTCACATACTTATCTTGAACAGCTTGATTCTTTTATGGGCTCACTAAACCGTAAGGGTGAACGAGAGAGGGCTCTTAAGAAACAGCTGGAAAATTGCTATGGTAAAATATGGTGAGTCTTCAACGTGTTCAACCATTTATTAGATCCTCAAGAATACACCTATCGTATTTCAGTTTCTTTACCTTCTTTCTAGAAATATTTTTCCTTTTATTATGTGTTAACATAGTGCCCCTTAGTTGATGGATTTTTGAAAGAAAATCATCTCTCCTTTTGTACTTTGTGGCTATACTTTCCCATTTATATTTAATATTCTTTTATTTTGGTAAGGAGAGTTCTGTTTCAGGGGCATTTTATTTATTTTTACGTCTTTCTTTGTTTACATAGAAAGACACCAAAGTTCTTTCTACAGTGTTCCACACAATTTTTTATTTATTTCTAATATTCATTACACCCTGGTAAATTGAGTTGGATATATTGACTGCTAATTAGATGTCAATGTTCGTGGTCCCTCTGAATCCTTCAGCGATCAGTTTCCCAAGTTGTTTGTTTTGTTCTCTCTCTTCAATATTAGTATTGAAAATGGTCTCTTTATGAAAAATCGAACTTATCTGCCAATTTTGGTAGGATCTAGACTGAATCTTCTTCTAAAAGACGTGATTGGATCCTTGTGACATAATTTCCTTTATGTCATAATTTCCGATTGAAATAAGCAAGTGCTGAACATCCCTCATCTTGTTTATAATACAGAAGCCGATTAGCTTTAGAAGCATTAGATCGCTGGTATATCATGGGATAGCTGTTGGCATTGCTATATGTACTGCACGTGTGATATGAGTGTCATTGGTTTTGATTTTTCACACACCCTAAAAAGAAAGGGGGAATGAAAACCCATAATGTATTCTGACACGATGAATGTCAAAGGTGAAACTAAAACTTGTTTGTATCTCATTTATAATATTCTCTTATTTTTCATGTAAATTGGATTTTGCAGCTCGGAGTTGCAGAAAAGATTAAAGGACAAGGTTGCAATGGAAGAGGCTGATGTCCGGAGGTCAACTCGCGTTCGTGCACCACCTAGGGACAATCCGGCTATGGCATTCCTCAAATACTTTAACAAGTGGAAAGAAGACTAATTGTGTTTCATGAATCCTGGATTAGGCTTATAGCTCAACTGCATTAACCATTTTGAAACCGGATTAGAGTTTATCAAAAAAAGTAGTTTGAATCTGGATATTAGGTGCACATACCGTGACATACGTCAACAATTGAAGAGCTTATTATTTTAGTGGAACAATTTTGGTTGGAAGAAAGTCAAGGTGGCATGCCGCATTTTTTTGTTTCCAGCTCTATGTTGTTGGGTACACAGGTATCTTACTGAGCCTCAAATTTTTGTAATGACACCTAGCAGCGTAAATTATCAATGGCGTATAGTTTGAGAATTTTCAAATGTTTTTACCTCTTTTGATTTCTTGTGAAATAGCCCATTTAAATTTAATAGGCGTTGTTAATTGAGAGCTGTTCAACTTCATTTCTTTACTATCCAAAAAGACGTTTAAAAAAAATAAATAATACTCCTTTCAATTCTTTGTTTGTTGCGCCATCACGATAGGCCTGTCAATGGGGAAGGCAAATCATGATCTTGATTTGAATTGTATAGCTCTATGTTTTGTTCACAAAAGACATTGTGTTGATAAAAGACCATTTTTTTTAATTGTTTTGTTTTCTCTTTCTCTCTCTCTCTCTCTCTCTCTCTCTCTATATATATATATATATATATATATATATATATATATATATATATATATATATATATATAATTTTATCTCATCACTTTTTTACTCTATAAATGTACATCAATGATGTATAGAAAATGAGGAACTGCAATTGCACGCATGAGAAACACTGGTCAAACCACCAAGAATAAATTAATTTTAACTATCCTTAATTTATATTTTATACAAATTAAAAATAACAATAGTGGAGATAATTAACTAAATAACATAAATTAATAATTAATAATAAAACTATTAATGAGAAAAATTACTTGCGAATCCAAATTCACTAAGTACATAATAAATAATTCCTTATTTTCAGAATTAATTATTAATTTTATTTTCCCTTTTCTTTAAAAATAACGTTTCATACTTAATATGGGAAAACATAAATTATGAAAAATTTACAGATTAACTATAATTTATCAAAACTTCTAAAAGGATGACGAAAGTATAATTTTTACACAAATTAAGGTAGTGAAAAAAATTAGAAGAGTATATATATATATTTCCAATCTACCATTGTTATCGAGTAGTGTGATGAGTTAATATTTGTATAAATTAATATATTTAAGCAAGTTTTGGATAGAGAGATAATTAGTGATGTGATTGGTTGACTATTGAGTTAAGTAAAATATGACATCTTATGCAGTACTTTTATCATCCTTTTGAGGACATGATTTTTTTACCACTTAAGTCATTCTTTTGGGGGCGGAGGGAATAATTATTGTAGACACCCAAAATTTGTGAATCTTTACTCTAACTATGGTAGAAGGGCAAAATTGTAATTTCACCTCAAGACCAAGGTGTCTAAGCCTAGATCACGAAGCTCAAAACGAGTATTCGGAGTCCCTACGATGACCTCAAAGCAACAAACTACGCAAAGCCAGACAAGTAACTAGCAAACATTTATGGATGGAGGATTTTCCCCTTTTTTTCTCGAATCCGAAATTGATCAAACTTGATGCCATTGTGTAGGTCTCGAAAAGAGCTTTCCGAATTGGTTTACACACTTGCTAACTCTTTTCGTTTTGAAAGTTAAGGACATTTCAGCTCGCAACACGAAAAACTGACTTCGTCGCACAAAAATGGAGGCAGGTGGGCCCCACCCTAGGCCAACAGAAGGTGGACCTATGGCCAACTGCAGGTAGACATGCGACAGCCTTAGGAGCCTGTATAAGGCAATTTTTGCTGATTTTTGAGGAGCAAGAGGCATTTTAGAGAGAAAATATGTATTATCTAGAGAGAGAAATAGAGAAATGAAAGGAAAATTTTCTCTACATCCAATCTAGATCTAGTTTTTCATAAAATCTCTTATCAATTTTGAGTCGAGCCTTCCATTTCCAAGCTCAAGGAGGAATAATTCATCATTCCCAAGGTGAAAGATTCCACCTTTATGTAAATTTAGCATAGATCTAGCCTATATCTTGTTTATTTTTTAAATTGTTGTGCTTGGGCTTTATTTGTTTTCTGATTAATTTCTCATTTGAGGCTCTCCTAGCATCCTAGATCATATCTAGAGGTGCGTGGTCCTATTTTTTGGATTATGGATGGTTAAAGAAGAATTCTCATGGATGGAATCTCCTTCTAACTAGCTGATGATATCCTTGTGGTGATTTATCGACTTTGACTTGGATTCGACTCCTTTTTACTGATTGTTTTGCTTAGGAGTTTTTTTTATATTGATTTCTAGGTCACCCACATATCCTAGATTCTTATCTAGTGGTGAGGGGATCCCACCTTTTGGCCGACGAGGAATTCTTACAAATATAATATCCGTATAGCCAATCTCAGTTATATTTTCAATTAGATCTCGATTGCATTATTTTCTAGATCTATGGAATCTTAGATATATGGATCTCTTTCCTAGATTCTAAGTTCTTTCAATAGATCTCGTTAATACGTAATAGTCCCTCGCGATATTATTGCTTCGTTGTGCGATCTATGGATTTGGGATTTACGAGAATCCTTTCATAAACTCTAAACTCCATTTATAGATCTTGATGTATTATTTGTTGTGATTCTGAATCATGTGAGCCTATGAATGAAGTCAAGGCCCTTAAACATCGTGTTTAATAGGAATTGATGGACTTCCGACGATGGACCTAGTTGACGATTGTAATGTTTGCGATTCGATCGTTGTAAATGTAAATTCGAGCCTTAAAACGATATCGAGGGTTCCATCCCACAAAAATTAGATTTAAGGTCCCGTTATAGTGAATTTTATTATTGTAAGGTGTTTGGGGCTATTTAGATGGCTTAAATGCCCACAGTTAGCTCCAACCCTATTTTTGATGCTTGATTTTATCTTTTGACACACAAAAATAATTTTCAAACGAAATGATAAAGATCTTGTAAAATTGAATCAACTTAGGTTATTAGATCAATTCTAGGTTAAAGATGAAATTAATAGAGAATTTCGATTCCTATTCGACGAAGGGTTTGGAAACAATGTTTTCTCGAAAACATCACCCAAAAGTTTATATCAAATGAAAGCTAAAACGAAAATTTTTCATTAAATTAAACCCATCGTGCATAGGTTCAAAGAAGCTCAAAGTTACTTTCAAGATAACGCACCCTCCACGATATGACTTTAGGAGACAACCTCTAGGTTATTTACGTCTCGACTTAAATCTAGGAGACGACACCCTAGATTCCAAGATTTGACTTTAGGATATGACCCTAAGTTATTTACGATTCAACTTGACTCTAGGAGACGATATCCTATATTTTCTCCAACGACACAATTCATATAGGCATGCCACACATACACACATTTCTCATTTCTCAAGGTATTTCATTTTTAAGGAAAACATTAGGAAATCGGTAACCGACGGAAGTCGGGGGCTGCCTAACACCTTCCCCTTACTTAAGCAAGCCCCTGAACTCTATGAATCTCGGTTGCGAACGAATTCTTCGGAGTCACATAATAGGCGATGAGTAGATTTTATAGCTATAAATTTGGTATTCTTTACTTAATTATTTTCTCTAACCTCAGGTATTTTATTAATATTTTATTGCATTTTTAGTAGTTTTGTACAGATAATGGATTCCAGCTTATGGTAGTGTAAATTATGCAAAATGTTGTTAGTTTAGCCTTAATATAGTTATAGGTATAAAGGATCGTTTGGCGAGAAGGAATTAAAGTAGCTCACTTCAGGAGGAACAAACAAGCAAGAAATTGGCTAAGGAAAACGCAGGAAAAGGACAGAATGTTGGAAGCTGCGACCTGAAAGGCTGGCAGTCGCGGCTCCTGAAAGAACTAAGTTGGAGGCCACAACCTGCAAGGCTAGAAGCTGCGACTCCGACCCCTTTTTAAGCGCGCGCATGGAGCCTATTTACTTAATTATTCTTTACTTAATTATTTTCTTTAACCTCAGGTATTTTATTACATTTTTAGTAGTTTTGTACTGATAATGGATTTCAGGTTATGGCAGTGTAAATTATGCAAAATGTTGTTAGTTTAGCCTTAATATAGTTATAGGTATAAAGGATCGTTTGGCGAGAAGGGATTAGAGTAGCTGACTTCAGGAGGGACGAACAAGCAAGAAATTGGCTAAGGAAAACGCAGGAAATGGTCAGAATGTTGGAAGTTGCGACCTAAAAGGCTGGAAGCAGCGACTCCTGAAAAAACTAAGTTGGAGGCCGCGACGCGCACGTGGAGCTCACTTGCATGGCTAAATCGAAAGTTTAATTAAATGATTTAGTCCTATTTACAAGCTGATACATAATATTTGAAGTTAGGGGGTTACAAACTCCCAAAAGGCTGACACCTGATTGGTTTGCGCTATTTTGCATGAGATTGGAGACTTGTTATTAGTTGTTAATAAAAAACTAATAATTAGAATAAGGGTGGACATATATTTAGGTTCTTTTTCATTAGTAGTAGAGAGGATTATCAGTATTCTTTTTTTTTATATTCTTCTTTGGGGTCTATTGTGTCAACCAAGGTTAATGCTCAAGTCCTATGATATCTATTATAACTTAGATGCATGGCCTCCCATGTATGAAGGATTCCTTGAGCATTTTCCAAAGATTTTAATTCCTAAAACAGTTATCGACTGTACCTTTATGTAGAGTGTCATTAATTTGGAGTGTGAGTACTGTTATTTGTATTGAAACTCACAACTTATGTGTTGACGTGTTTTACACTACAGTTTAATAGTTGTATAAAGGAAGTTTGTATTTGAATTCTGTACCGTGTATCTGGCAACCCAGAATGGGTCGTGTGGACCTATTTTGGGGGCGTCACAAGTGATGTGCAACAAATGCCCCAAAACTCGGCCACAACACACACAACTTCGAGCATACACTCCCATTAACCCCAAAACTCTGTCAAATGCTCCTCTAAACACCCACAACTCTTACCCACTACAAACCATTACTCCCAATCACTCCTAGTCACTCCCAAACACTACATTATAAATCCCACACCAGTTCAACCTATGGATTGGTAGAAGAAATCACAAGTTTTATAATTAAAGAAGGAATTCAAAGTTCAAAAGTCACAAAATCTATCTTCTTTAAATTCAAGAGGTAATCAACATATCCAAGTTGTCTTCATCTTTAGGAATGTGTATATAATGTTGGATACATTGTTGGTGATTATTACTTCAATCGGGAGGAATTCATCCATTGAAAGACTTTGATTTTGGGGTCAAGGCGCACTCCAGGTGCTTGGTAAATTGTCTTAACCAAAATTCCCACCAAAACTCTTGTTTTAAGCCTAAGTTGACAATTCAATAGCTCCCAAAAGACACAGAGGTGAAGGGTCAAGCTCAAGGGCCACAAGGACCTATGATCACACAATGTGTGTTAGTGAAGCCGCATCTGAACAGTTTCATACCTATTTTATAAACAAGAATTTGATTTCGGAACGTGGATTGGTGCTATTGGAATACAATGGTCGAAGTATAAGGAATATGATTGTAAAGCGTGGATGGGAGATATTAATGGCACGACCTGAAGCCGTTGTAGTTGTTGTAGTTGTGACACCCCCAAATTCTAGTACTTCATTTCCTCAAGATTTGGTGTTCACTTAATCAAAACATTCATTTCTAACTATCCAATCATAATAAAATTGAATAATAAAAACCTGCCCATACATGATTAAACTTAAATAAAAATATCCCAGGTTATCTAACCTTTAGTTACAAACATTCAAATGCGGAATTTAAAATTTATTACAACACATCATATTTAAAAGTCTATTATCATAATGATAAAAATAAAATTACAAGTCTTCATCACTTGTACATTTTTCCCTTTCTTTTGGTAGACGAAGGTTCACCTACCTTATCTTCTTTAACTGCAATGAGTTTATAAATATGCAAGAGTGAGCAAAATAATTGCTCACTGGATATAATATGGAATCAATAGGAGTATAACAATAATAACTGTCGAAATAAGCTCATCAAAAGTGAATAGTACTCTATCAATAATAATCAGAAACTGAAATCCCAAAATATGGAAAATATACATCACTGAGGGTCGTAAGACCATGAACTACGTCCACAGTTGCAAGTAATCTTTCAACTCCAACTTTAACAGTCATAAGACTATAAGGACCTCATACTTAGGGGGATCAGCCCTTCGTACAATGTATTGTACACAAACATTTTAACGCTATGCGTAAGTTAACCCCTAAGCATAACAATAGGGTTGTTCATCTCAGTATTCAGAGTACAAGTCCGCACCAAAGAAAGTTTGGTTTGGATAAGCTTTCAATGTAATTTGGAATACAACGAACATCAACTAAGGAGAAGTTGAATAAAACCAATAACACTATACTATCGAATAATCGTGATTGAATCAATCATAGTAAACTAAAGTCATGCTTTAGGAATAATCTAATAGCATACAATTTGAATAACTATAGCATACCTTGCTTGAACAATACTAAGCCAAGGTTAATTAGAATTGAACACTAAGCATGCACATCAATTTGAACGATAGAAATGATCGACATTAGTATATATAGTTGTGCATGCTAAACAATAAATTAAATACAAGAATAACTTGCTCCAGAATAACTTACATCATTATATTGTAATCGAATTAAAAACAGTAATTGAATTAACAAGATAATAGATTAGAAAACTTGCCTTGTTCGTAGATTAAACCGAACAATTTGAATCACAATATCCTATATACATATGTCATCATGACATAGTTAGTCATACATTCATCATGTAGGTTTGATTATTTAATCACATAATCAAGTTATAACAGAAGTTAATTTTTAATAACATAATTATTCATAGTATAGAAATACTAAAATCAACATTTTACAGTCCTACTATCATCATATAACTTTTCTTAAAATTTCGTGTACAAAAGTACATTGTCAGACCATTCTGCTAACTTGCGCCGTGGCGCCACAGTTTACACTGTGGGTCGCGCTGCGGCATGGGGATGGCGCTGCGGCGCGGTAAATAAACTACGAAGCCGCGCTGCGGCGTAGAGATGGCGCTGCGGCGCCACTAACGTACTGCTGGGCCACGTCGCGGCGCGAAACTGCAGTTTCGACTGACAACTTCGGCAACAGTACAAGAAAAAGCCAATTTGGCCTAAAAGCTCGTTTCTAACAGACTAATTCACATGCAATTCATACAAAAACTTCATGTAAACATAATTCAAGAACTTCTAACATTTTTCTACCCATACAACAACATAAACAACGAATTTAAAACATCCAATTTTACTGTTTTTTGATAAAAACTCACTTTTTGATATTTCAATGAAAATCAACACTGTAAATTTTGTTTTTCAACCAAAACAATTAATTCAAAGTATCTTTATCAATAATTATACATACTCTATCAAATTAGATGATCAATTTATCAACTAAACAACTAATTAACCCTCAATTTTTACTTTAAATTAACCCATACCCATTCACAAAACTATCTGTAAAAAGGTTTTCTTCACAAACTACATACATAATAACAATACATTGACTATAACTTATGAGAATAGATTTAACATCACTAGTTTATCATATAAAGCCACATAACAACAACAATTCATCCTTACCCAAGGATTCTACAGAGAATTTGGGAAGAGAAAAACTAAACTATTAAAACTAAAAAGAATAAAATAAAACCTTGAAGAAGATGATGATACTATCTCTTTGATTGTCAAGCTTTTCTCCTCTTCACTCCCAATTCTCTAGGATTCTCTCACTTTTCTTCTTCTCTTCTTCTTCTTCCTCTGAGTTTTCTTTCTTCTTAACTCTAACATATGTAGAATAATATAACGCATATAGTAATAATTGATATATTAAGTATAGGATTTTAACTGACATCAGTTATAGAATTTTGAAAATCAAAAGCCATAAGGCTTGTTTGGCTAGCTAACTAAAAATAACTCATTAACCTTTACACTTTGTTTGGTAAACCTAATTAAAATAAATGGATTAATCCTTATACCTTGTTTGATAAAACATCATTAGATTAAAGACTTTAATACGCAATAAGACATGTTTGGCAAAACTAAATTAAACTTTTTTAATTTATTTTAATAACTCCTTTATAGCAAGATTATTTGTCACACTTCTAATAAATTAAATAATCAATTTAATCAATTCAAATATTAATCTATTAAATTACTTTCACACATAAATCATTATCACATAATTATAATTTCATTTATATTTTATTCAACCAACTAACACTTTATTTTAATCACAATTCCAATTAAAATATTATAATTCATTTAATCACTATAAGCTCTCTAATTAAATTATTAAATTAGTATATAATCTCATCACAATTTATTTTCTTAACTCCTTAATTATTTTCTTACAAATAATTAACTAAATCAAATCAATCAAATTGAACAATTATTTATTCAACAATAAACATAACCATTAAATATTTATATAACTCAAATAAATATTTCAAATTAAATTAAAAGAATCTAGAATGTTACATCATTCCCCTCTTAAAAGGATTCTGTCCTCAGAATCACAATTCAAACAAATTATTCGTTACAGTAGTAAAGGAATTCTACGCTAATACAGTAGAGGCTAGAGATAAGGTGACAATTGTTCGAGGGAAGTCAGTGCCATTTGATAGTGTCTCCATCAATGCATAGTACAACCTTGCTCTAATAGAGAATGATGAGTTCACACAATATAACAAAGAATAGCTGAACTGGGATGAAGTGTGCTTGGAACACTAAGCAAACCAGGGGCTCAATGGATAATAAGGGCCGATGAAGTCACTTTTCCAAGAGGTGACCTGATAAGATTTGGTAAGGTATAATTTTATTTCTTATGTGCCAAATTAATGCCTTCTTCACATGTTTTAAAGGTCAAAAAAGCTAGGGCGGTGCTATTATATGCTATTGTAAAATGAAAAACCATTGACGTGGGCAGGATCATCTACCGCTCCATCCTTGCAGCATTGAGAGGCGTTGCCACCAGTGGACTTCCAAATCCCTCACTCATTTGTGGATTGTGTAGAAACGCTGGAGTGGTATGGAGCTCGAATGGAATTTTTGAATAACCAAAGTTAATGTTGGACAACACCACGATTGATTGGTTCAAAGAATAGGATGGCGCTGTCGCACACCTGAGGGGCGCCAGATATATACTGGATGGTGCTAATGCTGTTGCTACTACTGAGGAGGAGATTGTGAGGATTGCTAGTTAGACAGGAGGTGCAGGACCTTCTTATACAGGAAGGCGAGCATGTCGAGGATCAGGATCAGCTTCTCCTACAGGTGCTTCATTGGATTTAATTCTTACGAAGGTCAGAGCGCTGCGTAGTGTGGCCGGCAACCTACGACAAGGCCATAATCAGTTGTTGAGGTTGTCTCGCCAGCATGCACGCGGAGTGGAGAATGTTGCGGGTCGAGTGGACTCGTATGTGGACTACACTAATGCAGTCATCACCAATTTTGCTACACGTTTCAACGTGGCTGGTGTAGTTCCTATCCATTTCTCGCCACCACCTAATTTCCCATATACATCTTTTGAGACAGAGGAGGATACTGATATTGATTACCTCGCGGCCGAGGAAGATGATTGAAAAAATGACCCAAGAAAGTATAAGTATTACATTGAGGGCAATGTAATATTTAAGTTTGGGGGAAGATACTTTTGGTTTAATTTGCTTGGTTGGTTTGGATTTAATTCTGTTTAAGTGTGATGGTTTGATACTTAATTTTAGCTGGATGATTTTAGTTATTTAATTAGGTTGTTAAATTGCATGGTAATTAGGATTTAATTGCATGTTTAGTAAAATTTGTTCTATTGCATGATAAGTAGTTTTTGCATATTTTTTGAGTTAGTAGTATTTGCATATTTAATTAGGTAGTTTAGTAATTTTACATGCATAAAAAAACATGAAAGAGAATAGTGAATTTGTGAATAACCGATGATAATAAATGATTATATGTGGTTAGAAAATTAGTGAACGGTTGAATCATGTATAACTTTGATATTGGGTTAGAAATCGATCTTGCGTAGTTATGATCCCTATATTTCGAGTACTTAAACCCCACTACGAATAGTTTACCTTAGGGAGATTATAGGTTGAAATCATAAAAGTGTTAGATGAGTCAAACATTATAACTGTATATCAGTTTTGATTGACACATGAGTAGTCAATTATTCAAGTTTGGGGGGAAATGATGGTTTTGAAAGACTGAAACAATATAATGTTATCTTCCTAGTAATATACTGCATGGTGAGTAAGGAGTTTAAAAGAATACTCCCCTTAATTTAAAAATATATAATAATAATAATAATAATAATAATAATAATAATAATAATAATAATAATAAAATGGGAGGTATATAGCTATCATCATGGACAATTCACTTGACTAGTTATCTTTGTGGTCTTTGTTATTTGAATAATAAGCCCTTAGGAGTTGTCTTTACACCTAGTGCCCTAAAGCCAACTACTTTGAGAGTCGTTGGTCGAAAGTTCATTACATGGATAGCTTTGAAAAGTCTAATAAAGATTAACATTGCAGAGTCAAGAATAAATGCAGTTAAGAAGAATAATTGGACAAAAGATAAATTGCGTTCCTTTGTAAACTGAATGATGTTATCCTGGTTGAGATTATTATTGTAATATGTTCTTAGTGATTGATAATTCTAAATTTCTAGGTGTTCATTTTATATTATTGTTTAAGATATGATTAGTTAAAGTGGAGGTAATGTACAGACACACACACACACAAGATGGGATCATAATTATTATGAGTCAAGAACTAATTGAGTTGTTAAGCTTGTATATGATTTATTGTTTACTAAACATTATTTTTGTATGATGTTGGAGGCTATGAACAAGATTCACGATCCTTTCATAGTAGGATTGCATTAGTAGATTTTTAGTTTTATATTTAGTAGTTTTGCTTGAGGGCAAACAAATATTTAAGTTTGGGGGTATTTGATAAGTATATTTTATATCTATAAATTTGGTATTCTTTACTTAATTCTTTTGTCTAAACATAGGTATTTTATTGCATTTTTAGTAGTTATGTACTGATAATGGATTTCAAGTTATGATAGTGTAAATTATGTAAAATGTTGTTAGTTTAGCCTTAATATAGCTACAGGTATAAGGGATCGTTTGGTGAGAAGGAATTAGTGTAGTTGAATTCAAGAGGAACAAAAAAGCAAGAAATTAGCTAAGGAAAACACAAGAAATGGACAGAATGTTGAAAGCCACGACCTGTAAGGCTAGAAACTGTGGCTCCTGAAAGAACTAAGTTGGAGGCCGCGACTTGCAAGGCTGGAAGCCGTGACTCTTGCCCTTTTTTAGGCGCGCACATGGAGTCCACTTGCTCGGCTAAATTGGAAGTTTAATTAAATGATTTGAGTCCTATTTACAAACTAATACATGGTTTTTGAAGTAAGGGGGTTTCAAACTCCTAAAAGACTGACTCCTGACTGGTTTACGCTATTTTGCATTAGATTGGAGAGTTGTTATCAGTAGTTAATAAAAGACTAATAATTAGAATAAGGGTGGGCATATATTTACGTTCTTTTTCATTAGTAGTAGAGAGGATTATCTGTAGTAATTTTTTTTCATAGTAGAAGTAGTTTGAAGGGTTCAGAGTATTTTCCAAAGGCAGAAGAAAGAGCTGGGAAAGAAGACAGAGGCTTCAATAGAGTTTCATTCTTTCTTTTTTAACTCTTATATTTTGTATTTTGGAATGACTTTGAATGATTTGCTATTGTTTTTAACTTTAGTTATTAACTAATTTATTTATTAGGGAATCAATGGAACCCGATGATGATTTAATTAATATTTATTTCTATTGTTCATTGAATTTGTTATATAATGGGATTGTTTATTATATCTTGTTATGTGTGTTATAATTGTCTGATCAACAATTATTGGGCGGATTCTGATGAAATTTGACAATCGTGTCTAAATTAAGATCTGGATGTAGTAACTTATGATTAGTAATTAGGAGTGAATGCTAATTTGTGGATGTGATAGACATATACTTGGATACCGCAAGCAGCCATTTGAAAATGAATCTTAATGAATTTTTTTTTAATTATTATTATTATTATTATTATTATTATTATTATTATTATTATTATTATTATTCATAGGAATATAGTGAAATTAATAATAATAGGTATGCGATATAATTGTTTGGAAAATGGTTGTATTAATTATTAGTGATTTTTCGTTGACAATTCCAGTTAATCAATTCAATGCTATATTAATGTAACACCCTAGAAAAATCAGATTATTATGTGAATTAAATTTTATTTGATTATTTGAATTAAATGAAATTATATGTTTATTTAAGTGACTGTTTAAAGGTCATTTTATGACCTAGAATGTGCGAATGTGGTTAAGATTTTGGCTGTATGCTAGAATTAAATGATTTGAATTTCCAAGGCGAAAATAATAATTTTTCGAGAAATTTTTGAAAAATCACTATTCATCCATTTTTGTTTGGGAATTATTTTTGAATTTCTGAAAAATACATAATGATAGAATTTTAAGACGAGATGGAATATCCAATAATATTTCAGTTATGGCAAACTAAGTTTTCACCTGAGGACTTAAAACCCTAAGGGTTAGGAAAAGTGAATTCTAAGAGAAGAGAAGAAAAGAAAAGAAAAGATTAAGTATAATAAGAAATGTTATTATACGGGAAGAATACGAGTATAATAATAGGTATTATACGAGTATAATACGAAGATTAATACTACATATAATACAAATATCATGCGAAGTATATACAAATAGAATACTAGAATTATACGGTAAGAATACGAATAAGTCTTAATGGACTTTAGCTATTGGACTTAGATAATTGTCAAGTCCAATTTGAACAATGAAAGAGGCCCCATGATAATGTGACGCCCTCAAATCCGGGTATCTTCCAACTCGACAATTGGTGCTACACTGTGCTACAGTTCACACATTCATTCAATTGAAATACCTCAAAAGAGTGAAAATGTCTTCTATATATTCTAAAACAATATTACTATTCCTAGGTTTTTTATAACCATTACATGTTTGCTTGTCATAATAGCAAATAATTACAACATTACAACTACACTATTACAAGGGAAATCTACTGATTCGCCTTAGTCTTCCCTTTATCTTTACTAGATGCTTCGGTCCATTCGGTCTTAGCTACATTCATATAGTTCAAGCAAGAATGAGCATAACTAGCTTAGCAAGTATGATAATTTCATTTAACAATATGCTTGAAACATACAAATCGTATATCTTCAATAACTGAACAATAGTTATGAAGTACTATCGATAATTCAAAATAGCACTTCTCTTTTCTTTAAAATGTTTCACGATGAACAATATTCAGTAAACATTAATATCGGTCCAAGACCTTTAGCATTTCATTCTTTCTTTGAAAAGGACAACCTGACACCAAGTCCGTAAGTCCGACATTACTTACGAGCACGTCTTGGTGATCAGCCTATAGTACTCTATGTTGTACAATACTATTTTCTTTAAACGTATGTACATTTAAGGTTTAGCAACCTCACGTGCCTGTCGTTTGACGAAAAAATATTTATTTATGCATACTCAGTCTTCCTTTGAAAACCATACCAAAATAGTTTGGCAAAACTTAACAACTTTGATAATATTTCAATAGATTATAAGAAATCCATAAAACATCATAAGTCTAGCCGAAGGAATTGGCTTCGACTTCATCATACATCAATTCATGCGTAAGGTACATGAATTACAAAGCTTGTCCAAAGAATTCAGACAAGGGTCAGAATATTTGCCTTTAGCGTCTTCTATAGTTTTAATACTTTTCCTTTGAGTCTTTAAGGTCTCTACAATACATGATCACATAACATACCATATTAGGTCATATATAATCAAGTAAGTTTACTACTATATCTTACCCTTCTTCTCAATCTAATCATGCCTTAGATTGTTTAACATCGTTTCTTATGTTTATGTAATCGTTCATCAACCTTTAGTTGAGTTCTAATCATCTTTAAGGATGTCATTTCAAGTTAATCAAAGATATAGTTCATAGTTAGTTAGCTTCCTTCGTTCTTTATACATTTAGTCATTCTTCTCAACTGTGATGCCCCCAAATTTAGGTATATGGAACCAGAACTCGGTGCTTCACAATACCATTTCTTTGAGCGAAATAATAACAATAATATAAATATCAAACTTAATTTACATATATCAGAGTTGTCTAGCCCCAGGTACGCGACCTTTAATACATTACATTACATGATAGATAATAAATATCATTGTCTTAATATAGTCTAACTATTACATAAGATACCATAAAGTTTATTCTGCTAGCTTTCCCTTTCCTTTGTCCTTGTCTGAACCTTCAGGTTGATTACGCTTAACTGAAAACATTTACATTTAAAGAAAGAATGAGCATTTGGGTGCCTAACAAGTAATAACAAATAATAAACATTAGCTGAAAGAAGTAAATATTTTCTGTAAATGACACTTCTACAATGAATCAACAGTTGTGAAGTAAGCTGAACCAATAATAACAGCATATCAATTTTATATCAAATTTTTGAAACTACGTACTGACTATAAATGAGAGCAGTAACCAGTCTATTACCTTTGTTTTCGATTTTTGATATTCAATTGAATAACAAGAATTAATTATACACAATAACAAAGTGAAATATTTTCCAGAGTTTATTCTGAGTGATCGCTAAGGATCTTGAACTTCTCTTCTCGAGTAACTATCAAAGATTTGCTTTGATTTACCCAGGTGTATCAGATAACCATAAAGATTAAGTCATCCCCCTATGCAAGTATAATAAGTGATCAGCTTCATTATACCCTATATTATGCATAATACTTAAATGCGTGCAATGGCCGAATATACGACCAATAAGTTCCCTTTGTATAAAAGGTTGTTCTTTTCAGTCTTATAAACAGAATTTGAATCACAACAACGAAATTCTATGATTTCAATATCTAATAGCTTTCTTGATCTATCTGAAACAATTGCATCGACCTGTCAATAATAATTGAGTTCTCTTCTCAAACCTATCAAGTTCTAACAAATGTTCGTCTAGCCAGAATAATTAGCTAAAACATATCTCAATGCTATTTTTAAATCTGTATCTAGCCGAGTCAAATAGCTTAGACAACTTTTAACCAATGTATATATACCAGAATTTAATAAGTATGTATCAACAGGTATAATAATTATCCAAGTGAGGACACGTATATAACAATATTTAGAAATTAACGAACAAAATATATATCTAGATTATATAATAATACTGTAATGATAAACAATGATCGGATAGAATTTAAGAACTGGCATGCCTACAAAAGTATAGATACATGAACAATAACAATAACAATATAGTTTTGAAACTGGCTTACACATGTCCATTGCATAAAGGAAATGCATAGGTTAGATACTTGCACAATGAAGAGAATAGTTCAGATGTGACGCCCCCAAAATAGGTATACATCACCCATCTTGAGTCGTCAGATACAAGGTACAAAATTCAAATACAACTTAATAATACAACTGTTATGTACAATATGACAAAACATAAACTGTGAGTTTAAATACAAATATTGTCTACTAGAGAGTATCCATACTCAAAAGGAGTCCTCATTACATTTATTAACACACTATTATATAGAATAGTGAGGACTACAAACTAATACTATCATTCGGACCATCACTCCGTTCTCCGACTTGCCCCAGCTACGTTCTCATTTCCTGAAGAGAACAGTGAAAGAAAGGGTGAGCTCAACTAGCCCAGTAAGAAATATTATGACTAAGATAATGCAGAATAAATTATCATTAGCCTTCAACAATGTTAAACTGATAAAATATAATAGACATCAAGTTTAACTGCAGCGGAATAAGCAATCCATTAAAAGAGTCAAGTAGAAAATAAACTCTACTATCTTTTATGATTTAAAAAGTTTTTCAACACTGTTATCGCTGGGACTCAGCTTAATAAAATAATCCACATCATCGAATCACCCCTACACTACGGCCAAGGATATTCATGTATTCATTAATGGTCATGATCATGCCAACAACTGTCCATCAACGCACTACGGGCCAATGAGGACTTTTACCACATCATTTGTAACATTACGGTCATGATTATACCGAATAATCCCTGGTCATGATCATACCAAGTCCATCTATGCACTACAGGCCACATATGACTTTTAACATTTTATAAACATGAGGATGATGACAATGATATAAGAATTCAATAAAACAAGTTCAAGAATTAATTTATCCAAGAATTAACAACGTCCAAATTGTCAACATGATACTGCTTTGTGGAGTAAAATTTAAGAATGCTTAGAAGAATATTTTCATGAAAAGATACTGGATGAACTGCAATTATCAAGGATATTCCACTAATTTCATGGAGTATAGAAGTTAAAACTTAACCAACTGAGTATAGTAAAGAATGGAATAACAAAAGAAATCACCCGGCATGCGATAGACCGCACAGACAGGTTATTCCAACAGAATAATAAATAATGGAACCAGGTCCGGCGTAAACGCACAGACATGATATTTCGACAGAATAATAAATAATGGAACCAGGTCCGGTGTAAAACACACAGACAGGATGTTCCAACAGAATAATAACAAGACAGAACCAGGTCCAGTGTAAAACACATAGACAGGATATTCCAACAGAATAATAATAAAAATGGAACCAGGTCCGGTGTAAAACACACAGACAGGATGTTCCAACAGAATAATAATAAAAACGGAACCAGGTCTGGTGTAAAACACACAGACAGGATGTTCCAACAGAATAATAGAAGAATGTCACCAAGTATAGGGTAGACCGCGTATATAGGTTATTCCAATAGAATAATAAGAAATAGAATAACAACAGTTCTCTTCATGAATAAGAAAGAATAACACCCCTTACCGTTTTAAAGAAGAACTAAAATAAGGAAGTAGTTAAGTAGCAGAATACTTTTTCTTCTCTCTCTCTATAGTTTCTCTCTCTAGAGTTCAGTGAATTCGTAAGAAATAATGAAGGAATGAACTGCTATTTATAGAAAAAAAGAATGCATACTAACTATTCCATGAACGGTCCAGATTGATTATTTTAATCTGACGGTCCATATTCAAAGAAAAATCTTTTAAATAAAATATAATATATTCTATTTACTTTAATAAAGTATTCTGTTTTATATAAAAAGATGTTTCTATTTTATTACGTTAATAATACGAATAAAATAAAATGTCATTATCGCTAAATAATTCATATTATTAACTAACAATAATTGAATCAAGCTGAGTGACTTCTTACATAAGTATTAATAATCAATACCGTGTGCTACTATGCAACCACACGTATTACTGTACTTTTACTACCGAGTAGTTCAACAGTATCAATGGTAAAACTTCCGCCGTTATTTTTTATAAAATATTTTTGTCGTTTTCTCAATCCGACAATAATTTCGTTGTGGGGTCCACCAATGATTGTGCCGTTGTACGAATATTCCCTGTTAAAACTAATATTCCCCGACCAATCGAATATTATATAACAACTTGCGTACTTTGCAAAATTTATAAATATTACCCACAACTATAATATTATATCAAATTTACTCCATAATATTCAAAAATAATATTTATAGAAAAATTCATCTTTATTTATAAAAGTTGGGGTCTTACAACCTCCCCTTCTTATGAAATTTCGCCCTCGAAATTAGGGTACGTACCTGGTATGTCGAAGAGGTAAGGATACCTTGATTTCATTTCAGATTCTAACTCCCAAGTCATTTCCTCAATATCGCGATTTCTCCACAAAACTTTGACTTGAGGTATAACCTTGGAGCGTAGAATATGTTCCTTCTTATCCAAGATTTAAACAGGAACTTCTTCATACGTCAAATCCTCCGCTATTTCGTCCGGTTCTAACTCAATAATGTGGTTCGGGTCTTTCACATATTTACGTAACATGAATATATAAAAAATGTTATGAACACGAGACATACTTGGCGGTAAAGCGAGTTTATAAGCCACAGTTCCTACTCGATCGAGGATTAAAAATGGACCGATGAATCGAGGATTGAGCTTTCCTCTCTTTCAAAATCTCGTAACTCCTTTCCATGGAGCAACACGTAAGAACACATGATCTCCTACATCAAATTCCATGTCCTTTCGATGAAGATCAGCATAACTCTTTTGTCGATCTTGTGAGGTTTTTATACATTGTATGATCGTTTGAATCTTTTCTGTAGTCATACGTACCAACTCCGGTCCCAACAACGTTGCTTCACCCACCTCATCCCAGCATACTGGAGAACGATATTTTCTTCCATACAATGCTTCGAATGGAGCCATGCCAATACTTGCTTGATAACTGTTGTTATAGGAAAACTCCACTAATGGTAAGAACTTGTCCCAACTTCCCTTGAAGTCAAGGATACAGAGTCTTAATAAATCTTCTAGAGTTTGAATAGTCCTCTCTGATTGTCCGTCCGTCTGAGGATGATATGCCGAACTATATCATAAATCCGTGCCCATAGCTTTTTGTAAACTAACCCAAAATCGTGAAGTGAATCTTGGGTCTCGATCAGAAACTATGGATACTGGCATACCATGCAGTCTTATAATCTCGTTTATGTACATACGAGCAAGACGTTTAAGTGTATAAGTTTCTCGTATCGGTAAGAAATGAGCAGACTTGGTCAATCTATCAACAATGACCCAAATCACATCAATACCTTGAGAAACCCTAGGAAGACCGGTAACGAAATCTATGGTAATGTGCTCCCACTTCCATTCTGGAATTTTAAGTGGTTGCAATGAACCTTTTGGTACTTGATGCTCCGCTTTGACTCGTTGACAAGTTAGACGCCTTGAGATAAACAACGCTATCTCTCTCTTCATATTGCTCCACCAAAATGTATGACGAAGATCATGATACATTTTGGTACTTCCAGGATGGATTGCAAACGGTGTGTTGTGCGCCTCCATCATAATTTCATACTTTAAATCAGGGTTGTTAGGAACACAAAGTCTGGAGTTGAGTCGAAGTATTCCTTCTTCATCGATTCTTGCTTCCGGCATAGCACCTTCTTGCACTTTCTTCCTCATACGCATCAGCTCCAGGTCTGTAGCTTGAGCAACTTTAATTTTATCGATTAAAGTCGGTTCTACTCGTATATTCACCATCATCACATGGGTCCCTGGAGTCCATCCTTTGTAAATCACACAAAATGGGCCTTTGTGTTGACAATATCGCACTCGTACTTGCATATGATCTTCTACTCAATGCGTCAGCTACCACGTTCGCTTTTCCAGGATGGTATTGAATGGTATGATCATAATCTTTCAACAGTTCAAGCCAACGTCGTTGTTGCATGTTGAGTTCCTTTTGAGTAAAAAAATATTTGAGGCTTTTATGATCCGTAAAGATCTCCACCTTCTCCCCATACAAGTAATGGCTCCAAATTTTAAGTGCAAAGACAACAGCTGCCAACTCTAGATCATGAGTAGGATAATTCCTCTCATATTCCTTGAGTTATCTTGATGCATAGGCTATGACTTTTCTATGTTGCATGAGAACGTATCCCAACCCTTTGCTCGAAGAATCACTGTAGATGACAAATCCCTCCGAGCCAGATGGTATTGTTAGAACAGGTGCTGAAATGAGCCTCCTCTTGAGTTCTTGAAAACTCTTCTCACATTCTTCACTCCAACCGAACTTTGTATCTTTCCGAGTCAGCTGAGTTAATGGAGTAGCGATTCGAGAAAATCCTTCCACGAATCTCCGATAATAACCAGCTAAACCAAGAAAGCTACGTACTTCGGTCACTGATTTAGGTTGCTCCCAGCTTTGAATAGCTTCAATCTTTGCCGGGTCAACTGATATTCCACGACTTGATACTACGTGCCCAAGGAATGCTATCTCCTCCAGCCAGAACTCGCATTTCTTCAACTTGGCATAAAGCTTGTATTCACGAAGCTTTTGGAGTACCAGCCTCAAGTGTTGCTCATGATCTTCACGGCTTTTGAAATAAATAAGGATGTCATCAATAAAGACGACCACAAAGTGATCCAAATATTCCTTGAATACCCGGTTCATCATATCCATGAAGGCAGCAGGAGCATTAGTCAATCCAAAGGACATGACTAGGAATTTATAATGCCCGTACCGAGTTCTGAAAGCCGTCTTTGGAATATCCTCAGTTCTAACCTTCAGCTGATGATATCCAGAACGAAGATCGATCTTTAAAAAGAATTGTGCTCCTTACAACTGGTCAAACATGTCATCAATACGTGGCAATGGGTACCTGTTTTTGATGGTGACATTATTCAACTCCCGATAATCAATACAAAGTCGCATACTTCCATCTTTCTTCTTCACGAATAGCACATGAGCACCCCAAGGAGAAGTACTAGGACGAATAAAGCCAATGTCTAACAATTCCTGCAGTTGGATCTTTAACTCCTGAAGTTCAATAGGAGCCATTCGATATGGGGCTTGGGAAATGGGTTTTGTACCGGGTTCAAGGTCGATACACAATTTAATTTCACTCTCTGGGGGTAGGCCGGGAAGTTCTTCAGGGAATACGTCAGGAAATTTATTAACAATAGAAATATCATTCAAAACTGACGTATTTTTGTTTAGATCCGTGACATGAGCTAAGAAAGCTTGACATCTATTTTTTAATAAATAAATAACTTTATGGCTTGAGATGACAGCGATTGATTTTAATGGTTTGGTTGCTTGAATTCGCATAATAGGTCGATTAGGAATATGAAAGCTAACAATCATACGAAAATAATTAATTTTTGCATGATGAGTAGTTAACCAATCAATCCCTAGAATCACGTCAAATGTAAGTATTTTTAATGAAATAAGATCGACAGGTAATGTGTGGGTACCAACTTGAACCAAACAAGACTTATAAACCGTGGATGTAATGAAGGTTTCTCCCAATGGAGTTTCAACAGATAAGTCAAAGTCTAATTTCTCCGAAATCAAATTTAATCGATGAGCGCAAGTAGGAGAAATAAAAGAATGGGTAGAACTGGTATCAAATAACGTATAGACTTCGTTAGAGTTTATGATAAGCTTACCCGTGATGACCTCATTCGGGTTCCTTGCTTTCTGGGAGGTCACAACAAACGCTCTCCCTTGCACTACCGGTTTTGACTTTTCTGGGACGGCCTTTGGTGTTTCTATCTTGGCTGAACTTGTTTTTGGTAAACGACAAAATTGAGCTAAATGACCTTCTCTTCCATAATTATAACATGCTTTAGACGACATCACGCTGTGACGCCCCCAAATTCGAGTACTTGAAACCCGAACTCGGTGCTTCACGATAGCATTTCTATGAGCGGAATTCTATGAATAATAATAACCATAATATGAATAACAACTTAATTTACATAATTATCAGAGTTTATCTCCCCAGGTACGAGACCTTGAAGTACATTCCAAAAAATACATGATATTATTTATATATATATCGTTGTCTTAATAATATAAACTATTACAGCAACTACCACAAATCTTATTCAGTTAGCTTTCCTTTTCCTTTGTTTCTGCACGAGCTTTCTGGTTCTTCAAACTTAACTGAAAACATTTAAATTAAGCAAGAATGAGCATTTGAGTGCCCAGCAAGTAATAACAATTATATATTTTAGCTGAAAGAATTAAATGTTTTCTTTGAAAGACACTTCTACAACGAATCAACAGTTTTGAAGTAAGCTGTACCAAGAATAATAATAACATAACAACTCTCTTTCACATTTTTGAAACTACGTATTGACTATAAGTAGGGTTAAGTGACATATTATGAACATTAATTTTTTTTTCGAAAAGGTTAAACAGAAATTCATCTGCAAACCGTCATAACTTACGGACACGGGGGTGATCAGCCCGTTGTGTCCTGCATTGATCAATACTACATTTTAAGAACTCTCTCCGCCTTGGGCGCATAAAAGTTTTCCCTATGTAAGGGATGTTCATACTTGTCTGGGTTCTAAAGCAAAGGTTTTATCTTGTTCAACAATAATCTATAATTCAACCTATATATATATAAGGGTAATTGACAAAGGTATATCAACATGTGCTTCACTGTAATGATTATCCAAGTGGGGACACTTATATAACCATTTTATAGAAATTGACGAACATAATATATATCTGAATTACCATATACTAACATGTTGATAAACAATGGTTGGATATAGAATATATCACAATAGAAATGATAATATATCATAATAATAACTCTTAAACTTCTTACTCATGTCCATTGCATAAAGAAAATGCAAAGGTAGAATACTTGCCTGATACGCTGCTTACAGATTTGTAATTAAGATTTATCGCTTTTCTCAAGACCTATCATTAATGAGATCGTTCGTTCGATTAGAACAGTATATAATATCACATAACACTGTCTATTACAGTTAGTACATAACCTAATCATGTTATCACATATGTTTAACAATCATTTATTCAAAATAAACCTTAACACAGTCAGAATATCTAAGTTCGGGTAAAATTCTGAGGCATGTCGGTGTATCGACAGCTTAGTCATGTAATACTTGAGTCTAAGACTCTAATCCGTATCTCAATATCCATACATAGTAGTCATATTATTTTTAAATGACTTAAAATAATTTTAAAACATTTATCATAATTTGTCATGCAATCAGAATCATAATTAAATGATTTAAACATCAATCAATTCTATTATCATTAATATTCAATTAATATTAAACTATTAATGAAATCATTGTCAAAATATAAAAGTTATTTATAATAACTCTAAATATTTTTAAAACATTTATAATACACTTAAATGATTTTTAAAACATTTAAATTTATTTTTAAGTAATTATCACTAATATTAAAGTATTAATGCACTATTTATCCAAATATTAAAAGTTATTAATTATAACTTAAAATATTTTTAATTCATAAATATCCCTTTTAAATGATTTTTTTTAAATAAATAAAATCATTTTAAAACTATTTATTTAATATAAATATTAAATAAACTAAATATCATTAATATCAAATTAATATCATTAATATTAAACTAATAATATTTTTCATGACAAAATATCAAAAGTTATATTTTATAACTTAAAATATTTTTATAATACATTAAATGATTTTTAAAATCATTTATTCTATTTTCCATAATTTATTTAATGTATTAAATAAATATTTAAACACCATTAATATCAATTAAATAGTGAAATTTTATCACAAAATATTAAAATTCATCACATATATTCTCAAATATATTCTAACACAATAATATTATTTTTCATGATTTTTCATGAATTAAAAACTATTTTTCAATAATTTATTTAATATAATTATTAAATAAATAAATACTTTTTATATTCCAAAAATATTAAATATTTATGAAATATACTCTAAATAATTAAAAACTATTTTTCATAATTTAAAATTATTTTTCAGAATTTATTTGGTATTTTTAATAATTAAAAACTAATTTTTCTAATTTTTAAATCAATTTTCGGAAAATAGGAAAATAAGTCTGTCGCTAAAGGCCTATAGCGACGCTTGTCTGTCGCTATAGGTGTTCTTGTGCTCAAGAACACTGACAAGGCAGTGTTCAAGGGTGCACGTTTGACCATTAATTCAACTGTGTTCTTGATGTTTTCTGGACTTGAAATTCAAATGAAAGTTGTATTATTAGTGCATCACTACATGATCCAACAAACAACAACAACATAACAATCATAATATAGAAGATATAAGCGTCCAAAGTGGCTGTCAGGACTGTTCTTCATTTTCTGGGTTGCCCAGATTTGAAGAACAGACTGGCTGACCACTTTTGATCGCCAGGAACTTGCAACCCGCGAACTGTTTTTGTGATCTAATTGTTTCAGTGTGTACCCAACATGTAACTCTAGAGGTTTATTACATAAAAACATAATAAAAACGTTATTACCACAAGATCTAAGCTGGTCAAAGTCCTACCAAAATCACAGAGTATGAACAATCTGGGTTTTCCAGATTGTTCTTCCGACTGAACGGTCAACTCAGTTTGACCACTAATAGATTCGTTCCTGTTGATGATCTAGGTGATACTAAGCTTGTAACATGTAGTACTAATGTCAGGCTACAATCTGAAAACAACAACATGGACAAAACATAACACCACTGCAAGATCAAAGGCTTGCAAAAGCTTGTCAGACTTCAAAAACTGTTCTTCCCAGATTTTTAAAAATTCAAATTTCGTGCACTTTGATGTTATGGATCTAACATATACTAACCCAAATCATCATTAAACAACTTATAACACATATTCTAACACTTAATCATAACATCAAAAAATTAAAAATGGGCAGAAATTAACATAGAATTTAATACCTTTCTTTGATCAATTTTTGATTTCTGGCTTTTGTTTGTTATGGCTGGTCGTGGGGCTGATCTTAGGGACTGATTTGCTAGAGAATTTCGTAGCTAGGAGCTTGAGAGAGTGTAGGATGAGTATAGTTGAAAATGTTAGTGTACAAAAATAATTCTCCCCTTCCAATCTATTTATAGAATGATTTTAGAGGCTTTGGATGCTCAATTGGTGGCTGATTATTGCTGGTAATTGTTATAGTGTCTAGGTGAATTCTAGATGGCCAACTATTTGGAGATTCTAGCAACAATGCTCAAATAATACACTAAAGGGCATTTTGGTAATTTCACCTTAAATCTCAAGGGCAATTTCATCCGATATAATTAAATATAGTATTAAACCATTAAATTATAATTCTCATAATTTCCCAAATGATTTCCAAGCGTTGGACAATTTAACAGTAATTGTACAATTAAATTCTAATTAAACCCGTTAATTTAAAATTTAGGGTTTAATTAGAAAAATAGGGTTTCTTAATATTAACAATTAGGGTTTCCTAATTAACCATTAGGGGTTCCTAATTGTCTGTATATTTTACTAACACATTAATTACGATTTCTAATTTCAACCAATTAGGGTTATTTAAATAATAATTAGGGTTTCTCCTAATTACGAAAATTCTAATATACACAATAAAATTCATATAACGCAATTTCTACTCAGTCTTGAACTCACAACTGAGTTTAACAATTAAGGCTTAAAAATACGATATAAGGGTCATGATATAAATTTACCATAATTAACCAATCATTATCTGTCCACACATATACAGTACATATATATAGCACTGAAAATTCAAAATATATATAATATTATATTATTATTCTCATCTCTTGATAAAAATCTAATTTAGGGTTTGGATTCCATAACTGACTTATCCATCGTATACAACATCAATAATCAAGTTAAAATAATTAACTTAAATATTCTGAACAGATTCATATAATAAAATATTTATTATCATAATTCTAATTGTCTCTTCATATATTATTTAAATAATATCCAATCATGTTTTCATGAAAAATAATTAATAAAAACATTTCTGCTTACAGAAATTAATTATCATAAGAATATAATTTGTAGTAATTAATAATTCTAAAAATTATTTCTAATTTTTCAAGTAATAAATATATTTGCATTTATCGTACACATTACTTGACACTTATTCTAAAAAAAAAAATTTCATATGCAAAAATTCCTTATTTATTTTTATAGAAAATATCGGGTTATTACACACGCAGTTTGGACTGATGTACCCCTCCCCTCCGCATTTGAAACATATGATAGGTGGTCGTTCTCCTTCCTTAACAACGGGTGCTGGTGCTGACGTCTTTCCATCATTGTTGAATCTCCTCTTCTTGAAATGACCATTCTTATTGTTTTGGCCCTGATTACCACCGAAGTGGTTACCATTTCTGGCCTGCTGATTCCCTCCACGCTTGTTGTCACCGCTTCGATGACTGCTCTCACTGGTATTATCATTTTATCGACTGCTCTCTTTTGGTTGCGTTGACTCGTTATCGCGCTCCACTAACTGAGCCCTATTCACAACATCTGAATACAAACACAGTTTATGAGAAATAAGATGTTGACATATCTCAGGTTTCAAATCTCGCAAAAACATTCGCGTCATTCGCTCTTCATTATCCACCAAGTGGGATGAAAACTGGGACAACTCAGCAAATTTAGCCTCATACTGCGACACAGTCATATTATTCTGCTCCAATTTGATGAACTCCACCTCCTTCATGCGACGAACACTTTCGGGAAAGTATTTGTCATTGAACAGCTCTTGAAACTTCTCCCAAGACATCTTTAGTGCAGCAGGTTGAGTACGCTTAATCGATTCCCACCAGTAATCTGCCTCTCCTCGCAACATAAAGGCGACAAAGGGAACCTTTTGCTCCTCGGAGAATCCCAAGACATCAAATATCTTGGTGATCTGCTTTATCCATGTTTTCGCTGTAAGTGATTTTGGCTTTCATTTAAACTCCGGTGGTCCCAGCTCCTTGAACTGTTTAGCGGTGACCGTCCGAGAGTTTTCAGTGTTTCCACCTATATTTTGAACATGAGCCGCTCTCGCCTGCTGTTGCATGAACTGCATAAAGTTTCTGAACATTCCATCATTCATCATTTGGTCAGTATTGTTGTTTGCATAAGGATTGTCGCCTTCCTGATGCACATTATCCCGATTATTGATATGTGGTGAATCCACAGTCGCCTGTGTTCCATTGCTATTCTCAACATTCTCGGATGCCATTTTCAGATACTGCCACAAAATAAAATTTAATTGATATGTCATATATTATCCTTATATTCTGACCGACCAATTAAATACCATGCAAATAAACTTAGGTAGGTCATACTAGCGAAGGAATTTCCCGTCTCTCCCCTCCTAGTTCTATTCTCACATCTTAGCCAGGGATCATATCCCTAAGCTCTGATACCAACCGTGACGCCCCCAAAATAGGTATGCATCACCCATCTTGAGTCGTCAGATACAAGGTACAGATTTCAAATACAACTTAATAATACAACTGTCATGTACAATATGACAAAACATAAACTGTGAGTTTGAATACAAATATTGTCTACTAGAGAGTATCCATACTCAAAAGGAGTCTTCATTACATTTATTAACACACTATTACATAGAATAGTGAGGACTACTAACTAATACTATCATTCGAACCATCACTCCGTTCCCCGACTTGCCCCAGCTACGTTCTCATTTCCTGAAGAGAACAGTGAAAGAAAGGGTGAGCTCAACTAGTCCAGTAAGAAATATTATGACTAAGATAATGCAGAATAAATTAACATTAGCCTTCAACAATGTTAAACTGATAAAATATAATAGACATCAAGTTTAACTGCAGCGGAATAAGTAATCCATTAAAAGAGTCAAGTAGAAAATAAACTCTACTATCTTTTATGATTTAAAAGGTTTTTCAACACTGTTATCGCTGGGACTCAGCTTAATAAAATAATCCACATCATCGAATCACCCCTGCACTACGGCCAAGGATATTCGTGTATTCATTAATGGTCATGATCATGCCAACAACTGTCCATCAACGCACTACGTGCCAATGAGGACTTTTACCATATCATTTGTAACATTATGGTCATGATTATACCGAATAATCCCTGGTCATTATCATACCAAGTCCATCTATGCACTACAGGCCACATATGACTTTTAACATTTTATAAACATGAGGATGATGACAATGATATAAGAATTCAATAAAACAAGTTCAAGAATTAATTTATCCAAGAATTAACAACGTCCAAATTGTCAACATGATACTGCTTTGTGGAGTAAAATTTAAGAATGCTTAGAAGAATATTTTTATGAAAAGATACTGGATGAACCGCAATTATCAAGGATATTCCACTAATTTCATGGAGTATAGAAGTTAAAACTTAACCAACTGAGTATAGTAAAGAATGGAATAACAAAAGAAATCACCCGGCATGCGATAGACTGCACAGACAGGTTATTCCAAATGAATAATAAATAATGGAATCAGGTCTGGTGTAAACGCATAGATAGGATATTCTGACAGAATAATAAATAATGGAACCAGGTCCGGTGTAAAACACACAGACAGGATGTTCCAACAGAATAATAATAAAAACGGAACCAGGTCTGGTGTAAAACACACAGACATGATGTTCCAACAGAATAATAGAAGAATGTCACTAAGTATAGGGTAGACCGCGTATACAGGTTATTCCAATAGAATAATAAGAAATAGAATAACAATAGTTCTCTTCATGAATAAGAAAGAATAACACCCCTTACCGTTTTAAAGAAGAACTGAAATAAGAAAGTAGTTAAGTAGCAGAATACTTTTTCTTCTCTCTCTCTATAATTTCTCTCTATAGTTTCTCTCTCTAGAGTTCAGTGAATTCGTAAGAAATAATGAAGGAATGAGCTGCTATTTATAGAAAAATAGAATGCATAGTAACTAATCCATGAACGGTCCAGATTGATTACTTTAATCTGACCGTCCATATTTAAAGAAAAATCTTTTAAATAAAATATAATATATTCTATTTACTTTAATAAAGTATTCTGTTTTATATAAAAAGATGTTTCTGTTTTATTACGTTAATAATACGAATAAAACAAAACGTCATTATCGCTAAATAATTCATATTATTAACTGACAATAATTGAATCAAGCTGAGTGACTTCTCACATAAGCATTAATAATCAATACCGTGTACTACTATGCAACCACACATATTACTGTACTTTTACTACCGAGTAGTTCATCAGTATCAATGGTAAAACTTTCGCCGTTATTTTTTATAAAATATTTTTGTCGTTTTCTCAATCCGATAATAATTCCGTTGTGGGGTCCACCAATGATTGTGCCGTTGTACGAATATTCCCTGTTAAAACGAATATTTCCCGACCAATCGAATATTATATAACAACTTGTGTACTTTGCAAAATTTATAAATATTACCCACAACTATAACATTATATCAAATTTACTCCATAATATTCAAAAATAATATTTATAGAAAAATTCATCTTTATTTATAAAAGTTGGGGTCTTACATCAGGTACTTGCCTGGTCTGCTGCTTATAGTACACGACTTAGTTCTATCTTTAATACAACGACCTATCATTCATAAGATTGTTCTTTTGGTTAGAATAATATATTATAACACATTACTGCTATTTGCAGTCAGCACATAACCTAATCACATTATCACATAATTATATCAGTCATTAGATCATAAACAAACACTTATCAGGTCAACCTATATTGGTTCGAATCGATTTTGGTAGCATTTCGGTGTACCGACGGTTTTATCGGATAATTATCGAGTTTATTGTTAATTAAACTCTATTCTGTATCTTAAATATTATTCTGGATAATTCAAATATCATTCATATTATTTTTCATAGACTAATAATATTTTTTAAATAATTATTATAATTTATCATGATTATTCAAACACTGGAATCATTTTTTAAATGATTTGAATACTAAATAATTCTATTATCATTAATATTAAATTATTAATAAAACCATTGCCAAAATATTAAAGTTATTTATAATAACTCAAAATATTTTTAAAACATTAATATTACCCTTAAATAATTTTTAAAACATTTAAAATCATTTTTAAATAATTACTATTAATATTTAAATATTAATATATTATTCACCAAAATATTAAAAATCATTTATTATTACTTAAAATATTTTTAAATCATTTATATCCTTTTAAATGATTTTTAAATCAATAAAACTATTTATTTAATATAATTATTAAATAAAACTAATATCATTAATATTAAATTATTAATGAAATTTTCTTTAAAACATTAAAAGTTATATTTTATAACTTAAAATATTTTAAAATTATTTATTTTCATTTAAAATATTTTTTATAATATTAAAATCATTTTTAATCAATCTTATTTAATATAATTATTAAATAAATCTAATATAATTAATAAAATTTACCTTAAAATATACGAAAATTATGTTTTATAACTTAAAATATTTTTAAATACTTTATTATCATTTAAAATGATTTTTAATATAATAAAATAATTTTTAATCAATTTATTTAATACTTTTATTAAATAAATTAAATACCAATAATATCCAAATAAATATTTATATTTATGAAAAATATGCCAAATTATTAAAAGTTAATTTTTATAACTTAAAATAATTTTTAAAACTAATTTTGTAATTTTTAGAAATTATTTTCTATTTTAAATGATTTTTGGAAATTAAAATAAATAAAATTATTAAATCTGTCGCTATAGCCTTTGGCGACAGAAAGTGTCGCCTAAGGTGTTCTTGAGCATTCATAAGACAGTTTCGAGTGACCTACTTTGACCATGAATAAATCAGTGTATACTGTGTTTCTGGGCTAACTAATGGTCAGATCTTGTAGTGTTAATGTAACACTACAAGAAACAACAACTAACAAGGTCATACATCATGACAAATGAAAGTTAGAAAGCTTTGAACTAGCTGTCAGACGTGTTCTTCATGTTCTGGGCTGCCCAGAAACATGAAGTCATGGCCGGTCAACGATATTCATGGCCTTTAATCTATCAATATGTTCATGTTATAGGTGATCTAGACGTCGGACTTTGTAGAGAAACTAACAGGGTATAAGATTGGAACACTTATCATGCCTAAACATCATCAAGTTGCAAGATCTATGGCCTTGAACAAGCTGTCAGAGATGTTCTTCATTTTCTGGGTTACCCAGAAATGAAGAACAGTTCGAGCACCCACTTTTGGGCTTCCACAAATTGCTATCCATGTAATGGTTTTGCGATTTAAGAAATTCAGTAAGTAGACAACATGTAAAGGAAGAGATCTATCACATAATATACATATAACAACAACACAACAAGCAGATCTATGCCGGTCAAAGTCTGTCAGAGACAGTGTTCATATGTTTTTTGGGTTACCCAGATAACATGAACTGTGTTCGAACAAGCTACTTTGATCGGTCACTGAATCCAGCATATTTGATGTTTAGAGGTTTTAAAAGCATGGATCTAAAGTTAACCTAACATACTACAACATGGTTGCAACAACAAACTCATATCACAAAACACCTGCAAGATCAGAGACTACAAATATGTTGTCAGACGCTTCTGGGCAAATCTGGGTTACCCAGAAAACCGAAAGTCGTGGTCGGGCAATGAAGTTTGACCACCCATAAATTTCAATCTATACACGATATGACCCTGAATCAAGTTCCAGAACAGAGATCTCATAGCATACTACAACTACAAACTTTCAAAACACAAAAATCATTAACGATCACTGATCTATGAGGTCTGACATTCGGCTGTCAGACCACTTTTTCAAGCTTTTCCAGATTTTGAAAAACTTCTATTTCGTGCACTTAGATGTTATGGATCCACTAAATACTAACCCAGATCATTGATTGACACTACATACAACATATTTTAACACTTAATCATAACATCTAATATGACTTTAATGATCAGATTTTTAAATTAGGTTTATACCTCTTTTTGAGCAAATCTTAAATCTAAGGCTCTGATCTGTTTGTGGAGGTGGTGGGGACTTACTAAGGAACTGAAATGCTTATAAAATTCATAGGGTTGAAGAGAGAGAGGTTTGGTTGAGTTCTTGATCACAAATGAGCTAACATTTTGGACATTCTCTCTCTCCAATCTATTTATAATTGATAGATGCAATGTATTGGCTGATATAATGTGGCTGATTTGTATTATTTAGAGCACATGGGCAAGTCAAGGGTTGGTCACCAACTAAAGTCTTAGCAAAATTTGCAAGTAACATAATAAAAAAATGTGCAAAAGGGTAGATTGGTCATTTGGCTAGCAATTTTAATGGCACTTAAGTTATTTGGCTAACCCTTAGGGTTTGACCCTTAGGGTTTAACCCTAAGGTTTTGCATAATGATTTTTTAGGATTTTGTGATTAAGGCTAAAATGAAAATCTTAGTATCTAAAAAATGAAAATTTAGGTTTCTTAAGTAGATTAGGCTTACTAATTACATAAAGCTTACTAGTTAAGAATAGTATTTACTAATCATCATTAGGGCTTATAAAATAGGATTAGGGTTTCCAAATTTAGAAATTTAGATTTTTTAAATTAGCAATTAGGGTTTCTAACAATTAGGGTTTCTAATTGATAATTAGGATTTCCCTAATTAAGTCTATAATTAATAAAATATATTATTAATCATAAAATAAAATCACTAAACAGTCTTGAACTCATATTTGACTTTTCAAATTAGGGTTTTAACAGTTTAACACTAGGGTTTTGACAGGCTACACCATAATTGATCAACCATTATCAATACACATACAGTACTTAGTTATAGCAATGAAATATAATATTAATATTATATTATTGTTCTCATTCTTTATTCAAAATCTAAAATTAGGGTTTTGAATCCGTATCCGACTTAACATTCATATACATACCATTATTAATTAAGTTAAAATAATTAACATAACTAATATGAATAAATTCATATAATAAAATAGTTATTATAATAATTCTAATAATCGTTTCATATATTATTTAAATAATACAATAATCATACTTTCATGGAAAATAAATAATAAAAATATTTTTAATACAAAATTAATTTATTATAAATATAATTTATAACGATCAATAATTCCAAAAATTATTATTATTTGCAATATTCATGTAATAAATAAATTTTATTTATCACATATATATACATACAATTTATCTTTCACATATTCCCACCTTTATTTTTAAAAAAAATTTATACGCAAAATTTCTTATTTAATTATATTGAAACTATTGGGTTATTACATCTGCCTCTTCTCTAGTGCTGGCGCTGCGACGTCAACTTCCTATACACAACTCGCGCTGCGGCGCGGTTCATCAATGCCTATGGTCCGAACTCGGCGCTGCAGCGTGAGTCCCTCTGTTAATTGCCGCGCTGGGGCACCACTCTTCAGTGGCTGATGGTCAAGTCTGGCATTGCGACACCATCCTTTAAGCCTTGGGCCACGCCACGGTGCCGACCCTGTGCCACAGACAACTTTGACAGATAATTTCTTATGTGAGATTCCCGGGCTCATAACTTCTTCGTTATAAGTCCGAATTGGCTCGTTCAAAAGCCGTTAGCTCACAAATTACATGCTCTAAGTGTTCATGCAAGAATTTTATATTTTTGAATCCGTTAACACGGAATTCACCTTTTAATTCATTTTCAACAAAAATGATAAACGTTCGTGAACGAACATAGCTCGTTTCTTCGTTCTAAGTTAGAATTTGGTCATTTTTGAGTCCACAACTCTAGAATGCCAACTTGGACTAATCTCCATCGAAAACCAATGTTTTTGAGTTTAATGTTAGCTTTTGACTTACATTCTGAGAATTTTATGATTTCGACGATTATCGTCTAATCTCGTAAATTCTGCCATAACTTCGTTACTTAAGATTTTTACATCGTTTCAAATGGATTCATTACATCATACTAACATCCTAACCAAACATATTTCATTATGCATACATGCTAAATTCTTTCATGTTTATCATGAGTTCATAACTTCCATTATTGTGCTTATCTTACAACATGACTTATTAAATCTTAAGTCCTTTGATTAGTCATTCTCATCACTTCTTAGCATACAAGTTCTACCACTACTCACTTCTCTAACAATTGAAGAGAGGGAGAATCATGATTTAAGATCATTACCTTTGATGATCTCTTGGTTAATCTTTGTTCTTTCTTCTTGCTTCTTGGACTAACAAAGTCTAGCTTTTCTAACTTTTTCTCTCTAACAAATAAGCACTTAAGTTGTTGGTGAAAATCTAACAAGTAAATAATGAAATCAAGCTATCATATTTATAGGAAAAGCTAAGTGAGGGCTTAATGGACATTTAGGCCATCCACCTCCTTAACCACCTCCTTACTATTCATCTCTTGGTTACCAAGTAAAACCACTTTACTTGGTCACCAAGATGGTGCCATGTGATCATGGGGCCCACATGGGTTACCCCATGGGTCATTCTTACCCATTTAATCGATCCACGGATCCGGTTCTTAATTTGGGCTTTAGGTTTAATTAACTTAACTTATTCTTTGAGCTTGCATTTAACAAACATTTGGGCCTTAACAATACTTACCATTGGACTCTAACCATTCCTACACTTGGGCTTGTATAATTCCTAACAAATCCTACAAGTCCAATACATTTGGCTTAAAGCCTTATAACGTATTATACACGTATTCTTCTCGTACACTAACTCGTATACTCATTCATAATATATGACATACCATTTTCATATATACTCGTATGATACTTCATATTTATGTATATTCTTTACCTCGTACAATACTTACGTATCACACGATCATCTTTTATTCATTAACACTTTACTTTCACTAATGTTCTCAAATTTAGTACGCAGGGGAAAAACTGCGTTTGAGATACTTGAATTATTATTACATAATCGATCCTCCCTTATTATTCTATCATTACGTATTTCTCGGAAGTTCAAAAATAATTCCTAAGCAGAAATCCGTAAATAGTGTTTTTCGGAAAATTTCTCGAAAAGCTTTTATTTTCGTCTTGGAAATTCAAATACTTTAATTCCTTCACGTAGTCAAAATACTACGACATTCTGACATAATTAGGTTATAGAACAAGATTCATCTTACTAACACATAATAATAACATATAATATAATTTTATTCATTATTTAATTAAATAAAATTATTTTACAATAAATTTGAATTTCTCGGTCGTTACAGATAAAGTATATCAAGGCCCAATGATAAGTTAAATCAAGCCCAATGTTAGGCCCGATACGAATTAATTCTAAGCAAGAACCAAGAACCAAATCCGTGGGTCGAACCGATGGATCACCGAGTGGGTAATGGGGTTGGGAGAAACCATGAGGGCCCCACAACCCTACATGGCCGACTACTTGGTGGCCAAGGGAAGTGGATAGCTTCCTTTGGAAGCTTTTGTGAGGAAGTATGAATAGTAAAGAGGTGACCAAATGACCAAAATGCCCTCACCTTGTAATTTCTGTAAATAAGTTAACTTAAGTTCATTAGTTTGTTTACAAACTTTGAACACCTATATTGAGAGAGAGGGAAGAGCATTAACAAGTAATCAAAGAAGGAAAGAAGCTAATCAAACAAGTTTAAGTTAAGAACGCGAAGAACACTAAAGTTTAAAAATACGTAAACCTTAGCCTTCGATTCTTTTCTATTTTTTTAGAGAAGTATGAATTGGTGGAGCATGTCTCTTTCGGCGAAATAAGGATGGCTATTAGTGGATTAAAACGTTAATAAGGCATGAATAAGTGAAATCATAAAAGAATCATTAAACGTTTAATGAAGAAAAACCATTAAAACTTAGAGTTTGTTGTTGATGGACAAATTGAAAACCATCGCGTATAAGTTAGGTGCAAATTGTTTGGTTAGGATATAGAAGATGGACCAATGGATTGATTCCATTTGGTTTGGTGTAAAAATCTCGTGTTACGAAGTTATGGCAAAATTTATGGGAAAAGACGTTAATCGTCGAAATTGTAGTTAACTAGGATTTCCTGAACAATAGTGAAAAGTAGACGTCTAACTTAGAAAGCTAGGTTTTCAATAGCATAATGAAGAAATATGTATTTAAGAGTCATGGACTTAAGAACAAATGAATTCAGACTTAAAACGAAGAAACGAGCGAAGAATGCTCACGAACATTTAACGAACATGTAATAAAAATTTAAACACTGAATTTGTCGTTAGTGAATTCAGAAACTTATTCTGTCCAAATGAAATCGAAGTACGTAAGATATATGAGTTAATGGCTTTTGAATGAGCCAATTTCGAGTTATAACGATCAAGTTACGAGCTCAGGAAGGAATCATATTGAAAAACTTAAATTTTTTCAAGGGCTTAGGGTAGGCGCCACAGCGCCTACCCGAGAACTCAGCCTCTGCTAACTCGCACCGCAGCGTGACTATTATAACTGAGAGTGGCGCCGCAGCGCCCTTAAGGGAAGAAAATCCAACGCGAGCTTTTGTTAATTAAAATTTTTGCGTGGTAATTACGGGACATGTATATACTTAATATACATGAAGAAAGAATTCCTAAACAACATGTGTAACTAGGGATTTAGGAATTAAACATTGATTAAAAATACTTAAACGAAGAACGTAAAATATGAAAAATGTAAACCGTGAACCGTATTCGAGTTTAACGCACGTCTTAAGGTTATATAGTACGTAATAGACATGCGTGGTACGAGAATGATATGAAATGAAGATAAAACGTATGTAATTTCTATACGAAATCTGATATTGGTAATCCGAGGGAAATATGTCCGAACTAGCTAAACCATTAGGGTTACAACTATCGTGATACTTAAACGACGATCGATGAGTGTTGGTTTATGATATGTAATGTTTATAAGCTGTCATGAATGTTAATAAGCAGTAATGAATGTTAAATTAGTTTAATGAATATTATTAGTAAAATAAATTTGATTAAGACATAGAAGAGAAAGAAGTTGGTATAAACAACGTGTTTAGATTGTTTGGTAGCTAATTTCAGCATGCTATATGAATATATCATGTAGATACTGTAAAGACCGAGAACGGTTAAATTTAACGTAGAAGACGCTTGAAGGAAAGTTCTTCTAACGCTTGTCTGTCCTTCGTGTTAGCCAAGTTTCTGTGATTCGTGTTATATTGTACATGAGTTATTTATGAAAGAGTCGATGCCATTCTTAACTCGGCTAGACGAATCTTAAAAGTTAATTGATTTACTTACAAGTCTTTTAAAGTAGTATTAATAACGCTATCCTATGCCAATTGTTTGGTACAGATCCAAAGGTAAGCCTGAGTATGAATAAACAAAGGTATTTTACGTCGTTTACTCGACGGGCACACGAGGTTGCCAAAACTTAAACGTAAATACGTTTAACAAATGAGTGTTGATCAACATAGAGTATTATAGGATGATCACCTAGAAGTGTTCGTAAGTTATATTGAATGTACAGTCTTAGTGCCGGGATGTCCTTTTCATGAATGAAAATAAAAAATGAGAATGTTCATGGTCTTTTGACCTACTCAGAGTTCTTAAGTTACTGTATGTACTTTAGAATTGTTTTAAGAGAATAAAAAGTGCTATTTCGATTGTTTATAGTACTTCATAACTATTTGTTCAGTTATTGAAGTTAAATCATATGATTCTTGATTTTGTAGTCATATTATATATTGTTAGACTTGCTGAGCTAGTTATGCTCACTTCTTGCTTGAATTATATGATTTTAGCTAAGAACGAATGGACCGAAGGTTCCAGTAAAGATATGGGCAAAGCCAAGATGGATAAATAGGTTATCCTGTAATAGACTAGTATATTTGTATGAAATTATACTACAACAATGAACGATGTAATGGTTAACAGAACTGTGAAGGTGAAATTCAGATAAGGCACACTTAGAAGGGGAGGGGGGGTTGAATAAGTGTTGGAATAAACTATGACCAATTTTTAAACTTTAAACCAAACTACAAAATTCAGCCTACTATTTTGATAAATGCAGCTTGTTGAATGAATATGGTCTACCGAATTATCTTTTAATTTAAGAAAATATTTTGATGAATTTATAAGCCAAAATGAATACTTGGTGTTAACAAAATACCTTAAGATGAAAGAAATATTTAAATTTTAATTATTAAGAAATTTAACTATCTTGAGAGATATTAAAGTAAAGCAAGCAATAAAAACAACACCAAGATTTTTTACGTGGTTCAGCTATTACCCTCTATAATAATAGCCTAGTCCACGTCCAATACCAACTAGTATTGGAGACTCACTTTTATTTCTTTAAAATTGACCCTTGTTACAAAACAGATTCTATCAAATTTGAATTACAATAATTCACTTGAGCACACTTGCTCCTTGTGCACCAATGTACCCTTTAAGCACCTATGCTTCCTTGAACCTGTTTGTAATCAAACCTTAATCCACCTGGATTAAATTCCTTTAGACAACACTATGTCTAAAAATATAAGATTACAAATATAGAGGTCTAATGATCAAAGCAAATAAGCAATTTAACAATGCAAGGCCCAACTAATGAATGCAATGATCAAGTAGTAAAAGAGAGAGATATCACCAATATTAAGCTCACGAAATTAGCTGAAAATAATATGAATATGAATTGCACAGCAGCTCAAAAATTTGCACCAGGAATAATTCAATAGCCCTTCAAGTATACAAGTGTAAAATATATTAATTCAAGTGTTGTGTATTTCACCGGTTTATCAGTTCTTTTTTTTATTGCCCAGAAAACAACCGTTTGTGAAACAAAATATTTTCGTTGCAAATTTTTGTTCTGTTATTAAACTTTAGTTTACGTTGCCAACATAATACAAATAGATAAGTAATGTTCTAAGTTTATGTCCGTTGGAAAGTATATTTTAACAAATATAGACTATGTCAAAGATATCCCACAAAGATAAAAGGTTTCGTGTAAATCACATATAGTCTATAATCATAACTTCCGTGTAATTAATGTTACTGACTCTTTCAAGCATAATACACTTAAGGAGATAACCCACTAACATATCACAGAACTCTTTTTAAAATAAATCACTTCACAAAGTGTTAGTTCCGTAATTCTTGCAAAGAGCCAACAGAGAAATTTCAAAAAAACTTTCCAGTATAATCATTATCTTATATTTCCAAGATATATGCAATTAATCCTTCCAACAGATAATGATCACATCTCTGCCGCCACAAGCTTTTATGTTTCCAACAAATCTAAAACATACAAATTCTTCTTACACACGTGTTATACAGATTATATAAAATCAGAACTCTCTCATAACACATGGCAATATAATTCATTTAATCCGGACAACATAATTTATCATTTTAATTTTACACATGCATAATATATAAATACTAACCATCTGAAATCAGTCATATAGTAACAGTTAACATAAAATATAAAATTCTTAAGCATGCACAAAATATTTAATCACATTTTAATGTACATATAAAATGTCCTAGAGCCTTGTATTGAAAAATTAAGTATTTGTAATGAACTTACATATTTTTCTTAAGACTCAAATCTTCAAAGTCTTTTGATAATAATCCTTTTATCAACTTCCTGAAATTTCATAATCAACACTTTAGTCCATATAATCAATTCATCATTAAAACAAAACGGTTAGAATATTAACAAGTCAACATTCTCCCCCTTTTTGATGATGACAACACCAAAAATTATAACTCCCCCTGAATTTATGCATATTTAAAATTTTAGAAGGAAACAAACATAATCCAAACTAATTACCTGATGCCTTTTGTTTAGGCATAATTTAACCTGCAAGATTTGTTAGCTGTAACAAATATTAGATAACACAAAATATAGCAGTCATAATATCTAATACTGGCTCCAGCCAAATTGTTTTAAACAACCCCTCAAAAACAGAATCTTAACAAACTTAAACACATATTGGTGCCAACCAAATCGTTTTTAACACAAAACTAATAATTCCAATATCCAGAATACTACGTCTTCACAGCAACCACATCTTCTCATCATTATGTCTCCCCCTTTGTCATCACCAAAAAGATCATCATATATCAATATCGTCAACGTGAATCATAGGTAGAGGAAGAGTAGTGAAATAAGGACGATGGAAAAGACGATGAATCTTTTCTTCCATAGAAAAGTCATGAGCAAACCTAGGAGGACGAGGAATAAAATTCTCATTGGGTAGAGGCAGGTCAAGAAAATCTCCAATGTACTCGGCCATCCAATTACAACGAGGCCATTTCGGGACTGGAGAGTGCATTCTGTCAAAGTGTAGCTTTCTTCCAACGTCATTCATACGATGAGACATAAAATCAACAAATTCTCTAATTTGGTAACTCACAAATTTCAGTTCTTGACTTAACTGACAAGAATTTCTATTGATTTTCCTGTGAAGAGATTCAACCATAGCCATTGTGTGGAACTCAAATTCGGCTTGTAAATCAATAATTTCATCTTCAATTTGAGAAAAATATTTATTCAAATCATTGGCCCGAATAGGCAATTTTCCTTTTTCTAAAACCAAAAGCCTTTGTTTAACATCAAGAATATCAGAATACATAAGCTCTTGATTTTTGAGGATTTGAGTCAACATATCGACTACTTCTGGAGATGAGACTGATGAAATAGGAAGTGTAAAAGAAGAAGGGTTTTCAGATGGTAAATCAGACGAGATAGAACTCGGTGGAGTAGGAATAAGATTAGGAATGATTCGAACAAATGAGCCATTAACAAAAGAGATATGAAATTGTTTTAAATTAGCAGAATCAATGAATTCATTGTGTGACACCACAATTTCATCATCAAGGTAGATTTTGAAATGCTGAAACATTTTTTGTCAAAAATAAACCATAGGGCAAACACTTTTTAACTTGTCGAATACAACTCATCATGTGGGACAACATCATAAGAGAGAAATTAAAACTGACACCTTTTAAAATCATTGCAACGACCACCAAATCTTGGTAAGTAAAATCTGCTCCACCACCTACTCGTGGAAACAGATTATAACGAAGTAGTTTGTGCAAAACACATGCAAGTGGACATACATCAACAGTTTTGGGGGTAAACAGAGTTGTCAAATATGAATCGTTCATCACAGTTTGGAGTTGTTTAAGAGGAGGAAAGGGGATATTTGCAGCACCCTTGAGAGTAAATGGACAAGGACCAGATGAACAAATATTAAAAATACTTCCAAAATCGACTACTATAAAAAATAGAGACTTTCCCTTCACAAAGGACGTATAACAATCCCCATTACACTCTAAATTTGTGTAAAACTGTTGTACCAAATGGGGATATGCCCTAGTGGGGGGAAATAGCATAGCAAAAATACCACAAGAAGTGAAAAGTTTTTCCAAAGAAGAATTTTTGAATTAAAATAGATCCAGAATTTTTTCATAAACAAACTGTTTAGTAGCAATAGAGGGTTTGAAGCGGGCTTCAAAACTCTGACCTCAAAAGAAATTGTCTGGCAAATCTGAAGTAACAAAGAAAGGGTTTACCAGATTAGATGGCGAGTCTGGTTGAGAAGGAGGAGGCTCCGAACCAGGAAATTATAGGGATGTCTTTAAGAAAGAAAAGCTTGAATCAGACCCATCGGAATCATCGAAAGAGACATGAATAGATGTCTGGCGAGGTTGTCTTTTGGACTTCTTCAGTGATCGCATAAAATAAGGAGACCGTGGATGTTTCCCTTCTTTAATGGTGATGCCAGAAGATCTTTTGTTGGCCTGAGTCTTTATTATTGTTGAGAAAATTAGAGCGTTGAAGAAAAGAGAAATGAAATGAAATTTCTGATTGAATGTGAAAAGGGAAGGCGCTTTGTGTTTAATATAGAAGTGTTGGACGCCGAATGGACTTCTTGGGAAGATATACAACCCTCAGCTCTTGTCTTTTCAAATTTTGAAAATCATAATGATATCTACCGTAAATTATGCCAAGCAGATACGTCTCCCTTAGTCTTCGGTTAAGAACAGATAATGTATATCAACAAGACCCATTTAAAATCATAACATACAAATATACTGTATATTTGAAATATTTTATGCATGAGCTATTTTAGTACATGATTATATTAAACCATGCACATTCCAAGTTCTCTTCTTAACATGCAAAACCTTTCTTCACTTAAGGGTTTAGTAAAAATGTCAGCCAATTATTTTTCTGTTGGAATAAAAATTAATTTAATTAAACCTTTTGAAACATTATCCCTTAGAAAATGATGTCTTACTTCTATGTATTTTGTACGTGAATGTAACACAAGATTTTTAGAGATATCTATAGCACTAGAATTATCACAGTATATGGGCACATTATCACATAAAAGATCAAAGTCACATAGAGTTTGTTTTAACCATAAAATTTGAGAGCAACCATTCCCTGCAGCTAGATATTCACCCTCAGTGGTTGATAAAGCAACTGAAGTCTGCTTTTTACTATGCCACATAACTAGACTGTGACCTAAAAATGTACAAGCACCACTGGTACTTTTTCTATCAATTTGGCATCCTGCATAGTCAGCATCTGAATAACCCATTAAATCAAAATGATTGCAAATTAGATAAAATAATCCCAAATTGATTGTACCACTTAAATATTTAAAAATCCTTTTAACAACTTGTAAATGAGATTCTTTAGATTTTGCTTGAAAACGTGCACATAAACAAACACTATACATAATATCTAGTCTAGATGCGGTTAAATATAATAAACATCCAATCATACCTCGATATTTAGTTACCTCCACATCTATACTTTTTTTGTCAGACGTAAGTTTTATTGAAGTGCTCATTGGTGTAGCTTTTGAATTTGATCCTTCAAAACCAAACCTTTTGAGAAGCTCTTTTGTATATTTGGTTTGATGAATATACATACCTTCCTTTATTTGCTTGATTTGGAGTCCCAAAAAGTAATTAAGTTCTCCCATTAGACTTATATCGAACTACTTGTGCATGCACTTAGAAAGCCACTCACAAAGGAAATTATTAGTAGCACCAAAAATTATATCATCTGCATATATTTGTACAATAATAATATCTTTATTTTCATGCATAATAAATAATGTAGAATCAATTTTTCCTCTAATAAAACCATTTGAAAGTAAATACTTACTCAACCTTTCGTACCAAGCCCTTGGAGCTTGTTTTAGCCTATAGAGAGCTTTCTTTAGCTTGTAGACATGGTTTGGATACCTCTCATGTTCAAATCCAGGAGGCTACTTTACATATACCTCTTCATTGATGTATCCGTTGAGAAAGGCGCTCTTTACATCCATTTGATATAGTGTGAACTTCTTATAACATGCAAATGCTAACACGATACGGATGGACTCTAGTCTGGCGACTGGGGTGTAAGTTTCTTCATAGTCTATCCCTTCTTGTTGATTTTATCCCTAAACTACTAGCCTTGCTTTGTTACGAGTGATAGTGCCATGCTCATCAAGCTTTTTCTTGAATACCCACTTTATTCCAATGATAGAAATATCTTTAGGTGGGGGCATAAGTTCCCAGACTTGACATCGTTCAAATTGTTGAAGTTCTTCTTGCATTGCCATTAGCCAGCTTTCATCTAGGATAGCTTCCTTACATTCTTTGGCTCAACTTGTGATAGGAATGCAGAAAAAGCATATTAATTTTGCAATCCTCTCCTTGAAGTGATTCCTATTGGTCGAAAAACCGATCACTAAACACGCGTAAGTATACGCGGTTTAACAAGTAATACAGTGATAAGAAGTGTGTCGTACCCACGAGGAACTATGACTAATATTTGCCAAGTACCGACTATGTATCGTTAAAGTTTATTCGAACAGTAGTAAATGTAAGTGTGATTAATCTAGTTAAAACTAATTAACAAAGTAAGTAAATGGATAACGAATGGTAATCTAAAGAATTACAAGCTAAGGTCATAACTTCACCCTACACAGGCATTCTATCGAACACCTGGCGTGCTATGCTTGATTAAACTAGCTACCCTTCTCTCTTTGGTCTTAATGGTCACGATAATTTGTTGACCGAGAACACACAGGAGCTTATGTACCTCTGTCGAGGTATGAACAAATATATCCTCTCCAGATCCATCCAAAAGGGAATAGAATAGAAAGAACGTCTAAGCTAGATACAATCCTACACATGTCTATGCAAATTAATCATAACAAGGATTTAAGCATAAGTTCTCAATTAGGTCGCACGTGGCACACAGAGATATGTCTATTCTATGCACAACTTATGCAGTCGAAACCCACAATCACATGCCAATATATTTAGGTGTAAATCTACAATCCTTCTGTCGATATCATGTAGATTACCAAAATCATCACTAATGTCTTAGCGAGAATCATAAAGCAAAAATATATTAAACCAAATCATATGGTGCCAACCAAAGAGATAAAACAGTCAATTAAAAAAACAAAGGGTTCCATTATAACCTTAGAGCAAATATTTAGTTCATAGCTATTAAGCCAAATATAAGAAGCAATAAAGACAACATTTATGAATTACAAAATTAGAGGAAATAAATGGATAAGAAGGAACTCTGTCAAAGCCCTTCGGTCACCAAGCAATCCGCTCCTTTCAAGCTTTCCAATCCGTGTCGCTCACTGCTCTTGTTGCTCCAAAGAAATGCCAGACTTCTCCCTAATCTACTTAATCTATATTTGTAGTCATAATCTAAGAGAAAGAGAAATATAGAAGAAAAGAGAAAAACTAAGCTAAGCTATGCTAATCTATATGATATATTATATGTGTTATCCCAGATATCTCAAATGTAGAGGCTCTCCTGTGTTTTATACGCCTCCCTCCTTCAAGCTTGGTCAAACCGATGCTTTCTCTGTTTGGACACCAGAAGTGGCGCCACAGCGCGGTCAATAAGCCTTGTGGTTGGCGCTGCGGCGCCATGTCATTTAATAAAGAGACCAGAGCTTGCGCTCTAGCGCGAGCCCATAGAGGAATAGTGGCGCTGCGACACGGAGCTGACGTCAGCGAGGACCAGAAGGCGGCGCCGCGGTGCGAGACTAAAACTGGGCATTGGCGCTGTGGCGCCAGTGTATGGAAAATGACCGTTTTGCCCCTGAATGCTAGAAAACACCTGTAAAGTCCTGCAATCTAACGATTAAGCACAATAACACTATAATCATACAAAATCATATAAAATCTACGAGATAAGGCAACTATTTAAGTCATAAAGTATCCGATTCGCGGGTATAAATTCCACTCATCAAATACCCCCAAATTTAAGTCTTTGCTTGTCCTTGAGCAAACTAACTAACACCACACTAATAATAAAACACACACGAAATAATAAACTGTACACTAGCATCATGGCCTCTAAGCTCGATCATAGCTACTCCCAGAGGATAGGGCTAACACAGATTTGAATAAGAGTTCATTAAATTTCTAGCATAAGACTATATTTGATCCATTCTATGTGTGTGTGTGGAGACCAACCGTCCTAACTAATTATAGCTCAAATAAGCTCGCATAGTCGATTGCTAATACCAATAATGCACACTCCGTAACTTAAACAATCAACAAGCATTAAGAATAAGATGCAAGTGCAGGAAAAGATCAAAAGACTCTAGCATGACGACAGTAAAATCTGACTCGGACAGTCCTTAATTACCTTAGGCTATTCAGAACTACCCATGAATGAGCTTTTGATCAGTAACTCCCAAGCCAGACGACTTTAGGGCACTAGGTGTAGAACACCCCTATGAATCTAATAACTCAAGCAGTAAAGGCCACGTAATCAACATAAGCCAACTGAGACTTTACAACAAAAACGAGGATTATTTAGCGAGTGCATTTTATGCTCCATCTCGATATCGGTCATGCGTTTATGGGCGAGTGCGTTTTACGCTCCATCTCGACCCACTGCAACACTTTCGATATAAACTCTTCTTTTCTATTTTTATTCTCATTTCATTCATATATATATATATTTATACATGTCAACATGCCAGAATCCAAGATCCAAAACTGTATAAACGTCTAAGTCTTTTATTACCTTGTAAAAATGAAAGTTTATAAGAGTGAACAAACTCTCAAAGTAATAAACACGCGAACTAAATTCGAAAAATAACGAGTTAACACAGTTGGTCGGTGCTTGCTAAGAAGGACAGATCAATAACAGTCTAAACTTATCGATTGAACAACCCTTAGCTCATACATGCTTGACACAACTCTAAGAGATAGGCATAAATACTTGTCGCTTGTCATCAGCCACAATTAAAAATTAAAGATAACTATAACACCCTTGCTAAATAGCAGCTCAAAATAGGGTAAAAAGGCCATTCACATGACACAAGCATCTAAATTTGTATAAGCCCCAAAAAGATGGCTATAAACCACAATCATGTTGATAATAATCAAAGCATTAAAAATAAAAACCAAAAATAGTTCATGGCATCCATAAATAAAAATCCAAGCATAATCCCGCAGTTCAAAACGACTGCACCACAAAACTGATAATAAAAACATAATAAAGTACTAAAGTATGCAACCTAACATGGCAGTAGACAGAAATAAACAGATAATAGCCAAAAATACCCCTAAACTTAAAGTGAGCAATGCCCTCATTGCTAAACATAGAGCAATCATATACGAGAGGGCTTCCCTGAAGTTTGCTCACTCAGTAGCGGTCTCGTCCTCATTAGCCTCGGCGGGCAGTGATGGTGGAGGGTATGGTGGGAAGACAGAAGGCTCTGGGAACTGGTATGGCGTGAACTCAGCGTTCTCACCACAATAGTCGGTGTAAATGCTCTGCATAGTGTTCACCAGCTCAACCTGGTACTGCATAGCTATATCCTACCTCTGAGCCACTGTTGCTATATGCCTCTGCTACCTCAGTGCCTCGGTGCCGTGCTTTTGATGGAGCAAGGTGAGGGGCGTCATAATGTCTGCCAGTAGACCCTGTGCAGCTAGGCCTGTGCCTGAAGGCTGTGCCTGCTCTGGCTCTACTATAGGAGGTGGCGCTGTAGGTGGCCTGTACCCTTCACCTCTAACATGAGATTCTGCCCTGTCCCACACTGTGAAGCATGAGATCGTCTGATGTTCAATGACGGACATGGGTAGCAGAGCTATCTCCTCAGGCCCCCAATGAATACCTGCCTTCTTGCACAGCCTTGTGATCAGGGATAGATGTGGGAGTCCCGCATCAACTGTGCTCTTTATTGCCTTCCTGATGGACTCGTGTATGAGAACACCGATGTCCATGTTCAGGCCCGTGACAATGGCAAATAGTAAGATCGCTCAGATAACGGGTCAGAATGATGTTAGCGCATATAAAGCTGAACCACGCCTTCCCATAGCGACAGAGCGCTGAAGTCGGGAAACTGGTCTTTTCACCCGTATAGTCATTTTTCTTCCATGCGGTCCCGGGCTTGCACAACCTCCTGATAATATCCTCAAGGTCATAACTGCGGAGCCCCAGCTCCATATAATCCTTACCCTCATAGTTGGGTGTGGTGAACAGTGCGTTGATATCTTGGCTTCCAAAAGCCACTACTTTCCCCCTAACTTGGACAACCGAAGGGCCCTCGGCACTAGCATTGACATAAAACTCTCGAACCACAGATACACTAGCCGATTCGAGCGACCTCGTGAAGTGGATCCACTGGCGTCCCAAAATTATGGTCACCAACTCGCCATCATTTTTGCCCGGCCTTATACCCCGCTCAGGAATTAGATTTCGTGCGGTAAAGGAGCTTTTGTAACGTTTCCATGCCTCCTCGCTCACAAATTTGGCTCTGTCCCATGCCGTTGGTGGTGCCGATGAGGACCCTCCCGTACTAAGGCGTTGCCTCTTTTGTGCCATGTCTAAATCTTAGTTGGTTCGGCAAAAATAGAAGGCTCAGTTCCAAATTCCACCAAACTTAAGCTAGAATAGTCCCCAATGCAATTTGAATGCCAAATCAGCCCTAATTTAATCAACTTTTTGGTTCAGACAATTTCTCGAACAACTTATAGGCGTCCTTAAGACCAAACTTGGACAGCCTTTGGCTGTTGATGCTCTAACCAAATTTTCAGCAGTGGAAATCACACCAATTACACAGCAAGCAAAGCACAAAGAAAGCACCAACCCATAAATTCTATTAATCTACCTTAGTGAATGACTGAAAGACAATCCCAATTACCTTAATGGAGAAGGGTAGCAGTCCTATGGAGCCGTAGATGCACGATTGAGTAGAACCCAAATCCGTGTATTGGTGAACTTGGAACTTAGAGATATTTGGTTACTCAAAGTTTTATGAAGGAGAGGCACCCTTTTGTTTTCTTCAGTTATAAGTTGCTTAGGGTTCTAAAACTGCCGAGAGAGATGGGGCGTATGGTTTGATTTCTGGCCGAAACTGCTCTTTATAAACCCAAAATTTGCTACCAGTGCCACTGCGCGGCCTTCCCTTTGTTGGTTGGCGCTGCGGTGCGAGTTAGCAGGGGGCGAGGCTCGCTATCGGCTCTGCAGCGCGAAGGGGAGAGGTTGGACAATAAGCACCGGCGCTGCGGTGCGAGTTGCAGTACTCTTGTTGGCGCCGCGGTGCGAGGAGGAATTTTTGAGCTTTTCCTATCTATTTTCTGCACATGCCAAGCCAAGTATAACAGAAAACGCTTCGAAGCAAAAATACATTATCACAAACAATATAATAACTAACTACATACTGCTACATACAATAAACATATGATAGCCACAACAACATGCTTAAGGAAAAATATAGAGTAAACTAGATATAAGTAAAGGAAAACAGATAAATTTTATACCGAGATGGGGGTGCCTCCCCACCAAGCGTTTGTTTTAAAGTCGCCGACTTGACTATACCGACGCCGTTCAATCATGCTCATAAGCAAAAATGACCATTTCATACCGCCTATTCGTCAATTCCTTTGGATTTATGGCAGACATGGATGATGGATCATCCTCGTTTCCTTCATCCATCCAGTCATCCATCAGCACAAAGAATCTTTCTCCACTTGAATTATCCAATAATGCGCCTATTTCATTAAATTGAAAGCGTTCTTCATGCTGTAGTGGGCCCTCTAGGGTTTCCACAGTCGTAAGCATAACTTTTAACTGTTGATTACTCTTGACAGTGCACCCACTAAAGATCCTCTCTTCTTCTAGATCAACCTCTACACGTTGGTCAATTTGCATATTGACATTGCCCTAAACACTTTAGTGAGACTCATCGCCTTCTCCTCACGTATCCACCGTGCACTGCTTTACTACTTTATCATCGAGATCAATTACGACCGGTAGAAAATTTGGCGGTGGATTTGTAATGGCATTGACGAGTTGCCCCAATTGACTTTCGAGGCTCTGCAATGCGGCTTCTTGGCTTGCCATCCGAATCTCATTTTTCTCAATAAAGTTGGTGAGAAGCTCTTCAAGCCTGTTCTCTTCTTCTTGTGTTGAGTACTTAGGAACGCTGTCATTGGGTCTAGATGTCAACTCATACTGCGGCGGATACTGATATTCAAATTGAGAGGTATGATTCGGATCATGATATTACTCTTGACTGTAGTCCCAAGAGTTTGGATAACCCTGGTAGTTTGGATGATAGGAGATCAGTTCAAAGTCAGCTTGATCCTGACAGTAGGCATTCTGAGTGGACTGACACTTAAGATTGTTAGAAAACCTCAAGGCATTTGCAATTTGAACTTGAAATTTCTCGAGTCCTTCTTCTGAGCTTGGTTGTGTCGTCCTCTCACAAGGCCATTGATAACATTGCTCGTCCATAATCTGTAAACTTAAAAACAAAAAGAAAGATCAAACAAATAAAAGAAATATATATATATATATATATATATATATATATATATATATATATATATATATGTACGTTCAAAGTAAAACTAAATTGATGGAAATTAATATTGGACAATATTAGAATAATAGTTCCCCGGCAACGACGCCAAAAACTTGTTGGTCGAAAAACCGATCACTAAACACGCGCAAGTATACGCGGTCTAACAAGTAATACAGTGATAACAAGTGTGTCATACCCACGAGGAACTATAACTAATATTTACCAAGTACCGACTATGTATCGCTAAAGTCTTATTCGAACAGCAGTAAATAGAAGTGTGATTAATCTAGTTAAAACTAATTAACAAAGCAAGTAAATGGATAACGAATGGTAATCTAAGAAATTACAAGCTAATGTCACAACTTCATCCCACACAGGCATTCTGTCGAACACCTGGCGTGCTATGCTTCATCAAACTAGCTACCCTTCTCTCTTTGGTCTTAATGGTCACAACAATTTGTCGACCGAGAACACACATGTGCTTATGCACCTTTGTCGAGGTATGCGCAAATATATCCTCTCCAGATCCACCCAAAAGGGAATAGAATAGAAAAGAACGTCCAAGCTAGATACAATCCTACACATGTCTATGCGAATTAATCATAACAAGGATTTAAGCATAAGTTCTCAATTAGGTCGCACGTGGCACACAGAGATATGTCTATTTTACGCACAACTTATGCAGTCGGAACCCACAATCACATGCCAATATATTTAGGTGTAAATCTATAATCCTTCTGTCGATATCGTGTAGATTACCAAAATCATCACTAATGCCATAGCGAGAATCATAAAGCATAAATATATTAAACAAAATCATATGGAGATAAGACAATCAATTTAAATAACAAAGGGTTCCATTATAATCTTAGAGCAAATATTCAGTTCATAGCTATTAAGCCAAATATAAGTAGCAATAAAGATAACATTTATGGATTACAAAATTAGAGGAAATAAATGGATAAGAAGGAACTCTGTCAAAGCCCTTTGGTCACCAAGCAATCCACTCCTTTCAAGCTTTCCAATCCGTGTCTCTCACTACTCTTGTCGCTCCAAAGAAATGCCAGACTTCTCCCTAATCTACTTAAGCTATATTTACAGACATAATCTAAGAGAAAGTGAAATATAGAAGAAAAAAGAAAAACTAAGCTAAGTTATGCTAATCTATATGATATATGGTCTGTGTTATCCCAGATATCTCAAATGCAGAGGCTCTCCTGTGTTTTATACGTCTCCCTCCTTCAAGCTAGGTTAAACCAAGGCTTTCTTTTCCTGGGCACCAGAGGTGGTGCCGCGGCGTGGTCAATAAGCCTTGTGGTTGGTGCTGCGGCGCCATGTCATTTAATAAAGAGATCGGAGCTCGCGCTGCAGTGCGAGCCCATAGAGGAATAGTGGCACTACGGTGCAGAGCTGACGTCAGCGAGGACCAGGAGGCAGCGCCGCGACACGAGACTAACACTGGGCATTGGCGTTGCGGTGCCAGTGTATGGAAAATGACCGTTTTGGCCCTGAATGCTAAAAAACACCTGTAAAGCCCTACAATTTGATGATTAAGCACAATAACACTATAATCATATAAAACCATATAAAATCTACGAGATCAGGCAACTATTTAAGTCATAAAGTATCCGATTCGCGGGTATAAATTCCACTCATCAATTCCTTTATTTATATCTCTAATAATGTTTTCTGGTGAATGGTTCTTGAGATATCTTGCAGTCTTTGGCATTTGTATGTCATATATCACTTCTTCCTGTTGAGGGAAATCTACTTCAAGCTCTTGTGTTGTTTCTTGTTCTACCCCTTGTGAGTTTTCCAATTCAGCTTGCTGGATTTGTCCATTCGGCTTGCTAAATAGATTCCTCCGGTTCACTAGATGCACCAAGATCTCCAAATTTTCTGCATCCTCATCTCTTTCTTTTGGAAGATCATTGTGAGTTTCATTAAAAGTAATATGAACAGATTCTTCAACAAACAACTTGTTAATATTAAATACACGATATGCTTTACTATTCTGTGAATACCCAATGAAAATTCCTTCATAAGATTTAGCATCAAATTTTCCTAAGTTATCAGTAGTATTTAGAATAAAACATTTAGATCCAAAAACTTTGAAATAACTTATATTAGGAATCTTATTATTTAAAAGTTCATAAGGAGTTTTCAAAATAATTGGACGAATAAGTACTCTATTCAAAACATAACAAGAGGTGTTTACAGCTTTGGCCCAAAACTTTTTAGGAAGTTTACTTTCTTGTAATAAAATTCTAGCTGTTTCTTGTAATGTCCTATTCTTTCTTTCTACAACTCCATTTTGTTAAGGGGTTCTAAGGGCTGAAAATTCATGACTGATTCCTTTTTGATCACAAAATATTATAAAGTATTTTTGAAATTCAGTACCATGATCACTTCTTATCTTTACAAGTTTGAGACTATATTTTGTTTCCAAATTTTTTATTAATTTCTCAAATTCCTTAAATGCTTCATCTTTAGTTCTCAAAAATAATACCCATGTATATCTAGAGAAAGCATCTACTATTACAAATGCAGAAAACTTACCATTTATACTAGGATGTCTTTCTGGTCCAAATAGATTAAGATGAAGTAGTTGTAAAGGAGAAGAGATTGATACCATATTCTTTGTCGTAAACAATGTTCTTACTTGTTTCCCGAGTTGACAAGGAACACAAATTCCCTTCTTTTCATACTTTATTTTTTGCAACCCTTTGACAAGATTCTTTGAAAATAATTTCTTGATTAAGTCCATGTGAACGTGTCCCATCCTTTTCTGTCACAAATTAGCCTCATCTTGCATAGATGCAAGACATAGTTCTTTATCTTGTTGATCAAAATCAATAGTATATATATTTCCTTCTCTTTGTGCAACTAGAGTAATATTGTTGGTAACATGGGAAATAGTGTATTTTTTTTATCAAAACTAACTTGATGACCATTATCCATTAATTGACTGATACTAATAAGATTAAATTCAAGTCCACTAACAAGATGTACATTATCAATATTGACCTTACCATTTCCTATTTTACCTTTTCCAATTATTTCACAGGTTCGATTATCTCCAAATGTAATTGTACCATTTTTCTTCTTGATTTTTAGCTCCACGAACTTTGATTTGTCACCAGTCATGTGACGTGAGCATCCATTATCAAGAATTCATTTTTGAGATGGAACCCTAGCCTTGAGACATACATGTCAAGAAGAAATAATTCATCCTTTTGGTACCCACATCTTTTTGGGTCCTTTAATGTTTGTTGCACGTAAATCATCCTTTTTAACCCATAGCTTTTTAATCTTATTTTTCTTAAGGCAGTTTATGTCCAAATGACCTTTAATGCCACAATTTCTACATGTTGTAAAAGGAGAGCAATAATTTAATCTAAAACGTGATTTTGATTTTAGCATTTTCATATTACCCTTTTTATACATAGAATTATAACCAATTCCTTGTCTTTCAAAACTCGGTCTTTGTTTACCCAATATGACATTTAAATTTTTTTTCACCTTAAACGAATTTAGCAAGAGATGATTTTAGTGAATCCATTTCTTTTTGAAGTTCGTTATTAAGAAAGGTTTTAACAGGTGATTTATCACTAAATGCATCAATACAGACATCTCTCATTTTTAGATCATTTGTCAATTTTTGGACTTCATTATTCAAAAAATTTACCTTATTGAAAAATATTTTGTTATAATTATCTAAATAATCTATCTTAGCAATCAAAACCTTTTCTTCTTTACATGTAGATTCCTTTTCAATATCTTTCTTTTCATCTATTAAAAAATCAACCTCACTCATTAATGTATTTACCAAGTCTTTCAAATAAGCATTCTTTTCTTTTAATTTTTTATTTTCTTGTTTCAAAGAATAAAACTCAAAACTAGATACCTCGTTTGATTCACCTTCTATTCCCATGAAGCATACTTGAGCTATTTTATCCTTGGCGTCAACCTCAACTTCGGTCTCTTCTTCATCACTCCAAGTGACAAGTGCCTTGTTTCATTTATTAACCTTAAAGCCTGTTTTTCCTTTGTTCTTTAGTTGAAAACAATCCTTCTTGAAGTGCCCTGGACGTCCACATTCAAAACATGTCTCCTCGGTTTGCTTTCCTTTGGTTTTATTTGAATTGAAGATATTTTTCTGTTTATTCTTCCTTTGTAGTAGTCCTTTGAGTCTTCTTGACATCATGGCTATCTCTTCGTCAGAATCATCATCAAGCTCTTCTTCATTTTCTGCTCTAAGAGCTAAAACCTTTCTTCGAGGAGTTTCCTCCTCATCATCATATCTCTTTAATTGATGTTCATATTCCTCAAGTTCACCAAAAAGAGTTAGTGTATCCATAGTAAAAATAGTAGAGGAATCTTGAAGAGTAGTAATTTTAGAAGCAAACCTCTTGGGCATAGCCCGAAGTAACTTACGGTTAATCTCACTTTGAGGAATGGATTTGTCCAGAAGCTTTAAGGAGTTCAGAAGAACAAGGAACCTTGCTTGAGCCATCTTTATAGTTTCATCTTTCTCGAGTTTGAACATTTCATAATCGTGCATGAGCATGCTTAGTTTAACTTCTCGAACCTTCGATGTTCATTCATGGCTCACCACTAGAGTGTCCCAAATTTCCTTAGCTGTGTTGCATGAGGAAACTTTATCAATTTCGGATTGAACTATGCCACTAAGTTGTGTGTTTATAGCCCTTGAATCATATGAAACCATGTAGGTTTCGGTTGAATCCATTTCTAACAGAATTTTTGGTGTCCCATCATCTCTTCGTGGAATAACTGGTCCGTTCTCCAAAACCCACCATTCCCAAGGATCTCTTTTAAGGTAGATCCTCATTCAGAATTTCCAGAAGTTGTAATTTTCCGTTCCATATAGCAAAGGAGGTCTATTGGTTGATTGCCCTTCTTGATTGTTGTTCCCGAACTGTGCCATGTCATAATCTGTGACAACCCGAGAATTTAGATAATTATTAAAATCCTAAAATGATGAATTAAAGGTTATAAGATGAACCTAGACAGAAAATAAGTGTATGGATTTGACGTTTTTGTGAAGGAATTTTAAGGATTTCAATTTTCTTTTGGAAAAGAACTTGAATGATTTGATAGACTATAAGTGATAGTCTGATGATGAGGTATATGTTTAGTTTATAAGTTCATAAGAATATGTGTATGTGGTGAATATATTAATATATTTACTTTAGTTAAATAAATTGTGAAGACAATTTATAGAAAGTAAAGAAAATAATTGGATATATGATATTATGTTATATGGATAATGGTATAATATTTAATATTATACCAAAGGATGTAAAGTAAAAAAAATATGAGAGGAGATCAAATATGCAAATATATATATTGGTATCAACGAGTTAGTAAATTAAATTCATATTTGAATAAATGATTGAATATATTAAATAATATATTTAATATACAAATAAATTGTTTGAAAACAATTTATGGAGAGGAGGAGGAAATTAAATTTAATTATACAATATAAATTGTATAACTTAAATAAGTTATTTAATTATGGTATGAGAATTAAATGACCTAAATGGTTATTGTTATTTAGTGGTCTTAGTACTTATATATATACTAGTGTCCTAATCTAAGAGAATTGTGGAGCATGTCACAATTTATTTAATTATTATGTGAGTAAATGAATATGTAAGACCCCGAATTTTATGAAATAAAAATATTCAATTTTTCTTATAATTACTATTCAGTAAATGGTTAAATTGATAAATGTTAAAGTTAATGGTGATATATGAATTTTTTTCAAAATACACAAGTGGTTATAAAATATTCACTGTTGTCGGAGAATATTCGTTTAGTCGTGGAATATTCTTTCTGTCGGGGAATATTCGTACGACGGCGCAGCCATTTGTGGGCCCCATAACAGTATAACTGTCGGATGAAGATAACAACAAAAATTGAGTTTTTATAATTAACGGCGTAGTTGTTACCGTTAACACTGTTGGAATACCCGGTGGTTAAAATACAGTAATATGCGTGGTTGCACAGTAGCACACGGTATTGCACAGTATTATTGAATTATTGATTCTTACGTAAGAAGACACTACTCAATAATTGTTACAGTAGTTACTGTTTAATATTTTATTTTATTGATTCAATAATTGCTGCGTTGATATTTTATATTATTGTTGTTTCAATAATTGTTGCTGCATAATATTTTCCATTATCAGATCAATAATTCATATTATTTGAATAATATTATTAGATAGCATTATTGACAATGTCTAGAAAGTTCTGTCTAAGGAGAGGTTTGGTCATCTAATTGCGCGCCAGTAAGGAGAAATTCTTATTGAAAAGCCCCCTCGTTCTTGGGAACGGTCTGGTTGTCATAAATTTGATTCTGTAATATTATTTGTGAATAATTAATTATTGATTCATATGATAAGGAAATATTTATTTTATGTGGATATAAATGAGGGATATATTTTTGTGGCTAAAAATGAAGGAGTTAATGTTGAGATTTTTATCAGTATTTTTGTCGGAATGGATGTATTAAAAATTAGGGGTTTTGAGATATTTTGCGAGGGTTATAATTTTTAATCCGACCGTTGGATCGTGATAATATTTGGATATGTTATACATATATAAGTTGAGTATATGTCCATAAATTTTGAACCGTTAAAAATGAACGTATGATTTGTTATGAATTTTACGAGATGACTGGTTCAGAAATTGTTGAATTTTCGGAGTTAATCATTTTGGTGGAAAATTCTAGAATTGGTGGGCCCCAATCTTGGTTGGTGAAGAAATATGCTGAGATTTTTATTCAAATGTGGTGGGTGGGAATAGTAGCAGGTAAAGCCATCAGGTTGCAGGTTAAGTCTGCTTCGGCGTGCTAACATTTTCCTATAAATAGAGGGCTAAGTTAGAATTGAAAAACACACCAGAAATAAGTTTTCTCTCTTTCTCTCTCTAGATTATTGAGTGTATTTTGTGAGTATTTAGATACTTGGTGAGTTGCTATTCATCGGTGCAAGTTTCCTTCAGTGTCATATCCGATATCCAGTCAGAAGTGTTGCTCTTTTGAGGTAAGGGATAGTAAGGGATATTAAGGGATGCTATATTCTTCATAATGATGTTATTCTTTAAATATCATTATACTGAGATATTGGTATGAATTTTATTGTGAAATTTCTACCTTTTTGTGTCGAGTTTACTATTCACGAGTTACTATTCACGGGTACTATTCACGATAAAATTAGTTTCTTTTTCTGACCAAATTATAGTTGATTTATGAATATTACTCTTGAAATTAAATCAATATTTTGATCATATTATTTGTATTATCATATATAACATTTTTATAAGCCTGATGTTGAATTTCTCTTTAACTTGAGTGTAAAGATGGGTAAATTATTGGTATGATCGTGACTGTGGAATATCTTTGGCCTGTAGTGCAAAGATGAATTGTTAACTGGTATGATCATGACCATTGAATTTATAATTGAATATCTTTAGCTTAAGTGTAAAGATGAATTGATTAACATGGTTATAACTATTGTTTATATAAATTCTGAAATGATTATATATTTCTTTGAGATATGAATATATTTGGCCTGTAGTGTAAATATGAACTGTTGAGGAATATCTTTGGCCCGTAGTGCAAAGATGAATTATTGATGAATATCTTTGGCCCGTAGTGCAAAGATGACCTGTTGTTGAATATCTTTGGCCTGTAGTGCAAAGATGACTTGTTGATGAATATCTTTGGGCCGTAGTGCAGAGATGAATTTATTAGTATGACTATGAACATGAACTGTGATTTGGTATAACCATGATGTTTGATGTTTCAGGTGATGAAAATTATCTTTGTCCTGGATGAGAAAAAGAATTTAGAACTACAATTACGATTATGAGTTATTCATGTGATTGTGGACATGAATTGTTGATTGATGTTACAGGGATAAAACATTGTTGGTGGACTTTTAACGTGGAGAAGATAATAGACTTTGTAGTCTATTTGACTCTTCTAATGGATTGCTCGTTCCGCTGCAATTATGGTTGAAATTTTTATCATCTACCATATGTTCTAAATCTCTGATTTATTACTGATGAAGACTATTGATAATTTATTTATCTTTAGTCATGATATTCTTTACTGGGCTAGTTGTGCTCACCCTTTTGTTTCACAATTCCTTTCAGGTAATAAGAGTGTAGCTGGGTTGAGCGGGGGTAATAAGGGAATAGAATGGTGGTCATCATTTAGTAGTTATATTTGGTGAAGAAAATAGGGTGAGGCGAACCCAACATTGGAAGGGTGTTTCGTCACTATCATACAAGATGTCTAATGACATACAACCTCGTGTCATCATAAGATAGGGTTGTGCTCATCCACTTGCTGAGTATATCTACGAGCACTACCTATATAATCTTGGTGTTTGTTTGAAGTATAATTCTCAATTAGAAACAGTGGAGATAATGATAAGTCAAGAGAAGACTCACCATTGGGAAGAATATGATAGTAATCTTCTCGTTTTTCTTTGGGGTCTATTGGGTCAACCAAGGATAATTCTGTGGCCATGTGATATCTATCATAACCTAGAAGCATGGCCTCCCATGTACGAAGGTTTCCTTGAGCACTTCCCAAAGATTCTAGTTTCTAAAACAGTTTTTGACTGTACCTTTATGTAAGGTACCTTTGTGAGGTGCTGATACATGATGGTGTCCAATGTCACATTTGGTATATATTTGTATCCAAACTCACAGCATATGTGTTATTGTATTTTGCACGACAATTGTTGTAATAAAGTTGTTGTTATTTTCTGTACCATGTATTTGGCGACTCAGAATAGGTTGGATGGAATGGACCTATTTTAGGGTTGTCACAGAATATGAATATTATGTGATGGTTTATATTTGTTTATTATATAAACAAATAAAGGAAACTAAGGTAATCATAATTATATATTAGGAATGAAGAATTGAATAACTTAAGGGTTATGATACGGGAGAATATTATTACATAAATTATATACTAATTTTAAGAGATTTATTTTATAAATCTCAATTAATTAATTTTATAACCTAATTATAGCAAGTGTAATTGGGTTAAGAAAATAAATGTGCATGAGTAAGGATTTATGTTATAATTGAGGAAATGAAAATCCTAATTAAATAATTAGGAAATGATAGAATTAAAGGTATTGGACTATGTAAATTACATGACCCAAATATGCTAAGTAGAGAGTCCAAAGGATTAAAAGAATGGCCCAAATTTTAGCCCAAGTGGGAGAGGACTTTTTGGACATTTAGTAAATCAAATAAAGCATAAAAGGAAAGCCAAAATTGGGCAATCGAAGGCCACTTGACCGGATAGAAGAGAAGGAAAAAGAGAGAAAGAATGTAATGATTGATTACTTTAGTTGGTGACCAACTCCTCCTATGTGTCATCATTTTAATTTGCCAACACTTCGTTCATTCTTGTAAGCCATCTCTTGGTAAGTAAGAAAGAGAGAGAATAGGTGGGAGCAAGGCCGGATGATTTGTGACACCCACAAATCCGGGTACTTCGATTCCACGGGATTTGGTGTTCACTGTATAAATATCATCTATCTATCTACCCATAAAAATGCAAACCATGCAATAGATAGAAATAAAATCTTCCCTTTAAGGGTTACAACGTCCGAATAATAATACAAATCCCAGGTTAAACTAACCTTAAACATCTGTGTGGAAATATAAACAATAAGTCTTAAACAACATCATTAAATCAAGTCTAAACATAAATACATCATCAATAAAATAACAAGTCTTCATCACTTGCTAACTTTGCCCTTGCCTTTACTAGTGGAAGGTTCATCGGTTCTTTCGTTCTTAACTGCAATGTTATTAATAAGCAAGAGTGAGCACTATTGCCCACAAGTTTAACAATGATATAATAGTATAATAACATGTGAGTGAATCAAAGACATCTGAATAAAAGCTCAACTTTTGAATCAAGAATGAGTAACAAGAATCAAAAGATTTCTGAGGGTCATAAGACCTTGAACTATGTCCTAGGTTATCAAGGATTATACTTGAAACCTTTAACAGTCATAAGACTATGGACCTTTCTTCTCGTACTTAGGGGGATCAACCCTTAGTACCATACTGTACACAATATCTTAACGCTAACGCATAAGTGAATCCCTTTACAGGGTTGTTCATCTCAGTTTGACATTCGAGTCCGCACCAATGGAAGTTTGGTTTGGATAATTCAATAAGGGTTCTGAAATTTAGAACGTTCACCAACTAAGGACTAGTTGAATCAATAAGGTTCACTAGTCTAACAGATTCAACAATAATCATATTCGATTTGAATAATAATCTCAAGAAGTATACAATAGAACGATTATTGTACAACTGAATCATGCTTTGAAAAGATAATCAATCTTTAATATAACATTTGAACTTGAATAATAATAATGATAACTTACTCGAGGTAAATAATAATCTTGAACAATAATGACAAGTAGGGTTAGGAAACTTGCCTCGTGCGTAGATTACACTTTAACTAAGCACGTTCTTTGAATTTAATCCTACATACCATTCACATCCATAATACCAGTTAATTATAACTTAACTAATCATCATAAACTCATTCTCTTTGTCTACTTTGATTATTGACTATACTTGGTTAATTTACCACTTTGTCACATAATTTATACTTCATGAATAACAAGCTAATTATGCATTCATTAATTCGATCCACAAGCAATTATGTTATGGATGTGCTAAGAATTTAATTTAACATCTTATAATATGCCTAACAAATTTTTATAATCATTAGATTAAGTTGCTAACACCTTTCCATACTTGAATGCTAAAAAAAATATTTTCTGGACATTCTGCTAAGTGGCGCTGCGGCGCCACTTTTGTATTGAGTCTTAGCGCTACGGCCTGGTACTTGGTGTTGCGGCGCGGTGGCGCTGCGGCGCGAGAAATGAACTGGAAGTTGGCGCCGCGGCGCGAAACCCCAGACTCTGAATTTCCAGTTTGCGACGAACACAGAATTCAACGAAATCAACACTTTTTAAACACTAATTTCACCAATTTGCACATACCCACATGTTATAATTTATACATAATCATTACCCAACACTTATAGAGTAATTTTAACCCACTAAAACACATAATCACAGAAGTAAAACATAAAATTTTCTACTGTTCTTGATGTTCTTGAAGTTTTGAACATAAATCATAAAAATTGACACTACGGATTCGTTATAACACCGAATCCATTCATTTAAATTTTGGTCTCTTCGTATCAACATTCACAATAATATACAAGTGTAAATTTTACAAAAACATTTATGTTTGGCACACTAAAATTACGTATAAGGGCCATAAGGCCAAAAACCCAAAATCTGTGAATTTTGAAATAACAAGTCATCGTATTATGAAACTTATGATATGGAATCATGCAATATATATATAAAACATGCTATACTTCTCGAATTATTACACATATCCTTATAATAACACCAATTCCCAATTCACAGAGATTAACATAAGTTTTGAAAGCCATTTTTATAAAACTTGAATACGTGAAATAGAAATTTAGGAAGGAGAGATTACCCTGAAAATAAAGTATATATATATATATATATATATATAGACTTAGATTCTTTCTTCAATTACTGATTTCTAACAAATCCTCTGAACTTTCTCTTGAATTCTCTCTGACTCTCAACTTAGCAAATAATGAAGAATACGTATGTTAACTCGACTGAACCTTTATGCACAGAGTTGAGGTCAGTTATTCCATTCATGGTTTAACTGCCCCCAACTCCTCCAAAGGCCACATTTGGCTAGCAAACTAAGTTCAAAGCTCTTTATTTTAATAAAACCTTTTATCATATAGTTTAATTCATGTCACACCCAATTCAAATATCTTATTTAAATTAATTAAATAACATATAATAATCTCTCATAAATTCACGTAATCATATAATTAATTTTCTCATTAATAAATAATGTCAAATTATTAACTCTATAATTAATAATTAAATTAATTAAATAACATCATGCTTAATTAAATATTTCATTTAATTCAATAAGCTCACATAATTACATACTTGAATAATAATTATTCTCTACATTAATTTAATAAATGTAACACATATAATTAAATTAATCTACTACATTTGCATCAAATAATTATTTAATCTAATAATTAAATCATCTAAAAATATTTATTTAATTCAATAAATATTAAAATTAAATTACAAAATTCTCGTTCGTCACATGATTTGTGGAAGAGAAAAGGAGGAGGAATGAGATATTTGTAATATATCTATATCTAATCTATCTTATTTTGTTTCTCTTTAAAATCTTTTATTTTTATACCTAAATGAACTAAATAGAGAGAGAGAGAGAAGAGAGGCAAATTCGGCAGCCTTGACAAGTAGAAGGGAGGGAGTTTGATTTTTATAGCAACACACTTCGTCTCTTACTTAGCAAGAAGGAGAAGGAAATCAAGCTAAGGTATAAAAATCTACCTATAAGCTAGTTATTCCTTTTAGTTAATTTGTTTTGATGAAATAAGAAACTATGTTTCTAAACTCAAAAATCATGAATATACTTATTAATGAGTGTTTCATGTTTAGATATACCTATATTGGGTGTTGTTTTAGTTAGAATCAAAAGTAAAGTGATTTTCTAGTTTATAAACCTTAAAATTTTTTTGTATTTTGGATTTCCACCGTTTTTGATCTACACCTTCTTTTTTATAATCTATCAAAGAGAGGTGCTAGATATATAAGTTAACTACTAAATCCAAGTGGTAGCACTCAAAAATGTTGAGTACACGGTCCGTAGTGACTGATTTAGCAAAAATAGTTTTGTGTCTTTTAAGGAAAAACTGACTGTTTTGGACAGTCAATGGTAGGGGTAGTTTCATCATTTTTCTGACGTTCAAAAATTTTAGAAAATTTTGGGAGGATAATATGATAAGTTTTCTAACATCTCCAAGTGGAATCACTGAAAAAGGAGTTATAGATTTCCGTATGGATTATTTTTAACAAAGTACGAAAAACTTATTTTTCCAAAATTGGTACTACCAAGAACTTTCCAGGGGCTGTTTCGGTAACTTAATTTGTGAGAAAAATTCTGGCCTTTTGAAAAATGAAAATATATGGTATAAAGTACCTACTGTCCAAAAATGAGCTCATTCGGACTTAAAACGACCAAGTTATGGTCATTTCAATTTTTAGGATTTATTGACAAAAATGGCTATAACCGGAGTTCTATAACTCCGATGGCCACAAAATTTAAACTGGAGCGTCACTTTAACATGTATAAGATTGTGTAAAAAGATGGGAATTTTTAGAGTTGAGCATGATATGGCTAATTTCTTAAGCTACGCGCTAAAAATAATTTTTGAAAAATGCCAAAGAGAATTGAAAAATTTTGAAAAAATACTTTTTGTGTATGAAATATATGTATATATGTTTGGACAAAAGATAGAAAAATAATAAGTTGATTTGGTATTTTCGTGAAAAGGATATGGAATCCAGCTTGCTAGATTGAAAGATTTATGAATCCAGCATTTGCTGGATTGAAGGATATTGAATCCAACTTGCTGGATTGAAAGATTTATGAATCCAGGCTTGCTGGATTGAAGGATTATGAATCCAGCTTGCTGGATTGAAGGATTGGTGAATCCAGGTCGTTGGATTTGGAATCCAGTTTGCTGCATTGCAAATCTGGGTTGCGGGATTTGTATTTGACTTATTAGAGGTTAAAGAAGAACTTATAATATATAAGATTAAAATGCTAAATCATAATGTGTATGATATAATGATTAAAGAATTAATAAAGGATGATAATATTACTGATGTGTTAAGTTGTTATCTAATATTTGATTTTTGTAATTAAGTGTTAGATAGTTTATGGATAAAGAAATAGTATTAAGAGCTACCAAGTATGTTATACTAATTGAAAGATCAATGTTATAATTGATAGGTCTTTCATGAGAGATTAAATTAGATAGCTTAGCGGTAATTAGCGGTTCAGGCAAGTTTCCCATAACTCAAACTTGAGTTGAATGTTCAAAGCATGTTAGCGAATAATTATTGTAGATTATTCACGTCTATACTGATTATTGATTCGCACTTAGTGCATGTTGCATATGTTCATCATGTATGAAAGGCTGATCACCTTCATTACCATAAGGTTTTAGTTAAATTGTTCATGGTCATTGTTGACCTTCAAACATTATTGATTCAGTCGTGCAATTATTGAAACTTGATTCATGTTATTTCACAATTATTATATTGTTGAAAACTTGAAAGCTTATTCATTCTTTTCAATTATGATATATCTTCATTGTATTTAAAACTTGCTGGGTAAATTTGTTGCTCACCCTTGCTATATCATGATAAAAATTATGACGCCCCCAAAATATATATACAACACCCATTCTGAGTCGCCAAATACATGGTACAGAAAGCAAAATACAACTTCAATAATACAACTGTCGTGCAAAATACGGCAACACATACTGTGAATTTAAATACAAATATTATCTTCTAGACAATATCCACACTCAAATAAATCCTCATTACAATTATTCAAACACTATTTTACAGAAATAGTGAGAACTGCTAAAACATCTTTCTAGAACCATCACTCCATACCCCAACTAGATCCTGCTATGTTCTCACCTCCTGAGAAGAAAAATGGAACAAAAAGGAAAAGGGTGAGCTCAACTAGCCCAGTAAAGAATATTATGACTAAGATAATATACAACAAATTATCATTAGTATTCAACAGGGAAAAATCTAATAGAATATAATCGACAACAAGTTTTAGATCAACAACTGCAGCGGAAACAGCAAACCATTAGAAGAGTCAAGTAGAGAAAGAATTCTACTATCTTCTAAGATTTAAAAATCTATCATCAATATTTTATCCCTGTAACATCAGTCAATATACCTCTTGAATCAAATATTCATCTTTGCACTACAGGCCAAAGATATTCATTTATAACACCATTCGGTCATGTTCATCTCAACACCTGTTCATCTTTGCACTACAGGCCAAAGATATTCATCAGGTAATCATACATCTTTGCACTACAGACCAAAGATATTCAGTAATATCATCATTTAGGACTGAGGATGATGAAAAATATCTTAAAGAAAACGAATTCGGTGAGACAGAAGGATAAATAGTAGGGATTCGTATAACAGTTTATCTAAGATCAATAATACTTCATAATAATCAATTGTGAAGCAGAAATCAAAAATAAAGATCAAAACATGGAATCAATCAAAGATAGTAACCATAATAGACATCTTGGACAAAAAAGAAAAATTTTATTTTTCGGTGAATAGTGCTGTATACGTGAATAGTAACCCCGACACAAAAAGTTCTAAATTTGATAAAAAGTTCATATCAATATTTCAGCATAATGATGTTGAAGAAAATAATATCATTTAAGAAGAAAATAATATCCCTTACTTCAAAATAACCGTACTTCTGACTGAATATCGGATATGAGGCTGAATAAAACTTGTACTGAATAGCAACTTTCAAAGTATCTAAATACTCACAAAATACACTCAATAATCTAGAGAGAGAAAGAGAGAAACTTATGAATTTTGGTGTGATTTTTAATTCTAACTAAGCACTCTATTTATAGGAAAATGTTAGCACGCCGAAGCAGACTTAACCTGCAACCTGATGGCTTTACCTGCTACTATTCTCACCCACCACATTTGAATAAAAATCTCAGCACATTTCTTCACCAACCAAGAGTGGGGCCTACCAATTCTAGAATTTTCCACCAAAATGATTAACTCCGAAAATTTAACAATTTCTCAACCAGTCATCTCGTAAAATTCATAACAAATCATACGTTCAATTTTAACGGTTCAAAATTTGTGGACATATACTCAACTTATATGTGTATAACATATCCAAATATTACCACGATCCAACGGTCGGATTAAAAATTATAACCCTCGCAAAATATCTCAAAAACCCTAATTTGATTTTCAATACCTCCGTTCCGACAAAAATACAGATAAAACACCTCAACATTAACTCCTTCATTTTTAACCACAAAAATATATCCCTCATTTATATTCACATAAAATAAATATTTCCTTACCATATGAATTAATAATTAATTATTCACAAATAATATTACAGAATCATATTTATGACAACCAGGCCGTTCCCAGGAAAGAGGGGGCTTTTCGATAAGGATTTGTCCTTACTGGCGCACAATTAGATGACTAAACCTCTCCTTAGACAGAACTTTCTAGACATTGCCAATAATGTTATCTAATAATATTATTCAAATAATATGAATTATTGATCTGATAATGGGAAATACTGTGCAGTGACAATTATTGAAACAACAATAATATAAAATATCAATGCAGCAATTATTGAATCAATAAAATAAAATATTGAACAGTAACTACTGTAACAATTATTGAGTAGTGCCTTATTACGTAAGAATCAATAATTAGTGCAATACCGTGTGCTACTGTATTTTAACCACCGGGTATTCCAACAGTGTTAACGGTAACAACTACGCTGCTATTTATAAAAACTTAATTTTTGTCGTTATCTTCATCCAATCGTTTTCCGTTATGGGCCCACAAATAGCTGCGCCGTCGTACGAATATTCTCCGACAGAAAGTATATTCCACGACCACACGAATATTCACCGATCAAAAATGAATATTTTATAACCACTTTCTTATTTAAAATATTTGCGTATTTTACCCATAATTAACCACATTAATCAAATCAACCCTTTCTATTTCAAAATAATAAATAGAGGAAATTTAATTTCATTTATTAATAAGTTGGGGTCTTACAACCTCCCCTCCTTATGAAATTTCGTCCTCGAAATTGACGTACGTACCTGATGTTTCGAAAATGTTAGGATACCTCGCTTTCATTTTTGATTCTAACTCCCAAGTCATTTCTTCAATAGCATGGTTTCTCCACAAAACCTTAACTTATGGTATAACCTTCGCGCATAGGACATGTTCTTTTCTATCCAATATCTTAACAGGTACCTCCTCGTACGTTAAATCTTCGGCTATCTCGTCTGGTTCTAACGCAATAATATGATTCGGGTCGTCCACATATTTACGTAACATCGATACGTGAAAAACGTTATGAACATGCGACATACTTAGCGTTAAGGCGAGTCTATAGGCCACAGTTCCTACTCGATCGAGGATTTCAAATAAATCGAAGGCTTGAGCTTTCTTCTCTTCATCGACTCTTACTTCTAGAATAATACATTCTTGCACCTTCTTCTTTATATTCATCAGCTCCAGGTCTGTAGCTTGAGCAGCTTTAACGTTATCGATTAAAGTCAATTTTACTCGTATACCATCACGTGGGTCCCTAGAGTCATTAACTCTATTTCTATCATTAATAAATTATACAAAATAGGTCTTTGTGTTCAATAATATCGCACTCGTACTCGTGTACAATCTTCTACTCAACGCGTCAGCTACCACGTTCGCTTTTCCAGGATGGTATGGTCGGAACAGGTTCCGAATGAGTCGCCTCTTGAGCTATTGGAAAATCTTCTCGCATTCCTCGCTCCATACGAATTTTGTATCTTTCTGAGTTAGCTAAGTTTAACGGAGTAGCGATTCGAGAAAATCCTTCCAGGAATCTCCGATAGTAACCAGTTAAGCCCAAAAAGCTACGTACTTTGGTCACCGACTTCGGTTGCTCTCAATTGTGATTCATATCCCAATCTTGGATAACACGTCACAATGACACCTATTATTTTATCACCACATAAATATAGAGTCCCTTACGGAGAGTCTGGCTTTGGTGCATTCCACAAAGGAAGTCACCAGATAGAGGCTCGGGTACCAACTTCTATAGTTGGGTTTTTAACTCCTGAAGTTCAATAGGAGCTATTCAATATGAGATTTTAGAAATGGATTTTGTATCGGGTTGAAGATCAATACAAAAATTCAATATCACGCTCTGGGTTAGGCCAGGAAATTCTTCAGGAAATACGTCAGGAAATTCACTAACAACAGAAATATCATTCAAATCTGACGTATTTTTGTTCAAGTCCATGACATGGGCTAAGAAAGCTTGACATCCGTTTCTCAATAAACGAATGGCTTTATGGCTTGGTATGACAGCGATTGATTTTAGTGGTTTGGTTGCTTGAATTCGCATAACAGGTTGGTTAGGAATATGAAAACTAACAACCTTACGAAAACAATCAATTTTGGCATGATGAGTAGTTAACCAATCAATTACTAAAATCACATCAAAAGTAAGTATCTTTAAAGAGATAAGGTCAATAGGTAATGTGATTGTGCCAACTTGGATTAAGCAAGATTTATAAACTGTAGATGTAATGAAAGTTTCTCCTAACGGAGTCTCTACAGATAGGTCAAAGTCTAATTTCTCCGGAGTCAAGTTTAAACGTTGAGCACAAGCAGGAGAGATAAAAGAATGGGTAGAACCGGTATCTAGTAAGGTATAAACTTCGCAAGAATTTATAGTTAACTAACCCGTTATACCTTCGTTCGGGTTCCTCGCGTTTTGGGCAGTCACGACAAACGCTCTTCCAGAAACCGCCGACTTTATTTTGTCCGTTTCCGCCTTTGGTCTCACCGTCCCAACTGAACTTGGTTTTGCTATAGTACAATCTCGAGCTCTATGTCCTTCATTTCCACAATTATAACATACCTTGAACTGTTGTGGGTAGTTTGGACTTCTATGTCCCTCCTCTCCGCATCTGTAACATCTAACTGGCGGTCGTTCTCCTCCCCTAGAATTTGTTCCTGGTGCTGGTGCTGCTGTCGACGTCTTCCTGTCATCGTTAAATCTTCTCTTCTTGAAATTTCCACTTGACTCACCTCTCCTATTATCATGGCCACGATGACCACCCGCGTGGTTACCACTTTTGTCAGTATTTTTCCCTCTTCGCTGGTTCTCATCGCTCCGATGACTGCTGTCACCAGTATGACCCTAGTTGTGGTCCCTCAATTGAACATACTCATTATCTCGCTCTAATAATTGAGCCCTGTTTACAACATCTGAATATAAAGAAAATTTATGAGAGATAAGATATTGTCGAATCTCGGGTTTTAAACCTCTCAGAAACATTCTTGTCATTCGTTCCTCATTCTCGACCAAATGAGATGCAAACCTGGATAACTCTGTAAACTTCGCCTCGTACTGGGACACCGTCATGTTATTTTATTCTAGTCTAATAAACTCTACCTCCTTCATATGACGAATACTTTCAGGAAAGTACTTGTCATTAAATAGTTTCTGAAACGTTTCCCAGGACATGTTGAGTGCGTCAGGCTGGGTACGCTTCACAGACTCCCACCAGTAGTCTGCCTCACCGCGGAACTTAAAGGTGGCGAATGGAACTTTTTGTTTCTCCGTGCATCCCAAGACATAGAATATCTTGGTAATTTGCTTGACCCACGTTTCCGCCATGATCGGATCCGGCTTTCCGTTAAATTCTGGTGGTCCCAACTCCTTGAACTGCTTGGCTGTGACAAACCGCGCGTTGCCATCATTTCCACCCGTATTTTGTACACGAGTCTCCCTCGTCTGATTTTACATGAACTGCAAGAAGCTCCTAAACATTCCATCATTCATCATTTGCCCGGTAACGTTGTTTACAGGAGGAATATTGCCTTCCTGTTGCACGTTCTCCTGGTTTGTGACTAGAGGTTGTTCCACAGTATCATATACTCCATTGTTAACGTTCTCGGCTGCCATTCTCAAATACTGCCATAAAACAATGGTTAATTAAACAAATTAACATATCACATAATTTCCCTATATAATGACCGACCAATAAATAAGTTTAGGTAGGACATACTAGCGAATGATTTACTCGTCTCTCCCCTCCTAGTTCTATTCCCCGATCTCCGCCAGAGACCATATCCCTAAGCTCTGATACCAACTGTGACGCCCCCAAAATAGGTATACAACACCCATTCTGAGTTGTCAAATACATGGTACAGAAAGTAAACTACAACTTCAATGATACAACTGTCGTGCAAAATACGACAACACATACTATGAGTTTAAATACAAATATTGTCTTCTGGACAATATCCACACTCAAATAAATCCTCATTACAATTATTCAAACACTATTTTACAGAAATAGTGAGGATTGCTAAAACATCTTTCTAGAACCATCACTCCATACCCCAACTAGATCCTGCTATGTTCTCACCTCCTGAGAAGAAAAATAGAATAAAAAGGAAAAGGGTGAGCTCAACTAGCCCAGTAAAGAATATTATGACTAAGATAATATACAACAAATTATCATTAGTATTCAACAGGGAAAAAACTGATAGAATATAATCGACAACAAGTTTTAGATCAACAACTGCATCAGAAACAACAAACCATTAGAAGAGTCAAGTAGAGAAAGAACTCTACTATCTTCTAAGATTTAAAAGTCCATCATCAATATTTTATCCCTGTAACATCAATCAATATACCTCTTGAATAAAATATTCATCTTTGCACTACAGGCCAAAGATATTCATTTGTAACACCAGTCGGTTATGTTCATCTCAACACCTGTTCATCTTTACATTACAGGCCAAAGATATTCATCAGGTAATCATACATCTTTGCACTACAGGCCAAAGATATTCAGTAATATCATCATTTAGGACTGAAGATGATGAAAAATATCTTAAAGAAAACGAATTCAGTGAGACAGAAAGACAAATAGTAAGGATTCGTATAACAATTTATCCAAGATCAATAATACTTCATAATAATCAATTGTGAAGCAGAAATCAAAAATAAAGATCAAAACACGGATACAATCAAAGATAGTAACCATAATAGACATCTTGGACAAAAAAGAAAATTTTTATTTTTCGGTGAATAGTGCCGTATTCGTGAATAGTGCCGTATATGTGAATAGTGCCGTATACGTGAATAGTAACCCCGACACAAAAAGTTCCAAATTTGATAAAAAGTTCATATCAATAATTCAGCATAATAATATTGAAGAAAATAATATCATTTAAGAAGAAAATAATATCCCTTACTTCAAAATAACCGTACTTCTGACTGAATATCGGATATGAGACTGAGTGAAACTTGTGCTGAATAGCAACTTTCAAAGTATCTAAATACTCACAAAATACACTCAATAATCTAGAGAGAGACAGAGAGAAAACTTATGAATTCTGGTGTGATTTTCAATTCTAACTTAGCCCTCTATTTATAGGAAAATGTAAGCACGCCGAAGCAGACTTAACCTGCAACCTGATGGCTTTACTTGCTACTATTCTCACCCACCACATTTGAATAAAAATCTCAGCACATTTCTTCACCAACCAAGAGTGGGGCCCACCAATTCTAGAATTTTCCACCAAAATGATTAACTCCGAAAATTTAACAATTTCTCAACCAGTCATCTCGTAAAATTCATAACAAATCATACGTTCAATTTTAACGGTTCAAAATTTGTGGACATATACTCAACTTATATATGTATAACATATCCAAATATTACCACGATCCAACGGTCAGATTAAAAATTATAACCCTCGCAAAATATCTCAAAAACCCTAATTTGATTTTCAATACCTCCGTTCCGACAAAAATACAGATAAAACACCTCAACATTAACTCCTTCATTTTTAACCATAAAAATATATCCCTCATTTATATCCACATAAAATAAATATTTCCTTATCATATGAATTAATAATTAATTATTCACAAATAATATTACAGAATCACATTTATGACAACCAGGCCGTTCCCAGGAAAGAGGGGGCTTTCCAATAAGGATTTCTCCTTACTGACGCACAATTAGATGACCAAACCTCTCCTTAGACAGAACTTTCTAGACATTGCCAATAATATTATCTAATAATATTATTCAAATAGTATGAATTATTGATCTGATAATGGGAAATACTGTGCAGTGACAATTATTGAAACAACAATAATATAAAATATCAATGCAGCAATTATTGAATCAATTAAATAAAATATTGAACAGTAACTACTGTAACAATTATTGAGTAGTGCCTTCTTACGTAAGAATCAATAATTGGTGCAATACCGTGTGCTACTGTATTTTAACCACCGGGTATTCCAACAGTATTAACGGTAACAACTACGCCGTTATTTATAAACAACTCATACTTGTCGTTTTCTTTATCCAATCGCTTTTCGTTATGGGGCCCACAAAAGGCTACGCTGTCGTACGAATATTTCCCGATAGGAAGAATATTCCACGACCAAACGAATATTCACCGACCAAAAATGAATATTTTATAACCACTTTCTTATTTGAAATATTTGCGCATTTTACCCATAACTAACCACATTAATCGAATCAACCCTTTCTATTTCAAAATAATAAATAGAGGAAATTTAATTTCATTTATTAATAAGTTGGGGTCTTACAACCTCCCCTCCTTATGAAATTTCGTCCTCAAAATTGACGAACGTACCTGGTGTTTCGAAAAGGTGAGGATACCTCGCTTTCATTTTTGATTCCAACTCCCAAGTCATTTCTTCAGTAGCATGGTTTCTCCACAAAACCTTAACTTATGGTATAACCTTCGTGCATAGAACATGTTCTTTTCTATCCAATATCTTAACAGGTACCTCCTCGTACATTAAATCCTCGGCTATCTCGTCTGGTTCTAACGTAATAATATGATTCGGGTCGTCCACTTATTTACATAACATCGATACGTGAAAAATGTTATGAACACGCGACATAATTAGCGTTAAGGCGAGTCTATAGGCCACAGTTCCTACTCGATCGAGGATTTCAAATAAATCGAAGGCTTGAGCTTTCTTCTCTTCATCGACTCTTACTTCTAGAATAACACATTCTTGCAGCTTCTTCTTTATATTCATCAGCTCCAGGTCTATAGCTTGAGCAGCTTTAATGTTATCGATTAAAGTCGATTTTACTCGTATATCATCACGTGGGTACCTAGAGTCATTAACTCTATTTCTATCATTTATAAATTATACAAAATAAGTATTTGTGTTCAACAATATCGCACTCGTACTTGTGTACAATCTTCTACTCAACGCGTCAGCTACCACGTTCGCTTTTCCAGGATGGTATGGTCGGAACAGGTTCCGAATGAGTCGCCTCTTGAGCTATTGGAAAATCTTCTCGCATTCCTCGCTCCATACGAATTTTGTATCTTTCTGAGTTAGCTAAGTTTAACGGAGTAGCGATTCGAGAAAATCCTTCCACGAATCTCCGATAGTAACCAGCTAAGCCCGGAAAGCTACGTATTTTGGTCACCGACTTCGGTTGCTCTCAATTGTGATTCATATCCCAATCTTGGATAGCACGTCACAATGGCACCTATTGTTTTACCACCACACAAATATAGAGTCCCTTACGGAGAGTCTGGCTTTGGTGCATTCCACAAAGGAAGTCACCAGATAGAGGCTCGGGTACCAACTTCTATAGTTGGGTTTTTAACTCCTGAAGTTCAATAGGAGCTATTCAATATGAGATTTTAGAAATGAGTTTTGTATCGGGTTGAAGATCAATACAAAAATTCAATATCACGCTCTGGGTTAGGCTAGGAAATTTTTTAGAAAATACGTCAAGAAATTCACTAACAACAAAAATATCATTCAAATTTGACGTATTTTTGTTCAAGTCCATGACATGGGCTAAGAAAGCTTGACATCCGTTTTTCAATAAACGAATGGCTTTATGGCTTGGTATGACATCGATTGATTTTAGTGGTTTGGTTGCTTGAATTCGCTTAACAGGTTGGTTAGGAATATGAAAACTAACAACCTTAAGAAAATAATCAATTTTGGCATGATGAGTAGTTAACCAATCAATTACTAAAATCACATCAAAAGCAAGTATCTTTAAAGAGATAAGGTCAATAGGTAATGTGATTGTGCCAACTTGGATTAAGCAAGATTTATAAACTGTAGATGTAATGAAAGTTTCTCCTAACGGAGTCTCTACAGATAGGTCAAAGTCTAATTTCTCCGGAGTCAAGTTTAAACGTTGAGCACAAGCAGGAGAGATAAAAGAATGGGTAGAACGGGTATCTAGTAAGGTATAAACTGTACAAGAATTTATAATTAACTAACCCGTTATACATTCGTTCGGGTTCCTCGCGTTTTGGGCAGTCACAACAAACGCTCTTCCAGAAACCGCCGACTTTATTTTGTCCGTATCCGCCTTTGGTGTCACCGTCCCAGCTGGACTTGGTTTTACTATAGTACAATCTCGAGCGATATGTCCTTCCTTTCCACAATTATAACATACCTTGAACTGTTATGGGCAGTTTGGACTTATATGTCCCTCCTCTTCGCATCTGTAACATCTAACTGGCGGTCATTCTCCTCCCTTAGAATTTGTTCCTGGTGCTGGTGCTGCTGTTGACGTCTTCCTGTCATCGTTAAATCTTCTCTTCTTGAAATTTTCACTTGACTCACCTCTCCTATTATCATGGTCACGATGACCACCCGAGTGGTTACCACTTTTGTCTGTATTTTTCCCTTCTCGCTGGTTCTCATCGCTCCGATGACTACTGTCACCAGTATGACCCCGGTTGTGGTCCCTTGATTGAACATACTCATTATCTCGCTCTAATAATTGAGCCCTGTTTACAACATCTGAATATAAAGAAAATTTATGAGAGATAAGATATTGTCGAATCTCGAGTTTCAAACCTCTCAGAAACATCCTTGTCATTCGTTCCTCATTCTTGACCAAATGAGGTGCAAACTTGGATAACTCTGTAAACTTCGCCTCGTACTGGGATACCGTCATATTGTTTTGTTCTAGTCTAATAAATTCTACCTCCTTCATATGACGAATACTTTCAGGAAAGTACTTGTCATTAAACAGTTTCTGAAACGTTTCTCAGGACATGTTGAGTGCGTCAAGCTGGGTACGCTTCACAGACTCCCACCAGTAGTCTGTCTCACCGCGGAACATAAAGGTAGCAAATGGAATCTTCTATTCCTCCGTGCATCCCAGGACATCGAATATCTTGGTAAATTGCTTGACCCACGTTTTCGCCATGATCGGATTCGGCTTTCCCCTAAATTCAGGTGGTCCCAATTCTTTAAACTGCTTGGCTGTGACAAATCGCGCATTGTTATCATTTTCACCCGTATTCTGCACACGAGTCTCCCTCGTCTGATTTTGCATGAATTGCAAAAAACTCCTAAATATTCCATCATTCATCGTTTGCTCGGTAACGTTGTTTATAGGAGGAATATTGCCTTCCTGTTGCACGTTCCCCTGGGTGGTGATCAAAGGTGTCTCCACGGTCTGATTTACTCCATTATTAACGTTCTCAGCTGCCATTCTTAAATACTTCCATAAAACAAGGGTTAATTGACATGTCACATATTATCTCTATATCTGACCGACCAAATAATTACCAAATAAACTTATTCAGGTCATACTAGCGAAGGAATTCTCCGTCTCTCCCCTCCTAGTTCTTGTCTCACATCTCAGCCAGGGATCATATTCCTAAGCTCTGATACCAACTGTTATGCCCCCAAAATAGGTATACAACACCCATTCTGAGTCGCCAAATACATAGTACAAAAAGCAAACTACAACTTCAATAATACAATTGTCGTGCAAAATACGACAACACATACTGTGAGTTTAAATACAAATATTGTCTTCTAGACAATATCCACACTCAAATAAATCTTCATTATAATTATTCAAACACTATTTTACAGAAATAGTGAGGACTGCTAAAACATCTTTCTAGTACCATCACTCCATACCCCGACTAGATCCTGCTATGTTCTCACCCTCTGAGAAGAAAAATGGAACAAAAAGGAAAAGGGTGAGCTTAACTAGCCTAGTAAAGAATATTATGACTAAGATAATATACAACAAATTATCATTAGTATTCAACAGGGAAAAATCTGATAGAATATAATCGACAACAAGTTTTAGATCAACAACTGCAGCGGAAACAGCAAACTATTAAAAGAGTCAAGTAGAGAAAGAATTCTACTATCTTCTAAGATTTAAAAGTCCATCATCAATATTTTATCCCTCTAACATCAATTAATATACATCTTGAATCAAATATTCATCTTTGCACTACAGGCCAAAGATATTCATTTGTAACACCAGTCGGTCATGTTCATCTCAACACCTGTTCATCTTTGCACTACAGGCCAAAGATATTTATCAGGTAATCATACATCTTTGCACTACATGCCAAAGATATTCAGTAATATCATCATTTAGGACTGATGATGATGAAAAATATCTTAAAGAAAATGAATCCAGTGAGACAGAAGGACAAATAGTAGGGATTCATATAACAGTTTATCCAAGATCAATAATACTTCATAATAATCAACTGTGAAGCAGAAATCAAAAATAAAGATCAAAACATGGATACAATCAAAGATAGTAACCATAATAGACATCTTGGACAATTTTTTTTTATTTTTCGGTGAATAGTGCCGTATTCGTGAATAGTTCCGTATACGTGAATAGTAACCCCAACACAAAAAGTTTCAAATTTGATAAAAACGTTCACCAATATTTCGACATAATGATATTGAAGAAAATAATATCATTTAAGAAGAAAATAACATCCCTTACTTCAAAATAACCGTACTTCTGACTGAATATCAGATATGAGGCTGAATGAAACTTGTGCTAAATAGCAACTTTCAAAGTATCTAAATACTCACAAAATACACTCAATAATCTAGAGAGAGAAAGAGAGAAAACTTATGAATTCTGGTGTGATTTTCAATTCTAACTTAGCCCTCTATTTATAGAAAAATGTTAGCACGCCGAAGCAGACTTAACCTGCAACCTGATGGCTTTACCTGCTACTATTCTCACCCACCACATTTGAATAAAAATCTCAGCACATTTCTTCACCAACCAAGAGTGGGGCCCACCAATTCTAGAATTTTCCACTAAAATGATTAACTCCGAAAATTCAACAATTTTTGAACCAGTCATCTCGTAAAATTCATAACAAATCATACGTTCATTTTTAACGGTTCAAAATTTGTGGACATATACTCGACTTATATATGTATAACATATCCAAATATTAACACGATCTAACGGTCGGATTTAAAATTATAACCCTCGCAAAATATCTCAAAAACCCTAATTTGATTTTCAATACCTCCGTTCCGACAAAAATACAGATAAAACATCTCAACATTAACTCCTTCATTTTTAACCACAAAAATATATCCATCATTTATATCCACATAAAATAAATATTTCCTTATCATATGAATTAATAATTAATTATTCACAAATAATATTACAGAATCACATTTATGACAACCAGGCCGTTTCCAGGAAAGAGGGGGCTTTCCAATAAGGATTTCTCCTTACTGACGCGCAATTAGATGACCAAACCTCTCCTTAGACAGAACTTTCTAGACATTGCCAATAATGTTATCTTATAATATTATTCAAATAATATGAATTATTGATCTGATAATGGGAAATACTGTGCAGTGACAATTATTGAAACAACAATAATATAAAATATCAATGAAGCAATTGTTGAATTAATAAAATAAAATATTGAACAGTAACTACTGCAACAATTATTGAGTAGTGCCTTCTTACGTAAGAATCAATAATTGGTGCAATATAGTATTTTAACCACCGGGTATCCTAACAGTGTAAACGGTAACAACTACGCTATTATTTATAAAAACTCAATTTTTGTCGTTATCTTCATCCAATCGTTTTCCGTAATGGGGCCCACAAATAGCTGCGCCGTCGTACGAATATTCCCCGACAGAAAGAATATTCCACGACTACACGAATATTCACCGACCAAAAATGAATATTTTATAACCACTTTCTTATTTGAAATATTTGCGCATTTTACCCATAACTAACCACATTAATCAAATCAACTGTAAGACCCCAACTTATTACAAATAAAATTAAATTTTCTTTATTTATTATTTTGAAATAGTAAGGGTTAAATTGATTAATGAGGTTAGTTATGGGTAAAATGCGCAAATATTTCAAATAAGCAGGTGGTTATAAAATATTCATTGTTGTCGGGGAATATTCGTTTGGTCGTGGAATATTCTTCCTGTCGGGGAATATTCGTACGACGGCGCAGTCTTTTGTGGGCACCATAATGGAAAGCGATTTGATAAAGAAAACGACAAGTATGAGTTGTTTATAAATAACGGCGTAGTTGTTACCGTTAATACTGTTGGAATACCCGGTGGTTAAAATACAGTAATACGCGTTGTTGCATAGTAGCACACGGTATTGCACCAATTATTGATTCTTACGTAAGAAGGCACTACTCAATAATTGTTACAGTAATTACTATTCAATATTTTATTTTATTGATTCAATAATTGCTACGTTGATATTTTATATTACTGTTGTTTCAATAATTGTCACTATGCAATATTTTTCATTATCGGAGCAATAATTCATATTATCTTAATAATATTATTAGATAACATTGTTAGAAATATCTAGAAAGTTCTGTCTAAGGAGAGGTTTGGTCACCTAATTGCACGCCAGTAAGGAAAAATCCTTATTGGAAAGCCCCCTCTTTCCTGGGAATGGCCTGGTTGCCAGTACTGTGATTCTGTAATATTATTTATGAATAATTAATTATTGATTTATATAATGAGAAAAATATTGATTTTATGTGGATATAGATGGATAAAATTTTTAAATGTGACAATTGTTAAAAATTAATATTTTATCTTTTTTTGATAAAATAATTCATTTAAATATATTATTTTAATAATATATTAATGGTGATATTTTTACAATTAATGTGGGATATATGAGTATATGAGGAGAAAGAGTATTTTTGTTGCATTAAATGATTAAAACATATTTTGTGTGTCGGTGGACCCATTTCTTGACTGAAATATGAGTATAGCATATAAAATCGTCAGTTTGTGGATTTTGGTCAATTTCTGTTTAGAATTTGGAAAAACTTTCTTCTGCAAAGTTGTAGAGAATTGAATTTCCTATAAAAAGTTGCGAGAATTGAATTTTCTATTTATTGTGAATTATTGAAGTTTCGGTATATCGGGTGTGAATTGATTTTTGGAGTTTAAATAAATTTTGTTAAAAAAATGTTTTTTGTACTTTGGTGGCCCTCACTTGCACATGTTAATGGCTGGATTCAAATATCTAGAGGTGGGCTTGAATATTTTGTAATTATATTATTATTATATTTAATTTTCTGCTTTGGTGTTCTAAGCATTTTCCTATAAATAGGGTGCTTAGGTTAGAATTGAAAACCACACCAGAAACTACAGATTTCTCCCTTTATAATATCGAGCGTATTTTGTGAGTATTTTAGTACTTTGAGTATTGCTATACGGTGCAAGTTCTTTCAGCACTATATCAAGTATTCAAGTCAGAAGTACTATTCTTTCTAAGGTAAGGGATGTTATTTTATTCGAAAATGATATTATTTCTTCAATATCATTATGCCGAAATAATGGTTGGAAATTTTTATCAAATTTGGAACTTTTCATGTCGGGGTTACTATTCACGAGTTACTATTCACGAGTTACTATTCACCGAAAAATGAAATTTTCTTCTTTTCGTCCAAAATATCTATTCTGGATGCTAGCTTTGATTGTATCCATATTTTGATCATTCTTGAATTTTACTTCACTATGATTATTTATAAGGTATTTTTGGACATGGATAAATCGAAATACGAATCCTTAATATTTGTTATTTTGTTTCACTGGATTCGTTTCCTTTAAAATATTTTTCATCATCCTCAGTCCTAAGTGATGATATAACTGAATATCTTTGGCCTGTAGTGCAAAGATGAATGATTTCTGATGAATATCTTTGGCCCGTAGTGCAAAGATGAACAGGTATTGAGATGAGCATGACCAACTGATAAATATCTTTGGCTTGTAGTGCAAAGATGAATATTGATTGATGTTATAGAGATAAAATATTGATGATGGACTTTTAAATTCATAGATAATAGTAGATTTCATTATCTACGTAACTCTTCTATGAATTATTATTTTTCGCTGCGAATATTGATTTAAAACTTGTTGTCTATTGTATTCTATTAGATTTTTCCCTGTTGAAGGCTAACGATAATTTGTTCTGTATTATCTTAGTCATAATATTCTTTACTGGGCTAGTTGAGCTCACCCTTTTCCTTCATGTTTCATTTTTCTTCTCAGGAGGCGAGAATGTAGCGAGTACTAGTCGGGGTGTGGAATGATGGTTCTAGAAGTGGTTTTAGTAGTCCTCACTATTCTGTAAAATAGTGTATTAATAATTGTAATGAGGACTTATTTGAGTGTGGATATTGTCTAAATGACAATATTTGTATTTAAACTCACAGTTTAAGTGTTGTCGTATTTTGCACGACAATTGTTTTAATAAAGTTGTAGTTATTTCTGTACCGTGTATTTTGGTGACTCAGAATGGGTTGTGGATTGGACCTATTTTGGGGGCGTCACAGTTGGTATCAGAGCTATAAGAAAAGAGTCCCGAGCCTCTCGCTGGTGACTTCCTGTTGATGGGGGATGCACCGAAGCCAGACTCTCCGTAGGGGACGTCGTTCTGCGGTGGCAAACTGATAGGTACCAATGTGAGGTGCTGTCCATTGATGGGACATTTGTCACAGTTGGTATCAGAGCTTAGGGATATGATCTCTGGCGGAGATCGGGGAATAGAACTAGGAGGGGAGAGACGAGTAAATCTTTCGCTAGTGTGTCCTACCTAAGCTTATCTGTTGGTCGGTCATAATATAGGGATATTATGTGATTTGTTAAATTAACCCTTGTTTTATGGCAGTATTTGAGAATGTCGACTGAGAATGTTAACAGTGGAGTAAATAAAACCGTGGAGACGCCTGTACTCAACAACGAGGAGAACGTTAAATAGGCTGGCAATGTTCCTCCTGTGAACAACACCAATGAGCAGATGATGAACGATGGGATGTTTAGAAGCTTTTTGCAATTCATGCAAAACCAGAAGAGGGAGACTCGTGTTCAAAATACAGGAGGAAATGATAGCAATTCACGGTTTGTCACAGCCAAGCAGTTCAAAGAATTGGGACCACCAGAATTTAAGGGAAAGCCGGATCTGAACATGGCGAAAACGTGGGTCAAGCAAATTACCAAGATATTCGATGTCTTGGGATGCACAGAGGAACAGAAGGTTCCATTCGCCACCTTAATGTTCTGTGGTGAGGCAGACTACTGGTGGGAGTCTGTGAAACGGACCCAGCCTGCCGCACTCAGTATGTCTTGGGAAACATTTCAGAAACTATTCAATGAAAAATACTTTCCTGAAAGTATTCGCCATATGAAGGAGGTTGAGTTTATTAGACTGGAGCAGAATAACATGACGGTGTCCCAGTACGAGGCAAAATTTGTAGAGTCGTCCAGTTTTGCACCTCATTTGGTGGAGAATGAGGAACGTATGACGCGGATGTTTCTGAGAGGTTTAAAACCCGAGATTCGGCAATATCTTATCTCTCATAAATTTTTTTTATATTTAGATGTTGTCAACATGGCTCAATTATTAGAGCGAGATAACGAGTATGGTCAATCGAGGGATCACAACCAAAATCATACCGGTGACAGCAGTCATCAGAACAACGATAACCAGCAGAGAAAGAAAAATACGGATAAGAACGGCAACCACTCTGGTGGTAATCGTGGCCATGAAAATAGAAGAAGCTAGTCGGGAGGAGATTTTAAAAAGAGGAGATTCAACAATGACAATGTGAAGACGTCAGCACCAGCAGCAACTGGTTCCAAGGGAAGAGAGCGACCACCGGTCATATGCTATAAGTGCGAAAAAGAAGGACATATCAGCCCAAACTGCCCACAACTGTTTAAGGTATGTTATAACTGTGGAAATGAAGGACATATCCCTCGAGATTGTACTATAGCGAAACCAAGTCCAACGGGGGTGGTGACTCAAAAAGTTGCCCTAGAAAAGTCAAAATCAGCGGTTCCTGGAAGAGCGTTTTTCGTGACTGGTCAAAATACAAGGAACCCGAATGAAGTTAGCACGGGTTAGTTAATTATAAATTTTTGCGAAGTCTATACCTTATTAGATACCGGTTCTACCCATTCATTTATCTCTCTTGCTTATACTCAACGTTTAAACTTGACTCCGGAGAAAATTAGACTTTGACTTATCTGTTGAAACTCCGTTAGGAGAAACTTTCGTTACATCCACTATTTATAAATCTTATTTGATCCAAGTTGGCACCATCACATTACCTGTTGACCTTATCTCTTTAAAGATACTTGCTTTTGATGTGATTTTAGGAATTGATTGGTTAACTACTTATCATGCCAAAATTGATTGTTTTCGTAAGGTTGTTAGTTTTCATATTCCTAAGCAACCTGTTATTCGAATTCAAGCAACCAAACCATTGAAGTCAAACTCTTTCATATCAAGCCGTAAAGTCATTCGTTTATTGAAAAATGGATGTCAAGCTTTCTTAGCCATGTCATAGACTTGAACAAAAATACGTCAAATTTGAATGATATTTCTGTTGTTAGTAAAATTTTTGACGTATTTCCTGAAGAATTTCTTGGCTTACTCCCAGAGTGTGATATTGAATTTTGTATCGACTTTGAACCCGGTACAAAACCTATTTCTAAAATCTCATATCGAATGGCTCCTATTGAACTTCAGGAGTTAAAAACCCAACTATAGAAGTTGATAACCGAGCCTCTATCTGGTGACCTCCTTTGTGGAATGCATTGAAGCCAGACTTTCCTTAGGGGACGCCATATTCGTATGGTAGTAAACTGATAGGTGCCATTGTGACGTGATATCCAAGATTGGGATATGAGTCACAGTTGAGAGCAACCTAAGTCAGTAATCGAAATACGTAGCTTTCTGGTTATTATCGGAGATTCGTAAAAGGATTTTCTCGAATCGCTACTCCATTAACTCAGCTGACTCAAAAAGATACAAACTTCGAATGGACCGAGGAATGCGAGAAGAGCTTCCAAGAATTTAACATGCGACACCGACGTTGGCTCGAGCTGTTGAAAGATTTCGATCATACCATCCAATACCATCCTAGAAAAGCAAACGTGGTAGCTGACACATTGAGTAGAAGATCATATGCAGGAACGAGTGCGATGATGTCAAGTATACACGTAGAATCAACTTTAATCGATAAAGTTAAAGTTACTCAAGCCACAGACCCGGAGCTGATGCGTATGAAGAAGAAAGTGCAAGAAGGTGTTATTCCAAAAGCAAGAATCGATGAAGAACGAATACTTCGAGTCCACTCCAGACTTTGTGTTCCTAACGATCCTGATTTGAAGTACAAGATCATAATGGAGGCACACAATACACCATTTGCAATCCATCCTAGAAGTACCAAGATGTATCATGATCTTTGACATACATTTTGGTGGAACAATATAAAGAGAGAGATTGCAAAGTTTATTTCGAGGAGTTTAACTTGTCAACGTGTAAAGGCGGAGCATCAAGTGCCATTGCAACCACTTGAGATTCTGAAATGGAAGTGGGAACACATTACCATGGATTTCGTTATGGGTATTCCCACGGTTTCTCAAGGCATAAATGTTATTTGAGTTATTGTTGATAGATTAACCAAGTCTGCTCATTTCTTGCCGATATGGGAGACTTATTCCCTTGAACGTCTTGCTAGTATGTACGTGAATGAGATTGTGAGGTTGCATGGTATGCCAGTATCCATAGTTTCGGATCGTGACCCAAGATTCACTTCAAGATTTTGGGTTAGCTTGTAAAAAGCTATAGGCCGAAATATTGGTTAAATTTTTTTATCAAATTTGGAACTTTTCATGTCGGGGTTACTATTCATGAGTTACTATTCACGAGTTACTATTCACGAGTTACTATTCACCGAAAAATAAAATTTTCTTCTTTTCGTCAAAAATATCTATTCTGGATACTAGCTTTGATTGTATTCATGTTTTGACCATTCTTGAATTTTACTTCACTATGATTATTTATAAGGTATTTTTGGACATGGATAAATAGAAATACGAATCCTTAATATTTGTTATTTTGTTTCACTGGATTCGTTTCCTTTAAAATATTTTTCATCATCCTCAGTCCTAAGTGATGATATAACTGAATATCTTTGGCCTGTAGTGCAAAGATGAATGATTTCTGATGAATATCTTTGGCCCGTAGTGCAAAGATGAACATGTGTTGAGATGAGCATGACCAACTGATGAATACCTTTGGCTTGTAGTGCAAAGATGAATATTGATTGATGTTAGAGGGATAAAATATTGATGATGGACTTTTAAATTCATAGATAATAGTAGATTTCATTATCTACGTAACTCTTCTATGAATTATTATTTTTCGCTGCGAATATTGATTTAAAACTTGTTGTCTATTGTATTCTATTAGATTTTTCCCTGTTGAAGGCTAACGATAATTTGATCTGTATTATCTTAGTCATAATATTCTTTACTGGGCTAGTTGAGCTCACCCTTTTCCTTCTTGTTTCATTTTTTATTCTCAGGAGGCGAGAATGTAGCGAGTACTAGTCGGGGTGTGGAATGATAGTTCTAGAAGTGGTTCTAGTAGTCCTCACTATTCTGTAAAATAGTGTATTAATAATTGTAATGAGGACTTATTTGAGTGTGAATATTGTCTAGATGACAATATTTGTATTTAAACTCACAGTTTAAGTGTTGTCGTATTTTGCACTACAATTGTTTTAATAAAGTTGTAGTTGTTTCTGTACCATGTATTTTGGCGACTCAGAATGGGTTGTGGATTGGACCTATTTTGGGGGCGTCACATCAACCCTTTCTATTTCAAAATAATAAATAGAGAAAATTTAATTTCATTTATTAATAAGTTGGGGTCTTACAAATTAAGCATGTGACTTGTGGATTAAGTGATTAAGGGCGATTAAATTATGGGTTCTTTACATAAATATAAAACAATTAGAAAGTAATTACACCATTAGTGCATCAACAAAATAATTATAAAAAGAGTGTAATTAGGACCCATATTACAAAAATAGTACAATTCACATTAATAAGGAAACCTAAAATCAATGAGAAATAATTGCCATAATTAATAATTCAAATTCAAATATTTGAGATCTAACAACAAAGATAAATTCAAATTCAAATCATCATCTCCCTCACATACACTTTGAAATAATAGTTAACAAATAAGTAAATAAGTAAATAAAATATATGTAAATGTAAATTGGACTCTTTTTCAGTTTTTACTTTTTTAGTTCTCTCTTCCCGCCGGGTTCTCTTCCGCTACTCCGCCGCTACACCGCCGCTACACCGCCGTGAATATCCATTGTCCAAAATGCCAATGAGAAGAAGAAGAAGATTCGCCCTATAAAAAGTTTAAAAATAAATAGATATAACTTTTACTATTCTAAAATTTTTTTTATGACTATTTTGTTACTCATAAATACTAAAATAGTTACCTTTGTATGAATGGTTGGCTACCAACTGCATCACATTCAAACGAAATTGGTAAGTTAATTAAACTGAATTGGTTACCTTGGTCTGAAGGTTTGGCTACCAACTGCACTATGAAAAAACTGCAGGTGTGGATTTGAATTGGTTACCTTCAGATCACAGTTTGCTTACCTTGATCTGAAGGTTTGGTTACCAACTGCACTAAGAAAAAACTGAAAGTGTGGAGGTTGATTGGTTCCTTTGATATGACAGCTTGGTTACCTTGGTATGAAGGTTTGGTTACTATCATCCAGTATTTGAAGGAACACATTGAACACGTCAGAATAGGCTTTCTCAATCTCATCAAACAAAATAATTGCATATGGCCTCCTGCGAATAGTTTCTGTCAACTGACCTCCTTCATCATACCCAACAATACCAACATATTATCACCATGATGATCCAGTAACACCAAACCATTACATGAACCAAAAACACAAGCATCTCGATATTTCTTCACTAGAAAACATAACCTCTCAATTTCACAAGAATCAGATTCATAATCAATCGAGCAAAAAGAATAAGAACTAATCGAAATAAAAAGTTTTTTCTTTATCTCTTCCTCCCAACTCCTTTGCCGATCATGTTTTTCGGATTTTCTGGCCCCATGGCAGCAGAGATCAAAAGCTTGTTACGGATATCAAAAGCTTGCCGATCAAAAGCTTGTTAGGGATATATATATATATATATATATATATATATATATATATATATATATATATATATATATATATATATATATATATAGAAAGAATACGTTGAATGAAGAAGAAGGGTGATGACTAACTAATGCAGTTGTTCTAGATGAGGAGAGAGAGAAGAAACCATAGGGATAACTAATCCCTAAATTAAGGAATCCTAATTGCATCTTAATTCCCTAAATTAAGGAATCTTAATTGCACTAATATTGTAAATAAATATGAAATTATATTAATTGTGTAAATATTTTATGAGTACACTATTGTTGTAATTATTTTCAAAAATATAATAGAATATATAATTCATCCTTAAATTATTAATCTACCCTAATATATTATGTGTGGGACAAGTATTATAATGACCCAATTAAATTTTGGGTGAAAGGCTAAATTTATTTTGTTAGTAAGCAAAATAATAAAAATAAAAGCCCAATAGAATTTAATTAATAAGTGACCTAATTTTTTGACCCACTTAAGGAGGGACTATTTAGTTATTTGTTAAATAAATTAACAATTAAAATAAAATAAGAGTTGGATGATATTAAGGCCACTTGTGCCGAAATTGTGAAGTAAAAAAAAAAAGAATCGGCTTTAAGAGATATGAAGAAGAAGAAGAAGAAGAGGAAGAGGAAGAAGAAATATAAAAAGGTATAAAAACTATTTTTTTCCCTCTAAGCTTTCTTCCTTTATTTTTTTTTGTAATTTGATGAAAGTGGATTTTTGATTTGGAAGTTCAAACTCCTATAATCTATGTGTTTTTTCATGAATTCAAGTATGGATGTACCCATATTGGGTGTTGCTTTGGTCGGGATCCAAAAGGAAAAGAAAAATAAATTTTTAGTTTTGAAACCCTAACTTTTATATAATTTAAAAATCCACCGTTTTAAATCTATAACTCCTTTTTACAATCCGTCGAAAAGAGGTGTTAGATATATGTGTTGTAAACCCAAGTGGTAGAACTCAAAAATCATGTTTCTTAAAGTTGTGGTGTGGATTTTGGTAAAAACTGTCTCATTTTTTTGGTACTGTTTTGGATCAGTCTAAAACGGGGGTAATTTTGTCCACTTTTTTTGCTTTAAAAATTTTGGAAAAATTTGGAGTGGTAATATCTGAAGTTATGAAGGTTTTGTAAAAATTTGAGAATATTTAACCATACGATTTGAGAGATTTAGATTTTACGGTGAATGACTACTTTTATGAAGCCATCCGAATAACTCTCTGTGTATAAGTCCAAAAATTACAAAATTTTTACTGGAAGTACATGTGTATAACAGGAACATACTGTACAAATTTCAGATTTTTTGGAGGTAATCTCGATTTATGAAAAATCATAGAATATTTGGCTATTATGGACTATTTAAATATAGTAAATGAATTTTAAAAATTCTGGGAAAAATATATGTTCAATATGGAACTATATTCTGTCAAATCTCAGAAAAAAAATATTTTTGGGACTGATTTGGTATTTTTCATCTAAATGATGATAAATGGATTTAATTAAATGTATGATGTCCAAAAATATGAAAAATACGATTTATGACTTGAGACCCTTAAGCATGATTTATGTCGATTTGTGACGAAGGTTTTGGGCCGGGTTTGAAGTGTTATGAAGTTTATGGCATTTTAGAATGCTTAAACAAGTTAATTAATAAAAGGAAAACAATTGAAATAGATTGTTTATTAATGTGATTAATGACTTAAATTATTTTTATATGACTAATAATATTGGATTAAGATATTATTAGTAGTATTTGACTGGAATGTTATTAAAAGGTTAATAACCTTGGCGTAAAATATTATTATATAATTAATAATATTCGACGGGAGATTAAAATAAGAGATTTATGTTATTTTTCAATATAATTGTTGATTTGATATTTTCGTGAAAAGGATATGGAATCCAGCTTGCTGGATTAAAGGATTGATGAATCTAGGATTTGCTAGATTGAAGGATATTGAATCCAGCTAGCTAGATTGAAAGATTTAAAAATTCAGGCTTGGTGGATTAAAGGATTTAGAATCCAGCTTGCTAGATTGAATGATTTATGAATCTAGGCTTGCTGGATTGAGAATCTGTCGAATCCAGGTCGCTGGATTTGGAATCTAGTTTGCTGAATTGTAATCTGGGTTGCTGGACTGATATGTTTAAATAATCCAAATTATAATATTAGTATTTGGCCTACTAGATTATAGAAAAGAACTTATAAGATGAAAAATTAAGTGTTAAATCATAATGTATATGATATAGTGATTAAAGAATTATTAAAGAACAATAATAATATTGATATGTTAAGATGTTATCTAATATTTGATTTTTGTAATTAAGTGTTAGATAATTTATAGATAAAGAAATAGTATTATGAGCTAATAGGTATGATATATTGACTGAAAGATTAATCTTATAATTGATAGGTCTTTCATAAGAGATTACATTAGATTGCTTAGTGGTAATCTGCAGTACAGACAAGTTTTCCTAACTCAAACTTGAGTTGTATGTTCAAAGCATGTTAGTGAATAATTGTTGTTGATTATTTACGTCTATACTGATTATTGATTCGCACTTAGTGCATGTTGCATATGTTCATCAGGTATGAAAGGCTGATCACCTTCATTACCATAAGGTTCAGTTAAATTGTTTATGGTCATTGTTGACCTTCAAACATTATTAATTCAGTCATGCAATTATTAAAACTTGATTCATGTTATTTCACAATTATTATATTGTTGAAAAGTTGAAAGCTTATTCATTCTTTTCAATCATGATATATCTTCATTGTATTTAAAACTTGCTGGGCAAATTTGTTGCTCACCCTTGCTATATCATGATAAAAATTTTCAAATTAAGATGAAAGCTCGAGTAAAGATTGAAGCAAAGGAAAAGTGCAAGATTAAATTATGGTGCAGTTTGATCTATTAAATTTTCTGACGAAAATAGTATTGTAAACCTTTTTAGATATTGAAGGTATGTATTTAGTTAATGTTGTAGACCTTTGGAATGATGTGTAAAAGTTTAATGTATAAATAATTTATGCTTATATCTTTCGCAATAGTTATGAAAATGATGTACCAGATCTGAGGTAACAAGTACCCGAATTTGGGGGCGTCACAAATATACCCATATTGGGTGTTGTTTTAGTTGGAAATCAAAAGTAAAAAAAAAAGTGATTTTCTAGTTTATAAATCCTAAAATTTCTTTGTACTTTGGATTTCTACCGTTTTTGATCTACACCTTTTTTGCGATCCGTCAAAGAGAGGTTCTAGATATATAAGTTAAATACTAAACCCAAGTGGTAGCACTCAAAAATATTGAGTACACGGTCCGTAGTGACTGATTTAGCAAAAATAGTTTTGTGTCTTTTAAGAAAAAACAGACTATTTTAGACAGTCAAGGGTTGGGGTAGTTTCCTTATTTTTTTGACATTCAAAAATTTTGAAAAAATTTGGGAGGTTAATATGATAAGTTTTCTAACATCTCCAAGTGGAATCACTGAAAAAAGAGTTGTAGATTTCCCTATGGATTATTTTTAACAAAGTACGAAAAACTTGTTTTTCCAAAATTGCTACTGCCAAGAACTTTCCAGGGGCTGTTTCGGCAACTTAATTTATGAGAAAAATTCCGAACTTTTGGTACATGAAAATATATGGTATAAAGTACCTACTGTCCAAAAATGAGCTCATTCCAACTTAAAACGACCAAGTTATGGTCATTTCAATTTTTAGGATTTTCTGACAAAAATGGCTATAACCGGAGTTCAATAACTCCAATGGCCACACAATTTAAACTGGAGCATCACATTAATACGTATAAGATTGTGTCAAAAGATGGGAATTTCTGGAGTTGAGCATGATAGGGCTAATTTCTTAAGCTACGCACTAAAAATGATTTTGGAAAAATACCAAAGAGAATTGAAAATTTTTGGAAAAATACTTTTTGTGTATGAAATATATGTATATATGTTTGGACAAAAGATAGGAAAATAATAAGTTGATTTGGTATTTTCGTAAAAATGATATGGAATCCAGCTTGTTAGATTGAAAGATTTATGAATTTAGGATTTGCTGGATTGAAGGATATTGAATCCAGCTTACTGGATAGAAAGATTTATGAATCCATGCTTGCTAGATTGAAGGATTATGAATCCAGCTTGCTGGATTGAAGGATTGGTGAATCCAGACTTGTTGGATTGGAAATCTATTGAATCTAGGTCGCTAGATTTGGAATCCAGTTTGCTGCATTACAAATCTAGGTTGCGGGATTAGTATTTGACTTATTAGAGGTTAAAGAAGAACTTATAATATATAATATTAAAATGCTAAATCATAATGTGTATGATATAATAATTAAAAAATTATTAAAGGATGATAATAATACTGATGTGTTAAGTTGTTATCTAATATTTGATTTTTGTGATTAAGTGTTAGATAATTTATGGATAAAGAAATAGTGTTAAGAGCTACCAGGTATGTTATACTAATTGAAAGATCAATCTTATAATTGATAGGTCTTTCATGAGAGATTAAATTAGATTATTTGGCGGTAATCAGCGGTTCATGTAAGTTTCCCCTAACTCAAACTTGAGTTGTATGTTCAAAGCATGTTAGTGAATAATTATTGTAGATTATTCACGTCTATACTGATTATTGATTCACACTTAGTGCATGTTGCATATGTTCATCAGGTATGAAAGACTTATCACCTTCATTACCATAAGGTTCAGTTAAATTATTCATGGTCATTGTTGACATTCAAACATTATTGATTCAGTCATGCAATTATTGAAACTTGATTCATGTTATTTCATAATTATTATATTGTTGAAAACTTGAAAGCTTATTCATTCTTTTCAATCATGATATATCTTCATTGTATTTATAACTTGCTGGGTAAATTTGTTGCTCACCCTTGCTATATCATGATAAATTTTTTTAGATTAAGATGAAAGCTCGAGTAAAGACAGAAGCAAAGGCAAAGAGCAAGATTAAATTATCGTGCAGTTAGATCTATTAAATTTTTTCTGACGAAAATAACATTGTAAACCTTTTAAATATTGAAGGTATGTATTTAGTTAAGGTTGTAGACCTTGGGAATGATATGTAAAAGTTTAATGTATAAACAATTTATGTTTATATCTTCCGCAATAGTTTTATAATTGATGTACCATATCTGAGATAAAAAGTACCCGAATTTGGGGGCTTCACATAATCTTTCCCCACAAGCCACCTTTAAGACCAAGTAAGTATAGCCAAGCTCTGATACCAAATGAAATTCAGATAAGGCACACTTAGAAGGGGGGGTTGAATAAGCGTGGGAATAAACTATGGCCAATTTTTAAACTTTAAACCAAGCTACAAAATTTAGCCTACTATTTTGATGAATGCAACTTGCTGAATGAATATGGTCTACCGAATTGTTTTTTATTTTAAGAAAATATTTTGATGAATTTATAAGCCAAAATGAATACTTGATGTTAACAAAATATCTCAAGATGAAACAAATATTTAAATTTTAATTATTAAGAAATTTAACTATCTTAAGAGATATTAAAGTAAAGCAAGCAATAAAGACAACACTAAGATTTTTTACGTGGTTCAACTATTATCCTCTATAATAATAGCCTAGTCCACGTTCAATACCAACTAGTATTGGAGACTCACTTTTATTTCTTTAAAATTGACCCTTGTTACAAAACAGATTCTATCAAATTTGAATTACAATAATTCAGTTGAGCACATTTGCTCCTTGTGCACCAATGCACCCTTTAAGCACATATGCTTCCTTGAATCTGTTTGTAATCAAATCTTAATCCACCTGGATTAAATTCCTTTAGACAACTGTGACAACCCGAGAATTTAGATAATTTATTTAAATCTTAAATGATGGATTAAGTGTATGGATTTGAAGTTTCTGTGAAAATTTTTTAAGGATTTCAAAATTCTGTCAAGGATTTTGGTGGATTTAAAATCTTGTGGTGAAGAATTATCAATGTTAAGTATCTAAGTGTATACGAGTCGGTATATGTGATCATATATGTGAACAGTTGTGGTTTAAGGATCAAATTTTGATCAGATGAGTTACATTAATGACAAACCCTAAAATTATATTGAGAACATTAAGGTTAAGTTATAAAACCCTAATAAGTGATTTTATGTGTACAATTGTGATTTAAGATTAAGGAATTGATTTGATAAGCTATAACTTTAGTAAACCCTAAAGTTGGGTTAAGAACGTCATGGTTATTAAGTTAGAAAACTCTAGCGAACTGTTAGAAACCCTAGCGATACGTCCGGAAACCCTAGTTTTATTTCAGGGAATCCAAAACCCTAATTTGGGAATTCAAAAGCTAAGTATAAATACCTAAGTGTTACAAGTTATGGAATAAAAGGGAAATGTCCACATTGCCCTTCAAATTATAGGGGAAAAGACTAAATTACCCTTAGTGAGTGCGAAATGACAAAAATACCTTTTTACTTAAAAGTTAAGTAAAAGATTTTGCAATCTTGGTGAGTCATCAAGCCAAAGCTTATCCCATGTGTTTAAAATCTTAGAAGATCAGATTTGGTGGACACTTAGCACCATTTACAACCATGGATTTAAAAGATCAAAGATTAAAAAGTAAGAAAAGTTTACTTTAGTTTATCATTTCTCCAAGTCCATTCTCTCTCTAAAATTTCGAAATGGAGAGTGAAAGGGAGTGAGAAGTTAAGCTCATATCATCTCTTAGTTTTCCAATAACAAATTCAAGGATCAGAAATCAAAAATCAAAGCCTAAGAGGTATAAAACCCTAACTTGCTAGATCATATGTTTTGATGTTATATGTTGTTATTTGTTTGTTAAAGTGGTGTATAAGGATGTTATTGAGTGATCTAAGATGTTACATCAAAGATCCATAACATCTAGATGCAATAAATTAAGTTTTTAGCAACTGACCAAGAACCCTAATTTTAAGGCCTGACAGCCATATGTCAGGGCCTCTAGATCTGTCTGTGTTAAGTGTTAGGTGTGTTAGATGTTATAGACTTGTTCTTTGCCATGAGAAGAGTAGACTGAAAGTGAAATTACCACCATACCATGTCTAGATCTCAAGTTATAAGCAGTCAAACATGGTTGACCGACCATGACCAACTGGATTTCTGGGCAACCCAGAGACCCGGAATGGCCTGACAGTCATTTTTAAGGCCTTAGATCTTACTATGTTTAAGTGATTAAGCCATGTTGTTGTTTTAATGTTATAGTCTGACATGTAGATTACATATTAAAGTCATTAGAACACTTAGATCCATAACAGGATCAAAGATATTGTGGGTCAAATAAGCGTTGACCATCAGCCGGATGAGTTTTCTGGAAAACCCAGAAAACTCAAGAACAATCATTCTGACAAGGTTTGACCGACCTTGATCTCTCACCTGTGATGTTGTTAGGCTGATCTGATGATATGTTGTTGTTCCTTGACACAAGGACTAGAAGATAGAACCTTTAGTTCACACAAATAAGCTACAACATGCAAGTTATAAGGATCGAAAAGTAGTTACTTGGGCTGTTCTTCATTTCTGGGTAACCCAGAAAATGAAGAACATGCTTAACATGATTCTTGGAGGCTTAGATCTCTTTGTTATGTGATTGAATTGCTATGAAACCAGTTGGTGATTGCAGTACTGCATTAGTACTACAATCTTAACAAAATTACAAGCCCAGAAACTTTATGATCAAGAATCTACATATGGTCAAACTAGCTACCATGATAACTGGCCATGAATGTTCTGACATGCTCAAGAACACCTATAGCGACGGTTCTGTCGCTATATGGCCCTTTAGTGGCAATTAATTTTGAAAAATTAATATTTTTATTAAATAATTAGAGAAAATTAGTTTTTAATTATTAAAAATACATAATGAATTCCTAAAAATTATTTTAAAGCCTAAAAATGGGTTTTTAATAATTTTGAGTATATTTCATAAATATTTAATATTTTTGGAATATTAGAGGTATTTAATTTATTTAATTATAATATTAAATAAATTACTTAAAAATAATTTTAATACTTGAAAAATCATGAAAAATTATATTATGGTGTTAAAAACTATTTTAAGTTATTTTTAATAACTTTTAATAATTTGTGATGAATTTCATTAATAAATTAATATTAATGGTAATGGATTTATTTAATAAATATATTAAATAAATTATGGAAAATTAGAATTAATGATTTAAAAATTATATAAAAATGATTTAAGGGTTATAAAAATATTTTCAGTTATAAAATATAACTTTTGATATTTGGTCATGAAAATATTAATATTTTAATATTAATGTCAATTACTGGATAATAGATTTAAAGGTTTAAAAATCATATAAATGTGATTTTATGGTATTAAAAATACTTTGTAATGTTATAAAAATATTATAATATTATGTTATGATTTTCATTAATATTTAATATTAAATAAATATTAATGATAAGAGAATAATATGGTATTTATATTATATAAATACGATATAAGTGATTGAAAAATTATGATAAATGGTAATAATTACTTAAAAATTATTACGAGCCTATGAAAAATTATTTTAACTAATAATGGAATTATCTAAGTTATTTGTGAAGCATTTAGACCGAGTCTTAGTGATTTTAGGCTCGAGAATAGTCCGACTAGACCGTCGGGATGTTAGAATTATGTCGGGTTCAACTCAGACTGAAATAGTTTGACTTGATACCTAGTCTTAGGTAGTTTGTGGACTGATAGGGTTATGTGTTATGTGTTTAGGATTATTTTATAAATATATATATAACAGTTTTATACTGTGATGACATTATTCTAATATTAGAGATCTATATTATTAATATTAGGTCTTCGAATAAAGTGATATAAATTGTGTAGCAGTAGTCGATGATACAGGCAAGTTTCTAACCTTGAACTTCTAATTATTATGCAAGATTTCTTAAACTCGACCTCGAGTTGTTTCATTCGAATATGCTTATGGTTAATCATTGCTGATTACCATGTCTATGAATTATTGATTCGCACTCTGTGCATATTGCATGTGTTCATCAGGTATAAAAGGCTGATCACCTTCATTACAATCAGGTTCAGTTGATATGTTTATGTTCAATGTTCGTTCAGCTATGAAAATTTATTCATGCTAGTTCACAACTATATTATGGAATGTTAGCCAGCTATTATTCAAACTCTTTTAATCATGATATATCCTCAAATAAACTTAAACTTACTGGGCAAACTTATTGCTCACCTTAGCTATATCATGATTAACATTGCAGATTAAGACGAATACGTCGGCTACAGATAATGACAAAGATAAGTCCAGCTTTGGATTGTATGTGCAGATAAAGTTTGTAACTATATTGTATATTAATGACATTGTAAGTCAAATAGGTTATGAAATGTGTATAAGTTAAGGTTACTCGACCTTGGAAATTAATGTGTAAAGTTTAATGTATAAATAATTTATGTTTATATCTTCCGCAATAGTTATAGAATGATTGTACCAGATCCGCGGTGATTTGGGACCCTGATTTGAGGCTTTTACAACAACACTATGTCTAAAAATATAAGATTACAAATATAGAGGTCTAATGATCAAAGCAAATAAATAATTTAACAATGCAAGGCCCAACTAATGAATGCAATGATCAAGTAGTAAAAGAGAGAGATATCACCAATATTAAGCTCACGAAATTAGCTGAAAATAATATAAATATGAATTGCACAGCAGCTCAAAAATTTGCACCAGGAATAATTCAATAGCCCTTCAAGTATACAAGTGTAAAATATATTAATTCAAGTGTTGTGTATTTCACCGGTTTATCAGTTCTTTTTTTTATTGCCCAGAAAACAACCGTTTGTGAAACAAAATATTTTCGTTGCAAATTTTTGTTCTGTTATTAAACTTTAGTTTACGTTGCCTACATAATACAAATAGATAAGTAATGTTCTAAGTTTATGTCCGTTGGAAAGTATATTTTAACAAATATAGACTATGTCAAAGATATCCCACAAAGATAAAAGGTTTCGTGTAAATCACATATAGTCTATAATCATAACTTCCGCGTAATTAATATTACTGACTTTTTCAAGCATAATCCACTTAAAGAGATAACCCACTAACATATCACAGAACTCTTTTTAAAATAAATCACCTCACAAAGTGTTAGTTCCGTGATTCTTGCAAAGAGCCAACAAAGAAATTTTAAAAAAAACTTTCTAGTATAATCATTATGTTATATTTCCAAGATATATGCAATTAATCCTACAAACAGATAATGATCACATCTTTGTCGCCATAAGCTTTTATGTTTCTAACAAATCTAAATCATATGAATTCTTCTTACACGTGTTATACAGATTATATAAAATCAAAACTCTCTCATAACTCATGGCAATATAATTCATTTAATCCGGACAACATAATTTATCATTTTGATTTTACGCATGCATAATATATAAATACTAACCATCTGAAATCAGTCATGTAGTAACAGTTAGCATAAAATATAAAAATCTTAAGCATGCACAAAATATTTAATCACATTTTAATGCACACATAAAATGTCCTAGAGCCTTATATTGAAAAATTATGTATTTGCAATTACCTTACATATTTTTCTTAAGACTCAAATCTTCAAAATCTTTTGATAATAATCGTTTCATCAACTTCCTGAAATTTCATAATCAACACTTTAGTCCATATAATCAATTCATCATCAAAACAGAAAGGTTAGGCTATTAACAAGTCAACAGAAGGATTTATTATTAATGTAATAAGAATTTAGTAAATATATTCATTTTGATGTAGTTTTTATTGGAATGAATGTATAGTTAGTAGTACTATGTACTACCAATACTGTGGGTTGAAAGTGCCCGAATTTGTGGGCGTCACAGGTTGATATCAAAGCTATAGGTTATAAAACTTAATGGGAGAGAACCATAGGCTATAACCTTGGTAATAATAGAAGGTGTTAGAAGTGAATGAATTCGAATAGAGTTCTTAAGCAAGTATTGAGGAAACTCATTACTAAAAGATTTAAAAGATGAAAACTAACCTTAAATAAATTAAATGTGATTTTGTGCTTATAATATTGTGCATTATGTACTAATCAACATGTTATGTGTTATTGTAGATGTCAATCGATAGCTCTATGTATAAGGATATACATGTGGTAAGCGAGGAGTCAATGAACATGATAGAGCCAGTACCAATACTAGTGGCAGAGGTACCGATGGTGAACATAGAGGAGTCAGAGCCAGAGGAGGATTATCCGTCTAAGGGCTTCGAGAATCTAGGGTTGGCATCATATTTTGATGTGGTAGTCGATGAGGATAAGGATTTGGAGGTAGCATTGTTTAATACGGTGATACCTGTACTAGAGCCAACACCACCAGAGGCAGTGAGGGCATTATATCTGGCAGTGCTTGACCGAAATGTTCAACTGCACACTGATGTGCATAATCTGAGGGAGGAGATTAATGACCTCTATGAGGAAAAGGAGTTTGCAGAAGCATATTTTGAGTTAGAGTATGATGAGAAATTGCTTATGAAGGATAATGCTAGAGACTATAAGCACGAGGCCGATGAGCTTCGCAAAGAACAGGGAGAGAAGGACCAGAAGTTAACACGGATGTCTTACATCCATAAGAGTGTTCATGAGGATTTTATAATTGGTGCGTATTTTACTACGCTAATGTGATGGAAATATTCTAATTTAGTTAAATAATTAAATTAGAGGATTAGTGATTTGTTAAATAAAATGGTGATTATATTGGCTAAATAAAAATTATACTTGTATTAATTAAGTGTGACATTTAGTGTACTATATAGTAAAAGAAATATTAAAATAAATTAGAAGGAAGCCTAAGGAAGCCTAATTGTGTTAGCCAAACAAGGCCTTGAGACCCTTTGCATTTTTAACAGTCGACACCCTTTGTTACTAGCAACTGATAACCCAAACATAAGTTCATGTAATGCTCAGTTTATGTTACGCTCAATTTTGCTAAGTCTGAGAAAGAAGGAGAGACATTGTGAGAGAGGGTGAATTCTCTGTGAATTGAGAGCAAAAGTTTGAGAATTAAAGAAAAGCAAGAAGATTGTTCAAGATTTCTTATCATCTAGCTATTCAAGGGGTAATAATCCAACTTTAAATTTCTTATCTTATGTTTTCTAAGAATTCTTCACTATAAATGAATTTAAAGATTTGTTTGATGAAGAGTTATATATATATATATATATATATATGCTATTGGGTATAATTAAACTGTTATATATCATCTATGGATTTGAATCAAACAAATTCATGTATTTATGTTAAACAAGAAGAATTTGGCTTTTGGTTGTAATATGTGTTTTATGTTCTGTTTAGAGGCTAAAATTAATGGTAAATCCATGTTTAAAATTGTAAATTGATGATTGTTTATGGTAGAACTCTAAGATACAAAAATAATGTAATTTAAACGGATCAAAATGGTTGTATAACGAATTCGTGGTGAATGATTTCGCTAAGTAAGTCAAAATATTGAAAAACTAGGATGAACATGGAATTTGAGTTCTTAATTTGATTGTTAAAGTTGTATGAGATGTTAGAATTGTTCTATAGATGTTTGGATTCGTGTTTGCTGAGTTTATAGCATCTGGGTTTGGTTAATTTGGGGTTTGGGTTTAGAAATTAGAATTTTTGTATAGAGTAGAGTCTGAGTTCGTGTTTGTAACAACCCGATATTTTCTATATAATTAAATCAAAAATTTTGCGTATAATTTTTTTTTTAAAGATGAGGATTTGTACAAGATATGGTGTATATGTATTTATGTGATAAATAAAAATATATTTATTACATGAATGTTTACAAATAATTTTATTTTAGAATTCTTGATTATTATAAAGTATGTTCTTATAATAATTAATTTTATAGTAGAAGGTTTTTATTAATTATTTTCCATGAAAATATAATTATATATTATTTAAATAATATATGAAATGATTTTTAGAATTATTATAATAATTATTTATTTTATTATATGAATTTATGCTAGATTAAATAAGTTAATTATTTTAACTTAATTAATAATGTTAAATATGAAAGATAAATCAGATATGGAATCCAAACCCTAATTTTGGATTTTTATCAAGGAATGAGAATAATAATATAATATTAATTATATTTTGATTTTTTAATGCTATAAATATGTACTGTATGTATGTATTGATAATGGTTGGTTAATTATGGTGTGTAATGTCAAAAACCTAGCATTAATTTGTTTAACCCCATTTTTAAATTTAAATGGGAAATTTAAAAACTGTTATATAACTGTGTTATATGATTTATGATTAAATGATTAATTAGGTAAACCATAATTAAAATCTAGAAACCCTAATTAATATTTAGAAAAACACTAATTATAAAACCCTAATTTCTGAAATGAGAAACCCTAATTTGAAACCTAAATTGGAGTTTGTAATCAGTCAGAAATTGTGTTAATGTGATTAATATTAGGTATAGTAGGTTTTATTGCTAATTATGAAAAATCTAATTAGTATTTTAAAACCCTAATTAACATTTTGATATATTATTATTAAGAAACCCTAATTTCTATATTAGGTAACCCTAATTAGTAATTATAAAATTTAATTGCTAATTGTAAACTCTAATTGCTAAATTAGTAAAGTTAATTATAATTAGTGATTTTAAACCCTAATGTTCATGTATAATTTAATTAGAAAACCTAACTAATTAACGAACCCTTAATTTCTATTTTTAGAAATTAATTTTACTTTTAGTTTAATTTAAACCCTAAATGAAAATCTAGAAATTTATTTTATGCTTAGGGTTAAACCCTAAGGGTCAAACCCTAAGAGTTTGCCAAGATTACAAGTTTGCCATTAAATTTGTGAGCGAAAAACCAAAATACCCCTATTTGGATTTTTTTTTATTATGTAAATTGCAAAGCTTGTCAAGAGTGGGAGTTGGTGACCTAATATAACTACTCCATTGACTTAAAATGCCAGCAATCAACTCTAAATATCAGCCAATACATGTGTCTTACACTTATATATATAGATTGGAGAGAGAAAATGTCATTTGGTAACCTAATTTTGCACAACACTTATCCTTGAGCCTCTCTCTCTCTAACCTACGAAATATTGTAGTGTTTCAGTCCCAAAACAAAGCCCCACTATTAAACATAACATATCATAGGCTTAGAATCAAAGATTTATTCATAAAGGTATAAAATCTAACCCTAGAATCCGACCATTGATTTGTTGTTAGATGTTAAAATTTTTATGTTAAACATGTTATAAATAGTGTATAATGATGATCTGGGTTGCTAGATGTTAGATCCATTACATCTAGAAGCTCGGATTTGGAGATTTACAAAATTTGGAAATTTTGTTTTTGATGTCTGACAACCAAATGTCAGGCCTTGTAGATCTATTTCTATGTTTGGTTTTTGTGTTTTGAAGGTTGATACTTGTTGTATGTCATGTGATCTGCATTCTAGAACTTTTAGCTAGCTCAGATCGTGCACAGAATGAAAGTTATGAGCTGTCAAATCTCATTGACCGACCATGACTTTCAATTTCTGGAAAACCCAGATCGTGCTCAGAAGGCTTTGACAAGTTCTTCGTGGGTTCAGATCTGACTGTGTTATGATGATATGTAATGATCTTTGCATCTAAGTTATAGTCTGTTGTTTGGACTACAATATTATAACACTAGATCACTAAAACCTTAAACAGGTAGATCGTAGTGGGTGGTCAAACTAAGCCGGACGTTCATGAAATGCAATTTTTGGGTAACCCAGAAAATGCAAGATCATGACGTCTGACAGGATTTGACCAATATTTATTTAGTGATTTTGTTGATCGTATATGGATTTTATATAATGAATCTCTTCCTTCATGCTGCCTACATACTGAAGGTTATAGATCACTAAACCATTACATGTGTTGCAAGTTATGGAAGCCCAAAACTAGCCAGTCGAACTGTTCTTCATTTCTGGGTAACCCAGAAAATGAAGAACAGCTCTGACAGCTTGTTCAAGGCTCCAGATCTCACTTATGTTATGCTTGTTGGCCATGTTTGTGGTTGGATCATGTAGTATTGTATTAGTACTACACGATCTAAGTCATAGTTTGGCCAGAAACATTTTGTGTTAAGAATTAATCACAATCAAAGTTGCCCACTCGGTAACTGACTTAGTGATCTGGGTTTGCATGAAGAACACCTAGAGCGACGGTTCTATCGCTATAGGTGGTCTTTAGCGACAGTTTCAATATAAAAATTATAATTTTATTAAATAATTATAGAAAATTAGATTTTAATTATTAAAAATACAAAATAAATTATTAAAAATTATTTTAAGGTCTGAAAATTTGTTTTTAATTATTTTAATTTTATTTCATAAATATTTAATATTTTTGAAATATTAGAGGTATTTAATTTATTTAATTATTATATTAAATGAATTATTTAAAAATTATTTTAATGCTTAAAAAATTATTTAAAATTATATTATGATATAAGAAAATATTTTAAGTTATTTTTAATGATATTTAAGTTATTTACTAAATGAATTAAATAAATAAATTAAAAATGATTTTATTATATTAAATTTTTTTTTAAATAATAATAATAAGGTATTTAAAAATATTTTAAGTTATAAAATATAACTTTCAATATTTAAAGGTAAATTTCATTAATTAATTATTATTAATGATATTAAAGTTATTTAATAATTTAGTTTAAAAATGATTTTAATATTAGAAAAATTATTTTAAATGAAAATAAAGTGTTTAAAAATATTTTTAAGTTATAAAATATAACTTTTAATATTTAAAGGATAATTTCATTAATAATTTAATATTAATGATATTAAATTTATTTAATAAATTATATTAAATAAATGGTTTAAAAATGGTTTTATTAATTTAAAAATTATTTAAAAAGGATATAAATGAATTAAAAATATTTGAAGTTATACTTAATGACTTTTAATATTTTGAGGAATAATACATTAATATTTTAATATTAATGGTAATTATTTAAAAATGATTTTAAATGTTTAAAAATCATTTAAAGGCAATATAAATGTTTTAAAAATATTTTGAGTTATTATAAATAACTTTAATATTTTGGCAGCGGTTTCATTAATAGTTGAATATTAAGTAAATATTCATGAAAATAGAATTTTTTAATATTTAAATCATTTAATAATGATTCCGGAGTTTAAAAATTTATGATAAATTATAGTAAATGTTTAAAAATTATTATAAGTTAATTAAAAATAATATGACTGATAATTACAGTTATTGAACTTCGGGATAGAGTCATAGACTCGATAATTACCCGATAAAGCCGTCGGTACCCCGACATGTTTTAGAAATTGATCTGGACTTAGATATTTAGACTGTATAGGTGTTTATTTGTGATTCAATGGTTGTTAAACTTATATGACAATGTGATTAGGCAATGTGCTGACTGCAATAAGCAGTGCTATGTTTTATAGTATGTGATTCTAATCAGTAAAATGATCGTATTACTAATAGGCTGTTATACAAAAGATAGAACTAAGTTGCGAATTGTAAACAGCAGATCAGACAAGTATCTTATCTTTGTATTTTTTTTATGCAATGGACATGAGTAAGAATGTTTCTAAATTATATTATTATTGTACGGATTATTAACCCTATATTATATACGCTCATTGATTATCAACATGTTAGTATATGGTAATTTAGATATATATTCTGTTCGTTAATTTCTATTAAAGCGGTGATTCCGGGGACGAAATCTTTATAAGGGAGGGTGAATGTAACAACCCAATATTTTTTATATAATTAAATCAGAAATTTTGTGTATAATATTTTTTTAAAGATGAGGATTTGTACAAGATATGGTGTATATGTATTTATGTGATAAATAAAAATATATTTATAACTTGAATGTTTACAAATAATTTTATTTTAGAATTATTAATTATTATAAAGTATATTCTTATAATAATTAATTTTATAGTAGAAAGGTTTTTATTAATTATTTTCCAATAAAATATAATTATATATTATTTAAATAATATATGAAATGATTTTTAGAATTATTATAATAATTATTTATTTTATTATATGAATTTATGCTAGATTAATTAAGTTAATTATTTTAACTTAATTAATAATGTTAAATATGAAAGATAAATCAGATATGGAATTCTAACCCTAATTTTGGATTTTTATCAATGAATGAGAATAATAATATAATATTAATTATATTTTGATTTTTCAGTGCTATAAATATGTACTGTATGTACGTATTGATAATAGTTGGTCAATTATGGTGTGTAATGTCAAAACCCTAGCATTAATTTGTTTAACCCTATTTTTAAATTTAAATGGGAAATTCAAAGACTGTTATATAATTGTGTTATATGATTTATGATTAAATGATTAATTAAGTAAACCCTAATTAAAATCTAAAAACCCTAATTAATGTTTAGAAAAATCCTAATTATAAAACCCTAATTTCTGAAATGAGAAACCCTAATTTGAAACCTAAATTAGAGTTTGTGATCAGTCAAAAATTGTGTTAATGTGATTAATATCAGGTATAGTAGGTTTTATTGCTAATTATGAAAAATCTAATTAGTATGTTAAAACCCTAATTAACATTTTGATATGTTATTATTAAGAAACCCTAATTTCTATATTAGGTAACCCTAATTAGTAATTATAAAATTTAATTACTAATTATAAACTCTAATTGCTAAATTAGTAAGGTTAATTATAATTAGTGATTTTAAACCCTAATATTCATGTATAATTTAATTAGAAAACCTAACTAATTAACAAACCCCAAATTTCTATTTTTAGAAACTAATTTTATTTTTAGTTTGATTTAAACCCTAAATGAAAATCTAGAAATTCATTTTGTACTTAGGGTTAAACCCTAAGTGTCAAACTCTAAGGGTTAGCCAAGATTACAAGTTTGCCATTAAATTTGTGAGCGAAAAAACCAAAATACCCCTCTTTGGATTTTCTTTATTATGTAAATTGCAAAGCTTGTCAAGTGTGGGAGTTGGTGACCTAATATAACTACTCCATTGACTTAAAATGCCAGCAATCAACTCTAAATATCAGCCAATACATGTATCTTACACTTATATATATAGATTGGAGAGAGAAAATGTCATTTGGTAACCTAATTTTGCACAACACTTATCCTTGAGTCTCTCTCTCTCTCTAACCTACGAAATATTGTAGTGTTTCAGTCCCAAAACAAAGCCCCACTATTAAACATAACATATCATAGGCTTAGAATCAAAGATTTGTTCACAAAGGTATAAAATCTAACACTAGAATCTGACCATTGATTTGTTGTTAGATGTTAAAATTTTTATGTTAAACATGTTATAAATAGTGTATAATGATGATCTGGGTTGCTAGATGTTAGATCCATAACATCTAGAGGCTCGGATTTGAAGATTTACAAAATCTTGAAATTTCGTTTTTGATGTCTGACAACCAAATGTCAGGCCTTGTAGATCTATTTTTATGTTTGGTTTTTGTGTTTTTAAGGTTGATACTTGTTGTATGTCATGTGATCTATATTCTAGAACTTTTAGCTAGCTCAGATCGTGCATAGAATGAAAGTTATGGGCAGTCAAACCTCATTGACCGACCATGACTTTCAATTTCTGGAAAACCCAGATCGTGCTCAGAAGGCTCTGACAAGTTCTTCGTGGGTTCATATCTGATTGTGTTATGATGATATGTAATGATCTTTGCGTCTAAGTTATAGTCTGTTGTTTGGACTACAAAATTATAACACTAGATCACTAAAACCTTAAACAGGTGGATCAAAGTGGGCGGTCAAACTAAGCTGGACGTTCATGAAATGCATTTTCTGGGTAACCCAGAAAACGCATGATCATGACGTCTGACAGAATTTGACCAGTATTTATTTAGTGATTCTGTTGATCGTATATGGATTTTATATAATGAATCTCTTCCTTGTCATGCTGGCTAGATACTGAAGGTTATAGATCACTAAACCATTACATGTGTTGCAAGTTATGGAAGCCCAAAACTAGCCAGTCGAACTTTTCTTCATTTCTGGGTAGCCCAGAAAATGAAGAACAGCTCTGACATCTTGTTCAAGGCTCCAGATCTCACTTATGTTATGCTTGTTGGCCATGTTTGTGGTTGGATCATGTAGTATTGTATTAGTACTACACGATCTAAGTCATAGTTTGGCTAGAAACATTTTGTGTTAAGAATTAATCACAGTCAAAGTTGCCCACTCGGTAACTGACTTGGTGATCTGGGTTTGCATGAAAAACATGAAGAACACCTATAACGACGGTTTTGCCGCTATCGACAGTTTCAATATAAAAATTATAATTTCATTAAATAATTATAGAAAATTAGATTTTAATTATTAAAAATACAAAATAAATTATTAAAAATTATTTTAATGTCTGAAAATTTGTTTTTTATTATTTTAATTATATTTCATAAATATTTAATATTTTTGAAATATTAGAGGTATTTAATTTATTTAATTATTATATTAAATGAATTATTTAAAAATGATTTTAATACTTGAAAAATCAATTAAAATTATATTATGATATAAGAAAATATTTTTAGATATTTTTAATGACTTTTAATATTTTGTGATTAAATTCATTAATAAATTAATATTAATAATATTTAAGTTATTTACTAAATGAATTAAATAAATAAATTAAAAATGGTTTTATTATATTAAAAATCATTTTAAATAATAATAATAAGGTATTTAAAAATATTTTAAGTTATAAAATATAACTTTCAATATTTAAAGGTAAATTTTATTAATTAATTATTATTATTGATATTAAAGTTATTTAATAATTATATTAAATAATTTAGTTTAAAAATGATTTTAATATTAGAAAAATCATTTTAAATGAAAATAAAGTGTTTACAAATATTTTTAAGTTATAAAATATAACTTTTAATATTTAAAGGATAATTTAATTAATAATTTAATATTAATGATATTAATTTAATATTAATGATATTAAATTTATTTAATAAATTATATTAAATAAATGGTTTAAAAATGGTTTTATTAATTTAAAAATCATTTAAAAAGGATATAAACGAATTAAAAATATTTTAAGTTATACTTATTGACTTTTAATATTTTGAGGAATGGTACGTTAATATTTTAATATTAATGGTAATTATTTAAAAATAATTTTAAAAGTTTTAAAAATCATTTAAAGGCAATATAAATGTTTTAAAAATATTTTGAGTTGTTATAAATAACTTTAATATTTTGGCAATTGTTTCATTAATAGTTTAATATTAAGTAAATGTTACTGATAATAGAATTGCTTAATATTTAAATCATTTAATAATGATTCCGGAGTTTGAAAATTTATGATAAATTATAGTAAATGTTTAAAAATTATTATAAGTTAATTAAAAATAATATGACTGATAATTACAGTTATTGAACTTCGGGATAGAGTCTTAGACTCGATAATTACCCGATAAAGCAGTCGGTACACCGATATGTTTCAGAAATTGATCCGGACTTAGATATTTGGACTGTATAAGTGTTTATTTGTGATTCAATGGTTGTTAAACTTATGTGACAATGTGATTAGATAATGTGTTGACTGCAAGAAGTAGTGCTATGTGTTATAGTATGTGATTCTAATCAGTAAAATGATCGTATTACTGATAGGTTGTTATATAAAAGATAGAACTAAGTTACGAATTGTAAACAGCAGATCAGACAAGTATCTTACGTTTACATTTTCTTTATGCAATGGACATGAGTAAGAATGTTTCTAAATTATATTATTATTGTATAGATTATTAACCCTATATTATATACGCTCATTGATTATCAACATGTTAGTATATGGTAATTTAGATATATATTCTGTTCGTTAATTTCTATAAATGGTTATACAAGTGTCCCCTCTTGGATAGTCATTGTATTTAATCACATGTTGATACACCTTTGTTAATTACCCGTATATATATATATATATATATATATATATATATATATATATATATATATATATGTTAAATTATAGATTATTGTTGAACAAGATAAAATCTTTGGTTTGGAACCCCGACAAGTATGAACATCCCATACACGGGAAAACTTTTTATGCACCCAATGTGGACAGAGTGAACGATATCCTCGTTCTTGCATGTAGTATTAATCAATACAGGGTACAACGGGCTGATCACCCCCGTGCCCGTAAGTTATGACGGTTTACAGATGAAGTTCTGTTTAACCTATTCTAAAATTGAAAACAATGTTCATAGTATGTCACCTTAACCCTAATTATAGTCATTACGTAGTTTCAAAAATTTGAAAGAGGGTTGTTATGTTATTATTATCGGTTTAGATTACTTCAAAACTATTGATTTGTTGTAGAATGGTAGTATAAAGAAAATATTTAAATTCTTTCAGCTTATATATATAATTGCTATTACTTGCTGGGCACTCAAATGCTCATCCTTGCTTAATTTAAATATTTTCAGCTAAGTGTGAAGAACCAGAAGGCTCATGCAGAAACAAAGAAAAAGGAAAGCTAACCAAATAAGATTTGTGGTATTCTATGTAATAGTTTGATATTATTAAGACAATGATATATATTATCTATCATGTTATGTAAGATACGTAGTAAAGGTTACGTACTTGGGAGCTAGACTCTGATAATTATGTAAATTAAGTTTAATATTTATATTATTATTATTATTATTATTAGTATTATTCCGCTCATAAAAATGGTATCGTGAAGCACCGAGTTCAGGTTTCAAGTACCTGAAACCTGAATCTGGAGCTAAGCGTTTATGGAAAACTGAATCTGGAGCTAAGCGTTGCCGCGTTATTTTTGGGTGCCGTCGCGCTACTGCGCAGTTGCACTGGAGCTAAGAGTAGTTAGGGCGCGACCGCTCCAGTGGTTAGCTAGACCCAATGGTGAACCGTTAACAGTATAACATAGGGAATGTTAACCTGACTTATTTTAATGATTGTGGAGAAACCTAAAATATGTTATAAGACATAATAACAGATTGTAATCACAAAGTTTAAACTATAAGTTGTGAATTAATAAGTTTTAAAAGTCTTGAATGAGAAGTCGTGAGAATTAGAGTTGTTTAATCACCATGTCGTGTACTATAATATAATAGGGAGTCCAGATTCATGATATGTGAATTATTAGGATAATCAGATCTTAAGCTAAAGATTATATACTTGACTAAAATGAGAAGTAAACCAATAAAGTTAGTGTTAATGTAACTAATTGGTATTGTGATCCTACTGGTATATGTAGGATACTTGAAGAGCGTGAATTGTAAGTTTGTAGCGAACACACGAGGAAAGTTTTCTAACATTTGCTTCTTTATTATTCAATTGAGCTTTCTTAAAATGTTCAATGCTTATGTTCTTGAATAAGTTTCTAATTCTTTCGAAAACATTACTTCGATATATGATGTCTATTTAATTGTTAATTATTGTTATTCTGTCATTCATTAAGTACCATTGTACGAGCTTATATTATTGTCGTTATCAAACTCTTAAATGGCTATCGAACCCTTTTTGATTCGACTAGTCTATAGTTGATGAACGTTCCAAAGATCACTATATGTATCAATAAATAACATTCATCTGATGAATAACAAATCCCTTTAACAAATCAATTCCATATATGCATCGATATCAATTTAATGGCAAAAGTTTTCTAATATTTAGTTTTTAAAACAAAATAAACTCTTTTATTTTAATCAAAAACCAAATCAAAATTAAACTCTTTAATTTTCAGCAATATGAAATCTTATTTCAGATAAAATAAACATCTTTATTTTAAACTTTTATCAAATAAATAAACCATTTATTTTATTTTAAAAAACAAAAATTTTCAGATTCTGGCATGTGGCGTGGCCGCGCCTAGAATAAACTAGGATACAGCGCGACCGCGCTGCAAGCCAGAATCAACTTTTTTTGAGGACGAGCACGGTCGTGCCCAAGATGAACTGGGAAGTGGCGCGGTTGCGTCGTGTAGAAGGACCAATTTTTTTTTGTTTTCCAAGAAAATTCAATCCAATCGCATATCAGTTCATACATGGAATTATAAAATCGACAATTAGTACAAATTTAAACTCCGATACCACTATTAGGCTTGTATATAACGGGATCATACAATCAAATCATATAAACCTAGATGAAGCGCAATTAAAAGAGTTTTAAAATTTTCATACAAACCATCACCATTATCATGCTTTGTGCTTAATTATCATTCTAAACAAGGAAGAAGGAGAATTTGATTCATACCCTTGTAGAATCAAGCTTCCTGAGATACGAGTTCAACTCCTAATCCTTTGTAGTCTTCTTGAATTTGAAGGATTGGATTCCTTCCTTTGATCAACGTTAGGGACCCAAGTATTTGACCTCTAGAGGTGATCCTCCAAGGAAGAACAAAAAATCAAGAAGTAAGGTATTTGGAAAAACCCTAGTTTTTTCTATCTATATAGAAAATGTTTACTCTCTCAACTCTTGGAATAAGGTGCACAACTTGTGTACCCATAATAAGACTCCTCTTATTTATAGATGTAGGTAACCCCCTGATGAGTAGGTTTTATACCTATGAATCGGATACCTATTCGGACTAAAATAATGCATAATCCGGTTATTTTAGTGTAGTTTTATGTGTTTGCAGGATTTAGTATTTGGTAGTCAACACAATAATGGTAGCGATAAGGCAAAGAAGTGCATCAATGTTACAGGAAACAATAAACTGCAGCATAGGACCTCGCTGGGGTGGGCATTTAACAAAGGAAACATCCCACCGGGGCGGGGGTGCACGACGCATAGAATAAGTACCCCGCCGAGGCAGGGGTTTCCAAGGCTAAATACACGGATTTGAAAGAGGAATTCTAATACACTTCTACTGCTTCTATGGCATGGACTGAATGACTTTGGCTTCGATTGGGACTAGATTGTTGTGAGACCCCGAATTTTATGAAATAAAAGTATTCAATTTTTCTATTTTGGTAAATAGTTAAATTGATAAAAGTTTAAAGTTAAGGGTAATATGTGAATTTTTTTTTTCAAAGTAAGCAAGTTGATATAAAATATTCGTTGTGTCGGAAAATATTCGATTAGTCGGGGAATATTCTTTTTGTCTGGGAATATTCGTTCGACATTACAATCATTGGTGGACCCCACAACAGAATTATTGTCGGATTGAGAAAATGACAAAAATATTTTTATGAAAATAATAACGAAAGTTTTACCGTTAACTGTTGAAACACTCGGTGTTAAAAGTACAATAATACGCGTGGTTGCATAGTAGCACACGGTATTGATTATTGATGCTTATGTGAGAAGTCACTCAATTTTGTTTTATTAGTATTATTAATGTAATAAAACAGAAAAACTTTTTATATAAAACAGAATACTTTTACAAAGTTATTCGTTTTATTAGGCTAATAGTAAAATCTTTTTATATAAAACATAATACTTTTATAAAGTTATCTGTTTTATTAGACAATAATTAAAATATATTATATTTTATTATATATAGTGTTTGCATAGTGCCTGCATAGTATTTGCATAGTAAATTTTTTTATAAAGTTATTCGTTTTATTAGATTATAAATAGAATATATTATATTTTATTTAAAAGATTTTGCTTTAAATATGGACCGTCCGATTAAAAGTAAATCAACCTGGACCGTTCATGAATTAGTTACTATGCAGTCTATTCTTCTATAAATAGAAGCTCATTCCTTCATTATTTCTTACGAATTTACTGAAACTCTAGAGAGAAAAACTATAGAGAGAGTTCTTCTTCTATAATCTTGAGCATATTTATTTAGAGTTTAAGAAAGCTTTGAGAGTAGTGCAAGTTTTCTTCGAGTATATCCTCGCCCTACCAGTCGGAATACTCTTCTTTCAAAGGTAAGGGATATTATTTGTTGTACTCGTAAATGGTATTCTTTCTTTCTTATTCATGAAGAGAACTTCTATTATTCCATTCTTTATTATCCTGTTAGAATAACCTGTATACGCGGACTACCCTATACATGGTGAAATTCTTCTATTATTTCGTTCTTTATTATTCTGTCGGAATATCCTGTTGGTGCATACTACGCCTGACCTGGTTCCATTAATTATTATTCTGTTGGAATAACCTGTCTATGCGATCTATCGCATGCATGGTGATTTTTGTTGTTATTCCATTCTTTAATATTTTGTTAGAATATCCTGTCGGTGCGAATTTCGCCTGACCTGATTCCGTTCTTTATTATTCTGTCGGAATATCCTGTTTGTGCGTTTACGCATGACCTGGTTCCATTCTTTATTATTCTGTTGGGAATAACCTGTCTGTGTAGTCTATTGCACGCATGGTGAATCCTTCTATTATTCTATTCTTTATTATTCTGCTGGAATAACCTGTCTATGTGGATTACCACATGCATGGTGAATGATCCTTTGTATTCATTCCTTATTAAATTATGGAAATGATCTGTATATGTGGATTACAGCATGGCGGACGAAAATTCATTTGCAGTTTTATATATTCTATTATACTCAGTTGGTTAAAGTTTTAACTTCTATACTCCATGAAATTAGTGGAATATCCTTGATATTTGCGCTTCATCCAGTATCTTTTCATAGAAATATTTTTCTGAGCATTCTTAAATTTTACTCTACAAATAAGTATCATGTTGATAATTTGGACGTTATTGGTTCTTGGATAAATTAATTCTTGAACTTGTTTTATTGAATTGTTATGTCATTGTCATCATCTTCATGTTTATATTATGTTGAAAGTCATCTGTGGCCTGTAGTGCATAGATGGACTTGGTATGATTATGACCAGGGATTATTCGGTATAATCATGACCGTAATGTTACAAATGATGTGGTAAAAGTCATCTTTGGCCCGTAGTGCATAGATGGACTTAGTGTGATTATGACCAGGGATTATTCGGTATAATCATGATCGTAATGTGATGAATGATGTGGTAAAAAAATCATCATTGGCCGTAGTGCATTGATGGACAGTTTTTAGTATGATTATGACTATGGATTCTCTTCGGCCAAGGGTGCAAAGATAAATTGTTTTATGGCATAATTAGGACCGTTGATGAAAACACGATTATCTTTGGCCCGTAGTGCATGGATAATTTGTGGTCGTGATACTAATGAATATCCTTGGTCTGTAGTGCAGGGATGATTCGATGATGTGGAATAATTATTGAGTTGAGTCTCAATGATGAAATATTAATTCATGGATGTGATAATAATGAATATCTTTGGCCGTAGTGCATGGATAGTTCATGGATGTGATACTAACGAATATCCTTGGCCGTAGTGCATGGATAATTTGAAGGTGTGGATTATTTATTAAGCTGAGTCTCAGCGATAAAATATTGGTTATACACTTTTAATTTGTAGAAGATAGTTGATATCATGCTCTACTTGACTCTTCTAAAATACAGTTGTATGTCTTTGGCCGTAGTGCAAAGATGAATTTATTAATATGATTATGAACAAGAATTGTGATTTGGTATAACCATGATTTTTGATGTTTCAGGTGAATATAGGTGATGAAAATTATCTTCGTCCTGGGTGCGAAGAGGAATTTTGAATCACAATTATGATTATGAGTTATTTATATGATTGTGGACAGGAATTGTTGATTGATGTTACAGGGATAAAATATTATTGGTGGACTTTTATCATGGAGAAGATAATAGACCTAATGGTCTATTTGACTCTTCTAATGGATTACTCATTCCGCTGCAACTATGGTTGAAAAGTTTTATCAGCTACCATATGTTCTAAATCTCTGATTTATTAATGATGAAGGCTATTGATGATGTAAATTATCTTTAATTATGATATTCTTTACTGGACTAGTTGAGCTCACCCTTTTGCTTTCATTGTTCTCTTCAGGAATTTAGAACGCAGCAGGGACTAGTCGGGGAACGGAGTGACGGTCCAGATGATATCATTAGTAGTCCTTACTATTCTATGAAATAGTGTGATAGCTGTGGAGGTTCTCCCTAAACAGTATAAAAAAGTGTGTTGTATTCTATACATCATTTAGTAGTTATATTTGGTGAATCAAATAGGGTGAGGCAAACCCAACTTTGAAAGGGTGTTTTACCACTATCATACAAGATGTCTAATGACATACAACCTCGTGTTCTCATAGGACATGGTTGTGCACATCTACTTGCTGAATATATCTACGAGCACTATCTATATGATCTTGAAGTTTATTTGAAGTATAATTTTCACTTGGAGACAACGGAGATATTTATATGTCAAGAGAAGACTCACCATTGGAAAGAAGATGATAGTAATCTTCTTGTTTTTATTTGGGGACTTTAGGGACAACCAAGGATAATTCTGTGGACATATGATATCTATCATAACCTAGACGCATGGCCTCCCATGTACGAAGGTTTCCTTGAGCACTTCCTAAAGATTTTAATTTCTAAAACAGTTTTTGACTATACTTTTATGTAAAGTATCATTGTAAGGTTATGGTCAAGGTACCATGAGAGTTACATACATTTGTATTAAAACTCATAGTTAACTGTGGTCGTATTCTATACGACAGCTCAACAGTTGTATAAATGAAGTTGTATTTGAATTTTGTACCATGTATCTGGCGACTCAGAATGGGTGATGTAAACCTAATTTTGGGGGCGTCACAATTGTGGACGTTTTTATTATCTTTTACAAAGACTTATGCTACTAAATCCAGAATTCAATTATACAATCATCAATTTCAACTTTGAAGCCTTAATTTGGAGAAGATTCTTGGAGGAGTGGAGCAATGGAGTAATGATCACAAAGATTGCAGAATTGAGTGAGGAGAAGGATGGTTTTATACTATTCGTATTCATTTAATTCAGTTTCTGTAATTGGGATGATGTATTCTTTAATCTATCCAGTGTTTAATTCATTTGTTATGAACTAATTATCTTATTAAGCTTGCAATGGATCTTTAAGTGAAATGATGATTATCATGTTTTGATTTCAGTTCAATAAAGCTTGTCGACGTCAGGATTTTTATTTGTCCCTTTCTGTTCTTGTCTTTTGGTGTTCTCATGTTAGGTGAGTTTTGTTTGAAAAAATTAGTTTGAAAAGGTCCGACATGTGTATGTCGACGATTTGACTGTAAGAGTCGCCAGTTGGTTATTTTTAAATGGTTGCACCAACTCAATCGAGAAAAGGTTTGCACAAAGACCAAGTGATGTGACACTATTTAACTGGCTGCAAAATTGAAATTCGATAGGGTCCGGGGGCTTGATTAAGCGGATGAAAGGTGTTAGGCACCCCCGACTTCCGTGAAAACACGGTTACCGCCACTTTTCATTAAACTTTTATTTGAGAATGTGTGTGTGTGAGTTAGGTCTATGTGCATTTATTTGGAAGTAGTGATATGCCTCGTTCGCACCTATTTGCAAAGGGTTTGACTTTTGTATAAAAGTTTAATTTTAACAAGATATAGCAGTGATGCTTTGTAAAACAGGTTTTTCAAACCCTTGTGCTCAATAGTAATTGAGACATTTGATACTTCCATTTTATTAAGTGCTCGACTTGATTACTTTTATTTTTGAGATGCAAAACATCTTCGAGAAAATAAGATACATAGCAGTGCCGAACTCCTTATGGGCATGAGAGTCATCTAAGAAAATTCAGACACCGTAGGTAATTTACAAGCTGACTGCAGCTGAAAATGTGCATCACGGGAACCGAATCTAGATTCAGGAGCTGAATCTGTGATCACATGATTCCTAGGCTCACATAAGAAAGCAATATGTACAAAAACTAGAAAACGGACTAGATTTGAGTAAATCTAAGAATTCCAGCTTTAATGGTTCTAATTTAGTCACCATGAACCGATTAAAGTGAGAAATAGCCAGATTTAGGCAAATCTAGCCTGCAGGCTGATAAAAGCTAGAAAAAGAACTAGATTTGAGTAAATTTAAACCATTCCAGCTTCAACGGTTCCAGTTTAGTCACCATGAACCGGTTAAAGTAAGAAATAGCCAGATTTAGGCGAATCTAGCCCGCATGCTGAAAATTTAATTATCTACACTATGAAAGCAGATAAAACAGTTATATATATATATATATATATATATATATATATATATATATATATATATATATATAAGCGGTAAATAGCCACGAAGTGATCTATATATATATATATATAAAAGCAGTAAAAAGCCACGGATCGATGATGTAACGATCGAGAAATTTGTAATTTAATTTAAATATTTATTAAATTAAATAAATTTTTATTAAATTTATTTATTGAGAAAAATAAATAATTGATGAATTGTGATGCATTAAATTGAATAATGGTAATTTTTATTTGAAGATTTAATTTAATAAAATAATTAAATTAAATGAATTGTTTAATATTTAAGAAAGTAAGTAAATTAAATAAAGTAATGTTTAAGTCTAATTTATTTATTAAATTAGATGTATAATAATTTATTAATCATAAGAATTATTATAATTATAATTATTATAATTACTATTGTAAGTCATTTAAATTAACTAAAGTGTGACAAAAGTAACTATATAATATAATATTATTAAAATAATCTAGTTTTGGGGGAATAGGTGGTAGCCAAACAAGGCCTTGCGGCCTTTGACTTATTCAACTGACGCCTTTTTGTTTTTTTAACTGAAAGAGTACGTGCCATATCATTTTATTTTCTTTCGCGTCTTATTTTTCCTAAGGCCAAGAGAGAAAGCAGAGTGTAAGAAGAAGAAACACAGTGAGTTTGATTCTCTGTGATTGTCAAGGAGAGGGGTTTCTAAGCCTTTGTACCATCTTTTGCTAGCATATAATCAAGGATTAAAGGTATACTCTACTCCTATTGGTCATGTTTTGAGTTTTCAAGGATTATATTCTGTAAATTTCTAAATTACGTGGATTGCTACATATATGTATGTATGGTGTTATAATCTGCTAATAATCATGTGTGAGTGCTATTTGATTTCCAAACACGTGAAATTGGTTTGTAGGAAGGAAAAAATAAATAACAGTGTTTATATTTGAAATATAGCTTGTTTAAGTACAAATTTTATGCTAAATATGTAATATAATTTGCGAATTGATGTTAGATTATGTTAGTATGTTAAGAAAAGAAAGTGACGTAGTTTGAATCGTATCAATTGGTTAATACACGAAGTCGTGGTGATCGAATTCACTAAAAGTGTAAAAAGTGAAGAAATTGAGAAAATGGTGATTTTAATTCTTCAAAACTGAATATATATATATATATATATATATATATATATATATATAATGTTTATGTAGTTGGAATGGTGAATAGCATGTTTAGTGATGTTATTACAAAGTTTTAGTTGCTAGGTTTTATGAATTTCTGTGAAATTAGGAATTTTTGGCCTAAGAACAGAGTCTGATTTCGTTACTGTAAAATTGGTTCTGGTGACTAGCGCGGACGCGCTGCCTCTAGGCGCTCGGGCGCGTTGCCGTACGGGTGCACCGGACTCTAAGCTAACCATGGCGAAGCCACGTCAGTGGTCAGTCAGACCCAGAATTGAACTATTAACAGCATAGCTTGGAAATTGTTAACCTAACTTATTTTAATGATTGTAGAGGAACCTAAAACGTGTTATAAGATATAATAACATGTTGTTATCACAATGTTGAAACTATAGATTATGAATTAGTAAGTTATGTAATGAACCAAATGTGATGTGTCGACGTCGAGATTTTTATTTGTCCGTTTTCTATTCTTATTCTTTTGTGTTCTCATGTTAGGTGAGATTTGTTTGAAAAAAACAAGCGAAAAATGTCCGACATGTATATGTCGACGATTGGACTATAAGAGTCGCCAGTTGGTTTTTTAACTGGTTTTACCAACATAACTGATAAACGGTTTGCACATTGACCCAGTGATGTGACACTGCTAAATGGGTCTGTGAAACAGAGATTTATTAGGGTCCGGGGACTTGCTTATGCGGAGGGAAGGTATTAGGCACCCTCGACATCCGTGTTGCGACGATGACCACCACTTTTCAAGAAACTGTTATATGAATGTGTGTGTGTGTGGGTCAATGTGCTGTTATTTGGAAGTAGTGCTATGCCTCATTTGCACCTATATATAAAGGGCTTAAATTTGTGTAAAAATTATGTTTTAAACAAGATATAGCAGTGATGTTTTGTAAAAAAGAGATTTTTCAAACCCTGTGCTCAATAGTAATTGAGGCCTTTAATACTTCCATTTTATTAAAATATTCGGCTTGATTGCTTTTATTTTCGAGATGCAAAGCATCTTCGAGAAAATAATATACAAAGTAGTGTCGAACTCCTCATGGGTATGAAAACCATATGAGGAAATCCAACACAGTGAATAAATTTACAAGCTGCTTACAGCTAAAAATGTCTATCACGGGAACCAAATCTAGATTCGGTAGACTGAATCTATGATCACAAGATTCCTAGGCTCACATGATGCCGCAATTTGTATGAAAGCTATAAGCAGTTATATATATAAAAGCTGTAAATATATATATATATACAGACATGATCAACCACTACGAAGCACCTCTATGGGAGATCGAAAATGTAAATATATAAAAGCGATATATATATATATATATATATATATATATATATATATATATATGTGTGTGTGTGTGTGTGTGTGTGTGTGTGTGTGTGTGTGTGTGTGTGCAAACAATCAACCACCACGAAGCACCTCCATGGGGGATTGTAAATATAAATAAAGCAATAAAACGATCGACTGCCTTGAAGTAAACTCCAGGCGGGACAAAATGTACAAAAAGCTGTAAAAACGGTCAACCGCCACAAAGTAAACTCCAGGCGGGACGAAATGGAAATATATATATATATATATATATATATATATATATATATATATATATATATATATATATATACAAAAAAGCAATTAAACGCTCCAGACGTAAGTCTAGGCTCATCGAACAGAGTTCGACACACAGTTCATATATACATATATATATATATATATATATATATATATATATATATATATATATATATATATATATATATATTTATAAATAGGTAAACACACCAGATATAAAATCCAGGCTCGTCGAACTCTGTTCGATGAGCCTAGACTCACGTTTGGAGCGTTTAATTGCTTTTGTATACATACATACATATATATATATATATATATATATATATATATATATATATATATATATATAAAAGCAATTAAACGCTCCAGACATAAGTCTAGGCTCAATCGAGGCATAACTCGATAATGTTAGTCAATATTCCATCATCGATCCTCCCCGATGATGTTGATCTTTCCTAGTTTATATCGCCAAGACATATCAATGTTCTATTGGATTTATTGCCAATAGTATATGTTGTTAGGGCTGCCTGACCTTCGTTGACGTGTGAACCATCGGATGACCACGCGTTGTAACCTCTGCCGGGGATCTACTTGACCTCTGCTGACTTGTACATCAACGGATGAACTCCCTGCTGGGGCTAGATGTCAAGGTTACGTGAACTTTGTTGATGTGTGTATCAACTGATGCAATCATCGGATGGCTTCTGATGCATCATTGGGTTTACTTACCAATGGTTGAACTGACGTCAAGGTTGCTTGACCTTCGTTGGCATGTGTATCAATGGACAACATGCTTTGTAACCCCCGCCGGGGATCTGGGATCTTTGGGAATGATGACCCTGAACTGATGGCATTAGACCTTTGTGCGGTATTACCGAATGTGATCTGTAACTACTGAGATCATCGGTATAGTATACCCTGTGTTTGGGTGAATACCAATGAATGATATGAAAGCCACAGTCAGGTCCAAGAAAACTAGGATTTTAGGCTATTCTACTCAATCACGTAGCATTTTTATCCCTGATTTGGCCTTTTCATCTTGTGAGAACTCCTTTGCCACTCAAACTGGACTGAGCCGGAGGGGTGGGCCCCACGTAGGGATGCTGGTACACCTGCAGCAGCCACAGGTAGTTGTAGGGCGTCTATGCCCTATTTCCCTATATTTTTTAGTTGTACAGAGATGATGTATATAGATGATGATGTATTTAGGAATGTATGTACTGTCTTTTATCCCGTGCATTATGTCGCCATCTATTATTTGTTATGCATGTATCATGTTATGCATATGTATGATGGTATTATGATACGACCCACACAGATGTCTTCTTCGACAGTCAGCCGCATAGATCACACCCTGCCATTATTAGTGGCATCCCATCTGAGATATTGGTATGATAGTATGTCACCCTCAGATAGGGTGACCGTAGATCAGCTATTGTAGCATACCATGACCATTTTTATGTTTCAGGTTCCTGTAGGATTTGTGGAGGGTATGCTGGAGCACTGGGTACTGGAGAGGCAGGTTTTCCAGCTTGGGACCCAGGAGTTAACTCTTACTTTGGAAGAGTATGCACGTTTGACGATGCTGCCACTTGACAGACCTTGCGTGCATATGGCCATTGGTGACATGAGCCGGTAATTTATGACTCTCATTGGGCTGAGGCAGAGAGTTGTGCAGGATGAGATCACATCCGGCCACTTGATATCCCAGCATTTTTTGATTGATAGATTTGGCTATGAGGATAGCTATACTCGATATTCTGGGGATTTCACCATACTAGAGGATCAGTGGCATTTGGCTAAAGTAGATGTATTGCTGCTGTGCGTATTATCATATGTGTACATGCCACGATACATAGATGAGTTGGACATCGTCGTTATTATGGCAGTGAGAGCTCTCAGGGAGGGTCGTACCATTATTCTGATGATCATGGCAGAGACACTGAGGTCGACCACATTCTGCAGGACTTACCCTGCAGGGGTATTCACAGGCAGTTCGGTCATGCTATACGTGTGGTTTATGTCACACCTAAGACTGATTAGCATATTTAGATGACACTAGTATTGTTTCACCTATGAGATAGCTATGTCGTATTCCTTCCAGCCTACGGAGTATACAGATCTTGCATCTTGGTCCATTTTCCTACCTGGGATTGGAGATCCATTTGCTATCTTGCAGTGTACAGGGCTCAGTTCGCCCTATAGCTTCATTACTCATGCTCCGGGCATGGATTATCTCCCTCTGGCTGGTTTGAGGGGCATGACTACCTACCACCCACTGACCGTGATGTCGTAGTTTGACCAGTTCTAGGATTTCCATCCTTTTGATGGGGCATTAGGTCAGCGCTTAGCTTCTCGCCACTTATCAGCAGAGGATCGATCTCGTGTGTATGCTTGTTGGGATCAGCGTGAGATAGCTACTTTTTCTGTTAGCCATCCGGGTTATTCGCTAGAGTATTCTGTGTGGATGGAAACAGAGACTTCGTTGGCTGCGGTAGTATCCACAGTGCCGAGCATTGATTCAGATGGTGGAGAGCCCATGGAGGACATTGATTCTCACACCGAGGAGGAGCCATTTACTGGGTTGCCAGCAGCTCTCTTAGATTCTCCCAGTACTAGTACTGTTGTGATCTAGCATTTAGCACAGTACTTCGAGTAGAGTCTTCATTTGATGATCTTTGATCTTTGAGAGAGATCAAGCTAGAGCTCTGATGTTGACAGCTCTTGATAGGAGAGACACAACTCTGTTAGAAAGAGACGAGGCGTTAGCTCGTAGAGATACCACTGTTATTGTGCAGGATGAGGCCAGATCAGTCAGAGATGCTGCGATCACTGAGCGGGATACTGCCCTATCTGATAGGGATATAACTATTACAGACAGTACTTCAGTGAGATCCCTGACCACTGGTATGCTTGTCGAGATGAGTGCATATATTGATGAGCATCGCGTCACCATGCAGATGGCCTCGGACTTGCTAGCTCATGTGGATATCCTTGTACAGGAGCCCACAGCGTTACCTCCTTCTTCGGATAGAGATGCTATGTTAGATCTGTTAGCCCGCATGCATACTGATCTGTAGATAGCCTTGTATTTTCCTGCACAGACTAGCTTAGCCATTTTGTCATGTATAGTTTATATTGTGTATATCAAACAGTATTATATATAGCAAGGAAATATATTTTTGATCACTTCCCTTTTAGATATGCCTAAATACTTGCTTAATATTTGCCTGCTTCTTCAGGGCTTGCGATCTTGATGTATTCTAAATTCGTCCTTACTTAATGGACATTGAGTTGTCTCTGGACAGTTCAGAATGGATCATTGATCTGTTTGTTCCCTACCATCTTTGTTGTCTTGGGACTGATTTCTGTATAGAAATGTGGAGAGGATATGGCTTTCCTCTCTGAGATTGATCACACCACAGATGGTCGCCAGTACTCCTATTTAGGAGGAGCCTAGTTAATTCCATTTCTTATGGATTGGTGTTTCTCTTCAAGGTACAACCGTAGCTTAGATGGTTGCCGAGTCTCCCGTTTACATGGGGAGGTCAGGTAATTCCATCCCTTTGGTTTGGAGCCAATAAAATGTGTTGGATTAAAGTTTGATCCCAGTACCATTGACAAGTATTTGTGTTTTGGTAGGGGGTTAGACCGAACCATAAATGGCTACCTACGTACTCCTGTTGAAGAGGAGATCAAGTCTAAGTAGTTCGAACCTGTTGTAAGAGGTTCAACGCTATATGTAGTAGAAAGGGTGTAGGAATGTTTTTGTTTTTGTAAGGAGAAGGGTGTAGGAATGTTTTTGTTATTTTTGTTTTATTACGACCGGGCCATATAAAATGGTTGCCTACGTACTCCCGTGTATCAAGGAGATCAGGTCGTCGTAGTTCGCACCTTAAGACGATTTGTAGCCAACGAAAAGTTTGATCCTATGTGGAGGACAAACTGCGGTGGGGAAGAAAGTTTAATTCTAAGTTCAGGATAAACTGCAAGTGTGAAAAGTTTGATCCCATGTTTGGGGACAAACTGCAAGAGTGAAAGGTTCAATCCCTAGTGAGATAATTGAAGTTGAGTAATTGTTAAAAAACTGAGTGAAGAGGAAAGGATCTGATGATCCTTAAACTAGGCTGCTGGCTTCAAAAGTGTGTTTCCCTGAGGGGGCGTAGTGTGGAGAAAGAGTTGTATGTAGTGAAGGGTTAAAGAACCGGAATGACTGGTAATCTGATGATCCAACACCAGGATGTTTGTTTGATGGTAACTTTAGACATAGCACCGTTTCACGGTGTCCGAGTTGATAAGTTGTGGAAATTCATCGCCGTCCATTTCCTGCAATCTGAGAGCACCTCCTGTCAATACCTCCTTGACAATAAATAGGCCTTCCCAGTTAGGAGCGAATTTTCCCTTAGACTGATCTTGGTTGTCGATGATCTTCTTCAAAACCAAGTCATGTTGTTTAAACTGTCGTAGCTGGACTTTCTATTGTAGGATCGAGCGATCCTTTGTTGAAATAACTGACCATGGAAGATAGCCGTGGTTCGCCTTTCGTCTATTAGAGACACTTGGTGATACCTGTCTTGTACCCAGTGGTATTCATCCAGCTGAGCGTCTATCAACACTCTGAGGGATTCCATTTCTACTTCTATGGGGAGCACTGCTTCCATCCCATAGGTTAATGCGTAGGGGGTTGCCCCAGTTGAAGTGCGCATTGATGTTCTGTAGGCTAACAGAGTAAGAGGCAATAAGTCATGCCAGTCTTTGTGGTTGGCGGACATCTTTTGCATGATCTTCTTGATATTTTTGTTAGCCGCTTCAAAAACATCATTCATCTTTTGACGGTAGATGATGGAGTTAAGATGTTTGATGTGGAATTTACTGCATAACTCCTCCATCATTTTGTTGTTGAGGTTCTTAGCATTGTATGATACAATTACCTCTAGTTGTCCATATCAACAAATGGCATTATTTCTGATGAAAGCAATGATGACTTCTTTGGTAACCCCGGGGAAGGAGGCTGCTTCTATCCACTTGGTGAAGTAGTCGATCATGGTGAAGATAAACCGATGCCCATTACTGGCTTTAGGCTCGATGGGCCCTATCACGTCCATTCCCCATATTGAGAAGGGCCAAGGCGAACTCATATTATGGAGCTCCCGTGGAGGGGCGTGGATATCATTCCCATGAATTTGGTATTGATAACATCTCCTGACGTGGTCATTGCAGTCAGCTTTGGGAGAGAGCCAGCAATGTCCCGTTCTGAGGATCTTCTTTACAAGTAGAGGGCCACTCATATGTGGGCCACAAACTCCACCATGGACTTCATCCATGTGTCTCTGAGATTGATTATTGTCCAGGCATCTGAGGAGACCTAATCATGCATCTCTCTTGTAGAGTGCATCTCTGCTCAGGTAGAATTTCATAGCAAGTCGATGAATCCGCGTTTACTCAGTCAGGCTTGCCATAGCGGGTGTAGATCCATCTCACAAGTACTCCTTCTGGCACTCATCATTCTATTTAATGGAAGAGTTCTTCCTTAACAGCTTGAAGATAGGCTTACAGGTTGCTGTGAGTTGAGAAATGAACCTACTAATGAAGTTGACTCTTCCCAAAACTCCCCGTATTTCCTTCTCTGTCTGAGGAATGGGCATTTCTATAATGGCCTGGATTTTGGTGGGATCCAGCTCAATCCCTTTGTGGCTGACTAGAAATCCTAGCAACTTGCCTGATTTAACACCAAAGGAGCATTTGACTGGATTCAAGTTCAAATTGTACTTACGCAACCTGTTGAAAAGCTTTTTGAGATGGTCTAGGTGGTCTTCCTCCCTTCGGGATTTGACAATAATGTCATCCACGTATATGTCTATATCTTTATGCATTAAGTCATGGAAAAGAGCCATCATAGCTCTCTGATAGGTAGCTCCGGCATCGATGAGGCCGAAAGACAATCGTCTGTAGCAAAAGGTTCCCCAAGGCATGATGAAAGCAGTTTTCTCACGATCCTCTTTAGCAACCATGATCTGATGGTACCCCGCAAAGTAATCAGCAAAGAAGTACATGCCGTATTGAGCAGTATTATCAATGAGAATGTGAATAAATGGCACGGAAAAGCTATCTTTAAGGCAAGCTTTATTCAGATCCCGATAATCCATGCAAACTTGCACCTTTCCTCCAAGCTTAGGCACGTGAACGATGTTGGATATCTATTCAGGATATGTGGACAGCATGATAATACTAGCTTGAAATTATTTCATAATTTCTTCTTTCACCTTTAAACTCCACTCAGGTTTCAATCGCCTGAGCTTTTGCTTGACTGGCTTGAATCCCTCTTTAATGGGAAGGCGATGAAGGACAATGTCAGTGGACAAACCCACCATGTCTTCATAAGACCATACAAACACATCCTAGAATTGGGTTAGTAGTGTAACCATGTCATTCCTCTAGTTTAGGGTAAGGTCTGGACCAATCTGGATTAACTTAGGGATTTCTATGTTTTCGAGATTGAAGGAGGTGGTTTGATCAAGGTTGGGTTTAGGTTTGTATTTGACCCTTTCTTTGATCTCCGGAGGCACCTCAATGTCTTGTTATATTTCCATCAAGTTTGAGTCCAACTTTTCATCAAAGTTACAATCCTTGTGGAGAAGAGGCATCTTATCAGCAAGTACAGACACATCTAAGTTCAGAGTCCTGAAACAAAATATGCTTTCACTTAATATATATGAAACTGTTTAATCATACAAAGTGTTAGCATGTACGGACAAAATAACTGCTAATACTGTACAGAAAAGTAGGCAGTTATGATATTTACAGGGCAAAAAGAGGTCCTGCCCATTTTACCCTTGTTGACCAATGCAAGGAGTGCTGCTCCAATTAGCAAGGGAAAAGTCCTGGTGGACTGCAGTGATGGAGGGGCTGTCGTCCTCCTTCTCCCGAATGATGACTATTATGTCTGGGCAATCATCGTCTGGGGTGTATCTATTTGTATGTTCATCATGGACAATGATGCGTATGCTTGACATCATTCGGACAATGTCTTGTATAATTGTTCGTTCCTCTTCTTTCACCTTGGGATCTGGAACACAGACTTCCTTCTCCTTTACCAGTATCGGTTTAGGAAATAATATAGCCATTACGTTGGCTAACACCTTTACCGGAGATTGTGCGGACTTTGGATTTACAGGTGGAGATAATCGCTGTGTGGCTGAAATTAAAGGAATCTGCTTATGCTTATGTGGATTCCTGTGACCGGAACTGGCAGAATAGCCTAGTCCGACTGTTCTAATTTGACTGGACACTTGAATCGGGTGCTTAATACCCTAATGATTTTTACCCAGCCCTTGTCTCGGCTGGTGTCCCAATGACATCATTTCTTGAGTAGCTACCATCACTTCGACAGAAATCTTGGGCGGGAAATGGCGTCCCAATGGAATGGTGTTGAGTATTGCTTACTTCCAAAGCATGGAAACTGACCGGCTCAACATTGGAATTAAAACTGATGAGTGGCATGTCACCCTGTTGAGGGCATTCCGGTTCCGCGTTAACTGTGACTAGGATATTATTGATAATGTATTTAAGTTGCTGATGAAGAGTGAAGGGGACTGCTCCGGCCATATGAATCCATGGTCTCCCTAGAAGTAGGTTGTATCCTGTATCTATTTTGAGAACGTGGAAAGATACACAGAATGTATGGGGACCAATCTCAATTGGCAGCTCAATCTCTTCGACTGAATTCCGGCGGGATCCATCAAAAGCTTTGATGATCGTATGGCTACTTCGGATCCGCTTGAGATTGACATTCATCTTTAGCAACGTAGCATAAGGACATATATTTAGAGATGAACCTCCATCTACTAAGACTCCAGCTAATATGTATCTGGAGGATAAAACTGTAATGTGCAGCAACTTGCAATTACCGGTCCCTTCGGGTGGTATGTCATCATCAGTGAAAGAGATCACATTGTTGTTGAAAATGTGATCAACCAGATGTTGAAATTTTTCTACATCCACTGATTTTGGCAAGTAGGCTTCTTCCAAAACCTTCAGTAAAATTTTCTTGTAATCCTTGGAAGTTAAAACCAAGTCCAGTATTGAAATTTGATGTGGAGCTTCTCTTAAGCTTAAAACCACCTTGGTTCATTATGACCCATAACACGGAGGAATTTTTCAATCTTCTCCATGGGAATTTTCCCCTTTGATTTGATGGTAGGCCTCATCACCCGTTGGGGAAGACACAGTGGATTTTCCTTTGACACTGTAGAAGTTGTATGAGAAGTGGATCCTTCATCTTCTCCATAATTCCATGGAACTTTCTATAAGCTGAAAACAGGACATTGTGGTCTGAATGGCAAGGTGATTGGCTCTGGTGCTGCCACTTTCATAGGATTGTTAACTCCTTTGAGTTGAATTGTGAATGGTTTGACAGTCCCATCAGCCTTAGCGGATATAACTGCTACCAGTCCCTTCCATTTAGTAGGATAAGCATTTTCACTTTCACATAGCACAGTATCATTGTCTGCCGGTTGCAGGACACCGCTATCGATTAAGTTCTGAATAAGATGGCGGAGTGCCCAACATTCTTTCGTGCTGTAACCGCGAGAATAGGAGTGATACTGACATACTCCATTAGGATTGAATCGTCCTGAACAGGGATTAATTGGAGGTAGAAGGGATGTGATTCTTCCTTCATTGATTAGTATCTGAAGTATCTCCTCCATAGGTTGGCCTAGGTATGTAAATTCCCTTCTATTGGCAAAATCCCGACGGGCTTTGGCAGTTGCTCTCTTCGTCACTTTGTCCTCCAATGTGTCATATTTTGAAGGTGATGATGTAGTATTCAGAACCAATGGGAGGAAACTAGCATACTCCTGGCTGACTAATTGGCGTGCGACTTGATGCTGATAGGTCACCAATTCTGCCAATTGCTCAATTTGCTTACATAGAGCTTTAATCTTTCGTTCTATCGTAAACTGGAACTTTGCATAATCCCATTTATCAACACCGTCTTTGATGATCTGGGATGCTTCACAGTTAAAATTGGAACTCTGTCCATTACTCCAAATAATCATGTTGACGTCTCCCTTTTTGTGTGGAGGAAGAGGGTTGTCTTGCACGTGAGGTTAATCTAGTTTGGTGACCACGATCTCACCGTTGTCTATTAAATCTTGGATCTTGTGTTTCAAGGCCCAACAATCTTGAGTATCATGTCCAGGTGCCCCGGCATGATAAGCACATTTCCGAGCAGCATTGAAGCCCATCTCATTAGGGTTGGCTGGTGGAAGAAGATGCATACTTTTCTTCTGAGTGGTTAGAAGATTGGGAATGTTCTCGAGTGAATCCCTTAGGGGTGTGAACACTCGAGGGCGTTTGACTTTTCCACCCTTAGGCATTGGAGGGTTTGAAGACTGTGCTTGAAAGGGAGTGTAATTTCTCCTCTGAATAGGCATATTCTGATTGCCCTTTTGACCTTGGAGTATCAAGGAAACATCCTCCTCTTTCTTTTTATGGACCCTCCGGGGGTTGTTTCCATAAGTTCCAGATTGGATGTGCTCAGCAACAACTTTAAGAGCGGCTTGGTCTTGAATTTTTCCTGACTTCAATCCCATCTCAGTCATCTCCCCATGTTTGATCATTTCAGAAAATGGTTTAACAATGCCAACTAAAACTCTCTCATAGAAAGGAGCTTCTTGTATGTCGATAAAGGTTATAACCATTTCTGACTCTGTCATAGAAGGAATCACTTGAGCAGCAAGGCACCTCCACCTTTGAGCATACTCTCTGAAGGACTCATTAGACTGTTTCTTGACCTTGGTAATCTGGTACTGGTCAGGAGCCATTTGAGACTGGAAACTTTATTGTGTGAGGAAGGCATGAGCTAGTTCTTCCTAACTATGGATCTTTGAATTGTCTAATTTGGTATACCACGAATGGGCTTCTCCAGTCAGACTCTTTTAGAATAGCTGCATTATGAGCTTCTCGTCCTCTGCATAGGATCCAAGTTCTCCAATGAACACCTTCAAATGTGTGTAAGGATCTCCTAATCCATCATACTTTTCGAAGTCAGGAGTTTTAAACTTTTTTGGATAATGAACACCAGGGAATATACAAAGGTCAGCATATGATATACTCCCATGTGCTCTAATTTCTTTGATAGAACGAAGGGTTTCTTCCATTTGAAGGACTTTTTTCCTGATGTCACCGGTGTCTGGATCTTTTTTGAGATGGGTGGCATCATGAATTTTGTTGGTTATATCCAACTGGAGCTCAGGTACTGTAATGGCTTTATGCAGAGGATTCAACATGTATAGGTATCTTTGTACCTTGAGTAGATTGATGTAGTTCTTTAAGCAGAATAACCAAATCTGTAATTTATTTACTTAATCCGTCAAATTCTTCAAGAGAAACTAGATTAGACTGGCTAGATGAAGACATGATTGGCTATAGGCTCGTGGCCTTTTTGGACTTTAACTAGGTAATAGGTCCGAAAGCTTCCCTGCGACAAGACTTGCATATTTTAGTATTAGGGATTGTGTAAATGTTTACATGCTATGTGATGTATCCGTTTTAGAATTCTTATCCTGTAAAACGGATGTTAGCTGTTTATAATACATGATAACATGTTAACTTAAATATGTACATGCACATATTTCATCATATTTCTCATTACATGGAGATGAATATGGAATGTAAATTACAAGTAATTTGAAATGAGAAAGCATGAAGAGACTTTCCTCCGCGTTTGGTTTATTAGAGGCTGACATATTTTAGGTTACTCTCACTGCTTTTTGGCATGAAGTTTCCCAAATCATCGCAATTTACTTAACGGGAAGTTAATCCGATCTTTCAACTGGAGCGAATTTGGGTAGTGCCTTTCCTGAGCCTCGTTGGAATTAGTCTTCCTACGAGTCCAGTAATCAAACACCGACAGGATAGCCTCCTAGTGGAGGAACCACACAACATACATTCACATACAACGTGTCTCACCGTTCATGAAAATGATGACATGTGCGAAGCACTAATATCACAGATAGATATTTTGCAGTGCAGTTTAAAAAAAATGCATTTGTACACATTCATCATAAATGTAAATGCAACATCCACACACAAGTAGATAACAGTTTTGAAAAGCTTGTAATAGTGGCTTAAGTCCTCTTACTGGAGTCCCCAACAGAGTCGCCACCTGTCGACGTCGGGATTTTTATTTGTCCCTTTTCTATTCTTGTTCTTTTGTGTTCTCATATTAGGTGAGATTTATTTGAAAAACCAAGCGAAAAAAGTCCGACATATATATGTCGACGATTGGACTATAAGAGTCGCCAATTGGTTTTTTAACTGGTTGTACCAACACAACTGATAAAATGTTTGCTCATTGACGCAGTGATATGAAACTGCTAAACGGGTCTGTGAAACCGAGATTCATTAGGGTCCGAGGACTTGCTTATGCGGAGGGAAGGTGTTAGGCACCCCCCGACATTCTTGTTGCCACGGTGACCACCACTTTTCAAGAAACTGTTATATGAATGTGTGTGTATGTGTGGGTCAATGTGTTGTTATTTGGAAGTAGTGCTATGCCTCATTTGCACCTATATACAAAGTGTTTGAATTTGTGTAAAAATTCAATTTTAAACAAGATATAGCAGTGATGTTCTGTAAAAAAGAGGTTTTTCAAACCATGTGCTCAATAGTAATTGAGGCCTTTAATACTTCCATTTTATTAAAATATTCGGCTTGATTGCTTTTATTTTCGAGATGCGAAACATCTTCGAAAAAATAATATACAAAGTAGTGTCGAACTCCTCATGGGTATGAAAACCATCTGAGGAAATCCAACATCGTAAATAAATTTACAAGCTGCTTACAGCTGAAAATGTCCATCACGGGAACCGAATCTAGATTCAATAGACTGAATCTGTGATCACATGATTCCTAGGCTCAAATGATGCCGCAATTTGTATGAAAGCTGCAAGCAGTTATATATATAAAAGCTGTAAATATATATATACAGACATGATCAACCACCATGAAGCACCTCCATGGGGGATCAGAAATGTAAATATATAAAAGCGATAAATATATATATATATATATATATATATATATATATATATGTGTGTGTGTGTGTGTGTGTGTGTGTGTGTGTGTGCGCAAACAATCAACCACCACGAAGCACCTCCATGGGATAATGCAAATATAAATAATGCAATATAATGATCAACCGCTTTGAAGTAAACTTCAGGCCGGACAAAATGTAAATATATATATATATATATATATATATATATAAATATATATATATATATATATATATATATATATAAACATGTAAACGCACCGGATATAAAATTTAGGCTCATCGAACAAAGTCTGACAACAGTTCATATATATAAATATATATATTTTAAAGCATCAAACACACCGGATGTAAAATCCAGGCTCATCGAACATAGTTCGACACACAGTTCATATATATATATGAAAGCAATTAAATGCTCCAGACATAAGTCTAGGCTCAATCGAGGCATAACTCGATAATGTTAGTCAATATATATATATATATATATATATATACACACACACACACACACACACACACACACACACAAACTGAAATGAAACCACGGACCAAAGTCCGGGCATACACACGCAACACGACTCTCAACGTGAAAAATAGTGTGTGCAAAGATGAAGAGAAAGGCTTTAAAGTGTGTAAGAAGGCTTATAGTGTGCTACCAAAGAAGACTTCAATAACTTGAAATGGATGAAAACTCGGCTCCTGCCGGTAAAAAGTAGCTATATATGAGATTACAAGTGTTTAAAACGAGAAAGCACTCAGTTTAGGGTGTGTACAGAGCAAATTGGACAAGGTTTTCTCGCCTTTTTCTCCTTCAAAATGGCCACCCCCAAACCTCTATTTATAGAGGGGGGAGCCGTAGGTGTACCTGCGGCTACCTGGGGTGCCCCATGCTTCGCGGGTCTCGCCGTCTTAAAGTACGTGAACGCATGCAACGTGATGTCCGCTCAAACTTTCAGAACTTCAATTCGGGCATCCGACTAAGGTGTATAAGACCTATTTCGGACCACCGTTGTCGAGAGTTACACAATGACATGGGATTAGAGGTTGTACGAAGTCAGGAAGATAGGACCATGCCCTCCGGTCACTCGGGATTGGACTTCCTTGGTTCTTGTGGGACATTGTTGTGTAGAAATGTTTGTATGAGATGTTGAGACGGTACGATGTGGTGTCAAGGTGGCAAGATGATGACTTTGCCCCTCACCGAGGTTATCTCCGATTTGGACTGATAAAGCAGATATTGATTAGGGTTATCTCTGAGATTGGACTGCTGCAAGTGTTGAAGGTCCTCAGTGTCATCTCGGAGGTGTGCCTGTCTTCCCGGTGTTATTTTCGGGTCTTGTACTGAGTGCCTCGGTGTGAGTGCTGAGTGTTCTGAAACTGTTTGCATGCATTTAAAACAAGTATTTCTAGGGTTATTGCCGGAACTGCAACTGCATTCCTTGGGGTTATCTCCAAGGTTAGCGCTGCTATTCCCGGTGTCGTGACTGAGACTGAATATCTCAAGGTTATCTCCGGGATGAATCGACCTTGTCCGGTGGAATTTTCGGTATTAGAACTACAGGCCTCGGGGTTGTCTCTGAGGTTGGAACTGATATTCCTGGTGTGTGTTCTGGGGTTAAAACTAAACTTCTGGTAGTATTCGGACTGGATGTGAGCTGTCTTCCAGGGTTATCTCTGAAAGATAAATCTACTCTCCTACAATGTCAGTAATAGGTGTGCAGAAAATTTTGAGTGTTTACATGATGTTTTCAAAAGTTAAAGATAAATGATAAGATTTATGTTAGTTTGTAGTGAGATTTCAGATTCGTTAAGGATATTAACCAACATGATTAGAAGTTAAGCTAAGGTTATAACTTAAAGGGTGGTTTAAACCCCTAAAGCTAATATTCATACAACTAATTATTGTTGCGATTTCAATGATATATGTAGGGTAATTGGCGAATATTATTACTTGTGTAGCTTACATACAAGGCAAGTTTCCTAACCTCTGCTACTTTATTATTCAGCAAGGTTTACTTTTCGTTGTTATGATTATACTTATGCAAGTTTCCTCACTTCATTCTCTTTATAAGAATGCAAGCTTTCTATTCCTAAATCGTCATTGTACAAGTTTCCAAATTCTATGTTAAAGTTGAGCAAAACTAATTTATCTTACGTATGATTGTGCAAGCTCTTGTAACCTAATTCGTTACATCGAGCAAGTTTCACTTTCCTTAATATTATTCAAAGCATATATTGTTCTAATACATCGATTCAAAGGAGATTGTTCTAACTCTTTTGAATATAGCACTTTGCATGTATATCATGTTTTCTCAATTATATATTGTTGTTATTCAATCTTTGATATTGATAACCTTGTTCAATTCTATATTGTTGCATTAAACTTTCAAGTATTAAGCAAACTCTTATTAATTGAACTAATCTATTATGGAATAGTGTTCTAAAATTCTAGAACCACTGATAAGCTAATTCCAAACTAAACTTTCTTTAGTGCGAAAGTTCTAAATCCAAACTGAGACGAACAACCCTAACATAAGGGATTTTGTACGTATAACGTTTAGATGTTTATGCACAATACATGGTACAAAGGGCTGATCCCCCTAAGTACGTTAAGAAGGGTCTATATAGTCTAAATGACTGTTAAGGTTGGGTTAGTAATACCTATTCATGGGGGCATAGTTTGTGGTCTTAAGACCCTCAGATATTAAAGTTCGAAGTTGTTTTCTATTTTGATTCGTAGAACAAGTTCACCATTGTTCAGCATTTGTTGTTCACTCTTATGTTATTATTGTTGTTACTCTTTATATCAGTGAGCAATTGTTTGCTCACTCTTGCATTTAACACTACAGCTAAAGTTGAGAAAGTCGATGAGCCATCTACTAGCAACGGAAAGGGCAAAATGTCCAAGTGTTGAATACTTATGAGAAATTTATTTAAATGAATTATGTTATAAGACTTGTTTTATTTTATGATGTATTCCGCAAACTTATGTAATAATTTTCAGATTAGATTACCTGGGATTGTTTTTGAGATAATGTAACCCTTTGATGGGAAAGATTATTGTTTAAGTTATTTTATGTCATTATCCTTTATTATGGGTAGTTAGATGTAATTATTTTTGATAATTAAAAGATAACTTCAAAGAGGAATTGTGACAACCCGAAAATTCGGTTTCTCCAGAATTTAAGTTTAAAGAATTAGTTATTAATAAAATGAATTTTTATTAATACTATTTTGTGCTATGTGTTTATTAATCGTTCTATAACCTAGGATGATTATAATTCGGGAGTATTCTGACTATAAGCTAGATTGAACGAGTAAGAATTTTCAAGACGAAAATGAAAGTTTTCCGGGAATAAAAATATTTTCGGGGAAAAAGACGAAATATGCACTATTCATCAGTTTCTGCTCGGAGTTTTATTTTGAAATTCTGAGAAGTTATTGATTATGTAAAATGTTGAGACGTGATGAAATATTCAATAATATTTCAGTTATGGCAAAAACGAAGTTTTCGCCTGCGGACTCAAAACCTAAGGGTTATGAAAAGTGATTTTCGAGAATTTTATGAGTACGTATAATAATTAGGGTTATTATGCGTGAGAGATACGAGTATAATACTAGTTATTATACGAGTATAGTATGAAGATTAGTACGACGTATAATACGAATATCGTACGAATGATATACGAAGAGAATACGAGAATACGAGAATGGAATGCATTGAATACGATGAGTCTTAATGAACTTTGAGTTCATGGACTTTGTAGAATCCAATTGGACTTGGATTATGTCAAGCCGAATGATTTGTGAAATCAAGCCCAAGATAAGCCTAATAAGAATTAGGGTTAAGGCCCAAACCAAGAAAAGAAACCGCGGATAGAACCGATGGGTAAACAGATGGGTAATAACCATTGGGGCAACCCATGGGATGACCCATGGGCATGTGGGCCAGCCACTTGGCCACCAAGTAAGGGTGGAGGCCAAGTTTACTTGGTGGCTAAGTGTTGGAGGAGGTGGGAATAGTAAGGAGGTGAGGGATGATGACCAAACTACCCCTAGCCTTGAAATTCTATAAATAGAAAGCTTATGTTCGTTATTTTGGGATTTTGAAAATCCTATAACTTGAGAGAGAGAGAGAGAGAGAGAGAGAGAGAGAGAGCTCGGATGAAGAGGGAGAAGGAAGAGATTGAGCATGAAGGCTCGGATCAAAAGTGATCGTGAAATAGAAAAGCTCGCAAATCGCCGGCTTTATATAACGGAAGAAGATTAAAGAAGAACGGTAATCCGAACCCTAGTTCTTCTAATATTTTTCTTTAAGTTTTCTATGTTTAAAACATAGCTTAAGGAGAATAAGAAGTAAAAGAAGTTAGGAATGATTTCATATGGTTGAAATCATGAGAAAATGAAGAAATAAGAGTTAGAAGTTTATTTTATAAATTTCTTAAGGAAGAATAAGATTCGTAAGGATTTTGAGCGATCCGAATGAATATTATGACCGAGTAGGTGAATTAAGTTAGGAATGGTGTTCTATAACATCAAATTCCAAGAAAAAGTAGAATCGTAATCCAAAATATCGATTAAAACGAAGAACGCGAAGAACACGAAGAATGTTGTTGATGGACAAATTTAAAACCATCATAGGATAATTGTTGTTGATGGACAAGTTTAAAACCATCGCATATAAGTTAGTTGCATATTTCTTGGTTAGGAACGGTAGAAAAGTTCATGAAGAACGGGCAAAGAACTTAGCTATAACGAAGTTATGGCAAAATTTTCGTAAAAGGCGAACGAGAACTAGAAAGTTAGTAAATAAACCTGAACGTATAGGGTTTCATAAGAATGTAAGTGAACGTAGAAAACGTGAGTTGTGGACTTAAGAACGAACGAGTTCCGAGTTCGGATGACCGAATTACGGACGAACGAACGAAGAACGTTAAAAGCGTAAAAAAATGATCGAAGGGTGTAGATTAAGCCAATTGAATGGCAAGTTAACAAATTCAGAATGAAGTTCTGTCTAAGGGGTATTGAAGTACGTAAGATAAGTAATAGAATGGCTTTGGAACAACCTCGTTCCGAGTTAGAACGAAGAAGTTATGAGATCAGGAAATACGTGTCTCAAACTTGGTGCAAGACTTAGAAAATTTTCTAGGGTTTTGGCTCGGCGCCGCAGCGTCGGCTAAGCTTGCAGAAGTGGCGCTGCAGTGCTCTCGGGCCTTAAGTTCTGGTAGTTGGTGCCATAGTGCGAGTGATAACAAAGGACTTGGCGCCTCAGCGCCAGACCAGGAAGGGAAGAGGGTGACGTAGGTCATGCCGCAACGCGAGAAGAGAGGGAGAGGCACGGCGCCGCATCGCCGGTGCAAGGTGATGCCCAAAACTGAGATTTTTATTTCTCAATTACTGGTGGATGTGCAAGAAAGAAATATGAACATGTAGTTCACCTAATGTAACACTTAATCAAGTGTTCTGAATCTTTAGTACGTAATGGTTGAACGAAAAGAGTTAACGAGATTAAGAGATAGAGAATGTAAGCGCAAAATTACGTAATTGATATTCGGGGTCCGTAGTCGTAATGAACGAACGTGAGGGATTGCTGTGATTGTGATTCCTTAGCCAGGAAGCCATAAGGATTAAGAAGTTGACTTAATAAAAATTATAATTTAATGGTTCGTATAAGTTAAGAGAAGTTAGGTTGTGGTACAATCGTAACTTTGATAGTTGACATATAGGAGCTGGGATAAACAATTCCTTCAGAGAGCGAAGGTATATACAAAACTGGCAACCGATCTAACTCACTGTGTGGGCAGTGTAGATGAGACGGGAACTTGTTTGTTGGTTGTTTGTGGGAAATAACTCAGAGTACCATATGGACTACTAGCAGAGAAGCGATGTATGTTGAGTCCTATAGAAGTTATAAGAAGAAGATAAGAATGTAAATCATCAAAGATGATGAATGTATGAATAAGACATCTCCGTATGTCATGAAGCCATGAATCGGTAATGAAAGTTAGTCGCGTAAACTTAAATTACAAGAATGTGAACCTTAAGAAGTAAAGTAAAGTAAACCAATGCGTAAGTCAAGTATATGACTAATTGGTGTACGTGTTATGTTCTTATGTGTTACATAGGAATTGGAATAAGCAATTCAGCATAAACTATAAGTTGTAGCTGTGCGTAAGGCAAGTTTTCCTAACTTCATTCATATTTTACGTGAATGCTAGTTTCTTAAACTTCTCAGATGTTGAACTTGAGAAGTTCTGTGTATGCGCGAATGTACGATATTTGTACAAGGTGGTAGAATGTATGAGGTCTTGTGCCACAATGTGAACACTTTGGTGTTTCTATGAGATGAACTGTTCTGTGATTGAACTGTTCAATACAAGTATGTTCTGTTTATACATGAACCATTATTGTTAAGTCTGTGCTAATGATTCTAGCCAGACAGAATATGTATGAAAAAAGGTAGAAGAATGAAAGTAGTGTAAAGAGTATGTGATGAATGTTGTAAGATGATAGGAATCAAGACTATTTCTATTATTCAAGCTGCTTCATAACCTTTGTTCGGTTATCGAAGTTCTGAAAAATGTTTAACCTCTTGAAGTTGTTTGTTCAACTGTTATGACTTGCTGGGCAATTGAATGCTCACACTTGCTTTAAATGAAAAACATTTTCAGCGAATGATGTTAGAAAGAACTTAAGGACCCCGTAAAGATCAAGCTGATCAGTATCCAGACGAAGTGCCATTCAGTATGTGAATGTGCGTGAAGAGCAAGTGAAGACTTGTAATATAGAATGATAGAATTAAACTATAGACTAGTTTAATGAATGTTTATGTATCCTTGGTAGCGAATGAAAGTCACTTGTGCAAGATGTAAAGAATAATGTAATTACCATTATTTGTTATGATAGAGGTTTTATGGGTTCCAGAACTTGGGATTTGAGAATGTATGTCATTATATTTAGCTATATAATGATGTGTGTTTGGAAGGAGATGGGATCGTGACACACGGAGTCCGGGTCTGAAGGTAGACCGAATTTCAGGGCGTTACAGAGTGGTATCAAAGCTATAGGTTATAACTCTTAGGTAAGAGTACATAAGACTATAATCGTAGAGAGAAGGATAAGAAAATCGTTGAGATAAACGATTAAGGAAGAAGATCACCACGTGATCATAGTGAATCGTAGTAACAGATGAGTTGTTAAACGATGAATGATTTATAGCTAATGCTATGAATGAAATGTACTACGAAGTAGTACGGGGAAAAGAAGAACTCAAATTGAGTTGAGAAGGATAGCATACGAATTAAAGAAAAATCGTATTAAGTAAAGAGAAATGTAGAAGTTGTAAGATTTCAATTAAGAACTCATATTAGCAACTGAGTTGTATGATTCCTTGTATAGGGGGGGGGAATTTATACATGGTTTTAGAACCACTTAGCTTCTTATGCGATATAGTTGTTAAGTTGAATAATTCTTTGTATGGGCGGAGAATTGTCCTTGGTGTAACAACCGCTTAGCTTCCTATATCGATTAGTAGCTAAGTCGCCCAATTCTCTCTATGGGCAGGGAATTGTGTTTGGTTCTACAATCACTTAGCTTCTGGTAGTGATAATCATTGGAATAGTAGGTTGTGCTATTAAGATGTATATGACGAGAAGGTGAATCTTTTCTCATGTATATACTTGATGGGTAGAGAACGATAAGGTAGGTGTGAGTTCTTAAAACTCATACTTATGGTAAGTTCGTGACTCATAATAATATGGTATATTTTCGAACGTCTCAGCGAATGGACGCCTAAGGTCTGTCTGGATGTTCTTAAACTCATATTATTGTGGAAAGTTCCTGAACTCATAATGTGTGGTAAGTTGATGGACTGTACTAAGGTATATGAATGTTTAGACTGAAAACGAAGTATTTTCAGTAGGTTTAGCATTGAAGGTGCTAGAGAAGTTTAAGTATTGTCGCAGTAAGATAATGAAGGAAGATGGATGAATAGGATATTCCAAGTCATCTAGCTATGCTAGATTTCGAAGGTTATTGAAATCGTGCTGATATGTACAATTTGAAAAAGGAAAGGATTGGTTCAACTTTTTGAAACCAATGGATTTTAAAAGAGCTGTTCTTGGTATGTCTATGCCAATTGTTTTGGCTAGATAGAAGTTGATTTAAAAATATCAAAAAGAATTTTTATATCATCCGTGCATTTGATGCAAGCTAGGGTGGTAAAAAGATGGAGTTGTTAATGCAATTGAACCTGGTGGGATGTGATCTTAGGATCAACAAATCGCTATGGTAAGATGTATAATGACGAAGTCATAAACTGACGAAGTCCTCAACGTACTGTGAAGAGTACGGTATCATGACGTCATAAAACGTTTTGATGTATTGCGAAAAGAATTTAAAGAAGTAGTCGATGTGAATTGAGTTGACTAGACGAATGTTTCAAGTTGATGTCCAATTTATTGGTATGGTCTAAGCTAATTGATTTGGCTAAGACAAATGGTATGTCATGTTATAAGAAAATCGAGCTTTCTTTGAAAAAGTTATGCCAAGCCAAATTGTTTTGGTGCAGAATCTAATGATTAAGTCTAAGGTGAACATACCCTGAAATGGGGTTATACGATAGGTTGATCACATACATATGGAAAGAGGTAGTTTACCTTCTTTGTGATGGTAAACTTACCATGGAAAGAAAGGTTTACAGCGAAAGGCTGTTTAACCTAGTAAAGAGTTCATGGTCAATTTGACCCCTCAGCAAAAGTATGAAATGTTTTAAAGGATATTTTATATTCCTCGCTATTCATTCTACTTCATGATTCTTGATAGGTTATGGAGGTTAGGAATGATGGAAAGATAAGTACTTCTTTGAAGAGAAGTTGAGAAGACAAGTAAGCTAAAATTTTGAGGTCGAAATTCTGTGAAGAAGGGAAGAATGTGAGAACCCGGGTAAGGGTTTGGTTTTAAGAAATTCCGAGGATGGAATTTTTATAAGGAGGGAAGAATGTGACAACCCGGAAATTCGGTTTGTCCAGAATTTAAGTTTAAAGAATTAGTTATTAATAAAATGAATTTTTATTAATACTATTTTGTGCTATGTGTTTATTAATCGTTCTATAACCTAGGATGATTATAAGTCGGGAGTATTCTGGCTATGAGCTAGATTGAACGAGTAAGAATTTTCAAGGCGAAAATGAAAGTTTTCCGGGAATAAAAATATTTTCGGGAAAAAAGACGAAATAGACACTATTCATCAGTTTCTACTCGGAGTTTTATTTTGAAATTCTGAGAAGTTATTGATTACGTAAAATGTTGAGACGTGATGGAATATTCAATAATATTTTAGTTATGGCAAAAACGAAGTTTTCGCCTACGGACTCAAAACCTAAGGGTTAGGAAAAGTGATTTCCGAGAATTTTATGAGTACGTATAATAATTAGGGTTATTATGCGTGAGAGATACGAGTATAATACTAGTAATTATACGAGCATAGTATGAAGATTAGTACGACGTATAATACGAATATCGTACGAATGATATACAAAGAGAATATGAGAATGGAATTCGTTGAATACGATGAGTCTTAATGAACTTTGACTTCATGGACTTTGTAGTATCCAATTGGACTTGGATTATGTCAAGCCCAATGATTTGTGAAATCAAGCCCAAGATAAGCCTAATAAGAATTAGGGTTAAGGCCCAAACCAAGAAAAGAAACCGCGGATCGAACCGATGGGTAAACGGATGGGTAATAACCATTGAGGCAACCCATGGGGTGACCCATGGGCATGTGGGCTGGCCACTTGGCCACCAAGTAAGGGTGGAGGCCAAGTTTACTTGGTGGCTAAGTGTTGGAGGAGATGGGAATAGTAAGGATGTGGGGGATGATGACCAAACTACCCCTAGCCTTGAAATTCTATAAATAGAAAGCTTATGTTCATTATTTTGGGATTTTGAAAATCCTATAACTTGAGAGAGAGAGAGAGAGAGAGAGAGAGAGCTCGGATGAAGAGGGAGAAGGAAGAGATTGAGCATGAAGGCTCGGATCAAAAGTGATCGTGAAATAGAAAAGCTTGCAAATCGCCGACTTTGTATAACGGAAGAAGATTAAAGAAGAACGGTAATCCGAACCCTAGTTCTTCTAATATTTTTCTTTAAGTTTTCTATGTTTAAAACACAGCTTAAGGAGAATAAGAAGTAAAAAAAGTTAGGAATGATTTCATATGGTTGAAATCATGAGAAAATGAAGAAATAAGAGTTAGAAGTTTATTTTATAAATTTCTTAAGGAAGTATAAGATTCGTAAGGATTTTGAGCGATCCGAATGAATATTATGAATGAGTAGGTGAATTAAGTATGGAATGGTGTTCTATAACATCAAATTCCAAGAAAAAGTAGAATCGTAATCCAAAATATCGATTAAAACGAAGAACGCGAAGAACACGCGAAGAACACGAAGAATGTTGTTGATGGAAAAATTTAAAACCATTGTAGGATAATTGTTGTTAATGGACAAGTTTAAAACCATCAACAACAATTATAACCACTCGTGACCTTTTATAACCACTCTACAATTCCTATATATGTATCTAACAGGAATCACTTCCCTATATGCAATCTCTATGCTTAAAGGAAATTCTAATTCTTCTTGAGGCAAATCTAAGTTTTGAGCAAATGCATCGAATATAAATGAACAAGTAGCACCAAAATCAAATAGCACATAAGTATTAATACCATTAATCGAAATGATACCTGACACCACATCCTTAGACTGTACGGCATCATGCACGGTCATATTAAAAGTCCTCGTAGTAGGTCAGCTCGACTGTGCTGGTCTAGTGATAGTTAATGCACCACCACCGTTGTTGTTTCCTTTTCCACCACTTGCACTTCCCGCTGGCTTCTGAAGGCAATCATGAGCCATGTGATCCTTCAAACCGCAGGTATAACATGCTCCTTCCTTTGGACTAAAACAATTCGATGCAATGTGTCCTTCCTGACCACAGTTGAAACACACCCGCTTTCCTTTCAAACATAACCCATTATGGTTCTTCCCGCACGTCGCACAAGCTTCAAATTTACAAGCTGCTTACAGCTGAAAATGTTCATCACGAGAACCGAATCTAGATTCAGTAGACTGAATCTGTGATCACATGATTCCTAGGCTCACATGATGCCGCAACTTATATGAAAGCAGTAAGCAGTTAAATATATAAAAGCTGTAAATATATATATACAAACATGATCAACCATCACGAAGCACCTCCATGGGAGATCGGAAATGTAAATATATAAAAGCGGTAAATATATATATATATGTGCAAACAATCAACCACCACGAAGCACCTCCATGGGGGATTACAAATGTAAATAAAGCAATAAAACGATCAACTGCCTTGAAGTAAACTCCAGGTGGGACAAAATGTACAGAAAGCTGTAAAAAGGGTCAACCGCCACGAAGTAAATCCCAGGTGGGACAAACTGTATATATATATATATATATATATATATATATATATATATATATACACACACACACACACACAAACTGAAATGAAATCACGGACCGAAGTCCGGGCATACACACGCAACACGACTCTCAACGTGAAGAATAGTATGTGCAAAGATGAAGAGAAAGGCTTTAAAGTGTGTAAGAAGGCTTATAGTGGGCTACCAAAGAAGACTTCAATTACTTGAAAGGGATGAACACTCGGCTCCCGCCAGTAAAAAGTAGCTATATATGAGCTTACAAGTGTTTAAAATGAGAAAGCACTCAGTTTAGGGTGTGTACAAAGCAAATTAGACATGACTTCCTCGCCTTTTTTCTTTTTCCAAAATGGCCACCCCTAGCCCTCTATTTATAGAAGGGGGAGCCGCAGGTGTACCTGCGGCTACTCGGGGTGCCCCAGGCTTTGTGGGTCCCGCCGTCTCAAAGTACGTGCACGTATGCAAGGTGATGTCCACTCGAACTTTCAGAACTTCAATTCGGGCATCCGACTGAGGTGTATAAGACCTATTTCAGACCGTCGTTGTCGAGAGTTACGCAATGACATGGGATTAGAGGTTTTACGAAGTCAGGAAGATGGAACCATGCCCTCCGGTCTTCAGGCTTCAAATTCTATCTGTTACCATACGTAATAGTCACTTAGGATTGAACTTCCTTGGTTCTTGTGGGACATTGATGTGTAGAAATATATGTATGAGATGTTGAAAAGGTGCGATGTGGCGTTAAGGTGGCAAGATGACGACTTTGCCCTTCACCGGGGTTATCTCCGGTTTGGGCTAATAAAGCAGACGTTGCTCAGTGTTATCTCTGAGATTGGACTGCTGCAAGTGTTGAAGGTCCTCAGTGTCATCTCGGAGGTGTGCCTGTCTTCCTGGTGTTATCTTCGGGTCTTGTACTAAGTGCCTCGGTATGAGTGCCGAGTGTTTTGAAGCTGTTTGCATGCATTTGAAACAAGCATTTCTGGGGTTATCGCCAGAACTGCAACTGCATTCCTTGGGGTTATCTCCAAGGTTAGCGCTGCTATTCCTGGTGTCGGGACTGAGACTGAATATCTCAGGGTTATCTCAGGGATGAATCGGCCTTCTCCGGTGGAATTTTCGGTATTAGAACTGCAGGCCTCGGGGTTATCTCCGAGGTTAGAATTGATGTTCCCGGTGTGTGTTCCGGGACAGAAACTGAAATCATTAATATCAAAACTTATATTTTATAACTTAAAATATTAAATAATTAATGAAATTTTCCTTTAAATATCAAAAGTTATATTTTATAACTTAAAATATTTTTAAACTATTTATTTTCATTTAAAATAAATTTTATAATATTAAAATTATTTTTAATTAATTTATTTAATATAATTGCTAAATAAATCTAATATCATTAATATTAAATAATTAATAAAATTTATCTTAAAATATTAAAAGCTATATTTTATAACTTAAAATATTATTAAATACCTTATTATCCTTTAAAATGATTTTTAATATAGTAAACTCATTTTTAATTAATTTATTTAATGCATTTATTAAATAAATTAAATATCAATATTATTTAAATAAATAGTAATATTTATGGAAAATATGTCAAATTATTAAAAGTTATTTTTTATAACTTAAAATAAATTTTAAAATAATTTTTGTAATTTTCAGAAATTAATTTCTATTTTTAAATGATTTTTGGAAATTAAAATAAATAAAATTATTAAATCTATCGATATAGCCTTGAGCGACAGAAAGCGTCGCCTTAGGTGTTCTTGAGTCCTCAAGAACATTCATTGCTAGTTTCGAGGTAGCTAGTTTGACCAAGTTTAATTCGTAAACTGTAATGTTTCTAGGCATGTTGGTGGTCAGATATTGTAGTACTAGTGTAAGACTTCATGATTCAACAACAAACATGAACACAAAACATATAATGAAAGAGATCTGAGCCTCCAAAGTGGCTGTTAGAGCTGTTCTTCATTTCTGGGTTACCCAGAAATGAAAAACAGTTCGTGAGGCCTACTTTGGGCTTCCACAACTTGCAATCTATGTGATATTTTAGTGATCTTAAGCTTTTGGTGTGTAGACAACATAGAGGTGTACAGATCTATTACATAACATCATCATAAAAACAACACCAGCTTAAGATACATGCCGGTCAAACCATGTCAGAAGACCTGGTCATGCGTTTTATGGGTTACCCAGAAAACGTATTTCATGGTCTTCCGGCTTGATTTGACCGTTCATTGTGATCTACCTGATAAATGTTTAGGCGATCTTAAAGCTTTAATTAACAGTTAGTATAACACACTACAACTTGGATACAAGAACAAGAACAAAACAATAAACACAAGAAAGATCCGGGCGCTTGAATAAGTTGCCAGGCCCTTTCTGGGCAGTTTCTGGGTTACCCAAAAAGCCCAGTCATGGCTAGTCAACGGCTTTTGACCAACAATATCTTACAATCTGCTCATGATATGACCTTGATTCAAGTTCTAGAGTAAAGATCTCATAGCACACTACAATATCAAACACTTAAAACACAAAGACAGTAAAAACACTGAGATCTAGAAGGTCTGACATTCGGTTTTCAGACCACATTAGAAAAATTTCCAGATTTTGTAAAACACTATATCTGAACCTATAGATGTTATGAATCTAACATCTATCAACCCAGATCATCATTAAACACTACTAACAACATGTTTAACACAAAAACTAACATCTAACACATTAATCAAGATCAGATTCTTAGTAGGGTTTTATACCTTACTTTGAAAAATTTGGATTCTAGGCTTCTGATCTATTAAAGGAATTCGTGGGGCTGGATTTTGTGACTGATATACTTATAATTTTCGTGGGTTTTTAGAGAGAGAGAGAGAGGATTAGTTGAGTGTTGAAGCAAAATGAGCTAAGTAAAGAAATTTCTCTCTCTCCCAATCTATATATAACACTTAGATGCAATGAATTGGCTGGCTAAAAGACTTATTGCTGTGATTATTTAAGTTACAAAGTCAAATAAGTTGGTCACCAACTCCTAAATTTGGTAGGATTTGCAAGCAAGCTAATAAAAAATGTGACAAAGGGTATTTTAGTCATTAGGCTTGCAATTTTAATGGACAATTTGTCATTTGCCCTAACCCTTAGGGTCTGACCCTTAGGGTTTAACCTTGAGGTTTAACATATTAAATTTGTAGGATTTAGCAATTAGGGCTTAAACAAAATTTAGCTTCTTAAAATTTATAATTAGGGTTTCCTTAATTAGATTAGGTTTCTAATTATGCTATTCATGAATATTAGGGTTTAAAGTCCACTAATTAATATTAAGCTTAATAATTTAGTGATTAGGGTTTCTATTTAACAAATTAGAGTTTGTAGTTTAGTAATTAGGGTTTTCAAAAATTAGGGTTTCCCTAATTAACAATTATAATTCTAACACTTGTTATTAATAACATTAACACAATTTTTTGATCGATCTTAAACTCCGGTTTTGAGTTTCAAATTAGGGTTATACAACTTAATATTAAAGTTTTCTAAATCTATATCATAATTGACTAACCATTATCAATACGTACATACAGTACATAATTATAGTACTGAAATAAAATAATATTATATTATTATTCTTATTCCTTGATCAAAATCCAAAATTAGGGTTTGAATTCCATATCTGATTTATCTTGCATATACTTACCATTATTGATTAAATTAAAATAATTAACTTAACTAATTTAAATACATTCATATAATAAATTAATTATTATAATAATTCTAATAATCATTTCATATATTATTTAAATAATATAATAATCATATTTTTATGAAAATTAAATAATAAAAACATTTCTACTATAAAATTGATTATTATAAGAATATAATTTATAATGATTAATAATTCTAAAATAAAATTATTTGTAATTATCCATGTAATAAATATATTTTTATTTATCACATAAACACATACGCTTTGACTTATACATATTCCCCATTTTTATTTTAATAAATAATAATAAAAAAAATTTATACGCAAAATTTCTAATTTATATATATATAAAATCTTGGGTTATTACATTCACCCTCCCTTATAAATATTCTGTCCCCAGAATCACCTTTTTAAAACTTATACATACAAGGGTACATAGCATTCACAGTCATTCCAAGTAGATCTTGATCAGATTCGATCGAACCGATCTTTAACTATTCATCATAAAGCTTGTCTATCTGATTAAACGGAAACATTGATTTCTAATAGAACTCAAATTCCTCCCTCAAAATTTCTTTATAAAATAATTTACTATATAAAGGAAATCATATATACGAAAATAAAAGTTATACGAATAATACATGGAGTTCCATCACCAGCTGCCACGGCATCTTTAACCGTCATGTTGAAGACTCTCGCAGTTGATTTTGTTGGTTTGTTTGATGACGTTGGTCCTGTGATCGCCAGAGTACTGCTGCCCTTCCCCGTGTTCACGCTTCCTGCTTCCATTCTCCTTTTCGGACAGTCCTTAACCTTATGTTCCATTGACCAACATAGAAAACACCCACTGTTCATTCTTGGATTGGGCCAGTTAGGAGAGATATGGCCCTCCTGCCCGCACTTGTAGCATACAAACTTACCCTTTAAATATTCACCATCATGATTCTTTCCATAGTTCCCACACTGCACAGTCTGTTTCTTAACACCTTCCTACTTGACCTGAATGTTTCCAAAATTATACCCCTTTCTTTTCACATTTCCACTCCTACTCCCACTATTAATTTCCACCTTCATAGCTCCCTTGACTTTACCCTTGCTCCTTTTCTCCTTATTGTAGAGGCTCATGGCCTCACTTCCCTCCTCAGCTATTATAGCCTTTTCCAAGAGTGCTACAAAGGTATTTATCTGCAACACCGCCACCTTGTTGTAGAGCCAGGGTTTTAATCCCAGCTCAAACCTTCTCTCCTTCCTAGCCTCCGTATCAACTTGATGCGGAGCGAACCTAGCCAACTCAATAAATGTTGCCTCTTTTTTTTAATTCTAACAAAAGAGCTCTAACTCATGCAAGTATACATGTGTCAACAAGCAATACAGAGTAAGTCGAGTATCGATCCACAGAGAAAGTTGCTAAACCAAATTATTGTGCATCAATTCTATCACTATTTTTATATGCTTAAAGTAATAATTATGATTGTGATTGAAAATTAATTTAGAATCAAATAACAACTAGACTAAGAATAATAATGGGATCCTAACTTCATTTAATAATTCATCTAATTACCACCATCGTGAAAGATTGTTCACATATCAACGGAAAGTAGCCAAGGGTACTAATGTAGACATAACCATTTTTCAATGTATTATGACCCATTTACATAACATCTACATGCAATAGACACCATGTAATCGTTAATAAAACCAAAATTACTATATGTCTATGTGAAATTGCAATAATATTGAATTTAAGCATAAACCCTTATTTAACTCATACGGTGAAACAATATATGTCTATCCGATTCACGAAATACAAGGCTAAGAAAAACAGCCCCATATACACATGCTATCATGATTACAATCCATACTCGCATGTTATTTTTCAATTCCATACAAATAACTAAAACGAATGGTGATCAATCATTCTTGCATGCAAACCAACCATGATAGAAATTCCTTATGATATGCAAAACAGTCCAGCAGTCAAGTATGCACTTAAACTACATATTAAAATCCGTTAGAATCCCATAACGGAGTTTAGGTCATAACTGAACCAAAAGCCATCATGGGATCAAAACAAAACATGGAGAATAAACAAACAATTGAAAGAGAAAGGATTGAATCGATCAAACCCAATTTCAAATTACAATCCAATAGTAACGTTCAATTCCGCATTAAAATCTAGCAAAGAAACAATAGTCTTCCACAATGATTGAAAATCCAAAGAAGAAGTAGAAAATATGAAGTTTTGGCTTAGTTCTACGTTGGAACTCTCCCAAAGTGAAAAACCCTAGTTCCAATATGAAAAACACATAAAAACTACTGAATAATATGTTTTGTACCAACCAGAATTGTTTTAACCAACTACAACTCTTTTAATTTGAAAATTAAAATAAAACAGATCAGCAACCTCAGATGTCGCGCGCGGGCGCGCGCTTCCCCTTTGTAATCATCGCGCGGGCGCGCGTCTTCAAAATCTGTCAAATCTGGGTGATCGCGCGGGCGCGCTAGTTTGTGCCTATATAGCCGCGCGGCCGTGCGGCTTCTGTAATTTTTATTCTGTATTCTACTGCTGCTACTGCTTTGTCCTGCTGCTCATTCTTTTATCCACCAATGCTTGGGCTCTTTGCTCCACTCGATCCTAATGTTGTGCCTTCATTGATCACATGCCCTCTACCATCGCCAAGTTATGCCATATCCTGCACTTTTGCACCAAAAGGAATTCTAAGTACATGCAATGCAAAATAAACAAAATGTGACTAAAAACACACTAAAATATACTTAAGATAGACATAGTTCGCGTGAATTGATATCCGATAAGTACGTATAAAATCCACTTATCAAATACCCCCAAACTTGAACTATTGCTTGCCTTCAAGCAATGCATACATATAAAACACTGAAAATACAACTACATGCTATACAACTAAATCGTGATGCAAAAGAGTCTCACATTGTTCCAGCCATAACAAAATTTTAGTCCAAAATGCCTCAGCGAATTATCCAGATTTAAGAATACCAATTCAAACTGAACTATAGGCATAATATCATACACTCAGATAATTCACATATGCTATAGAGATGTTGTGTGTGTGTGTTGTGTTCACCAAAACTTTATTTAAGTAAAGAATACACATGCTAAACTGCTCAAAGCAGAAAATTACAGTATAAATGAAGACTATGTATACTTATGCAACAAAGACTGATCCAACATATCAAAGCAAACTAGGGTGCAGCAATGGGCTTAACTGCTTTATTGCTACTCACGAGGGCGATTTTCACACTTTCCCACAGTGTTTATTGCTATTTTTCTTTTCTTTTCTTTTCTTTTTTTTAACATGACTGTGCAATGCCTCATTCCATTAGGCAACACTGCTACCCCTTAGCGAGCTTTCAACCAACGACTCCCGGACCATGAAAGACCTTAGGGCGCTAGGTGTTAAGACACCCCTATGGGCGTACTTACTCAAGTAGCCAGGGCCCCGAAATAAGACTAGCCACGTTATTACTTTTTGTTTTTTTTTGATTTTTTTATATACATAGCATACCCATTGTTGATTGATTTCGCAATCAATGAATACGTGCAAGTATACACGGTCAACAAGTAATAAAGTGAAAGTAGAGTATCGTTCCCACGAGGAATTATTTAATAAAAATCACCAAGTACTAATTCTTAACCAAATCAATTTTATTTAAACAACCAATAATTATGATTTCTAGATTTAAGAAAACTAAATTAAACAAAACAAAAAGATTTTTCTAAAAGAAAGCAAATAAACAACTAATAATTGATGGAATTCAGATAAATAAGAATTAAGACTCCAATATCCCCAATTATGAATTATAAATCAATTATTCAACTATCCCAATTATTATATCTACTGAATTATTAACAGGAATTCTCAAATGCCAAAAGCCCTCTCTCGAGTGATCAATTGCCTTCTATTTAACCCAGATTAATTTTGCTATATCTCTATGCAAAACAATTGAATTAAACTCGCTCCAAACCCAATTCCTCTTATGTTACATGCGGCAAATAGATATTCTCATTCTATTCACAAACCTAATTATTCACTGTGCAAATAACTAAGTCACATGTTACCAAGCCCAGTTCTAACCCTAGAATTCCTTTCCCAATTCCTTCTAGTGTAACAAGGTAATTATTGATCAGATAATTAATCAATAAGCTCAAAGAAAGATGAACAATTCACTTCAACACAAATAATTGGAATACATCAAATAACTAATTTATAGCCATAAAAAGTTTAATTGAAATCTTAATAAAATAGTTAGTTCATAATTAATTAATTAAAACCAAGAATCCACAATTTAATAAACATTAAAAGATAAAAGTATGATAAGAGAAGATAATAGAATCTATTGTCAGCAAATCTGATGCTCCCCTCTTGCTTCTGCTCTTGATCTTCAATGATCTCCAAGTTGCTTCAATCTCCAAAACTAATAAGAACTAGGGTTTAGATTCTAATCTAATAGAGTGTTTAATCTAGTCTACTCTATGTAATCCCCCTTTATTTTATGTCTCCCATCATGTATTTATAGGTTACAAGTCAAATTTTTAGGTTAGGAACAAACCCAATCCAATTTGGAGTAAAAAAGGTGTCAAAATTCGCCCAAAACGCGTCCAGGCCGCACCCAGCCCTTCTCCCAGCGCCCCAGCGCTGGGCTCGACACTCAAAGTCTGCCTTATAGCGCCCCGGCTATGGAAAATGGACTAAGAATAGCGCCCCGGCGCTGTTACAAGTTCTGACATTTTCTACTCCGACGTTCTTTTGGGAAAATGGCCATAACTTCTTCGTCCGAACTCCGATTTCGATGATTCAAGATGATCCAGAAAGAGGAGAAGTAGATCTACAATTTTCATTCTTTAAGGTTTTCGAAATAAGGCCCGTAGAAATACTCAAATTGGCTCTGAAGTGACTGCTGTGTAAATGGTAAGCCGAAAACGCAAATCTAGCCACCCCAAATGTCGATCCAAGTTACTTTTGTCCCAATTCCTACAAAATAATGTAAAACATGCATGAATGGACACAAACACTTAAAAACTATTCTAAAAGACTTGAGAATAACAATAAATTAAGCCCGAATGTATCTAATTCATGTGTATAAAACTCACTCATCAAATACCCCCAAACTTAAACCTTTGCTTGTCCTCAAGCAAAAACACAAAAGAATTAAAAAATAAATAAACTAACTCAATTACATGAATGAATATGCATGGTCTACTTCCTAATATACATACGAACCTAGTAATAAATCAGTATGATATATAGCAACAGGCCTCAAAGTTACCATTGGTACTCAAACAATATATCCGATCAAATCAAAATTCATAACTCTAACTAATTAGTCAATCCAAACCTGTCATCAACCATGTTGTGTGTGTGTGTGCTTGTTAGCCATTCTAACCAACCACAATTCAAGATAATCACATAACAAACTTCTTAGAAGGAAAATTTCAGTTCCAATTCAATTACTTTTGTGAACATGACAACTCCGGTTAAAACTAAGCAATTACCAAGTCTAAGGGTAAATACAAGATTTATTTATACTTTTATTCAATCACGAGGGCATTTTTGCTCTTTCTCGTGTTTTTTTTTTCATTTTTTTTCTCATGGCTGTGCAATGTCTTATTCCCTTAGGCTTTTCAGTGCTACCTTAACGAGCTTTCGACCAACGACTTCCAAGTCATTAAGACCTTAGGGCGCTAGGTGTAAATACAATCCCCTCGGACTTACTTACTCAAGTAACAAAGGCCACAAAACTAGACAAGCATGCCACGGTGTTTATTCTCTTTTTTTTTCTTTTTCTGGATTTTCTATTTTTTTTCTTTTCATCATTTTTTCTCTTTTTTTTTCTCTTTTTCATTTTGTATATATATACCCCATAGATTCCCCCAAACTCAAGCTTTTACGTCATTCCAACCTTTACCGCCAGTTCACTAATTTCCTTAAATTTTAACCAAGATTTTCCCTCAGAAACAAATTATGAAACCCTTAAACCAAGTGGATTAAAACAGTTAAACTTTAAGTGCTAACCGGTTACATAAGTTTCAGACAGGCTCAGATTATCATCATGATTAAAATTAGAACTCATCATCAATTATCAACACTGTTCAAGTTAACAATTAATACCAATCTTATCATAGGCCGAGCTAAGACCACACCAACCGATCACACATATTCATGCAAAAAAAATGCAATTATACTACATGAACACATACTAATGCAACACATATATGAATATACAAATAACTACCATGTACTATATGCAACCTAAAAAAAACACAATGCTAACACACAAAAAAATGAACTACTATGCAGATAACTAACTATATGCAATACGACACTAAAATGCCCCCAAACTTAAACTAGACATTGTCCTCAATGGATGAAATATAAAAAAGTAAAGCAGAGGGCTTCCCTGAAAATATAGCAATCTTCCTCATTGTCCACTAAGTTTGGAGAATAGGCTAAGCACATGGAACAAATTGGGCACCACACTTGAATTTGACTTGAATAACCTATAAAACAATGATAGAAGCAATTTTATTAAATCCTAAATAAATGTAAATTCAAAACTACTAATATAAAACCTAATAAAAACTAAAAATAAAAATTAAACTTGGGTTGCCTCCCAATAAGCGCTTGTTTTATAGTCTCAGCCTGACTTCTTCAATTCTCTATCCACTTCCTCTTCGAAAGTTGAGGAACCCTCCATCCATCGGAAATAATGTAACTTTTGGTAGGTTCCCATTTACGATAGTCATTGTATTAAAATCACCTAGCATGCTTTGTTTAGATAAGATCACATTAAAGAACGTCCAACATCTAGGTGTTTTTTCCATTGTGTCTGCGAATAGATTCTGGCATTGAGGCTTGTCAGACACAACAATCTCTTCTTCTATCTTCTCCAACTCATTAAACCATGGCTTCGAAGTTGTACTCGCTTTTACGTCACAAGGAGTATTGCCGACGACATGACTACCTAGCGGACATGGTTTTGCAAATCTAACCGGATTCTTGAACTTTGGTGGAGAAGGTACATGGGACACTATCAAAATTGGCTCATCTTCATTGATACTCAAAGTTAGATATTTGTTGATCTCTTTTTGTCGGTCTCCAAGTCTTTCCTCTCTTTCAACATCTATATCATTTGGCACGTCCGATTGCAGATTTGGTTCAGGCTCATCATCAGTCTCGTCATCCATGTCATAGAGCCAAGTGTATTGAGGACGGTTGTTCAACGCATGTGCTATCTGCCCCAATTGATTTTCCAGATTATTTAACGATGCCCCTTGGCTTTGCAAATGCAGCTCTATTTGATTAAATCTTTTGTCTTGGTCCTCGTTCCTTTTGTCAGAAGCTCTAATGAATTTTTCTAAGGCTTCCTCTCAATTTGAATGTTCTTCCTGTTGTAGTGGAGGTGGACACGAGAAATTCGGTGGATATGTTGGACTTGGAGCATAAAATTGATCTTGATTGTTACTCCATGAAAAATCCGGATGATACCCCCAATCCTGATGATAGTTGTTGGGATAGACATAACTATTGGGGTAATCACCACAATACTGTACCGGCTCGAAACTGATGGAGCATTGATGACTCATATGATTTCCAGCACAATAATAACAAGTAACCGCCACACTTTGACGACGTTGAGCTTCAAAAACTTCAAGCATCCTCGAAAGTGTCTCCATCTGTGCTGACAATGCAGAAAGTTTCTTGAGTCTGTCAATCTCCGCTCCCCGTGGTTGAGTCATGTTCGTGTATGGCCATTGATACGCAAAGTCATCCATGGTACCTAAAAAGAGAGAAATATAGGAAGAGAATGAGAAATAAAAATAAAAATAAAAATATTAAAATTAAGACTAATTTGATTGAAATTAATATTGGTAAATAATTATTAAATTAATTCCCCGGCAACGGCGCCAAAAACTTGTTGATTGATTTTGCAATCAATGAATACGTGCAAGTATACACGGTCAACAAGTAATAAAGTGAAAGTAGAGTATCGTTCCCACGAGGAATTATTTAATAAAAATCACCAAGTACTAATTCTTAACCAAATCAATTTTATTTAAACAACCAATAATTGTGATTTCTAGATTTAAGAAAACTAAATTAAACAAAACAAAAAGATTATTCTAAAAGAAAGCAAATAAACAACTAATAATTGATGGAATTCAGATGAATAAGAATTAAGACTCCAATATCCCCAATTATGAACTATAAATCAATTATTCAACTATCCTAATTATTATATCTACTGAATTGTTAACAGAAATTCTCAAATGCCAAAAGCCCTCTCTCGAGTGATCAATTGCCTTCTATTTAACCCAGATTAATTTTGCTATATCTCTATGCAAAACAATTGAATTAAACTCGTTACAAACCCAATTCCTCTTATGTTACATGCGGCAAATAGATATTCTCATTCTATTCACAAACCTAATTATTCACTGTGCAAATAACTAAGTCACATGTCACCAAGCCCAGTTCTAACCCTAGAATTCCTTTCCCAATTCATTCTAGTGTAACAAGGTAATTATTGATCAGATAATTAATCAATAAGCTCAAAGCAAGATGAACAATTCACTTCAACACAAATAATTGGAATAAATCAAATAACTAATTTATAGCCATAAAAAGTTCAATTGAAATCTTAATAAAAGAGTTAGTTCATAATTAATTAATTAAAACCAAGAATCCATAATTGAATAAACATTAAAAGATAAAAGTATGATAAGAGAAGATAATAGAATCTGTTGTCAGCAAATCTGATACTCCCCTCTTGCTTCTGCTCTTGATCTTCAATGATCTCCAAGTTGCTTTAATCTCCAAAACTAATAAGAACTAGGGTTTAGATTCTAATCTAATGGAGTGTTTAATCTAGTCTACTCTATTTAATCCCCCTTTATTTTATGTCTCCCATCATGTATTTATAGGTTACAAGTCAAATTTTTAGGTTAGGAACAAATCCAATCAAATTTGGAGTCAAAAAGGTGTCAAAAATTCGCCCAAAACGCGTCCAGGCTGCACTCAGCCCTTCTCCCAGTGCCCCAGTGCTGGGCTTGACACTCAAAGTCTGCCTTATAGCGCCCCGGCGCTGGAAAATGAACTAAGGATAGCGCCCCGGCGCTGTTACAAGTTCTGACATTTTCTGCTCCGACGTCCTTTGGGAAAATGGCCATAACTTTTTCGTCCAAACTCCGATTTCGATGATTCAAGATTATCCGGAAAGAGGAGAAGTAGATCTACAACTTTTATTCTTTAAGGTTTTCGAAATAAGGCCCGTATAAATACTCAAATTGGCTCTGAAGTGACTGCTGTGTAAATGGTAAGCCGAAAATGCGAATCTAGCCACCCCAAACATCGACCCGAGTAACTTTTGTCCCAATTCCTACAAAATAATATAAAACATGCATGAATGGACACAAACACTTAAAAAATATTCTAAAAGACTTGAGAATAACAATAAATTAAGCCCGAATGTATCCAATTCATGTGTATAAAACTCACTCATCACCGATGTTTTCCCACAGTTTGAATGTCAATGTTTTAAATAGTCTAAGTTCACTTTCCACATGTTTCCCTTTTTCAAACTATGTTTTTTATCGAGCAATGCGACACATAATTCTTATACCTACAAGTGATTATGAACACGTCCGTGCAAACCAAAAGCGTCTAAACAACAACATGAATTTCATCGTGTAAAATATTATAACTAGGTTCATGTTATCCAAAATACTCAACTATCCTTCACAATTCACTATCATCATCAGCTAGACATAATTTCCATAAAGCTAGACTTTGCGAGACATGCAAACTAAACATACACACATAATAAACAATTTTTTTTTGATAATTTTGACAAGCAAACTACTATATGCAACATAAACATACAAAATGTAAACTAAATATGCAAATACTAAATGCAACTATACTACCACCCCAATACCCCCCAAACTTATAATATTCAATGTCCCCGTGAATGAAGGTAAAGGGTTAAAGAAAACTCTCCTAGTGCTCAGCTGCACCACCCTCCTCGGGTGGTAAATCTGGTCGTGGATATGGCACAACTGTCCCGAACTGAGGCCACTCAAGCGTTGTACCCTGCTGTGAAAAAGCCTCCGCTAACGACCTTGTGAGACCCGTAGCAAACGCTGCGAAGTTATCATACATGGCATCAACCTTACGCTCCAACCTTCAGAGCTGTCAATCTCCATTAGTAGCCGGTGCTTGAGTGGATGGTCCTGCTTCATCAGTCTGAGAGGGTTGCCGTGGGGACTCTGGAAATGTGGGCTAGAAATGTTTGCTGAATGATAAAACCTAATCGCCTCGGATGCGATTCACCACCCGTCCAATCCTTAAACTTGGCAATGGTTGCATGTGTGATGTCTTGGCTCGAGTTCTACATCTGCTCGTTATCCCACTGGACTCCTTGTTGGACACAAAGCATGGCTACCACAGACACATGTGGAATACCCCCCCGTAGTGCTCCCCCGTAAATAACGCAACATGTTTTGATGAATTAGGTGACCTATGTCAATGTACCTGCCTTTGATGATGCCCACAAAATGATAGCCCGCTTAGTGGTTATTTCATACTGGTGAGATGACGGAACTAACTTAACATAGATAAACAGATTCCATGCTTTTGCATATCGATTCAAGGTGGACACTGTAAAAGTTTTAGGCTCATTCGTTCCTGCCTTATAATTCCACTTTGTTCCCGGAATGAATAATTCAGCAATTACTAATTCCAAATCCATTTCTAGATGCGCACCTTCGACCCAATTAGCAGATCCAGTCGGTGGTGCGTCATTTATTCTGAAAATTGGTCGGATCGCTGGAGGTCGAAATTCCACTTGCACTCCTCGAACCAGCGTTATTCCTCCCATTATGTCCTTAGCATTTGCGTAGAACTCTCGAACAACCCCTATGGGAATAGGCATAGGAGTTGCAGCCAAGCCAACCCAGCCTCTTTCTCGTATCATATTCCATAGTTGGCCATCTTGCTTCTCAGGCTTAAATCCCCGTTCCTTCACAAACGATTTGGCCAAGATTCGATAATATTTTATTTGTGCCTCCAAACTGATAAATTTTATGTGGTCCACGACATCCTCTTCTTGGTTACTGGAGGATGAGGAGGATGAAGAAGAGACGGAACATGCTCATTTTGGATCCATTTGCAAAAGATAGAGAGAATGCAGATGATTTACTCGATAATGAATAAGAGCCGATGATGAGAATACCCCCAAACTCATTTCTGCACAACCCAATCAGAAACCCTAGATTTATACTGCACTTATGAAGCGTGGGTGTAATCGTGGGTGTAAATACTGAAGCGACAATCACGTAATGGAGAGGATGGTTAGGGCTCAATTTGTAACTGCCGATAGGTGAGGAGACGTGTGTGTTGAGGAGAGCAAGAGAAGACGCATCTGTATGATTTCAAATTAGAGACCAAATGAGCCCCACTATATTTTTAAACTTAAAAAAAAATTATGTCTGGTGTCGCGCGCGGTCGCGTGGACTTTCAACGGGTTTTGGGCGCGGGCGCGCGAGTGCAGTTTTTAATCTGATACACGTGCAGCGCTTTCATCTCCTGTACTGCAAGACAGTAATGTATGTATTCTAATACACCTGCAATACCATCAATAGACACTGTCAAAACATGATTTACTAAATCAACATGAGTGTCTATTTTGTCACCCTCATTTCAATGCAATGCACAAACATACTCCTATTCAGTTTCAGAACTATGATAATTATGCAACGATAATCACACTATCCTAACTAAGAATGAAAATGAGCTAACTAAAACAACTTAAATTGAATAAATAAAAAGTAGAGATATAGTAATGGGTTGCCTCCCATCAAGCGCTAAGTTATAGTTAATTAGCTTAACTATCTTTGAATCTCATGTTGAAGAAAGAATTGAGGTGACTGTCTGTCTATCCACTTCGCCACCAAAATAATGCTTCAATCGCTACCCATTCACTTTAAACGGTTGAGCCAGAAATTTATCGAACACTTTTATCGCGCCATGTGGGAAAACAGTTTTCACTGTAAATGGTCCTGACCATCTGGATTTCAGCTTCCTGGGAAAAAGTTTAAGTCTGGAATTGTAAAGCAAAACCCTTTGTCCCGATTCGAATGTTCTATCAATGATCTCTCAGTCATGCCATTTCTTCACCTTCTCCTTGTACAGCTTGGAATTCTCATATGCCTGTAATATGAATTCATCCAACTCATTGAGTTGGAGTAGGCATTTCTCTCCTGCCGCTTTCAAATAAAAATTGAGCTTCCGAATTGCCCAATACGCCTTATGCTCTAGCTCCGTAGGAAGGTGACAGGCTTTTCCATACACGAGCTGAGAAGGTGGCATACCCACCGGAGTTTTGTATGCAGTCCTATATGCCCATACTGCATCATCCAACTTTAACGACCAGTCCTTCCTCGTGGGATTCATAACTTTTTCAAGGATTCTTTTTACTTCTCAATTCGACACTTTAGCTTGGCCATTCGTTTGTGGGTGATAAGCTGTAGAAATGCGATGGTTCACCCCATACTTAGCCAACAAAGCTGTAAACTGCCTGTTGCATAAATGACGGCCTTCGTCACTGATGGCCCGTGGAGTCCCAAACCTAGTGAAGATACTCCTGTGTAAAAACCTGAGGACTACCTTGGCATCATTTGTCGGAAGAGCTGCCACTTGTACCCATTTCGAGACATAATCCACTGCGAGTAAGATATAGAGGTTACCGCAGGAAGAAACGAATGGTCCCATGAAATCAATCCCCCACACATCAAAAATTTCTACTTTAAGGATCGCATTCAAAGGCATTTCATTTCTTTTTGAGATGTTCCCCACTCGCTGACATCTATCGTACCGCTGGACAAAACTATATGCATCCTTGAAAATGGTTGGCCAGTAGAATCCTGCTTGTAGTACTCTAGCCGCTGTTCTTTCTCCACCATAATGACCCCATACACCGAAGAATGGCAGTCTTGCAGAATCCCCTCGATCTCGCTATAAAGAATACACCTTCTTATCATTTGATCAGAACACTATTTAAACAAATAAGGCTCATCCCATATATACCATTTGACATCATGCAGAAATTTTTTCTTTTGATACCCCACCAAGTCAGAAGGGATCATCTTACTAACCGAATAGTTCGCATAGTCTGCAAACCATGGCACTTCCCCTTTCACCACAAACAACTGTTCATCTGGAAAGGATTCATTAATCACAACTTTGTCATTTGCCTCCCTTTTCGGATTCTCAAGTCGAGATAAGTGGTCCGCCACTTGGTTTTCAGTGCCCTTTCTGTCCTTGATCTCCAAATCAAATTCCTGCAGTAATAAAATCCATCTGATCAACTGGGGCTTTGCATCCTTCTTTGCCACTAGCTGTCGAATTTCCACGTGATCCATGTACACTATCACCTTTGTGCCAATCAGATATGCTCAAAATTTATTAAAGGCGTACACCACTGCTAATAACTCTTTCTCTATGGTGGTGTAGTTCAATTGTGCATCTATAAGGGTCTTGCTGGCATAATAAATCACATGAAACATCTTCTCTTTCCTATGCCCCAAAGCAGCCCCTACGGCGTAATCACTAGCATCACACATAAGCTCAAATGGCAAATCCCAATCTGGTGCAATAATAATTGGTGCTGATGTTAATCTCCCTTTTAAGTGCTCAAACGCTGACACACAAGCCTCATCAAAATTAAACTGCGCCTCCTTCTCCAATAAACTACATAGTGGTTTAATTATCTGGGAGAAGTCCTTGATGAATCTACGGTAGAAACCTGCATGTCCCAAAAAACTGCCAACACCTTTTACTGAAGTAGGTGGTGGCAAGTTCTCAATAGTTTCTAGCTTCGCCCTATCCACCTCGAGTCCCTTCTTCGAAACCTTGCGTCCCAGTATGATTCCTTCTTGTACCATGAAGTGGCACTTTTCCCAGTTCAGCACTAAATTCGTCTCAACACACCTCTTTAAAACCATAATCAAATTCTCAAGGCATAAGTCGAACGAGTCCCTGAAGACTGAGAAATCATCCATAAACACCTCCACATTCTGTTCCACCATGTCTAAAAATATAGCCATCATGCATCTCTGAAAGGTGGCTGGAGCATTGCACAACCCGAAAGACATCCTCCTGAAAGCAAAAGTTCCGTATGGACATATGAAGGTAGTCTTTTCCTGATCTTTTGGAGCTATCATAATCTGATTATAGCCTGAATAACCGTCCAGAAGGTAATAATACTCATGATCTGCTAATCTGTCCAACATCTGATCAATGAATAGTAGGGGAAAATGGTCTTTCCTTGTAGCTTTGTTGAGCCTACGGTAATCCATGCAGACTCTCCATCCCGTCACTGTTTGTGTTGGAATTAATTCATTATTCTCGTTAGTAACAACGGTCATACCATCCTTCTTCGGTACACACTGCACTGGGCTCACCCATGAGCTGTCTGAAATCGGATAGATTATGCCTGCATCCAGCCATTTCAGTACCTCTTTCTTGACCACTTCTTTCATTATCAGGTTAAGCCTTCTTTGCTGTTCCACTGACGGCTTACTATCATCTTCTAACATGATCTTATGCATGCAAAACGAAGGGTTGATCCCTTTAATATCTGCTATAGTCCATCCAATAGTTGATTTGAATTCTCTAAGCACTCGTAGCAATTTGTCTTCCTGAAAAGATGTTAGTGCAGCAGAAATAATCATAGGTAACTTTGAACTTTATTTAAAAATGCGTACCTGAGATGATCTGGAAGTGGTTTTAATTCAAGTTCTGGAGGTGTCTCAAGAGATGGCTTTAATTTTACCGATGTCTCTCCAGCTTTTGTCAATGGCTCAACAGGTGTTCTAAATTTTCTAAATTGTGGAGTGGTAGCCAGATATTGCACAAGTTTGGTGAATTCCTCATCCTCTAATTCTGAATTTTCAGCAATGACACTCCTCAATGGTTCATACTCCACCAGGCCCTCAACTTCATCATTTAATACACGGTCCACCAAATCAACTCTAAAACATTCTTCTTCATCTGTTGGGAACTTCATTGCTTTGAAAACATTAAAAGTGACCTCCTAATCATGTACACGCATCGTGAGTTCCCGTTTCTGCACATCTACCAAAGTCCTTCTTGTGGCTAAGAATGGTCTTCCCAGTATGATTGGTATACTTTTATCTTCCTCGTAATCTAGAATGATGAAGTTAGCTAAAAAGATAAATTTGTCCACTTTCACCAGTACATCCTCAAGTATTCCCCGTGGATACGTTACGGATCTGTCAGCTAGCTGCAAAGAAATATTTGTCGGCCTTAGAGCCGGCAATCCCAACTAATTAAACACTGACAAGGGCATCAGATTGATACTTGCCCCAAGATCACATAGACATTTATCAAAGTTCATCTTTCCGATCGTGCATAAAATTATGAAACTGCCCTGATCTTTCAGCTTTGGAGGTAGTTTACGCTGAAGTACTGCTTTGCATTCCTCTATCAAGGCTACTGTCTCAAACTCGTCTAATCTCCTCTTCCTTGACAATATACCCTTCATGAACTTTCCATAACTTGGCATCTGTTCCAATGCCTCAGTGAAAGGTATGTTGATTTGCAGCTTCTTAAAGACTTCCAAAAATTTATTGAACTACTTGTCTTCCCTCTACTTATTCAATCTCTGCCGATACAGAATCGGAGGGTGAACTATTGGTACTGAACTCCTAGGCTTCTCAACTGAACCTGCTTTATCTTTCTCTTCATGTTGTACTTCAGAATTTTCCAAATTTTCTTTCGCAGTAGTCACAGTTTTCTCCTCACGCGGCCACGCGGCATCCACTTGTAATTCAGGCACGGGCGTGCGATGCTTCGTTCCTGCAATATTTTTCCTAGACCTTAATGTAATCGCTTGACGCTGTTCCTTCCCGTCTCTTCGTGGATTTGCTTTCGTATTACTTGGCAATGAACCCTGGGGCCTGTTGTTAAGTATGCTTGCCATTTTCCCCATCTGAGTTTCTAGATTTTTAATAGCCACTGCTTGGCTTTTGATCATGACCTCCGTGTTTGCCATGTACTTCAACATCATCTCCTCCATTTCTGATTTCTTTTCTTGCCGAGGTGCAGCTAGAGTGTGATGTTGTTGTTGTTGAGAAAATCCTGATGGAAAAGGTGGTCTTGGTGTAAACTGTGGCTACACTGGCTGTGACTGAAACTGATTATTCGGCTGGAACTGATTCTGCTGATTTCCTTGATTATTAGACCAACTGAAGTTTGGATGATTACGGTTGTTGGGGTTGTATGTGTTCTAAAACTGTCCTTGGTCTTTCCTATAATTTCCCACATATTGTACCGACTCTGAGCTAATAGCATATTGATCTGTAGAGTGTGATCCTGCACAGATTTCACATACAAAGGCAACTGTTTTTGCTTTGCTCTCAGCTATTGAATCTATTTTCTTCGCCATAGCTGTCATCTGTGCCGACAACTGAGTAATAGCATCCACTTCCAACAAACCTGCAACCTTGAGCTATGGCATCCGAGATGTAGGGTTCTGAAAATCATTTTCTGCCATTGTTTCGATGTGGTTATAGGCCTCCTCATAACTCTTTGCCCATAATGCTCCTCCTGCAGCTGCATCTACAATCGGCCTAGACTGCCATCCCAATCCATTATAAAACGTGTTGATCACCATCCAGTCTGGCATACCATGGTACATACACTTCCATAGCATCTCTTTGTATCTCTCCCAAGACTCATATAGGGATTCACCCTGTTGTTGCTCAAACTGAGAGATAGCTGTCCTCAGTTTCGCAGTCTTAGCCATTGGGAAAAATTTGGCTAAGAACTTCTGTGCTAAGTCCTCCCATGTAGTAATTGATCCAGAAGGCAAAGAATGAAGCCAACTCCTTACTTTATCCCTCAGAGAGAATGGAAACAACCTCAGTTTGGTAGCATCCTCCGTCACCCTGTTGTATCTGAATGTATCACAAATCTCAAAAAAGCTCAACCGGTGTTCATTCGGATCATCCGTAGCAGCACCCCCAAACTGTACCGAATTTTGCACCATCTGAATTGTGCCTGGTTTAATCTCGAAAGTATTTGCTGCTATCGCCGGTCTGACTGTGTTTGACTGTAGTCCATTAATGTTTGGCATGGAATAATCTCTTAGAGCCCGGTGCTCTTCTCTTCGCTCTACTCTTTGCTCCTTGGCTGCCATATTAGATGTAGTACCCTCTAACTGTGCTTGTAAATTTCTACGAACACTTGCTTTCCAACCTCTCCCGTTTATGTTGTCCTGAGCAGGTGTTAAGTCAGGATTGGATGACCGCGTGCGCATAAAAATTTATACAAGTTCTTGAAACAAAAACAAAAATAAAAATAGGAATGAGATAAGATTAGATTTGTCTAAGCCATACAATATAACTTAAAACTGATGATAATAATTAAAATTTAAACGCCTTTCCCCGGTAGCGGCGCCAAAAACTTGTTGCCTCTTTTTTTTAATTCTAACAAAAGAGATCTAACTCATGCAAGTATACACGTATCAACAAGAAATACAGAGTATGTTGAGTATCGATCCACGGAGAAAGTTGCTAAACCAAATTATTGTGCATCAATTCTATCACTATTTTTATATGCTTAAACTAATAATTATGATTATGATTGAAAATTAATTTAGAATCAAATAACAACTAGAGTAAGAATAATAATGAAATAAATTAAATATGAAAATAATGGGATCCTAACTTCATTTAATAATTCATCTAATTACCACCATCGTGCAAGATTGTTCACATATCAACGGAAAGTAGCCAAGGGTACTAATGTAGAATTAACCATTTTTCAATGTATTCTGACCCACTTACATAACATCTACATGCAATAGACACCATGTAATCGTCAATAAAACCAAAATCACTATATGTCTATGTGAAATTGCAATAATATTGAATTTAAGCATAAACCCCTATTTAACTCATGCAGTGAAACAGTATATGTCTATCTGATTAACGAAATACAAAGCTAAGCAAAACAGCCCCATATACACATGCTATCATGATTACAATTCATACTCGCATGTTATTTTTCAATTCCATATAAGTAACTAAAACGAATGGTGATCAATCATTCATGCATGCAAACCAACCATGATAGAAATTCCTTATGATATGCAAAATAGTCCAGCAGTCAAGTATGCACTTAAACTACATATTAAAATCCGTTAGAATCCCATAATGGAGTTTTGTTTATAACTGAACCAAAAGCCATCATGGGATCAAAGCAAAATATGAAGAATAAACAAACAATTGAAAGAGAAAGGATTGAATCGATCAAACCCAATTTCTGATTACAATCCAATAGTAACGTTCAATTCCACATTAAAATCCAGCAAAGAAACAGTAGTCTTCCACAATGATTGAAAATCCAAAGAAGAAGTAAAAAATATGAAGTTTTGGCTTAGTTCTATGTTGGAACTCTCCCAAAGTGTAAAACCCTAGTTCCAATATGAAAAACACGTAAAAACTACTGAATAATATGTCTGGTACCAACCAGAATTGTTTTAACCAACTACAACTCTTTTAATTTGAAAATTAAAATAAAACAGATCAGCAGCCTCAGATGTCGCGTGCGGGCGTGCATTTCCCCTTTGTAATAATTGCGCGGGCGCGCGTCTTCAAAATCTGTCAAATTCGGGTGATCGCGCGGGCGCGCGAGTTTGTGCCTATATAGCCGCGCGGCCGCGTGGCTTCTGCAGTCTTGATTCTGTATTCTGCTGCTGCTACTGCTTTGTCCTGCTGCTCATTCTTGTCTTGCTATTCATTCTTTTATCCACCAATGCTTGGTTTCTTTACTCCACTCGATCCTCATGTTGTGCCTTCATTGATCACATGCCCTCTACCATCGCCAAGTTATGCCATATCCTGCACTTTTGCACCAAAAGGAATTCTAAGTACATGCAATGCAAAATAAATAAAATGCGACTAAAAACACACTAAAATGTACTTAAGATAGGCATAGTTCACATGAATTGATATTCGATAAGTAGGTATAAAACCCACTTATCATTAAACTTTGCGGCATACTCTGCAACAGTCATGTTCTCCTGTTTTAACTCGAAAAATTTTACCTCCATCTTAGCATGCGTACTAGTTGATAGATAGTTTTCAAAAAATAGAGTTTTAAACCTAGCCCAAGTTACCACACCTTCTCCTGCCCTCGCTTGATTTACTGTCCACTAAAATTTTGCCTCCCCTTTCATCATATAAGTGGCAAAAGTTATCTTTTGCCCCTCATCTACCCTAGCTATCACAAACGCTTTTTCAATTTTCTTAACCCAAGTTTGGGCTTCTATATGGTTAGTTGTACCTTTAAATTCTGATGGTCCTACAGCCTTAAAATCTTTGAAGTTTTCCAAGCGATTGTTTGGCGGGTTCCCTACGGCTGGTATTCCTTGTTGCATAGCCTGAGCTACCATGTTCGCGAAGTTTTACATCGGGTCTGGTTGTTGTCCTTCGGCGTTGTTGACAGATTCTTCTGCCCTTTGATTTCAGGTTCGACGTCTTGGCGACATTATCTGATTAAATAAAACCATAAATTTAACTTACATTCTTAACCTTATTATATAAGTTTAATATATCAAACTTATTTCATAAATCAAATATAGATTCATATTCATTCAGCTAATTCATAGTATTTTATATAGTACATACCGTTATCCCTTTGTGACAACAAAAGTCAGGATTTATTGATACAACTTATACAAAAGTGGAGAATATTATATTATACAGACATACTATAATAAAACACACATAATCTAATAGTACTTATACTACAGGTTCACTACGCCTTTTTCTGGATCTTGGACAACCTTTCACCTGATGACCTTCTATCCCACAAATAAAACAGACACCTTGCTTCGGATTGGGACAATGAGGAGAGAAATGTCCCTCATGTCCGCAATTATAGCAAACATTTTCTCCTTTTTGGCACAAGCCTTCATGTTTCTTATCACAGTTTGCACACTTTTCCTATTCGATTAAGGTTCCCTTGGTTGTTATCAGGATTTCCTAAGTCACGGTCTTTCATCTTTCTTTTTCCCTTCTTGCTCGGAGCTGCGCACGATTTGTTGTTTCTGGCTCCCATTTGATCAATTTGGATTTTAAGCTTATCTTGTTCTTCCATTGTTTCTATTAACGCTTTTCGAAGTTGACTATTTAGTAGCTTTTCTATTTCCCACAGCTTTTTCAAAGAAGAAACCTTATTCTTCAGATTCTGCACTTCCGTTGATGCTTGATCAGCCCCAACTTTAGTGTCTGAATCACTATCTGTCAATTCTATTGTTTCTGGATCTGACACTATATTTTCCAATACCACCACTTCATCAGGGTTGCTTGCACTGTGAGCCTCTATTTCAGCTATTGGCTTTTACATTGGCTCCTTCTTTATGATCTGAAGGTATCCTAATCCTTTTCCACCTGACATCTACACTCATAAATTATCCTGATTAGCATATAGTATATACACACAGTAATTAATAGTTTTATATAGATTATCTTTTATTTTGGTTTACGATGAATTTATTCAATTCATCTCCTTTTTAAACTCTATATGAGTTATTTGTATTTTCAATATTTTCCTCTGTTCTAAGGTTATAACCTAAGGTCTATCCCACCTAAGGTTTCTAACCCTAAGCTCTGATACCAACTTGTGACGCCCCCAAATTCAGGTACTTGAACCCCGAACTCGATACTTCACGATACCTCTATGAGCGGAATAATACTAATAATAATAACAATAATATAAATACCAAACATAATTTACATAAATCAGAGTCTAAATCCCCTAGGTTTCCAACCTTTAATACATTACATGGTAATAATTAATATCATTGTCTTAATAAAGTTAAACAATTACATAAGATAACACCAACTTATTCGGTAACCTTTCTTTTTCCCTTGTTCTTAGCAGAGCTTTCTGGTTGGTCACACTTAGCTGAAAATATTTAAATTAGGCAAGAATGAGCATTTGATTGCCCAACAAGTAATAGCAATGATAAAGATTAGCTGAAAGGATTAAATATTTTCTTTGAATGACACTTCTACAACGAATCAACAGTTGTGAAGTAAGCTGAACCAATAATAATATCATATCAATTCTATATCAAATTTTTGAAACTACGTATTGACTATAAATGGAGATCATTCGACAGACTATGAACATTGTTTTCTATTTTTGAAAAGGTTAAACAAAAATTCATCTGTAAACCGTCATAACTTACAAGCACGGGGGGGGGGGGGGGGTGATCAGCCCGTTATGCCCTGTATTGATCAATACCTCATGCAAGAATGATATTATCGTTCATCTTATCCACCTTAGGTGCACAAAAGTTTTCCCATGTTCGGGATGTTCATACTTAGTCGGTAATCTGAACCAAAACAATTTGATTAGATAACAATAAAGTTCTATCTTGTTCAATAATATTTTTGAGTTTGTGTCTAGCCGGATCAAATAGCTTAGACGTCTTTTTAAGTCAACGTATACATACTAGAAACTAATAAGTATGTATCAACATGTGGTTAAATACAATGATTATCCAAGTAAGGACACTTGTATAACCATATTTAGAAATTAACGAACAGAATAACTATCTAAATTACAATAACAGAATTTAAAGAACTTGTACAATAGATTATAATTTAATAATTTACTTATACAGAATCATTGCATAAGTGTATACAAGGTTAAGATATTTGAATCAATGAAAATGAATATTTTAGATTCTAGCTTACACATGTCCATTGCATAAAGTAAATGCGAAGTTAAGATACTTGACTGAGCTACTGCTTACAATAATGCAACTTAGTTTTATCTTTTATACAAAAACCTATCACTAATAAGATCATTCATTCGATTAGAATAATATATCATATCACATAGTACTGCTATTTGCAGTCAGCACATAACCTAATCACATTTTCACATAAGTTTAGCAGTCATTGGATCACAAACAAACACGTATCACTACAAAAAAATGGGGCTTCAGCAACAACTGATTTTCGTTGCTAAAGGTGCCAAATTTCGTTGCTAAAGGGTTTTGACAATAACTTTACTGTCGTTGCGTCTTTCATTGCGCAATGAACATTGCTAATTGTTCCCCAATGAATGTATTTTTTTCGTTTCAAAAAGTAAAACATTTTGCAACGAAATTTGGCTTTCGTACAGAGACATCGATCCTTTAGCAACAAAATATATTGTTGCAGAATAATTAATATGTCGTTGCTAAAAACCCCATTTCATTGCAAAAGCCTGCTAATTGGCAACGAAATAAACTCTTTTTTTTTTTGCAACGACCATGCATTTTCGTTGCAATTGACACCATTTTGCAACGACATTTTTCGTTGCAGTAAATTATGAAAATTGTTGCCTAAGCTTGCTTTCGTTGAGGAATGTAAACTTTTTAGCAACGATTTTCGTTGCTGATTATATTATTTGGCAACGACATTATGCTGAATCAACAATGAAAATATTTGTTGCTAGTTATTTTTCAATAGCAACGAAAGTCGTCGATTAGCAATGACATTATATGTTTCCGTTTCTTTATCTGTGCAGCGAAAGTTGATATGATTTGCAACGATAAAAAATGTTGCCTTTTATTTTAGTATTAGCAACACTATCCTCTCCGTTGTTATTAGGTTAATTTTCATTGCCAAATATTATATTTTTAATGCCATTAGCAACGAAAATTTGTTGCTAAATGTATAAAAAATTGTTGCTATATTAAAACTTGTTCAATACTTTGGTAACGAATTATATTGTTGTCAAATCAAAATTTGACATTCTTTTTGTGTACCTGGCTTGCTTAATGTCCCCATAGCAAATAATGGCAAAAATACAAAAAACTAAAATATTATTAACTTATTAAAATCATCCACTACATAATCATTCATTAACTTTACAATTAACCATTTAAAGCTATAACAGTTCTTCAATCAAAGTATATATCTACATATATAGAGAGAGTACACTTCATAATTTCGTCCTTTATCTTCCGTAAATGTAGCACGGAAATTTGATACCCAGTATTGTAAGGCAGGTCGTAGAAGCAGTCTTCCTGCACATTTAAAAATAATAGCAAGTCAGGAAAATGAAGCAAATATGTCACCAGAGGCACTTAGTGCCAAAATAAATACACAAAGACAATAGAGTTGCTACGTGGTACTAATGTACACCGTATTGCTCATAAGAAGAAAAAGATAAATAGACAATCACAATATCATTTGCTACAAATCCAAATAGAAAAAGAACCTTTCGTGCGACTATATGATTGCTCTGTTATAAGAAAAAATTGGAATCTTAATCGGCCATTTCATGAATTAATAACAGCAATAAATGGCCATGATGGAAAAGCGATAATCTCAATGCATAATGGTTTCATATTGATCATCAGGTTTGGTCCTGGTTTATTCCTTGAAGGACCAATCCTCAACCATAAGGCTAACAAATTAACTGTAATAAGTGGGCTCTTATGGTCAGAAACTTTTCTTATTTTTTGCAAACAATATGCATTCATTTAAGTATGACAATAATTGAGAAAACATTGATGGAGACAAACAAGTGATTGTTTACCTTTTTAAGTAAATACGCAATATTCGCAGTTTGAGTTCACGTTCAGCATCAGAGTCAGTATCCTTAAATTTCATGTCTGCGAGCAATTGCTCAGTATCATTATCATACTCAATCTCAAATTCGTGCCTCTTAGTATTGTAGCCACTAAACTCCGTCAAATAAGGCCCATCATCCCTCGGAATCCTTAGCTTTTTCTCTCCAACACTCATGTCTGCTTGAGAATCTGACATCATACAGAAAATACACAAGCATTTGTCTTTAGAACTGATAAATACGATTTTACAAATATAAGAAAGATAATTTATGGCATGTAAACAGCGAAGGAAAATGGCAATGCAAATTTAGTATGTGAAAACCAAAACAAAGTCAAAACATAATATAAAACCTGAAATTGACACTATATCATGGTAATGTATATACCCTCATGCCAGGTTTGCAAAATTTTAAAGTCTTCAAGACCACACTAGGGTAGGCAACAAATTTATAACCTTGCAAAGGATCATCTGTCCAATGCACAAGTACAATGATTTGTTCTTTTTGGTACAAACAACTCAATTATCCAATCCAATGAAATACTGCCTTCTCTCTAAATTATAAAATTAATATTAACTAGTCTAATAGGAATCTAAAATGGGCTATATGAGTATGGTCACATGGTCAAGAAACTATGCATGGTGAGATGCTCAATAAGATCTCATGTTGTTATCATAGGCTCATTTGACATCTATGATCCCCATTCCCACTACCAAACATGTAAATGATTAAATTTGGACAATCAGGCACATTCAACAATCGGATTCCAACATAGTTATGCATAAGAATATAGAACACAATATTAATATAACTCCAACAAGTTTTATCCTAAAAAATATACAAAGTCAGTTAGCATTACCCTTCACAGTCACCATCATTAGATGAATCTTGTTAATTTATCTTATGTATCTTGTTGGACCACACCATAAAAGCTCGAGTCTACATAATTAGGCATATTTTCCTATTTGAATTACCTATATGCTCACCATATTACTATATCTCCAGTGAACATGATCTATCCCCCAATTCAATGTCTGATATTTTAATCTTTTTAATTTGATAATTTATTTATCCTAACCAAATTTCTAGTGAACTCATGACTATGTCTAGCCTGTAACTAATTTGTGACATAAATATCTCTTTCATCAATCAAAACTCTTCTTTTATAAATAAGTGTCACATATCTTTTTATTTTCCAGAAGAATAACTTCAAACTAACTTGGTTGACACAATCTAAAATTGCCTTTAACAAAAACCACCTCTAATTTCTCAAATGGTTCTTTTATGACTGTAACTTGGCTAGTTGACTCTCACACTAAATTTTCCAAATCGTGCGGGATGAAATAGCTTTTGAGCTCATGTATCTAAAATTAAAGTTTAACTACCCTCGAACTGTACACATAATAATTTTTCTATGAAAGAACATATCAGACCACAAAAACATGGCAAGTCTTAAATATGCTTAGAATTTTTTAATTAAGCGACATAAGACTACAAAACATGGATAGCTTTATATCAGTCTTGTAGCACTGTTGGAAAATAGCACATTTAATTATTCAATGATATCACATTCTGAAGCACCAATGAGCCCCCCATCTCAATTCTACATTATATTTTTTTCCATCATTTACATGTGTCCCCTTCTCATACAGAAAAGGAATTATACAATCAAGTCAGAAATTAATCAACTGTTTAGCAATATATGCCATTTTAGGTACCTCTTACTTGGCCCTGGTAAATGCAGGTAAAGAATCAATAGTATCCTTAGTAGAAAATGCCTATACGGTCAAATGGTCTAAAGGTAATCATATTATTTTAAGAACATCAAAGGATACTCGCATCAAAACACAGAGCATATAACAGATTTTGGCGAACTCAAGGAGCTTGAAAACCCATATAAAAATATCTAAACTCCATAAAAATTTAACAATAACAATAGTAAAAGAAGAGAGAGACTAACACGCACAGACAGAGTGGAAAAGCTACATCTGCTGCAAATAACGCTGGATCTCGAACATGGAAGCTTGAGGAGTAGCTATTTTAGATTTACGTAGGGATTAGACGGTTGCACTTTTTGTTCTCAATGTTATGCTCACTTTTGGGGATATTATGGTCCTCTATTATTATGTGATCTCTTATTCCTAATAAAATTTCTTTTTATTAAAAAGCACATAAAAGAAATTAACATGTTCTTTCATTAAGTGACAACCAACTGACCTAATACCAAAAGCATAACATAATATTTATAGGAGTTTATTACTTATAAGCTGTTGATCAATTAGGTCTTGACAATAAGGTATGCGATCTTTAAGCTTTTCAATCCTTGCACTTTCTTGCTAGAGTTGATTGTCTACATCATATATATGGGCCCATGCAAGTTTCTTCTTTAACAATTGTACCTATTGGGAAATTTCTTCAACTTCTTCCATGCTTTTAATCTTTCCTTGCAACTCATTAAGTTCCTTCTGAATGGGTCTTATAGAAATCTCCAGATCCTCAACCAACTCATTTGCACTATTCAGTTGTTTCTCAAAACTTTTTAATAGATCATGGACATGATGAAGCAATGTTGCCTTAAAGAAAAACTGAATACTATAATGTCAGTATAGAACACAAATGGAGATCATTGGTAACCAACTGTCCCAAGTACACATAAAGAAATAAGCAAATAAATAAAACAAAGAATAGTAGGGAACAACTTTACCCTTTCTAATACTTGGGCCTTTAGAGTGGGGGATTGGGGGTTGTGGGGGGTAGTAAGAGAGAATATTACCTTAATTCCTTCTCCCAATATTTTAACTTTCTTATTTAGTAATCCCTAATGTTCAATCTCATTCTTTTTCTTTGCTTTCAACTTTGCAGACAAGCTCTTTCTATTAGGAAACCTTTCATCCTGCCAGAAAAGGGAAGTTATCAATTTTCCTTGCATAACTTCACACATTTCACTTTACATGGCTAAGTGACCCACATCAAATTAACAAAGCTAAAAATGTCTGAAATCAAACCAAGGTGTATACCTCCTTCAGATCAATAGTAACATTCTCTTTTGATGCATCTAATCTCTTAGGTTGGGCAATACCAGTAGTTGGCTTAAAAACTGCTGTAGTTTTTTGACATGATCAACACGTTCAAAACCATTACCTAAATGCGATCCAGGAATCAATTTCACTTGTTCCCCTACTGATTTTATCTTCTTTTTCTTCTTCCGCTCAGCCTCATCATCTGCAGAATAATTATAATGGTCAAACCATATATCTCAGTAAATTAAAGATATAAATTCACCATTACATTCAGCCATAAAAGTGGCATGTAAGGTTTATGTTCAGTCCAACCCTCCAGGCAATACTGTGACAAACGAGATTTTGTAATTTAATTTTAATATTTATTGAATTAAATAAATATTTTTCGATGAATTAATTATTAGATTAAATAATTATTTGATGAATTTGTGGTAGATTAATTTAATTATGTGTTATATTTATTGAATTAATGTGGAGAATTTTATTATTCAAAGTATGTAATTATGTGAGTTTATTGAATTGTTGGGAGAAATTGTGATATTGAAAAAGAATCTAAAAAGGGACTTCACTCTTATTCATCTGTAATAGGGTAATCTCTTCTTCCCCAAAACTCTATTTACGTTGTTTAAAGTTTTTCATGAAATTGGCTTTCAAAATTCTGTAAAGTCTCTGTAAATGGGAAATTGTGTTCTTATATGGATATATGTAATAATATGATTAGCATAACATGTTTTATTATATATTATATAGGCTTCCATATCATCAGTTTCATAATATTAGCGTATATTATGGCTTAAAAAGTTACAGAGTGTTGAATTATGGCCATATGGCCCTTACGCACAAATTTAATGCGTCAATCATATATTATCCCTAAATTTTACACTTTTATATAATTATGCATGTTAAAACGAAGAGAACAAAACTTGAATGGATGGAATTGGTGTTATAATGAATCCGTAGTGTTAAATTTTATGATTTATGTTCAAAACCTTCAAGAACATCATGAACAGTAAATTACTTGTGTTGATTTTTGTTAATTATGTGTTTTAACATGTTAAAATCATGCTAGAAGGGTTAATTAATGATTATTTAAGAATTCTAGAATGTGGGTATGTTTAATTTGGTGAATTTAATGACCATATAATGATAAATTCGCCTGATTCTATGTTCTTCGCGAACTGGAAATCAGAAACTGGAGTTTCACGTCGCGGTGCCAACTCCAGGTCTAAAACTCACGCCGCAGTGCCACCGCGCCGCAGCGCCAAGTCTCAAGCCGCAGCGCCACGGCGCCGCAGCGCCACGGCGCTGCAGCGCAAAGACCAAGTATAACTGTGGTGCCGCAGCGCCACTTAGCAGAATGTCCATAAATGCAAATTTTTAGTATTCAAGTATAGAAATGTGATAGTAACTTAATCTAATGAACATAAAATTATGTTAGAAGTATAATGAGATGTCAAAATAGATTCTTAACATGTCAATAACATAATATCATGTGAATTGATTTATAGAATGCATAATTAGCTTTTATGCGTGAAGTGTAAATTGTGTAACAATGAGTATGATAAATTGACTAAGTATAGTCATAATTCGAATTAGACAAGAAGAATGAGCTTATGATGACTAGTTACATATTAATTAACTGGAGTTGTGAATGGAAATGGTATGCAGGATTAAATCAAGGAACGTGTATAAATTAACGTGTAATCTACGCACGAGGCAAGTTTCCTAGCCCTACTTGTTATCATTATTCAAGTTTGTAAATTACTTCAAGCAATTCTCGTTATTATTATATCAAGTTTGATTTGTTATATTAAAGATTAATTTTCTTTTCAAAGTATGAATCTGTTATACAATACTTGTTCTATTGTATACCTCTTGAGATTGTTATTCAATTTAAATACCATTGATTGTTGAACCTTGTTAGACTAGCGAACCCTTATTGATTTGACTAGTCCATAGTTAATGAACGTTCTAAATTTCAGAACCTTTATTGATTTATCCAAACCAAACTTCCTTTGGTGCGAACTCTAATGTCAAACTGAGATAAACAACCCTGTAAAGGGATTACTTATGCGTTAGCATTAAGATATTGTGCACAGTATGGTACTAAGGGCTGATCCCCCTAAGTACGAGAAGAAGAGTCCATAGTCTTATGACTGTTGAAGGTTTCAAGTATAACCCTTGATAACCTAGGACATAGTTCAAGGTCTTATGACCCTCAGATTTCTTTTGATTCTTGTTATTCATTCTTGATTCAAAAGTTGAGCTTTATTTCAGAAGTCTTTGATTCACTCGCATGTTATTATATTGTTACTTTCATTATTATACTTGTGGGCAATTGTGCTCACTCTTGCGAATAATAATAACATTGCAGTTAAGAACGAAAGAACAAACGAACCTTCTACTAGCAAAGGCAATGGCAAAATTAACAAGTGATGAAGACTTGTTATTTTTGTGATATTGAATTTATGTGTTAAGACTTATGTTAATGTTGTTTAAGACTTATTATTTGTTTATGTTTCCGCACAGATGTTTAAGGTTAGTATGACCTGGGATTGTATTTATTATTCAGATGTTGTAACCCTATAAGAGGAGGATTTATTTCTATCTATTGCATGGTTTGCATTATTTATGGGTAGATAGATATATGATGTTGTATCGTGAACACCAAATCATGTGAGAATGGAAGTACCTAGATTTGGGGTTATCACAGGTTGGTATCAAAGCTGTAGGTTATGAACCTTAGGTGGGGGAACAACCTTAGGTAATAGCCTTATAGGAAGAACATAGTGAAGGAAAACTCTTATCGAGTTCTAAGAGATGAATTTCTTAATTCATTGAAGATAATAAAAGACTCTATGTGTTTATGTGTTTAATTTTGTGCTCACTAGTACGACATACTAACTAAACCTTAAAACTATGTTGTCAGGATGTCAGATGTTGGAGGAGCTAGTCGAGCTGGGGAGGAGGAACCCCGAGTGCCTATTGAGGAGGATCCCCGAGACATTCATGTTGTCAGGGAGCAGTTGATATAGAGGGAGCCATCTCCGTTGATCACTGTTATTGGTCAGGAGCATGAGCCTAAGACTGATGAAGAGGACGATCCTGAGGAGGAACAGGAAGAGGAAGAGGAAGAAGAGGAGTTCCCACCGAACTCCATCGATGCTGAGATGTACGATGAGCTATATGACCGTAATGTAGAGTTAAGTGACACTGTCTAGGATTTGACTGAGCAGACGATTATTCAGCAGATTACCATCGAGCAGAAGGATAGGGAGATTGTGACTCTTCACACGTGTGGGAAATGTGGAGTGGGATTTGGTTCACGAGAAGGGTCAAACCGAGGAGAAGTTTGAAGAAATAGAGAAGTTAAAGAAGGAACTGAAGGAAAGCTCAGAGAGGCTGATCATAGCAGAGGAGGGCTGGGTAAGAGAATCACGTCGTGCTGATCTTGCAGAAAGGGATTGTCGTGTAAAGAAGGCTAAGCTTGGGGAGATATACTCTACACTTAATAATGCAATGGATGAAGCCCAGGATCAAGTTTTGAGGTACCCAATCCAGTTTGAAGGTCTATCATCGTATATGTTGGATCACAGAACGATGTTTCGCATCATAGAAGAGAAACGTAGCAAGGCTATTCGGCGCCTTAACAGGCAGTGATAGTATCTGTTTAATTATGTGAAAAACTTATCTAGTTTTTAGATGTAAATTCAGACGTGTTTATGAACGAATGAATATTTTAAATCCTATAGATTCTTTATCTCGGGATATTTGATGTAAATAGTAGTGATGCTATCGTTTAATGTTAAAACTTTTTATTTGAATAAATATATCAAGTTGTTTGAGATAATATTTTAAGTGATTATGTTAAATTATTGAGTTAAGCCTTAACTATTTAGAGAATTTAATAAAGATCTAATAAGAGTATATTTTAACAGAAATATACTGCCGAGAAGAAGACAAAACCATCAACCAGCTCAGGAAGAGTCAACGAATAACAACAATGTGACGCCCCCAAAATGGGTCCAATCCATCCAACCCATTCTGAGTCGCTAAATAAATGGTACAGAAAATAACTACAACTTTATTATTACAATTGTCGTGCAAAATACGACAACACATATACTGTGAGTTTAAATACAAATATTGTCATCTAGACAGTATCCATACTCAATTAAGTCCTCATTATACTTATTGATACACAATTTTACAAAATAGTGAGGACTACTAAAACAACTGTCTTGAACCATCATTCCACACCCCGACTAGTACTCGCTACATTCTCGCCTCCTGAGAAGAAAGATGGAACAACAAGAAAAAGGGTGAGCTCAACTAGCCCAGTAAAGAATATTATGACTAAGATAATATACAACAAATTATCGTTAGTCTTCAACAAGGAAAAATTTAATAGAATACAATAGACAACAAGTTTTAAATCAATATTCGCAGCGGAAATTAATAATTCATAGAAGAGTTACGTAGAGAATGAAATCTACGATTATCTATGAATTTAAAAGTCCATCATCAACATTTTATCCATGTAACATCAATCAATAAATATCTTGAATCAAATAGTCATCTTTGCACTATAGGCCAAAGATTTTCATCAGTTGGTCATGTTCATCTCAACACCTGTTCATCTTTGCACTACGAGCCAAAAATATTCATCAGAAATCATTCATCTTTGTACTACAGGCCAAAGATATTCAGTTATATTATCATTTAGGACTGAGGATGATGAAAAATATTTTAAAAGAAACGAATCCAGTGAAACAAAATAACAAATATTAAGGATTCGTATTTCAGCTATTCCATGTCCAAAAATACCTCATAAATAATCATGGTGGAGTAAAATTTAAGAATGATCAAAATATGGATACAATCAAAGCTAGTATCCAGAATAGATATTTTGGACAAAAAGAAGAAAAATCATTTTCTGGTGAATAGTACAGTATTCGTGAATAGTGTCGTATACGTGAATAGTGCCGTATACGTGAATAGTAACTCATGAATAGTAACTCGTGAATAGTAACTCATGAATAGTAACTCATGAATAGTAACCCCGACATGAAAAAGTTCTAAATTTGATAAAAACTTCAACCAATATTTCGGCATAATGATATTGAAGAATAATATTATTTTCGAATAAAATAACATCCCTTACCTCGTAAAAACAGTACTTCTAGTTGAAACACCGGATATAGGCTATGACTTGAACTTGCACCGTATAGCAATACTCAAAGTATTAGAATACTCACAAGAATACACTCACTAATATAGAGAGAGAAAGAGAGAAGATTTCAGTTTCTGATGTGATTTTTAATTCTAACCTAAGCACCCTATTTATAGGAAAATGCTTAGAACACCAAAGCAGAAAATTGAATATAATAATATTATATTTAAAAAATTATCAAGCCCACCTTGGAAGATCTGAATTCAGCCACCTTGCACATGTTTATGATGTCCAAAAAAATACAAAAAACGTTTTTCTCAAAATAATTAACTAAAACTCCCAAAAATCAATTATTTCGGAACTTCGAAACTTCAATAATTCATAATAAATAGCCCTTTTGTCAGAAAATTCGATTCTCGTGAGTTTTTATAGGAAATTCAATTCTCTACAACTTTGCAGAAGAAAGTTTTTCCAAATTCTAAACACAAATTGACCAAAATTCATAAACGGACGATTTTACAGTCAATAATAAATTTTCGGTCAAGATTTGTGTCCACCAACACACAAAACATGTGTTAATCATTTAATGCCACAAAAATACTCTTCCTCCTCATATACTCATATATCCTACATTCATTGTAAAAATATCACCATCAATATATTATTAAAATAATATATTTAAATAAATTATTTTATCAGAAAAAGATAAAATATTAATTTTCAACAATTGTCACATTAAAAATTTTCTCCATCTATATCCACATAAAATCACTATTTTCCTTATCATATAAATTAATAATTAATTATACACAAATAATATTACAGAACCAAAGTATTGGCAAACAGGCCGTTCCTAGGAAAGAGGGGGCTTTCCAATAAGGATATCTCCTTACTGGCGCGCAATTAGATGACCAAACCTCTCCTTAGACAGAACTTTCTAGACATTGCCAATAATGTTATCTAATAATATTATTCTGATAATATGAATTATTGTTCCGATAATAGAAAATACTGTGTAGTGACAATTATTAAAACAACAGTAATATAAAATATCAACGCAGTAATTATTGAATCAATAAAATACAATATTGAACAGTAATTACTGTAACAATTATTGAGTAGTGCCTTCTTACGTAAGAATCAATAATTGGTGCAATACCGTGTGCTACTGTGCAACAACGCGTATTACTGCGTTTTAACCACCGTGTATTCCAACAGTATTAACGGTAACAACTACGCCGTTATTTATAAACAACTTGTTTTTGTCGTTTTCTTCATCCAATCGCTTTCCGTTATGGGGCCCACGAAAGACTGCGCCGTCGTACGAATATTCTCCGACAGTAAGAATATTCCACGACCAAGCGAATATTCCCCGACAACAATGAATATTTTATAACCACTTGCTTATTTAAAATATTTGCGCATTTTACCCATAACTAACCACATTAATCAAATCAACCCTTACTATTTCAGAATAATAAATAGAGGAAATTAAATTTCATTTATTAATAATTTGGGGTCTTACAACCTCCCCTCCTTATGAAATTTCGTCCTCGAAATTGACATACGTACCTGATATTTCGAAAAGGTGAGGATACCTCGCTTTCATTTCTGTTTCCAACTCCCAGGTCATTTTCTCAATAGTATGGTTTCTCCACAAAATCTTAACTTGTGGTATAACCTTCGTGCGTAGGACATGCTCTTTCCTATCCAAGATCTTAACAGGTACCTCCTCGTACGTTAAATCTTCAGCTATCTCGTCTGGTTCTAACTCAATAATGTGGTTCGGGTCTTTCACATATTTACGAAGCATAGATATGTGAAAAACGTTATGAACACGAGACATGCTTGGAGGTAATGCGAGTCTATATGCCACATTTCTTAATCGGTCAAGAATCTGAAATGGACCAATAAATCGTGGATTGAGCTTTCCTCTCTTCCCAAATCTTGTAACTCTTTTCCATGGAGCTACACGTAATAATACATGATCCCCAATATCAAATTCCACGTCCTTTCGATGAAGATCCGCATAACTCTTTTGTCGATCATGTGCCGTTTGTATACGTTGTCGAATCGTTTGGATCTTTTCCATAGTCATACGTACCAACTCGGGTCCCAACAATGTTGCTTCTCCCACCTCATCCCAACATATTGGAGAGCGACACTTTCGTCTATACAATGCTTCAAAGGGAGCCACACCTATACTTTCCTGATAACTGTTGTTGTAGGAGAATTCCACCAATGGTAGGTACTTATCACAACTTCCTTTGAAATCTAGGACACAAAGTCTGGAGTGGACTTGAAGTATTCCTTCTTCATCGATTCTTGCTTCTGGAATAGCACCTTCTTGCACTTTCTTCTTCATACGCATCAGCTCCCGGTCTGTGGCTTAAGCAACTTTAACTTTATCGATTAAAGTTGATTCTACGCGTATACTTGACATCATCGTACTCGTTCCTGCATATGATCTTCTACTCAATGCGTTAGCTACCGCGTTCACATTTTCAGGATGGTATTGGATGGTATGATCGAAATCTTTCAACATCTCGAGCCAACGTCGGTGTCGCATGTTGAATATTTGGAAGCTCTTCTCGCATTCCTCGGTCCATTCGAAGTTTGTATCTTTTCGAGTCAGCTGAGTTAACGGAGTAGCGATTCGAGAAATCCTTCCACGAATCTCCGATAGTAACCAGCTAAGCCTAGAAAGCTACGTATTTTGATTACTGACTTAGGTTTGCTCTCAACTGTGACTCATATCCCAATCTTGGATAGCACGTCACAATGACACCTATCAGTTTACTATCGCACGAATATGGCGTCCCCTACAGAGAGTCTGGCTTCAGTGCATTTCATAAAGGAAGTCACCAGATAGAGGCTCGGGTACAAACTTCTACAGTTAGGTTTTTAACTCCTGAAGTTCAATAGGAGCCATTCGATATGAGATTTTAGAAGTGAGTTTTGTACCAGATTCAAAGATGATACAAAATTCAATATCACGCGTAGGCCAAGAAATTCTTCAAGAAATACGTCAGGGATTTTACTAACAATAGAAATATCATTCAATTCTGACGTATTTTTGTTCAAGTCCATGACATGGCTAAGAAAGCTTGACATCCGTTTTTTAAAAAACGAATGACTTTACGGCTTGATATGAAAGAGTTTGACTTCAATGGTTTGGTTGCTTGAATTCGAATAACAGGTTGCTTAGGAATATGAAAACTAACAACCTTACGAAAGTAATCAATGATGAGTAGTTAACCAATTAATCCCTAAAATTACGTCAAATGCAAGTATCTTTAAAGAAATAAGGTCAACAGGTAATGTGATGGTGCCAACTTGGATCAAACAAGATTTATAAACAGTGGATGTAACGAAAGTTTCTCCTAACGGAGTTTTCACAGATAGGTCAAAGTCTAATTTCTCCGGAGTTAAGTTTAAACGTTGAACGCAAGCAAGATAGATAAAAGAATGGGTAGAACCGGTATCTAATAAGGTATAAACTTCGCAAGAATTTATAATTAACTAACCCGTGCTAACTTCGTTCGGGTTCCTCGCATTCTGACCAGTCACGAAAAACGCTCTTCCAGGAACCGTTGACTTTGACTTTTCTGGGACAACCTTTTGAGTCACCATCCCCGCTGGACTTGGTTTCGCTACAGTGCAATCTCGAGCGATATGTCCTTCCTTTCCACAGTTATAACATACCTTAAACTGTTGGGCTGATATGTCCTTCTTTTCCGCACTTATAGCATATGACCGGTGGTCGTTCTCCTCCCTTGGAACCAGTTGCTGCTGGTGCTGACGTCTTCGTATTGTCATTGTTGAATCTCCTCTTTTTAAAATCTCCTCCCGACTCGCTTCTTCTATTCTCATGGCCATGATTACCACCAGAGTGGTTGCCGCTCTTGTCCGTATTCTTCTTTCTCCGCTGGTTATCATTGTTCTGATGACTGCTGTCACCGGTATAATCCTGGTTGTGGTCCCTCGATTGACCATACTCGTTATCTCGCTCTAATAATTGAGCCCTGTCGACAACATCTGAATATAGAGAAAATTTATGAGAAATGAGATATTGACGTATGCCGGGTTTCAAACCTCTCAGAAACATCCGCGTCATACGTTCCTCATTCTCCACCAAATGAGGTGCAAACCTGTACAACTCTGCAAACTTCGCCTCGTACTGGGACACCGTCATGTTGTTCTGCTCCAGTCTAATAAACTCCACCTCCTTCATATGACGAATACTTTCAGGAAAGTACTTGTCATTGAACAGTTTCTGAAATGTCTCCCAAGACATGCTGAGTGCGGCTGGATGGGTACGTTTTACAGACTCCCACAAGTAGTCTGCCTCGCCACGGAACATAAAGGTGGCGAATGGAACCTTCTGTTCCTCCGTGCATCCCAAGACATCGAATATCTTGGTAATTTGCTTGACCCATGTTTCCGCCATGATCAGATCCGGCTTTCCCTTAAATTCAGGTGGTCCCAACTCTTTAAACTGCTTGGCTGTGACCAGCTGTGCGTTGCCATTGTTTCTTCCTATATTTTGAACAGGAATCTCCTTCGTCTGGTTTTGCATGAACCGCAAAAAACTTCTAAATATCTCATCGTTCATCGTCTGCTCAGTGGTGTTGTTCACAGGAGGAACATTGCCAGCCTGTTGCACGTTCTCCTCGTTGGTGAGTACAGGTGTCTCCACGGTTTCATTTACTCCACTGTTAACATTCTCAGTCGACATTCTCAAATACTGCCATAAACAAGGGTTAATTTAAGAAATTAACAAATCACATAATATCCCTATATTATGACCGACCAACAAATAAGCTTAGGTAGGACACACTAGCGAAGGATTTACTCGTCTATCCTCTCCTAGTTCTATTCCCCGATCTCCGCCAGAGATCATATCCCTAAGCTCTGATACCAACTGTGACGCCCCCAAAATAGGTCCAATTCATACAACTCATTCTGAGTCGCTAAATACATAGTACAGAAAATAACTATAACTTTATTATTACAATTGTCGTGCAAAATACGACAACACATATACTGTGAGTTTAAATACAAATATTGTCATCTAGACAGTATCCATACTCAATTAAGTCCTCATTATACTTATTGATACACTATTTTACAAAATAGTGAGGACTACTAAAACAACTGTCTTGAACCATCATTCCACACCCCGACTAGTACTCGCTACATTCTCGCCTCCTGAGAAGAAAGATGGAACAACAAGGAAAAGGGTGATCTCAACTAGCCCAGTAAAGAATATTATGACTAAGATAATATACAACAAATTATCGTTAGTCTTCAACAAGGAAAAATTTAATAGAATACAATAGACAACAAGTTTTAAATCAATATTCGCAGCGGAAATTAATAATTCATAGAAGAGTTACGTAGAGAATGAAATCTACGATTATCTATGAATTTAAAAGTCCATCATCAACATTTTATCCCTGTAACATCAATCAATAAATATCTTGAATCAAATAGTCATCTTTGTACTACAGGCCAAAGATTTTCATCAGTTGGTCATGTTCATCTCAACACCTGTTCATCTTTGGACTACAGGCCAAAGATATTCATCAGAAATCATTCATCTTTGTACTACAGGCCAAAGATATTCAGTTATATCATCATTTAGGACTGAGGATGATGAAAAATATTTTAAAGGAAACGAATCCAGTGAAACAAAATAACAAATATTAAGATTTCGTATTTCAGCTATTCCATATCCAAAAATACCTCATAAATAATCATGGTGGAGTAAAATTTAAGAATGATCAAAATATGGATACAATCAAAGCTAGTATCCAGAATAGATATTTTGGACAAAAAGAAGAAAAATCATTTTCCGGTGAATAGTACCGTATTCGTGAATAGTGTCGTATACGTGTATAGTGCCGTATACATGAATAGTAACTCATGAATAGTAACTCATGAATAGTAACCCCGACATGAAAAAGTTTCAAATTTGATAAAAACTTCAACCAATATTTCGGCATAATGATATTGAAGAATAATATCATTTTCGAATAAAATAACATCTCTTACCTCGTAAAAACAATATTTCTAGTTGAAACACCGGATATAGGCTATGACTTGAACTTGTACCGTATAGCAATACTCAAAGTATTAGAATACTCACAAGAATACACTCACTAATATAGAGAGAGAAAGAGAGAAGATTTCAGTTTTTGGTGTGATTTTCAATTCTAACCTAAGCACCCTATTTATAGGAAAATGCTTAGAACACCAAAGCAGAAAATTGAATATAATTATATTATATTTACAAAATTGTCAAGCCCACCTTGGAAGATCTGAATTCAGCCACCTTGCACATGTTTATGATGTCCAAAAAAATACAAAAAACGTTTTTCTCAAAATAATTAACTAAAACTCCCAAAAATCAATTATTTCGGAACTTCGAAACTTCAATAATTCATAATAAATAGCCCTTTTGTCAGAAAATTCGAATCTTGCTAGTTTTTATAGGAAATTCAATTCTCTACAACTTTGCAGAAGAAAGTTTTTCCAAATTCTAAACAGAAATTGACCAAAATTTATAAACGGGCGATTTTACAGTCAATAATAAATTTTCGGTCAAGAATTGTGTCCACCAACACACAAAACATGTGTTAATCATTTAATGCCACAAAAATACTCTTCCTCCTCATATACTCATATATCCCACATTCATTGTAAAAATATCACCATCAATATATTATTAAAATAATATATTTAAATAAATTATTTTATCAGAAAAAGATAAAATATTAATTTTCAACAATTGTCACATTAAAAATTTTCTCCATCTATATCCACATAAAATCACTATTTTCCTCATCATATAAATTAATAATTAATTATATACAAATAATATTACAGAACCACAGTACTGGCAAACAGGCCGTTCCCAGGAAAGAGGGGGCTTTCCAATAAGGATATCTCCTTACTGGCGCGCAATTAGATGACCAAACCTCTCCTTAGACAGAACTTTCTAGACATTGCCAATAATGTTATCTAATAATATTATTCTGATAATATGAATTATTGTTCCGATAATAGAAAATACTGTGTAGTGACAATTATTAAAACAACAGTAATATAAAATATCAACGCAGCAATTATTGAATCAATAAAATACAATATTGAACAGTAATTACTGTAACAATTATTGAGTAGTGCCTTCTTACGTAAGAATTAATAATTGGTGCAATACCGTGTGCTACTGTGCAACAACGCGTATTACTGCGTTTTAACCACCGTGTATTCCAACAGTATTAACGGTAACAACTACGCCGTTATTTATAAACAACTTGTTTTTGTCGTTTTCTTCATCCAATCGCTTTCCATTATGGGGCCCATAAAAGACTGCGCCGTCGTACGAATATTCTCCGACAGTAAGAATATTCCACGACCAAGCGAATATTCCCCGACAACAATGAATATTTTATAACCACTTGCTTATTTAAAATATTTGCGCATTTTACCCATAACTAACCACATTAATCAAATCAACCCTTAATATTTTAGAATAATAAATAGAGGAAATTAAATTTCATTTATTAATAATTTGGGGTCTTACAAACAATAACGGCAATGCTAATCCCGTGCAACAATTAGTGAACTTACTAACTGGAGCAATGAATAATCAACCTCAAGCTCCACCTAATACAACGTTCAAAGATTTCAAGGCGGTGGGACCGCCAAAATTTAAAGGCTCCATGAACTCGATCGAAGCTCAGACTTGGGTGATGGAGATGGAGAAGGTTTTTGAGGTCGCAAGAGTCAGAGAGGACCAGAAGACTGCTTTTGCAACATTTATGCTGAAATCTGAAGCCAGTTTTTGGTGGCAAGCAAACAAGGTCCGTGGAGGAGAAGGTATGATTACCTGGGAGAGGTTTAAGGAGGTGTTTTTCGAGATGTATTTCCCGACTACCTCGCAGAACCAATTGGAGGTTTAGTTTCTGGAATTGAAGCAGGGGAATATGTCTGTACCAGATTATGCGGCTAGATTCAACGAATTGGTAAGGTTCACCACATATCAAGTGCACACGGACGAGAAAAAAACAAGAAGGTTTGAACAAGGACTGAAGCCGTGGTTGTATAGTAAGGTGTCGATGTTTCAGTTGAAGACATTCGCCGGGGTACTAGAGAAAGCCATATTCGCTGAAGGTGGAAGCGATGCGGTAACCAAGTACAATCAGGATCAGAAGAAGAAGACGAATGAAAGTGAAGAAAATAACAAGGCTAGTGGAAGTAATACGGGAGGAGTTAATAATAATCAGAAGAGAAGGTGGTCTGACAACACATCAACTGAAAACCAGCAAGGAGGTCAGAAGAAAAGGATTGAAGCGTGCCTGACCTATGGGAAAGCTCATTTGGGAGTGTGTATGAAGGGTAAATGTGTGTGCTACAATTGTGGTCAGGAAGGCCACATAGCACCTAATTGTCCTAACCCAAAGAAAGGTGCTTGCATCACTTGTGGTTCAAAGGATCAGTTGGTAAGAGACTGTCCTAAGAAAGGATTTAGAGGGGCAGGATCAGGAGGAAATCAGGGAAATAGCAGTGGAAGCGCTCTGATCATCACAGGACCAACCGCAACCAATCGATCGACCGCGAGGACATTCAATATGACGGTGCAGGATGCAATGCAGTCGCGTGATGTGGTGTCAGGTATCATTCCGATCAATAGAGTTAATGCTTACGTATTATTTGATTCGGGTGCTACTTGTTCATTTATATCCGATGACTTTGCTAAGAATTTAGAATTGCCTAAGGATGAGTTAGAATACCCCATGAATATAGAAATAACGAATAGAGAAATAATCCATGTTAAGTACGTGCATAAGAACTGTAGAGTGGATATTAAGGGTAATATCATGAACGTAGATCTTATCCCTATTCGACTTGGGGAATTTGACGTTATCTTGGGAATGGACTGGTTATTCAATTACGGGGCGGTAATTGATTGCCAAAAGAAGCGTATTAACCTTATGACTCCGTCAAAGGTTGTGTTTTATGGTAGCAAGTCGCCTAGATAAGCGAGTTGTCTGACGATGATGCAGACCAGAAAGTTGTTACGACAAGGATGTGTAGGATATTTAGCTTACATAGTCAACAGTCGTAAAGAAAATTCGAAAGTAGAGGAGATACCAGTAGTGAGAGACTTCACCGACGTATTTCCAGACGATTTGTCAAGACTTCCGTCAGATAGAGAGGTCGAATTTGTGATCGATTTGGCACCAGGAACGACTCCAATATCGAAGGCACCGTACCGAATGGCACCGATAGAAATGAAAGAATTGATGGTATAACTACAAGAATTACTGGACAAGAAGTACATTCAACCGAGTGTATCGCCGTGGAGAGCGCCGGTGTTGTTTGTAAAGAAGAAAGACGGGATGATGCGGCTTTGCATCTATTATAGAGTACTGAATAAGGTCACAATTAAGAATAGATATCCATTACCGAGGATCGATGATCTGTTTGATCAATTGAGTGGAGCGAAATATTTTTTCAATATAGATTTGAGGAGTGGTTATCATCAACTAAAGGTGAGACCAGAGGATGTACCGAAGACAGCGTTCAGAACATGATATGGTCACTACGAATTTTTAGTAATGTCGTTTGGTTTAACGAATGCTCATGTAGCATTTATGGGACTAATGAATGGTGTGTTCACGCCGTTTTTGGACAAGTTCGTAGTGGTATTTATAGATGATATTTTGGTATATTCAAAAACCAAGGAAGAACATGAAGAGCATTTGAGATTAACTTTGAAAGTGTTGAGAAAAGAAAAATTGTATGCTAAGTTTTTGAAATGTGAATTCTGGATTGAAAGAGTACAATTTCTTGGATATGTGATCGATAGGGACGGAATTTCGGTGGATCCCTCCAAGGTTGAAGCTGTGATTAACTGGGATTAGCTGAAGACACCGTCAGAAGTAAAAAGTTTTCTTGGATTGGCGGATTATTACAGAAGATTCATTCAAGATTTTTCCAAAATCACAACTCCGTTAACGAATTTGACTCGAAAAGCTGTGAAGTTTGTTTGGATGGAGAAGTGTGAGGAAAGCTTTCAAGAATTGAAGAAGAGGTTGACTACAGCACCTGTGTTGTCTCTTCCAGACGATACAGGAAATTTTGTGGTTTATAGTGATGCGTCGCATAAGGGACTTGGTTGTCTGCTTATGCAAAATGATATAGTCATTGCGTATACGTCATGATAACTAAAAGATTATGAGAAGGGGTATCTGACCCATGACTTGGAGTTTGCTGCAGTGGTTTTCGCTTTGAAAATCTGGAGGCACTATCTCTACGGGGAGAAGTGTGAAATATATACAGACCACAAGAGTCTGAAATATATTTTTACACAGAAAGAATTGAATATGCACCAAAGAAGGTGGTTGGAATTAATTAAGGACTACGATTGTGAGATTTTATACCATCCGGGTAAGGCAAACGTGGTTGCCGACGCCTTAAGTAGAAAGGGTCGGGAGAAGTTGATGATGTTGACCGCTCAGAAGGAATTGATTTCAGCAATAGAGAAGTTGGAGTTAGAAGTGAATTATCCTATGGAAATAGATGAGAAACTATTTCAGATGTAATCTGGTACAACCCTACTGGATAAAGTTAAGGAGGCTCAACTTCAGGACGATGAATGAAAAAAGGTGATAAGGAAGATATCTAAAGGAACAGAACCGAGATTTAAGATGGACAAGGAAGGAATACTGAGATTTGAGGGTAGAATTTGGGTACCGCCAGTACCAGAGATTAAGAAAGACATTTTGAGTGAGGCTCATAGCTCGCGATATTCGATTCACCCTGGTAGTACCAAGATGTATCAAGATTTTCGACAACACTTCTGGTGGCCAAATTTGAAACGTGATGTTGCAGAATGTGTTGCCAAGTGTCTGATCTGTCAGAAAGTGAAAGCAGAACATCAGAGACCAAGTGGGTTGCTACAACCGTTGGAGATCCCAGAATGGAAATGGGAACATATTACAATGGACTTCGTGGTTGGCCTTCCGACGACTCAGAAAGGCTACGACGCAGTATGGGTTATCGTTGACCGATTGACGAAATCTGCACATTTCCTTCCGATAAAAATCAGATTCAACTTAGATTAATTGGCAAGGTTATATGTAAAAGAGATTATTTTGAGGCACGAAGTGCCGGTGTCAATTGTTTCCGATAGGGATCCGCGCTTTACATCGAACTTCTGAAAACGTTTACAGGAATGCATGGGTACACAATTACGAATGAGTACAACATATCACCCTCAGACAGATGGCCAGAACGAGAGAACGATTCAGATATTAGAAGATATGTTAAGAGCTTGTGTAATGGACTTCAAAGGTAATTGGGACGATCACCTACTGCTTGTAGAGTTCGGCTACAATAACAGTTACCACGCTAGTATTGGTATGCCGCCTTATGAAGCATTATACGGCAGAAAGTGCAGAACTCCGCTTTACTGGGATGAAGTTGGCGAAAGACAGTTGCTAGGGCCAGAATTGGTTCAACAGACAGCAGAAATAGTCAAAGTAATCCGAGCACGACTGGTAGCAGCTCAAGATAGGTAGAGGAAATACACCGATCTACATCGTAGAAATGTTAAGTTTGAATCGAGTAGTTATGTATTCTTGAAGGTCTCTCCCTAGAAGGGAGAGATCAGGTTTGGAAAGAAAGGAAAATTAAGCCCACGATTCATTGGACCATTTGAAGTACTGCAAAGATTTGGAGACGTTGCATATGAGGTAGCATTACCTCCAACACTCAAGAATGTCCACAACGTCTTCCATGTTTCTGTTTTACGATCCTACTAACCCGATTACAAGCATGTAATTGAATACGAACCCCTACATTTTGAAAAAGATTTAACTTACGAAGAAATTCCTGTTCAAATTGTCGACAGAAAAGAACAAGTTCTCAGAAATAAAGTAATACCTTCTGTTAAGGTAATTTGGAGGAACCACAATGCTGAAGAAGCTACGTAGAAACTCGAAGAGAATATGATGAAGAATTACCCTCATTTATTTACTTAATTGTGTGTAAGCGATTCTGGGGACAAAATCTTTGTAAGGGGGGGGAATGTAGCGAGTTAAATTATTGAGTCGTGATTCTGGGGACAGAATTCTTTTAAGGGGGGAAAGATGTGACAAACGAGATTTTGTAATTTAATTTTAATATTTATTGAATTAAATAAATATTTTTCGATGAATTAATTATTAGATTAAATAATTAATTGATGAATTTGTGGTAGATTAATTTAATTTTGTGTTATATTTATTGAATTAATGTGGAGAATTTTATTATTCAAAGTATGTTATTATGTGAGTTTATTGAATTAAAAGAAATATTTAATAAACCTAATATTATTTTATAATTAATGAGAAAAATTAATTATATGATTATGTGAATTAATGAGAAATTATCATATTTTATTTAAATTAAATTAAATAAGATATTTAATTTATGTTATAATTGGATGTGACATTATTAAACTATAGTATACGTGATTGATTCAAATAAATAGAAGTAATAATTAAATGGTAGCCAAACATGGTCTTATGGGAAGTTAAGAGCAGTTAACCACGTATAGGTAACTGACCTCAACGTTAATAAGTGTGCTCTATTAGTTTTCTTTTACGTACTTCCACTCCAGTAGAACTTAGAGAATTTCAGAGAAATCAGATAATTGTTGGGAGAAATTATGATATTGAAAAAGAATCTAAAAAGGGACTTCACTCTTATTCATCTGTAATAGGGTAATCTCTTCTTCCTCAAAACTCTATTTACGTTGTTTAAAGTTTTTCATGAAATTGGCTTTCAAAATTATGTAAAGTCTCTGTAAATGGGAAATTGTGTTCTTATATGGATATATGTAATAATATGATTAGCATAACATGTTTTATTATATATTATATAGGCTTCCATATCATCAGTTTCATAATATTAGCGTATATTATGGCTTAAAAAGTTACAGAGTGTTGAATTATGGCCATATGGCCCTTACGCACAAATTTAATGCGTCAATCATATATTATCCCTAAATTTTACACTTTTATATAATTATGCATGTTAAAACGAAGAGAACAAAACTTTAATGGATGGAATTGGTGTTATAACGAATCCGTAGTGTTAAATTTTATGATTTATGTTCAAAACCTTCAAGAACATCAAGAACAGTAAATTACTTGTGTTGATTTTTGTTAATTATGTGTTTTAACATGTTAAAATCATGCTAGAAGGGTTAATTAATGATTATGTACGAATTCTAGAATGTGGGTATGTTTAATTTGGTGAATTTAATGACCATATAATGATAAATTCGCCTGATTCTGTGTTCTTCGCGAACTGGAAATCAGTAACTGGAGTTTCACTCCGTGACGCCAACTCCAGGTCTAAAACTCGCGCCGCAGCGCCAAGTCTCAAGCCGCAGCGTGAAGACCAAGTATAATCGTGGCGCCGCAGCGCCACTTAGCAGAATGTCCAGAAATGCAAATTTTTAGTATTCAAGTATAGAAATGTGATAGTAACTTAATGTAATGAACATAAAATTATGTTAGAAGTATAATAAGATGTCAAAATAGATTCTTAACATGTCAATAACATAATTTCATGTGAATTGATTTATTGAATGCATAATTAGATTTTATGCGTGAAGTGTAAATTGTGTAACAATGAGTATGATAAATTGACTAAGTATAGTCATAATTCGAATTAGACAAGAAGAATGAGCTTATGATGACTAGTTACATATTAATTAACTGGAGTTGTGAATGGAAATTGTAACAACCCGATATTTTCTACATAAATAAATAAGAAATTTTGCGTATAAATTTTTATTACTTTTATTTTATTAAGGATGATGATTTGTACAAGATAATGTGTATGTGTATTTATGTGGTAAATAAAAATATATTTATTACATAAATATTTACAAGTAATTTTATTTTTAGAATTATTGATTTTTATAAAGTATATTTCTATAATAATTTATTTATAGTAGAATTGATGTATTAACTATTTTCCATGAAAATATAAGCATATATTATTTAAATAATATAAGAAGTGATTTTTAGAATAATTATAATAATTATTTTATTATATGAAATTTAGTACAAGTTATTAAGTGAATTATTTTACCTTAATTATTAAGGTTAAATATGAAAAATAAATCAGATATGAAATCCAAACCCTAATTTTGGATTATTGTCAAAGTATAAGAATAATAATATAATATTAATTATATTTTGATTTTTCAGTTTTATAAATATGTACTGTATGTACGTATTGATGATTATTGGTCAATTATGGTGTTTAATTTTAAAATCCTAGTAATAATGTTAAACCCTAATTTGAGATCCAAATTAGAGTGCAAGATTGTTTTATAAGTGTGTTATATAATTTATGTCATGTATAATTAGAATTTTAAACTAATTAACAAAACCCTAATTACAAATTTTTAATCCTAATTATTAAATTGTTAATTCTAATAAGTAAATTGTTAACCCTAATTATCAAAATCTTGGATCCTAATTGCTATCTTAGCAAGGTTAATGATAATTATATGATCTAAACCCTAATGTTTCTGAATAGCGTAATTAGAAAATTAATCATAATTAGAAAATCCTAATTTCAAAATGTTAGAAACTAAAAGTTATTTAATTTTTTTTTATTTTATTTTTGAGCAAACCCTAAATTGGAAATCCTAGATATGGTTTGTGCTAAATCTTAGGATTAAACCCTAAGGGTCAAACCCTAAGGGTTTACAAGGATTACAAGTATGCCATTAAATTATCAAGCCCAAGGTCCAAAATGCCCTTATGTGCAATTTTTATTTATTTATTAAGGTTACTTGTGTATCTTGCCAAGATTGGAGTTGTTCACCAACTCTAGATTATCCCACATGGTCATATATCTCAGCAATCAGCCCCTTTGTATTACAAATACATTGTATCATTAGCTTATATAAAGATCAAGAGAGAGAAAGTCTTCTAACTTGGCTCATTTTCCTTACAAACATCCAACTCACTTTTCTCTCAACAAAACCCACGAAATAATGTAGTGTATCAGTCACAAATAACAGCCCCACGAATTCATCTAACAAATCAGAAGCCCAAATTCCAGAAATCAAAGCTTAAAGGTATAAACCCTAACCAAGAAATCTGATTTTGATCCTTTGTTAGATGTTAAGTTTGTTGTGTTAAATATGTTGTATAGAGTCTAATTAAGTGATCTGGGTTGGTATTTAGTGGATCCATAACATTTAAATGCACGAAATTGGTGTTTTCAAAAATCTGGAAATTTTTGTTTTTGTTGTCTGACATCAAATGTCAGTCCTCGTAGATCTGTGCTTGTTTATTTGTTTTGTGTTTTAAAGGTTAGAAGTTGTTCTCTGTAATTTTGGGAGTAGGTTGAAAGTGATTTCATGATCATTGAACGTCTATATCAAAAATTATTCACGGTCAAAGTCCATTGACCGAACACGAAATCAGTTTTCTGGGAAACCCAGAAAATTGAAGAACGTGTTCGGGCAGTGACTTTGACTGGCCTTGATCTCGCTGCTGATAAGCCGTTATGATGTATAAGGGTATTGATATTATAGTTTGACATAAGGACTACAAGTCCAGAACACGCTTGAACCTTAGAAAGTAATAGACCGGATGTAGTGATCGGTCAAAAGGCGTTGACCATTCAGTTTTTGTTTCTGGGTAACCCAGAAGTTACCAGATGGGTCTGACAGCTTGTTCATGAGTCCCAATCTATTTAGTGTTGTGTGATTTGTGTGTTTTGTTGTATTCGTGTTATAATATGTTATATCGACTTCATTGCTAAACCTTTATATCACCTAAATGTCAAACATGATCAAAGTAATCGACGGTTTAAGTAGGCTTGACCGACTGCTTATGAAGATTTCTGGAAAACCCAGAAATCTTCAAGAGCGATTTTTCTGACAACGTTTGACCGACATGTATCTATAGATTCTGTTGGTGTTATATGTGTTTTATGTATTAGATCTCTTCTTTTGCATGTCTTTTTCTCACTGAAAGTGTTAAATCACATAAAGCATACCTGTATAGAAAGATATAATTATCGAATGAAGGCAATAGGAACTGTTCTTCATTTCTGGAAAACCCAGAAATGAAGAACAACTCTGACAAGATATTTGAGGGCTTGTAACTCTCTGATTCGTTGTGTTCTGGCCATGATATCGATTGTTAATGGTAGACTTACAATTACACTACAATAACCACACACTAACAAGCCCAGAATCATGATAACCAAAGATCTGGAGCCGGTCAAAGTAGTACACTCGACCACTGACATGTTTTCTGGGTTTGGGCTCAAGAACACCAAGAACAACTATAGCGACGGTTCTGTCGCTATAGGTGGTCTTTAGCGACAGATAATATATTATTTTTTGGAAATTAATTAATAAATAAATAAAAATAGTTTTTAATTATTAAAAATACAAAATAAATTATTAAAAATTATTTTAAATTCTAAAAATTAGTTTTTAATTATTTTTAATATATTTCATAAACATTTAATCTTTTTGGAATATTAAAAGTATTTAATTTATTTAATTATAATATTAAATAAATTATTTAAAAATGATTTTAATATTAAAAAAATCATTAAAAATTATATTATGATATAAGAAAATATTTTAAGTTATTTTTAATGACTTTTAATATTTTGTGATAAATTTCATTAATAAATTGATATTAATGGTAATTAATTTATCTACTAAATGAATTAAATTAATTAATTAAAAATGATTTTATTATATTAAAAATTATTTTAAATAATAATAATGTATTTAAAAATATTTTAAGTTATAAAATATAACTTTTAATAATTAAAGATAAATTTAATTAATTAATTATTATTAATGATATTAAAGTTATTTAATAATTATATTAAATAATTTAGTTTAAAAATGATTTTAATATTATAATAATTATTTTAAATGAAAATAAAGTGTTTAAAGATATTTTAAATTATAAAACATAACTTTTAATATTTAAAGCATAATTTTATTAATAGTTTAATATTAATGATTATTAACTTATTATTAAAAATAGTAAATTTATTTAATAATTATATTAAATAAATAGTTTAAAAATTAGTTTTATTAAGTTAAAAATCATTTAAAAGGGATATAAATGAATTAAAAATATTTTAAGTTATGAATAATGACTTTTAATATTTTGATAAATAGAACATTAATACCTTAATATTAATGGTAATTATTTAGAAATGATTTTAAATGTTTTAAAAATCATTTAAGGGTAATATTAATACTTTAAAAATATTTTGAGTTTTTATAAATAACTTCAATATTTTAGAAATGATTTCATTAATAGTTTAATACTAATTAAATATTAATGATAATAGAATTGATTAGTATTTAAATCATTTTAATGTGATTCCGACGTTTGAAATTTCATGATAAATTATAATAAATATTTTAAAATTATATTAAGTCATTTAAAAATAATATGACTGATATTAAGTTACAGAATAGAGTCTTAGACTCGATAAATACCCGATAAAATTGTCGGTACACCGATATGTTTTAGAAATTGATCTAGACTTAGATAATGTGATTAGATAAGTGATTATTTGTGATTCAATGGTTGTTAAATCTTTGTGCCAATGTGATTAGGGTATGTGCTGACTGCAATAAGCAGTGCTATGTGTTATAGTATGTTGTTCTAATAGAACGAACGATCTTATTAATGATAGGTCGTGAGATAAGCGATAAATCTAAATTGCAAACTATAAGCAGCGCTTCAGGCAAGTATCTTACATTTGCATTTTCTTTATGCAATGGACATGAGTAAGAATGTTTCTAAGCTATATTATTACTGTACAGATTATTAACCTTATATTATATACGCTCATTGCTTATCAAATGTTAGTATATGATAATTCAAATATATATATTCTGTTCGTTAATTTCTGTAAATGGTTAAACAAGTGTCCCCACTTGGATAATCATTATATTTAATCACATATTGATATACCTTTGTCAATTACCCGTATATATATATGTTGTATTTTAGATTATTGTTGAACAAGATAAAACCTTTGACTTAGAACCCAGACAAGTATGAACATCCCTACACGGGAAAACATTTATGCGCCCAAGGCAGAACAGAGTGAACGATCCTATCATTCTTGTAATGTAGTATTGATCAATGGAGGGCATAACGGGCTGATCACCCCCCGTGCCCGTAAGTTATGTCGGTTTACAGATGAATTTCTGTTTAACCTTTTTGAAAATGAAAACAATGTTCATGGCATGTCACCATAACCCCAGTTAGAGTCAATATGTAGTTTCAAAAATTTGAAAGAGAGTTGTTATGTTATATTTATCGGTTCAGAATACTTCACAACTATTGACTTGTTGTAGAAGAATAGTACAAAGAAAACATTTAAATCCTTTCAGCTTATATATATATAATTGCTATTACTTGCTGGGCACTCAAATGCTCATCCTTGCTTAATTTAAATATTTTTCGCTAAATGTGAACGACCAGAGAGCTCTGCTAAGTCCAAGAAAAAAGGGAAAGGTTGCTGATTGAATGCAAATGTTATCTTGTGTAATAGTTGATATTAATATTAAGACAATTATGATATATATTATCTATCATGGGTTGTAATGAATGTTTAAAGGTTACGTACTTGGGAGCTAGACTCTGATAATTATGTAAATTAAGTTTGACTTTTATATTATTGTTATTATTATTGTTATTATTATTAGTATTATTCCGCTCATAGAAATGGTATCGTGAAGCACCGAGTTCGGGTTTCAAGTACCCGGATTTGGGGGCGTTACAGGTTGGTATCAGAGCTTAGGGTTAAAAACCTTAGGTGGGTTAGACCTTAGGCGGGTTAGACCTTAGGCTATAACCTTAGAACAGAGGGAAACGTTGAAAATATAAATAACTCATATAGAGTTTAAAAAGGAGATGAATTGAATAAATTCATCGTCAAACAAAATAAAAGATAACTTATATAAAACTCTTATTTGCTGTGTGTATATACTATATGCTAATCAGGATAATTTATGTGTATAGATGTCTGGTGGAAAAGGCTTGTTATATGCATATAGCATGAAGAAGAATCAAACCCATACACCCGAGCTGATATCGAAGCTAATAGCTGAAATAGAGGCTCACGATGAAAACAACTCAGACGATGTGGTTATCGTAGAAAATGTCGTACAAGATCAGGAGATGGTGGAGTTGACAGATAGTGATTTAAACACTAAAATTGAAGCTGACCAAGCATCAACGGAGGTGCAGGATCTGAGGAACAAGGTTTCTTCTCTGGAAAGGCTGTGGGAAATAGAAAAGTTGTTGAACTGTCAGTTGCGTCAGGCGTTAATAAAAATAATGGAAGGACAAGATAAGCTTAGAATCCAAATTGATTAGATGGGAGCCACAAAAAACACTTCTTGTGCAGCTCCGAGCAAGAAGGGGAAAAGAAAGATGGAAGACCATAACTTAGGAAAACCTGATAAGAAGATAGGGAAAAGAATATGTGGTCAATGTTGAGTTCTTAAACTCGTATGTTTGTGGTGAGTTCTTAAACTCATAATGTATGGTAAGTTGGATGAACTAGGTGTAGTTAGGTGTGAATGGATTATTGAGGATAATGGGAATAGACAGATTTCTAAGTAATTGATCCTTAGTGGAGGCGTAAGAAATAAGTAGTACTGGTATTACTTGAATATGTAGGACTCTATGATGTATATATGATAAGTATGTTCGTATAAGGTATTATTTTTCAAATTTTGTATAAGTTATGGCAGCGATTCCTGACTTTTGAGTCACAAAGGGATAGCGGATGATTAAAGCAATATGTGCTATGGTATGTCAAGTGTTATGAATATGAATTTAAAAGGGATTAATGAAATAAGTTGGTATAAAGATAATAGTTAATTATGAGTACTGGTTAATACAGAAAACCAAAATTTTTAAAATCTAATATTTTGAGTACATGATTATTCGAATAGAAAGTTTTGTGTTATATGATTATACGTATATGATAAGGCTTAGAATAAAGAATAAATAGTGATAATGCTGTCAAGAAGACGAAAATGAAATACACAGACAGAAGAACCTGTCAACAAAGCTGGAAGACAACTAGACCCGATACAGAATTTTGTGAAGATGGACGATCAAGTTATGCAGAACGGAATACCAGTCACGGGAAGATCAGCAAGATAATCGATCGACGAACGTCAAAGACTTCAAGGCCATTGTACTGTCAGGATTGGAAGATCAACTGACCCTGGTGACGCAATTGTGATAGCTAGGATAACGAAGGGGCAAAAGACAGCTTTTGCCACCTATACGATAACAGGAATGGAGATAAAGGGAAAGTTTGTGTGTTATAAATGTGCACAAAAGGGACGTGTCTCTCCCAACTGTCCCAATCCAAGAATGTACAGTAGGTGTTTTAAGTGTGAATCAATGGTGTATAAGGTGGAAGATTGTTCAAGAAGGAGATGGGAGGAAAAGAATGCAAATACGGGAAAAAGGCAGCATGACATTGGCGATAGCGGGACCGACTTCAACAAATGAACCAACAAAACCAACCGAATGAGTTTTCAACATGACCGTTCAAGAAATAGTAGCAGCCGGGGATGCAACTCCAGGTATTACTCGAACAAATGTTATTTTCTTATATATGATTTTCTTATATATAGTAAATTATTTTATAAAGAAAGTTTGAGGAGGAATTTGAGTTCCTTTAGAAACCAATTTTTCCGTTTAATCAGAAAGACAAGCTTTATGTGAATAGTTAAAGATCAGTTCAATCAAAGTTGATCGAGATCTACTTGCAATGATTGTGTATGCTATGTGTCGTGTATGTATAAGTTTTAAAACGGTGATTACGGGGATGGAATCTTTATAAGGGAGGGTGAATGTAACAACCCGATATTTTCTACATAAATAAATAAGAAATTTTGCGTATAATTTTTTTTTATTTTATTTTATTAAGGATGAGGATTTGTACAAGATAATGTGTATGTGTATTTATGTGGTAAATAAAAATATATTTATTACATAAATATTTACAAGTAATTTTATTTTTAGAATTATTGATTTTTATAAAGTATATTCCTATAACAATTAATTTATAGTGGAATTGATGTATTAACTATTTTCCATGAAAATATAAGCATATATTATTTAAATATTATATGAAGTGATTTTTAGAATAATTATAATAATTATTTTATTATATGAATTTTAGTACAAGTTATTAAGTGAAATATTTTATCTTAATTATTAAGGTTAAATATGAAGAATAAATCAGATATGAAATCCAAACCCTAATTTTGGATTATTGTCAAAGTATAAGAATGATAATATAATATTAATTATATTTTGATTTTTCAGTGTTATAAATATGTACTGTATGTACGTATTGATGATTATTGATCAATTACGGTGTTTAATTTTAAAACCCTAGTAATAATGTTAAACCCTAATTTGAGATCCAAATTAGAGTGCAAGATTGTTTTATAAGTGTGTTATATAATTTATGTCATGTATAATTAGAATTTTAAACTAATTAACAAAACCCTAATTACAAATTTTTAATCCTAATTATTAAATTGTTAATTCTAATTAGTAAATTGTTAACCCTAATTATCTAAATCTTGGACCCTAATTGCTATCTTAGCAAGGTTAATGATAATTATATGATCTAAACCCTAATGTTACTGTATAGCGTAATTAGAAAATTAATCATAATTAGAAAATCCTAATTTCAAAATGTTAGAAACTAAAAGTTATTTAAGTTTTTTTTTTTTGAGCAAACCCTAAATTGGAAATCCTAGATATGATTTGTGCTAAATCTTAGGATTAAACCCTAAGGGTTTACAAGGATTACAAGTATGCCATTAAATTATCAAGCCCAAGGTCCAAAATGCCCTTATGTGCAATTTTTATTTATTTATTAAGGTTACTTGTGTATCTTGCCAAGATTGGAGTTGTTCACCAACTCTAGATTATCCCACATGGTCATATATCTCAGCAATTAGCCCCTTTGTATTACAAATACATTGTATCATTAGCTTATATAAAGATCAATAGAGAGAAAGTCTTCTAACTTGGCTCATTTTTCTTACAAACATCCAACTCACTTTTCTCTCAACAAAACCCACGAAATAATGTAGTGTATCAGTCACAAATAACAGCCCCTGAATTCATCTAACAAATCAGAAGCCCAAATTCCAGAAATCAAAGCTTAAAGGTATAAACTCTATCCAAGAAATCTGATTTTGATCCTTTGTTAGATGTTAAGTTTGTTGTGTTAAATATGTTGTATGAAGTCTAATTAAGTGAGCTGGGTTGGTATTTAGTGGATCCATAACATTTAAATACACAAAATTGGTGTTTTCAAAAATATGGAAATTTTTGTTTTTGTTGTCTAACATCAAATGTCAGTCCTCGTAGATCTGTGCTTGTTTATTTGTTTTGTGTTTTAAAGGTTAGAAGTTGTTCTCTATAATTTTGGGAGTAGGTTGAAAGTGATTTCATGATCATTGAACGTATATATCAAAAATTATTCACGGTCAAAGTCCACTAACCGAACACGAAATCAGTTTTCTAGGAAATCCAGAAAATTGAACAACGTGTTCGGGCAATGACTTTGACTGGCCTTGATCTCACTGCTGATAAGCCGTTATGATGTATAAGGGTATTGATATTATAGTTTGACATAAGGACTACAAGTCCAGAACACGCTTAAACCTTAGAAAGCAATAGACCGGATGTAGTGATTGGTCAAAAGGCGTTGACCATTTAGTTTTTGTTTCTGGGTAACCCAGAAGTTACCAGATGGGTCTGACAGCTTGTTCATGAGTCCCAATCTATTTAGTGTTGTGTGATTTGTGTGTTTTGTTGTATCCGTGTTATAATATGTTATATCGACTTCATTGTTAAACCTTTATATCACCTAAATGTCAAACATGATCAAAGTAATCGACGGTTTAAGTAGGCTTGACCGACTGCTTATGAAGATTTCTGGAAAACCCAGAAATCTTCAATAGCGATTTTTCTGACAACGTTTGACCGACATGTATCTATAGATTCTGTTGGTGTTATATGTGTTTTATGTATTAGATCTCTTCTTTTGCATGTCTTTTTCTCACTGAAAGTGTTAAATCACATAAAGCATACCTGTATAGAAAGATATAATTATCGAATGAAGGCAGTAGGAACTGTTCTTCATTTCTGGAAAACCCAGAAATGAAGAACAGCTCTGACAAGATATTTGAGGGCTTATAACTCTCTGATTCGTTGTGTTCTGGCCATGATATCGATTGTTAATGGTAGACTTACAATTACACTACAATAACCACACACTAACAAGCCCAGAATCATGATAACCAAAGATCTGAAGCCGGTCAAAGTAGTACACTCGACCACTGACATGTTTTCTGAGTTTGGGCTCAAGAACACCAAGAACACCTGTAGCGACGGTTCTGTCGCTATAGGTGGTCTTTAGCGACAGAAAATATATTATTTTTTGGAAATTAATTAATAAATAAATAAAAATAGTTTTTAATTATTAAAAATACAAAATAAATTATTAAAAATTATTTTAAATATATTTCATAAATATTTAATATTTTTGGAATATTAAAAGTATTTAATTTATTTAATTATAATATTAAATAAATTATTTAAAAATGATTTTAATATTGGAAAAATCATTAAAAATTATATTATGATATAAGAAAATATTTTAAGTTATTTTTAATGACTTTTAATATTTTGTTATATATTTCATTAATAAATTGATATTAATGATAATTAATTTATCTACTAAATGAATTAAATAAATTAATTAAAAATGATTTTATTATATTAAAAATCATTTTAATTAATAATAAGGTATTTAAAAATATTTTAAGTTATAAAATATAACTTTTAATATTTAAAGATAAATTTAATTAATTAATTATTATTAATGATATTAAAGTTATTTAATAATTATATTAAATAATTTAGTTTAAAAATGATTTTAATATTATAATAATCATTTTAAATGAAAATAAAGTGTTTAAAGATATTTTAAGTTATAAAACATAACTTTTAATATTTAAAGCATAATTTTATTAATAGTTTAATATTAATGATTATTAACTTATTATTAAAAATAGTAAATTTATTTAATAATTATATTAAATAAATAGTTTAAAAATAGTTTTATTAAGTTAAAAATCATTTAAAAGGGATATAAATGAATTAAAAATATTTTAAGTTATGAATAATGACTTTTAATATTTTAATAAATAGAACATTAATACCTTAATATTAATGGTAATTATTTAGAAATGATTTTAAATATTTTAAAAATCATTTAAGGGTAATATTAATACTTTAAAAATATTTTGAGTTATTATAAATAACTTTTATATTTTAAAAATGATTTCATTAATAGTTTAATACTAATTAAATATTAATGATAATAGAATTGATTAGTATTTAAATCATTTTAATATGATTCCGATGTTTGAAATTTCGTGATAAATTATAATAAATGTTTTAAAATTATATTAAGTCATTTAAAAATAATATGACTGATATTAAGTTACAGAATAAAGTCTTAGACTCGATAAATATCCGATAATATTGTCGGTACACTGACATGTTTTAGAAATTGATCTAGACTTAGATAATGTGATTAGATAAGTGATTATTTGTGATTCAATGGTTGTTAAATCTATGTGCCATTGTGATTAGGGTATGTGCTGACTGCAATAAGCAGTGTTATGTGTTATAGTATGTTGTTCTAATAGAACGAACGATCTTATTAATGATAGGTCGTGAGATAAGCGATAAATCTAAATTGCAAACTGTAAGCAGCGCTTCAGGCAAGTATCTTACCTTTGCATTTTCTTTATGCAATGGATATGAGTAAGAATGTTTCTAAACTATATTATTACTGTACAGATTATTAACCTTATATTATATACGCTCATTGCTTATCAACATGTTAGTATATGGTAATTCAGATATATATATATATATATATATATATATATATATATATATATATATATATATATATGTTGTATTATAGATTATTGTTGAACAAGATAAAACCTTTGACTTAGAACCCAGATAAGTACGAACATCCCTACACGGGAAAATATTTATGCGCCCAAGGCGAAACAGAGTGAACGATCCTATCGTTCTTGTAATGTAGTATTGATCAATGCAGGGCATAACAGGCTGATCACCCCCCGTGCTCGTAAGTTATGTCGGTTTACAGATGAATTTATGTGTAACCTTTTCGAAAATGAAAACAATGTTCATGGCATGTCACCATAACCCCAGTTAGAGTTAATATGTAGTTTCAAAAATTTGAAAGAGAGTTGTTATGTTATATTTATCGGTTCAGAATACTTCACAACTATTAACTTGTTGTAGAAGAATAGTACAAAGAAAACTTTTAAATCCTTTCAGCTTATATATATATAATTGCTATTACTTGCTGGGCACTCAAATGTTCATCCTTGCTTAATTTAAATGTTTTCAGCTAAGTGTGAACGACTAGAGAGCTCTGCTAAGACCAAGAAAAAAGGGAAAGGTTGCTGATTAAATACAAATGTTATCTTATGTAATAGTTGATATTAATATTAAGACAATTATGATATATATTATCTATCATGGGTTGTAATGAATGTTTAAAGGTTACGTACTTGGGAGCTAGACTCTGATAATTATGTAAATTAAGTTTGACTTTTATATTATTGTTATTATTATTAGTATTATTTCGCTCATAGAAATGGTATCGTGAAGCACCGAGTTCGGGTTTCAAGTACCCGAATTTGGGGGCTTTACAGAAATGGTATGTAGGATTAAATCAAGGAACGTGTATAAATTAGCGTGTAATCTACGCAAGAGGCAAGTTTTCTAACCCTACTTGTTATCATTATTTAAGTTTGTAAATTACTTCAAGCAATTCTCGTTATTTTTAAATAAAGTTTGATTTGTTATATTAAAGATTAATTATCTTTTCAAAGTATGAATCTGTTATACAATACTTGTTCTATTGTATACCTCTTGAGATTGTTATTCAATTTAAATACCATTTATTGTCGAACCTTGTTAGACTAGCGAACCCTTATTGATTCGATTAGTTCATAGTTGATGAACGTTCTACATTTTAGAACCCTTATTGATTTATCCAAACCAAACTTCCTTTGGTGCGGACTCTAATGTCAAACTGAGATGAACAACCCTGTAAAGGGATTACTTATGCGTTAGCGTTAAGATATTGTGCACAGTATGTCACTATGGACTGATCCCCCTAAGTACGAGAAGAAGAGTCCATAGTCTTATGATTGTTAAAGGTTTCAAGTATAACCCTTGATAACCTAGGACATAGTTCAAGGTCTTATGACCCTCAGATTTCTTTCGATTCTTATTATTAATTCTTGATTCAAAAGTTGAGCTTTATTTCAGAAGTCTTTGATTCACTCGCATGTTATTATATTGTTACTTTTATTATTATACTTGTGGACAATTGTGCTCACTCTTACGAATAATAATAATATTGTAGTTAAGAACGAAAGAACAGTCGAACCTTTTACTAGTAAAGGCAAGGGCAAAATTAACAAGTGATGAAGACTTGTTGTTTATGTGATGTTGAATTTATGTGTTAAGACTTATGTTAATGTTGTTTAAGACTTATTATTTGTTTATATTTTCGCACAGATGTTTAAGGTTAGTATGACCTGAGATTATATTTATTATTCAGATGTTGTAACCCTATAAGGGGAGGATTTATTTCTATCTATTGTATGGTTTGCATTATTTATTGGTAGATAGATATATGATGTTGTATCGTGAACACCAAATCATGTGGGAATGGAAGTACCCGAATTTGGGGGTGTCACAAATACAAATTGACAACTTGCCAGGACTAACATGGCATAAGGCTCCTTTATTCAAAAGACATAAACCAGTGGCAATTAAGAAAGCAACTTAGTTCAGTTCACAAATTTATTCAAGACACATAGTGTGACGCCCCCAAAATAGGTATACAACACCCATTCTGAGTCGCCAAATACATGGTACAGAAAGCAAACTACAACTTCAATAATACAATTGTCGTGCAAAATACGACAACACATACTGTGAGTTTAAATACAAATATTGTCTTCTGGAAAATATCCACACTCAAATAAATCCTCATTACAATTATTCAAACACTATTTTACAGAAATAGTGAGGACTGCTAAAACATCTTTCTAGAACCATCACTCCATACCCCGACTAGATCCTGCTATGTTCTCACCTCCTGAGAAGAAAAATGGAACAAAAAGGAAAAGGATGAGCTCAACTAGCCCAGTAAAGAATATTATGACTAAGATAATATACAACAAATTATCGTTAGTCTTCAACAGGGAAAAATCTGATAAAATATAATCGACAACAAGTTTTAGATCAACAACTGCAGCGGAAACAGCAAACCATTAGAAGAGTCAAGTAGAGAAAGAATTCTACTATCTTCTAAGATTTAAAAGTCCATCATCAATATTTTATCCCTGTAACATCAATTAATAATCATCTTTAACCAAATATTCATCTTTGCACTACAGGCCAAAGATATTCATTTGTATCATCAGTCGGTCATGTTCATCTCAACACCTGCTCATCTTTGCACTACAGGCCAAAGATATTCATCAAGTAATTATACATCTTTGCACTACAGGCCAAAGATATTCAGTAATATCATCATTTAGGACTGAGGATGATGAAAAATATCTTAAAGAGAACGAATCCAATGAGACAGAAGGACAAATAGTAGGGATTCGTATAACAGTTTATCCAAGATCAATAATACTTCATAATAATCAATTGTGAAGCATAATTCAAAAATAAAGATCAAAACATGGATACAATCAAAGATAGTAACCATAATAGACATCTTGGACAAAAAGGGAAAATTTTATTTTTCGGTGAATAGTGCTGTATTCGTGAATAGTGCCGTATACGTGAATAGTGCCGTATACGTGAATAGTAACCCCCGACACAAAAAGTTCCAAATTTGATAAAAACTCATATCAATATTTCAGCATAATGATATTGAAGAAAATAATATCATTAAGAAGAAAATAATATCCCTTACCTCAAGATATCAGTACTTCTGGTCGGAATACCGATATAAGGCTGAAAGAAACTTGCTCTGATGAATAGAAACTCTCAAAGTATCTAAATACTCACAAAATACACTCAATAATCTAGAGAGAGAAAGAGAGAAAACTTGTTTCTGGTGTGATTTTCAATTCTAACTTAGCCCTCTATTTATAGGAAAATTTTAGTAGGTTTGACCTGCAACCTGATGGCTTTACCTGCTACTATTCCCACCCACCACATTTGAAATATAATTCAGCACATTTCTTCACCAACCACAAGTGGGGCCCACCAATTCTAGAATTTTCCATCAAAATGATAAACTCTGAAAATTCAACAATTCCTGAACCAGTCATCTTGTAAAATTCATAATAAATCATACGTTCATTTTTAACGGTTCAAAATTTGTGGACATATACTCAACTTATATATGTATAACATATCCAAAAATTACCACGATCCAACGGTCGGATTAAAAATTATAACACCCGCAATATTTCTCAAAAACCTTGATTTGATTTTAATACCTCCATTCCGATAAAAATACTGATAAAACACCTCAACATTAACTCCTTCATTTTTAACCACAAAAATATATCCCTCATTTATATCCACATAAAATAAATATTTTCTTATCATATGAATCAATAATTAATTATTCACAAATAATATTACAGAATCACATTTATGACAACCAGGCCGTTCCCATGAAAGAGGGGGCTTTCCAATAAGGATTTCTCCTTACTGGCGCGCAATTAGATGACCAAACCTCTCCTTAGACAGAACTTTCTAGACATTGCCAATAATGTTATCTAATAATATTATTCAAATAATATGAATTATTGATTTGATAATAGAAAATACTGTGCAGCAGCAATTATTGAAACAACAATAATATAAAATATCAACGCAGCAATTATTGAATCAATAAAATAAAATATTGAACAATAACTACTGTAACAATTATTGAGTAGTGCCTTCCTTCGTAAAAATCAATAATTGGTGCAATACCGTGTGCTACTGTATTTTAACCACCGGGTATTCCAACAGTATTAACGGTAACAACTACGCCGTTATTTATAAACAACTTATACTTGTCGTTTTATTCATCCAATCGCTTTCCGTTATGGGGCCCACACAAGGCTGCGTCGTCGTACGAATATTCCCCGATAGCAAGAATATTCCACGACCAACCGAATATTCACCGACCAAAAATAAATATTTTATAACCACTTGCTTATTTTGCAAAATTTGCACATTTAACCCATAACCAAAGTATTTGTATCAAATTAACCCCTTATTATTCACAATAATATTTAGAGAAAATTTGATTTTATTCATTAATAAGTTGGGGTCTTACAACCTCCCCTCCTTATGAAATTTCGTCCTCGAAATTGACGTACGTACCTGATATTTCGAAAAGGTGAGGATACCTCGCTTTCATTTCTGATTCCAACTCCCAGGTCATTTCTTCAATAGCATGGTTTCTCCACAAAACCTTAACTTGTGGTATAACCTTCGTGCGTAGGACATGCTCTTTCCTATCCAAGATCTTAACAGGTACCTCCTCGTACGTTAAATCTTCAGCTATCTCGTCTGGTTCTAACTCAATAATGTGGTTCGGGTCTTTAACATATTTACGAAGCATAGATATGTGAAAAACATTATGAACACGAGACATGCTTGGAGGTAATGCGAGTCTATATGCCACATTTCCTATTCGCTCAAGAATCTCAAATGGACCAACAAATCTTGGATTGAGCTTTCCTCTCTTCCCAAATCTTGTAACTCCCTTCCATGGTGCAACACGTAATAATACATGATCCCCAATATTAAATTCCACGTCCTTCCGATGAAGATCCGCATAACTCTTTTGTCGATCCTGTGCCGTTTGTATACGTTGTCGAATCGTTTGGATCTTCTCTGTAGTAATGCGTACCAACTCTGGTCCCAATAATGTTGCTTCACCCACCTCGTCCCAGCATACTGGAGAACGACATTTTCTTCCATACAACGCCTCAAATGGAGCCACACCTATGCTCGCCTGATAACTGTTGTTGTAGGAGAATTCCACCAATGGTAGGTACTTATCCCAACTCCCTTTGAGATCTAGGACACAAAGTCTTAATAGATCTTCAAGAGTTTGAATAGTCCTCTCTGATTGTCCGTCCGTTTGAGGATGGTATGCTGAACTGAATCGTAAATCCGTGCCCATAGCTTTCTGCAAGCTAACCCAAAATCGTGAAGTGAATCTTGGGTCACGATCCGAAACTATGGATACTGGCATACCATGCAATCTCACAATCTCGTTCACGTATATACTAGCAAGACGTTCAAGGGAATAAGTCTCACGTATCGGCAAGAAATGAGCGGACTTGGTTAATCTATCAACAATAACCCAAATCGCATCTATGCCTTGAGAAACCTTGGGAAGACCCGTAACAAAATCCATAGTAATGTGTTCCCACTTCCATTTCGGGATCTCAAGTGGTTGCAATGGACCCTTTGGCACTTGATGCTCCGCCTTTACACGTTGACAAGTTAAACAACTCGAGATAAACTCCGCGATCTCTCTTTTCATATTGCTCCACCAAAATGTATGTCGAAGATCGTGATACATTTTGGTACTCCCAGGATGGATTGCAAACGGTGTGTTGTGTGCCTCCATCATTATTCTATGCTTCAAGTCAAAATCGTTAGGAACACAAAGTCTGGAGTTGACTCGAAGTATTCCTTCTTCATCGATTCTTGCTTCTGGAATAGCACCTTCTTGCACTTTCTTCTTCATACGCATCAACTCTATATCCGTAGCTTGAGCAGCTTTAACTTTATCGATTAAAGTCGGTTCTACTCGTATATTTGATATTATCATGTGGGTACTTGGAGCCTTCATCTCTATCTCCATCCTTTGCAAGTCATACAAAATGGGCCTTTGTGTTAAAAACATTGCACTCGTACCCGCATATGATCTTCTACTCAATGCGTCAGCTACTACGTTTGCTTTTCCAGGATGATATTGGATGGTATGATCGTAATCTTTCAACAGCTCGAGCCAACGTCGCTGCCGCATGTTAAGTTCCTTTTGGGTGAAGAAATATTTGAGGCTTTTATGATCTGTATAGATCTCCACTTTCTCCCCATACAGGTAGTGTCTCCAGATCTTCAATGCAAAAACGACTGCTGCCAACTCCAAATCATGAGTAGGATAATTCCTCTCATATTCTTTGAGTTGTCGTGAGGCATAGGCTATGACTTTCCCATGTTTCATGAGAACACATCCTAACCCTTTGCCTGAAGCATCGCTGTAGATAACAAATCCATCCGAACCAGATGGTATTGTCAGAACAGGTGCCGAAATGAGTCTCCTCTTAAGTTCTTGGAAACTCTTCTCGCATTCCTCACTCCATACGAATTTTGTATCTTTCCGAGTCAGCTGAGTTAACGGAGTAGCGATTCGAGAAAATCCTTCCACAAATCTCCGATAATAACCAGCTAAGCCCAGAAAGCTACGTACTTCGGTTACCGACTTCGGTTGCTCCCAACTTTGTATGGCTTCAATCTTCGCCGGCTCGACAGATACTCCATGTTTTGACACCACGTGCCCAAGGAATGCTACTTCCTCAAGCCAGAACTCGCATTTCTTCAGTTTGGCATATAGCTTGTTTTCACGAAGCCTTTGCAGTACCAGCTTCAAATGGCGCTCATGATCTTCACGGCTTTTGGAATAGATGAGGATGTCATCAATAAAGATAACAACGAACTGATCCAAATATTCTTTGAATACACGGTTCATCATATCCATGAAGGCAGCAGGAGCATTAGTCAATCCAAAAGACATTACTAAGAATTCATAATGTCCGTACCGAGTTCTGAAGGCAGTCTTTGGAATATCCTCAGTTTTAATCTTCAGCTGATGATATCCAGAACGAAGATCTATCTTTGAAAAGAATTGTGCTCCTTGCAACTGGTCAAACAGGTCATCAATGCGAGGTAGCAGATACCTATTCTTGATAGTGACATGATTCAATTCTCGATAGTCGATACAAAGTCGCATACTCCCGTCTTTCTTCTTTACGAATAAAACAGGAGCACCCCAAGGAGACGTACTAGGACGAATAAAACTGATGTCCAACAACTCCTGTAGTTGGACTTTTAACTCCTGAAGTTCAATAGGAGCCATTCGATATGGAGTTTTAGAAATGGGCTTTGTACCGGGTTCAAGGTCAATAAAGAATTCAACTTCACGTTCTGGGGGTAGACCAGGAAGTTCTTCAGGAAATACATCGGGAAATTCTCTAACAATAGAAATATTATTCAAATCTGACTTGTCTTTGTTCAAATCCATTACATGGGCTAAGAAAGCTTGACATCCGTTTTTCAATAAACGAATAGCTTTGTGGCTTGATATGACAGTGACTGATTTTAGTGGTTTAGTAGTTTGAATTCGTATGACAGGTTGGTTAGGAATATGAAAACTAACAACCTTACGAAAACAATCAATTTTAGCATGATGAGTGGTTAACCAATCAATTCCTAAAATCACATCAAAAGCAAGTATCTTTAAAGAGATAAGATCAACAGGTAATGTGATAGTGCCAACTTGGATCATGCAAGATTTATAAACTGTAGATGTAACGAAGGTTTCACCCAATGGAGTTTCAACAGATAAGTTAAAGTCCAATTTCTCCGGAGTCAAGTTTAAACGTTGAGCACAAGCAGGAGAGATAAAAGAATGGGTAGAACCGGTATCTAGTAAAGTATAAACTTCGCAAGAATTCAAGATTAGCTTACCCGTGATCACCTCGTTCGGGTTTCTCGCGTTTTGGCCAGTCATGACAAATGCCCTTCCAGGAACCGCTGATTTCGACTTATCCGGGACAACTTTTGGAGTCACCATCCCCGCTGAACTTGGTTTTGCTACAGAACACTCTCGAGCTATATGACCTTCCTTTCCACAGTTATAACATACCTTGGATTGTTGTGGGCAGTTTGGGCTGATATGTCCCTCTTTCCCACATTTGTAACATACGACCGGTGGTCGTTCTCCTCCCCTAGAAACAGTTGATGTTTGTGCTGACGTCTTCACGTTATCATTGTTGTACCTTCTCTTCTTGAAATCTCCTCCCGACTCGCTCCTTCTAATATCACGACCACGATTACCACCAGAGTGGTTACCGCATGTACTGTACTGGGACACCGTCATGTTGTTTTGTTCCAGTCTAATAAACTCAACCTCCTTCATATGACGAATACTTTCAGGAAAGTACTTGTCATTGAACAGTTTTTGAAATGTTTCCCAGGACATGTTGAGTGCGTCAGGCTGGGTACGCTTCACAGACTCCCACCAGTAGTCTGCCTCACCGCGGAACATAAAGGTGGCGAATGGAACCTTCTGTTCCTCCGTGCATCCCAAGACATCAAATATCTTGGTAATTTGCTTGACCCATGTTTCCGCCATGATCGGATCCGGCTTTCCCTTAAATTCTGGGGGTCCCAATTCTTTGAACTGCTTAGCTGTGACAAACCGCGCGTTATCATTTCCACCCGTATTCTGCACACGAGTCTCCCTCGTTTGATTTTGCATGAACTGCAAAAAGCTCCTAAACATTCCATCATTCATCGTTTGCTCGGTAACGTTGTTTACAGGAGGAATATTGCCTTCCTGTTGCACGTTACCCTGAGTGGTGATCAAAGGTGTCTCCACGGTCTGATTTACTCCATTATTAACGTTCTCAGCTGCCATTCTTAAATACTGCCATAAAATAAGGGTTAATAGTCATGTCTATATTATCCCTATACTCTGACCGACCAAATAGACACCAAATAAACTTAGTCAGGTCATACTAGCGAAGAAATTCCCCGTCTCTCCCCTCCTAGTTCTTGTCTCACATCTCAGCCAGGGATCATATCCCTAAGCTCTGATACCAACTGTGACGCCCCCAAAATAGGTATACAACACTCATTCTGAGTCGCCAAATACATGGTACAGAAAGCAAACTACAACTTCAATAATACAATTGTCGTGCAAAATACGACAACACATACTGTGAGTTTAAATACAAATATTGTCTTCTGGACAATATCCACACTCAAATAAATCCTCATTACAATTATTCAAACACTATTTTACAGAAATAGTGAGGACTGCTAAAACATCTTTCTAGAACCATCACTCCATACCCCGACTAGATCCTGCTATGTTCTCACCTCCTGAGAAGAAAAATGGAACAAAAAGGAAAAGGATGAGCTCAACTAGCCCAGTAAAGAATATTATGACTAAGATAATATACAACAAATTATCATTAGTCTTCAACAGGGAAAAATCTGATAAAATATAATCGACAACAAGTTTTAGATCAACAACTGCAGCGGAAACAGCAAACCATTAGAAGAGTCAAGTAGAGAAAGAATTCTACTATCTTCTAAGATTTAAAAGTTCATCATCAATATTTTATCCCTGTAACATCAATTAATAATCATCTTTAACCAAATATTCATCTTTGCACTACAGGCCAAAGATATTCATTTGTATCATCAGTCGGTCATGTTCATCTCAACACCTGCTCATCTTTGCACTACAGGCCAAAGATATTCATCAAGTAATTATACATCTTTGCACTACAGGCCAAAGATATTCAGTAATATCATCATTTAGGACTGAGGATGATGAAAAATATCTTAAAGAGAACGAATCCAATGAGACAGAAGGACAAATAGTAGGGATTCGTATAACAGTTTATCCAAGATCAATAATACTTCATAATAATCAATTGTAAAGCATAATTCAAAAATAAAGATCAAAACATGGATACAATCAAAGATAGTAACCATAATAGACATCTTGGACAAAAAGGGAAAATTTTATTTTTCGGTGAATAGTGCCGTATTCGTGAATAGTGCCGTATACGTGAATAGTGCCGTATACGTGAATAGTAACCCCCGACACAAAAAGTTCCAAATTTGATAAAAACTCATATCAATATTTCAGCATAATGATATTAAAGAAAATAATATCATTAAGAAGAAAATAATATCCCTTACCTCAATATATCAGTACTTCTGGTCGGAATACCGATATAAGGCTGAAAGAAACTTGCTCTGATGAATAGAAACTCTCAAAGTATCTAAATACTCACAAAATACACTCAATAATCTAGAGAGAGAAAGAGAGAAAACTTGTTTCTGGTGTGATTTTCAATTCTAACTTAGCCCTCTATTTATAGGAAAATTTTAGTAGGTTTGACCTGCAACCTGATGGCTTTACCTGCTACTATTCCCACCCACCACATTTGAAATATAATTCAGCACATTTCTTCACCAACCACAAGTGGGGCCCACCAATTCTAGAATTTTCCATCAAAATGATAAACTCCGAAAATTCAACAATTTCTGAACCAGTCATCTTGTAAAATTCATAATAAATCATACGTTCATTTTTAACGGTTCAAAATTTGTGGACATATACTCAACTTATATATGTATAACATATCCAAAAATTACCACGATCTAACGGTCGGATTAAAAATTATAACACCCGCAATATTTCTCAAAAACCCTGATTTGATTTTTAATACCTCCATTCCGATAAAAATACTGATAAAACACCTCAACATTAACTCCTTCATTTTTAACCACAAAAATATATCCCTCATTTATATCCACATAAAATAAATATTTTCTTATCATATGAATCAATAATTAATTATTCACAAATAATATTACAGAATCACATTTATGACAACCAGGCCGTTCCCAGGAAAGAGGGGGCTTTCCAATAAGGATTTCTCCTTACTGGCGCGCAATTAGATGACCAAACCTCTCCTTAGACAGAACTTTCTAGACATTGCCAATAATGTTATCTAATAATATTATTCAAATAATATGAATTATTGATCTGATAATAGAAAATACTGTGCAGCAGCAATTATTGAAACAACAATAATATAAAATATCAACGCAGCAATTATTGAATCAATAAAATAAAATATTGAACAATAACTACTGTAACAATTATTGAGTAGTGCCTTCCTTCGTAAAAATCAATAATTGGTGCAATACCGTGTGCTACTGTATTTTAACCACCGGGTATTCCAACAGTATTAACGGTAACAACTACGCCGTTATTTATAAACAACTTATACTTGTCGTTTTCTTCATCCAATCGCTTTCCGTTATGGGGCCCACACAAGGCTGCGTCGTCGTACGAATATTCCCCGACAGCAAGAATATTCCACGACCAACCGAATATTCACCGACCAAAAATAAATATTTTATAACCACTTGCTTATTTTGCAAAATTTGCACATTTAACCCATAACCAAAGTATTTGTATCAAATTAACCCCTTATTATTCACAATAATATTTAGAGAAAATTTGATTTTATTCATTAATAAGTTGGGGTCTTACACATAGATTTTGGAAAATCACAAGAAGTGGTTCAGTTTAGGTCCCAGCTAGTTACACTCCTTCTATCTAGAAAAGAGTCCTACTTGTTTTGTGACTTTGAGTACATGAAGTCCGCTTGATATAGGGCAACCATTGCAGGAATTGCAACCTACCCACAAGACATTACTTCCAGTATCAATCTGTACATAGAATTCTTTTGGGGGAGAACCCAATTGAACTCTTGTAAAATAAAGCCGATAAAAAGATCATAAGCTCCAATAAGAAATACAACAATCAAAGCAACATCAAGAAGTCAGATACCAACAACAAAGTTTAAAGGATACTAAACTCAGATGCAACATCAAGATAAAAAAGAAATTAGATAACTAACAGATAAACTTCATTGGCCCAAAAAAGGAAGAAAATGAAAACGAAAATATCAGAATTACTCATTCGTGGAAAATGTAAAAAAATAGGCGAACCCCAAGAACTTCCCTGGGTTCCCATTAAAAGTTTCAGGAGCCTCTTTCTCCCTCACATTTTATGTAACAAATCATACAAAATCTATCCAAAATCATAATTCAACTAGCAACATCCTAAAAATAAGTAATACCTGATCAACTTGTCAGCACAATCAGCAAGACAACCAATTCTTGTGAGTACTAATAAGTGCAGACAAAAGCCCGGCAGATGATAACAAAATCGGCCCGAAAAACTGCCCTTTCCCATCCCGAATATCTGCCAATGCCATCAACCCATCAGCCAAATCTTGCACAACAGAAAACCCCTTAATCAACTTCTTCTGTCTCAATTTCCAAAGCTTCTCCTTTTCCTCACCACATTTTACCCCTCTCATCTCTGAAACTTCAATAGTTGATACCAAACAAGCCTCATCCTCACCAATTCTACTCAAATCCCTAATTTTCAAACTAATACTCCCAATATACCCAATAACCTCAGCCCAAGCACTAATCTTTTGTAAATTATGTGATTGCTTACTATCAATTAACCGCGATTTAGCCAACCAAATAAACTGTTCAACAAAATAATACAAAACAGATTTAAAGCTTTCGAGTTGATCTAACCCAATAGATGAAAAACCACTATACAAATCATACCTAAAGCGAGACGGATTTAAATCTGACGCAGGGGATATTCAAAACGACTATGCAAATCTAACCCATAGCCAGACCGGGAGAGAGCTAGGTTAGGGATACTGAGGAAGATGAGTTTGGGGAGAAGACAGAGCGTTATATTTTGCTGAGAGACTTCTTTTGGGTGGGTATCGGCATAAAAGTCTGTAGTTTCATTTATCAAAACCTCCGTGTTTTTTTAAAGTAAAGTTTATTAATAAATGAATGTTAATTTTATTATTTTTAATAAATATAATGATTAATGTTTTAAATTATAATTCGAGTAAGTTCTTATCATTTTTGAAATATTAAATTTTAAAATAAATACTTTAATTACAACTATAGCTAGAATAAGAAAAAAAATAATGAGTTTTAAAGTATAGTATTAATGAATGAATGTTAATTTATTTATTTTTAATAAATACAATAATCAATAATCTAAATTACAATTCAAACAACTTTTCATCATTTTTGAAATTCTAAATTTTAATTTTAAAATGAATGCTCTAATTACAATTATAAATAGAATAAGAAAAAAAATAATGAATTTTAAAGTATAGTTCATTAATTCTAAATTAATTTGAACATAACACATTTTAATAATAAAATTATATTATCCATTGTTATTGCCTTCTGTTATCGCAAGTAAATTTTGAAAGTAACAAAATTTGTAACAAGCTAATATATATACATATATATATATATATATATATATATATATATATATATATATATAATTAATTTATATATATGTGATTAGTATTTTAGTGTCGGGTAAGTGACTTTTAGTATTTTGATATGTTATACAACTATGAAAAAATTTTAGTATTTTGCTATGTTATACAACTATGGTAAATTTTTAGTATTTAAGTATTTAAATTTTAGTATTTTGATTAAATGATGTAAATATGTTATGATGTAAATATGATGTAAATTATGTGAATATGATAATATATTATGTTATTATGTAAATGATGTAAATAAGTTATGATTTTAGTATTTTAATGATCTAATTTGAATTTTTGTTGTTTTGATTAATTAACAAAATAATTTGAAAATTAGTATTTTTTGAATTTTAGTATTTTTTGAATTAGTATTTTTAGTATTTGATGTAAATATATAATTAGTATTTTAGTGTCGGAAAAGTGACTTTTAGTATTTTGATATGTTATACAACTATGGTAAAAGTTTAGTATTTTGATATGTTATACAACTATGGTAAAATTTTAGTATATGAGTATTTGAATTTTAGTATTTTGATTAAATGATGTAAATATGTTATGATGTAAATATGATGTAAATATGTAAATATGATAATATGTTATGTTATGATGTAAACATGTTATGATTTTAGTATTTTAATGATGTAATTTGAATTTTTGTTGTTTTGATTAATTAACAAAATAATTTGAATTTTAGTATTTTTTTTAATTTGATTTTTTAGTATTTTTTTAATTAGTATTTTTAGTTTTTGATGTAAATATGTAATTAGTATTTTAGTGTCGGGTAAGTGACTTTTAGTATTTTGATATGTTATACAACTATGGTAAAATTTTAGTATTTGAATTTTAGTATTTTGATTAAATGATGTAAATATGTTATGATGTAAATATGATGTAAATGATGTAAGTATGTAAATATGATAATATGTTATGTTATGATGTAAATGATGTAAATATATTATGATTTTAGTATTTTAATGATGTAATTTGAATTTTTGTTGTTTTGACTAATTAACAAAATAATTTGAATTTTAGTATTCTTTAATTTGATTTTTTTAGTATTTTTTTAATTAGTATTTTTAGTATTTGATGTAAAAATATAATTAGTATTTTAGTGTCAGGTAAGTGACTTTTAGTATTTTGATATGTTATACAACTATGGTAAAATTTTAGTATTTGAGTAAAATTTTAGTATTTTAGTATTTGAATTTTAGTATTTTGATTAAATGATGTAAAAATATTATGATGTAAATATGATGTAAATGCTGTAAATATGTAAATATGATAATATGTTATATTATGGTGTAAATGATGTAATTATGTTATGATTTTAGTATTTTAATGATGTAATTTGAATTTTTGTTGTTTTGACTAATTAACAAAATAATTTAAATTTTAGTATTTTTTAATTTGATTTTTTTTAGTATTTTTTTTAATTAGTATTTTTAGTAATTGATGTAAATATGTAATTAGTATTTTAGTGTTGGGTAAGTGACTTTTAGTATTTTGATATGGTATACAACTATGGTAAAATTTTAGTATTTGAATTTTAGTATTTTGATTAAATGATGTAAATATATTGTGATGTAAATATGATGTAAATGATGTAAATATGTAAATATGATAATATGTTATGTTATGAAGTAAATATGTTATGATTTTAGTATTTTAATGATGTAATTTGAATTTTTGTTGTTTTGATTAATTAACAAAATAATTTGAATTTTAGTATTTTTTTAATTTTAGTATTTTTTAATTTGATTTTTTTTAGTATTTTTTTAATTAGTATTTTTAGTATTTGATGTAAATATGTAATTAGTATTTTAGTGTCGGGTAAGTGAATTTTAGTATTTTGATATGTTATACAACTATGGTAAAATTATAGTATATTGATATGTTTATACAACTATGATAAAATTTTAGTATTTGAGTAAAATTTTAGTATTTTAGTATTTGAATTTTAGTATTTTGATTAAATGACGTTAATATGTTATGATGTAAATATGATGTAAATGATGTAAATATGTAAATTTGATAATATCTTATGTTATGATGTAAATGAAGTTAATATGTTATGATTTTAGTACTTTAATGATGTAAATTGAATTTTTGTTATTTTGATTAATTAACAAAATAATTTGAATTTTAGTATTTTAGTATTTTTTTGAATTTTAGTATTTTTGAATTTTTTTTAGTATTTTAATATTTTTTTAATTAGTATTTTTAGTATTTGATGTAAATATTTAATTAGTATTTTTAGTATTTTAGTGCCGAGTAACTGGCTTTATAATAAAAAATTCCTTATAGCTAGTTGGTTTGAGCATTTATTTAAGGAAAGTGGGAGGTCTAGAGTTCAATTCTCAAGGAGAGCATTATTTTATTTTTTTTAAAAACCCGCGGGCCGGGCCAGGCTTTTTTATTATTAGTACTATTATAATAATAATAATAATAATAATAATAATAATAATAACTAATTATAATAGTAATAGGAATAATAATAGTAATTATAATAATGATTAATAATAACAATAATAATAATAATAGTAGTTATAATAATAGTAATAGTAATAGTAATAGTAATAGTAATAGTAATAGTAATAATAATTATAATTAATATTAACAATTATAATTATAATTATAATTATAATTATTATTATAATTATTATTATTATTATAGTAATAATAATAACAACAATAATAACAATAATAATAGTAACAATAATAATAAAAATAATAATAATAACAACAACAACAACAACAACAACAACAACAATAATAATAATAATAATAATAATAATAATAATAATAATAATAATAATATAATAATAATAGAAATTATAATAATAGTAATAATTATAATTATTATAATAATAAAAAAATAATTATAAGATTAGTAATAATTATTCTAATAAAAATTAATAATAGTAATAATAATAATAATAATAATAATAATAATAATAATAATAATAATAATAATAATAATAATAGTAAATATAATAATAATTATAATAATAGTAATAGTAATTGTAACAATAATAAAAAATATAGCACATGAAGCATGAAAAAAATTTAATAATGACTTATAAGTAAAAATAAGTTAAAATTTAAGTTATTGTCAAACACTAAATAATAACAAATGACTTATAACTTAGTTTAACCAACTTATAAGTCATTGCCAAACACTCTCTAATTCAAGATATAAAGAGAAATTAATATTTGATTATAAAAAAAATTTACAAGTCAAGAAAAAGGAGAATTTGAAAAATGGGAGTTAAAAAAAACTTACACACCATTAGTGCAACTTTATTGTTATTGTTATTGTTATTATTATTATTGTATTATATAACTTCTTGAGATTATATTAATGGTATGTAGTGAAGGAGAAAAAAGGAATATATGGGGGAAATCTCATGTTTTGATATAAATATTAACCCTCGCAAGATATTAACAGATAACTTATGTTGTTCCAGTGGTCAAATGACCAAAGTTCTAAATGATAGGTCACAGGTTCGAATATGTTTCGCATTTGGATATAATTTTTAAATACTAAATACGATTATTTTTTGACAATTCTCTGAATACCGAATATGGTCTTATAAAAAATGCTTATTGGGATTATCTTAATATAAGGTAACATTTTAATAGTTGTTGCAAAAAGTTGTATAAGATATGCAACGAAAATAAAAATTGTTGCCAATGAATGTGGTCCATATTAGGGAACGAAATATAGCAACAAAAAACTTTCGTTGCCCACGATGAGGAGAAATCAAAGTGGTTAGAAATTTTACAACGAATTTCTAACGAATTTTATTTCCAAATTTTGCAACGACTTATAAATTTCGTTGCAAAAAGTGAAAGTCTGACACAATCTGCAACGAAGAACAAGTTTCATTGCTAAACATACACTTTTAGCAACGACTTATAAAGCTGTTGCTTGAAAAATCGTTGCTAAAACCCCATTTTTAGCAACAAAAAAACTTTTGTTGCTCACGATGACGGGAAATCAAGTGGCCTAAAATTTTGCAACGAATTTCTAATGAAATTTTTTTCCGCCAATGAATTAGCAATGAAATTGTACAACGACTTATGAATTTCGTTGTAAAAAGTGAAAGCCTGACACAATCTGTAACGATAGACAAATTTCGTTGCTAAACATATACTTTTAGCAACGACTTATAAAGTCGTTGACCGAAAAATCGTTGCTAAAGGCTCATTTTTTTGTAGTGTATCTAGTCTAATTATCTAAGTTCGGATCAATTTCTGAAACATGTCAGGGTACCGACGACTTTATTGGGTAATTATCGAGTCTAATACTCTATTCTGTAGTTCAATATTACGTTAGATATTTTAAATATCAGTCGTATTATTTTTCCTAGCCTTATAATAATTTTTAAATAATTATTATAATTTATCATGATTTTTCAAGCACTGTAATCAATTTTAAATGATTTAAATACTAAATAATTCTATTATCATTAATATTAAATTATTAATAAAACCATTGCCAAAATATTAAAGTTATTTATAATAACTCAAAAATTTTTTAAAACATTTTTATTACCCTTAAATGATTTTTAAAATAATTAAAATAATTTTAAACAATTACCATTAATATTTAATTATTAATATCTTATTTTTCAAAATATTAAAAGTCATTAATTATTACTTTAAATATTTTTAATTCATTTATTTTCAAATGATTTTTTTAAATCAATAAAACCAATTTTAAATTATTTATTTAATATAACAATTAAATAAAACTAATATCATTAATATTAAATAATTAATGAAATTTACCTTTAAATATCAAAAGTTATATTTTATAACTTAAAATATTTTAAAACTATTTCTTTTCATTTAAAATATTTTTTATAATATTAAAATCATTTTTAATTAATTTATTTAATATAATTGCTAAATAAATCTAATATCATTAATATTAAATAATTAATGAAATTTATCTTAAAATATTAAAAGTTATATTTTATAACTTAAAATATTATTAAATACCTTATTATCCTTTAAAATGATTTTTAATATAATAAACTCATTTTTAATTAATTTATTTAATGCATTTATTAAATATCAATATTATTTAAATAAATACTAATATTTATGGAAAATATGTCAAATTATTAAAAGTTATTTTTTATAACTTAAAATAATTTTTAAAATAATTTTTTTAATTTTTAGAAATTAATTTCTATTTTTAAATGATCTTTGGAAATTAAAATTATTAAATCTATCGCTATAGCCTTTAGCGACAGAAAGCGTCGTCGTAGGTGTTCTTGAGTCCTCATGAACATTCATAGCCAGTTTCGAGGTTGCTAGTTTGACCAAGTTTAATTCGTAAACTGTAATGTTTCTAGGCATGTTGGTGGTCAGATATTGTAGTGCTAGTGCAAGACTTCATGATTCAACAACAAACATGAACACAAAACATATAACGAAAGAGATTTGAGCCTCCAAAGTGGCTGTTAGAGCTGTTCTTAATTTCTGGGTTACTCAGAAATGAAGAACAGTTCGTGAGGCCTACTTTGGGCTTCCACAACTTGCAATCTATGTGATATTTTAGTGATCTTAAGCTTTCAGTGCGTAGACAACATGGAGGTGTACAAATCTATTACATAACATCATCATAAAAACAACACCAGCTTAAGATACATGCCGGTTAAACCATGTTAGAAGACCTGGTCATGCGTTTTCTGGGTTACCCAGAAAACGTATTTCATGGTCTTCCGGCTTGATTTGACCGTTCACTGTGATCTACCTGATAAATGTTTAGGCGATCTAAAAGCTTTAATTAACTGTTAGTATAACACACTACAACCTAGATACAAGAACAAGAACAAAACAATAAACACAAGAAAGATCCGGGCGCTTGAATAAGTTGTCAGGCCCTTTTTGGGCAGTTTCTGGGTTACCCAGAAACGCCCAGTCATGGCCGGTCAACGGCTTTTGACCAACAATATCTTACAATCTGCTCATGCTATGACCTTGATTCAAGTTCTAGAGTAAAGATCTCATAGCACACTACAATATGCAACACTTAAAACACAAAGACAATAAACACGCTGAGATCTAGAAGGTCTGACATTCGGTTATCAGACTACATTAGAAAAATTTCCAGATTTTGTAAAACACTAGATCTGAGCCTATAGATGTTATGAATCTAACATCTATCAACCCAGATCATCATTATACACTACTAACAACATGTTTAACAAAAAAAACTAACATCTAACACATTAATCAATATCAGATTCTTAGTAGGGTTTTATACCTTACTTTGAAAATTTTGGATTCTAGGCTTCTGATATGTTAAAGGAATTCGTGGGGCTGGATTTTGTGACTGATATACTTATAATTTTCGTGGGTATTAAGAGAGAGAGGATTAGTTGAGTGTTGGAGCAAAATGAGCTAAGTAAAGAAATTTCTCTCTCTCCCAATCTATATATAACACTTAGATGCAATGAATTGGCTGGCTAAAAGACTGATTGCTGTGATGATTTAAGCCACAAAGTCAAATAAGTTGGTCACCAACTCCTAAATTTGGTAGGATTTGTAAGCAAGCTAATAAAAAAATGTGATAAAGGGTATTTTAGTCATTAGGCTTGCAATTTTAATGGACAATTTGTCATTTGCCCTAACCCTTAGGGCTTAACACTTAGGGTTTAACCCTAAGGTTTAGCATATTAAATTTATAGGATTTAACAATTAGGGTTTGAACAAAATTTAGTTTCTTAAAATTTGTAATCAGGGTTTCCTTAATTAGATTAGCTTTCTAATTATGCTATTCATGAACATTAAGGTTTAAAGTACACTAATTAATATTAAGCTTGATAATTTAGCGATTAGGGTTCCTATTTAACAAATTAGAGTTTCTAATTACTAATTAGGGTTTTCAAAAATTAGGGTTTCCCTCATTAACAATTATAAGTCTAACACTTGTTATTAATCACATTAATACAATTTTTTGACAGATCTTAAACTCCGGTTTTGAGTTTCAAATTAGGGTTATACAACTTAATATTAAAGTTTTCTAAATCTATACCATAATTGACCAAACATTATAAATATGTACATACAGTACATATTTATAGCACTGAAATAAAATAATATTATATTATTATTCTCATTCGTTGATCAAAATCCAAAATTAGAGTTTGGATTCAATATCTGATTTATCTTGCATATACTTACCATTATTAATTAAATTAAAATAATTAACTTAACTAATTTAAATACATTCATATAATAAATTAATTATTATAATAATTCTAATAATCATTTCATATATTATTTAAATAATATAATAATCATATTTTCATGGAAATTAAATAATAAAAACTTTTATACTATAAAATTGATTATTATAAGAATATAATTTATAATGATCAATAATTCTAAAATAAAATTATTTGTAATTGTCCATGTAATAAATATATTTTTATTTATCACATAAACAGATACGCTTTGACTTATACTTATTCCCCATATTTATTTTAATAAATAAATAAATAAAATTTATATGCATAATTTTCTGATTTATATATATAGAAAATCTTGGGTTATTACACGAACCTTCATAACTTTTAATCTGGGCATCTGATAGAGGTGTGATGTACCTTTCCGGAATGCTGTTGTTGAGAGCTACACAATGACATGAGATTAGAGGTTGTACGAAGCCTAGAAGATGGGTCATAACTTCACCCCACACTGGCATTTTGTCAAACTCCTAGTGTGCTATACTTCATCAAACTTCCTAATCTTCTCTCTTTGGTTTTAATGGTCACGACAGTTTGTCGACCGAGAACACAAGAGTGCTCATACACCTCTTTCGAGGTATGTACAAACATATCCTCTCTAGATCCACCCAATAGGGAATAGAACAGAAAAGAACATCCAAGCTAGGTGATAATCCTACACATATCTATGTGAACTAACCATAACAAAGATTTAAAGCTTAAGTTCTCAATGAGGCCACACATGGCGCACAGATATATGTCTATTATATACACAACTTATGCAGTCGAAACAAGTTGACAAGTCATAATCACATGCCAATATATTAATGTGTAAATGTATAATCCTTCTTTCAACATCATATAGATTACCAAAATCATCACTAATGTCTTAGCAATAATCATTAAGAATGAATATATTAAACCAAACCATATGATGCCAACCAAAAAGATAAGACATTCAGTTCAAAATAAGAAAGGGTTCCATTATAACCTTATAGCCAATACTTAGTTCATAGCTTTTGGACAAAATATAACTAGCAATAAAGACAACATATATGGATTACAAAATCGAAGGAAACAAATGAATAAGAATAAACTTTGTCAAAGCTCTTCAGTCTCCACGAATTCCACTCCTTTCAAGCTTTCCAATCCGTATTGCTCACTGCTCTTGAGCTTCAAGGAATCCCAAACTTCTCCTTAATCTACCTAAACTATATTTGCAGACATTACCTAAGAGATGGAGAGAGAAATTACAAAGAAGAAAGAAAACTATTCTATCCCAGAGGGGGAACTATTCGATTATTCTTGAGGAGGCTAGCTTTTGCATATATATATATATATATATATATATATATATATATATATATCAGTCTCCTCTTGCCGCTAGGTCAAACCCAACTCTTCACTATCTGGACACCAGAGGTGGCGCTGCGGCGCGACGACTATAGCTTAGGGTGGCGCTGCAGCGCCACATCAGCATCAAAAACACCAGAGGTCGCGCTACAGTGCGAGTTCAAGTAGGAACTATGGTGCTGCAGTGCTAAGATGACGTCAGCCTAGACAACGCTGCGGTGCAAACTTAAGGCTTGGCATTGGCGCTACGATGCCAGTGTATGGAAATTGCTCATTTTGCCCCTGAAAGCTGGAAAAGACCTATAAAGCCTTGCAATACATCGGTTAAGCAAAATAATACTAAAATAATATAAAATCTATATAAACTATGAAGTTCAATCAACTATATAAGCAATAAAGGATCCGATTCACGGGTATAAATCCCACTCATCAAATACCCCCAAACTTAAGTCTTTGCTTGTCCTCAAGCAAACTATCTAACACAAAAATAATAATAGTAAATCAACACGCGAAAGAAAAATAGAACTGTATACTAGCATCATGGCTTCTAAGCTCAATCATAGCTACTCCCCGAGAACAGGGCAAACACAGATATGAGTAAGGGTTCATTCAATTTCAAGTATAAGACTGTATTCTATCCAATATTTCCTCTCTAGATCCACGCAATAGGGAATAGAACATAAAAGAACATCCAAGCTAGGTAATAATCCTACAAATGTCTATGTGAATTAACCATAACAAAGGTTTAAAGCTTAAGTTCTCAATGAGGCCACACGTGACACACAGATATATGTCTATTCTATACACAACTTATGCAATCGAAACAAGTTGACAACTCATAATCACATGCCAAAATCATCACTAATATCTTAGCAAGAATCATTAAGCATGAATATATTAAACCAAATCATATGGTGCAAACCAAAGAGATAAGACATTCAGTTCAAAATAACAAAGGATTCTATTATAACCTTAGAGCCAATACTTAGTTCATAGCTCTTAAAAAAAATATAAGTAGCAATAAAGATAATATTTATGGATTATAAAATAAAAGGAAATAAATGGATAAGAATAAACTCTGTCAAAGCTCTTCAGTCTCCACGAATTCCGCTCCTTTCAAGCTTTCTAATCCGTATTTCTCACTGCTCTTGAGCTTCAAGGAATCCCAAACTTCTCCCTAATCTACCTAAACTATATTTAAAGACATTACCTAAGAGATGGAGAAAGTGAAATTACAAAGAAGAAAGAAAACTATTCTATTCTAGAGGGGGAACTATCCGATTATTCTTGAGGAGGCTAGCTTTTGCATATATATATATCAGTCACCCCTTACAGCTAAGTCAAACCCAACTCTTCACTATCTGGACACCGGAGGTGGCGCTGCGGCGCGAAGAGTATAACTTAGGATGGTGTTGCAACACCACGTCAGCATTAAAAATACCAGAGCTCACGCTGTAGCGCTATCTTTCAAAGGAACTGGGGCGCTGCAGTGCCAAGCTAACGTCAGCATGGACCTGGGTGTCACGCTGCTGCGCCAGGCTAAAGCTTAGTATTGGCGCTGCATCACCGGTGTAGGAAAATTGATAGTTTTACCCCCTGAAAGCTGGAAAAGACCTAATAAGCCCTACAACACATCAGTTAAGTAAAATAATACTATAATCATATAAAAGTTATATAAAACTAATGAAGATCAAATAACAATTTAAGCAATAAAGGACCCAATTCGCAGGTATAAATCCCACTCATATGTGGGACACTTCTGTATACAATGTGGACTAAAATGACGCTGAGATGACGTGAATGTAGTATCGAGGTGGCAAAATGATGATTTTGCCCCTCACAAGGGTTATCTCCGGCTTTGTACAGATGTAAAAGTCTTTGCTCAGGGTTATCTCTGAGAATGAGCTTCTGTGAATACTGAATGTTTTCAGGGTTATCTCTTAGGTGTCTTGACCTCCCGGGGTTATCTCCGGGGTTAGAACTGAGTGCCTCGGGGCTTCCTCTGAGGTTGAAATTGACTATTCCGGGGTTATCTCAAGAACTAGAACTGCATCCCTCGGGGTTATCTCCGAGGTTAGAATTGAGTATCTCGGGGTTATCTCCGAGATTGTGCTGATTTGTCTTCCAGGGTTATCTCTGGAAGACGATTTTGCCCTCCTACAAGGTTAGTAACAGGAATAAAAAATTTTGAGTGTCAACAGATGTCCCTCTTTATTATATTCATGCAATGTAATGGCATGAATATGATAAAGATCACTAGACACCTGAAATGTGACAGATAATCATGATGCAAATGTAATGCATCATGATGTGAATGTATGCTGAGTGCATGTAATGGATAGAATGGAGGCTGCTCCATAGATAAGACATGAGCATGTCGACATTGGAGTTATCGCCAAAGTCCTTAATCCTTTGTGCATGTTTTCCACTAAAGATGTCCTTCTCATGTACGAGGGGCTCTTGGGGAATTGTGCTTTGATTGATGAAGGTCTGTATAATAGATTCCATTATTAGTCCTCTCCGATGAGGATAGTTTTCCATAGTTTGCATCGCCAAATCTTTCTGATGCTTCGTTGGAGTTACTGCCAACTGTTTGTACTGTCAGGGCTGCCTGACCCTTGTTAAAATGTCCTTCAACGGATGAGATTATCTAACCACCTTCGATGCTTCGTTGGAGTTAATTGCCAATGACTAATGATATCAGGGTTGCCTGATCTTTGTTGAAATGGTTTTCAACGGTCTAAACCTCATCGAACTACCTCTGATGCCTCGCTGGATTTACTTTCCAATGGTTGATAATATCATGGTTGCCTGATCTTCGCTGAAATGGTTTTCAACGATCTAAACATCATTGGACCACCTCCGATGCCTCGCTAGATTTACTTGCCATGACTGATAATGTCTAGGCTACTTAACCTTCGCTGAAATGGTTTTCAACGGTCTAAACATCATCGGACCACCTCCGATACCTCGCTGGATTTACTTGCCAACAGCTGATAACGTCAAGGCTGCTTGACCTTTGTTGAAATGGTTTTTAACGGTCTAAACATCACCGAACCACCTCCGATGCCTCGTTGGATTTACTTGCCACCTGATGATAACATCAGGGCTGCCTGACCTTTGTTGAAATGTTCTTTAATGGTCTAAACATCATTGGACCACCTCCGATGCTTTGCTAGAGTTAATTGCCAACGGCTGATAACGTCAGGGCTGCCTAACCTTCGTTGAAATGTCCTTCAATGGTCTAAACATCATCGGACCACCTCTGATGCTTCGCTGGATTTACTTGCCAACGACTGATAATATCAGGGCTTCCTGATCTTCGTTGAAATGTTCTTCAACGGTCTAAGATGTATGAAATTTTTGCTGGGGATGAACTTTTGATGAGATGTATGCTTATAATTGAAATTACACTCAGGCATTGGACCTTCGTGAGGTATTGGCACATGTAGCTTTCAGGAGCTATGATCATTGGCTTTGTTAACCTTATGCCTGGGTGAATACCAATGCAGACATGTAGTTTGGTCTCTGAAAATCAGGATTTCAGGCATTTCCGCTCAATCGCGCAGTATCTTTTTTCCTGATTTGACTTTTTAGCTTGTGGGACCTCCTTTGTAACTCAAATTTAATTGAGCCAGAGGGGGTGGGGACCACCTAGGATTGACGCAGGTGGACCCATGGCAGCCGTAGGTACACCCGTACCCATCCGTGGGTTGTATTTCAGGTGCCTTTCCCTTTCATAAGTCATTTTCAGTTGAAGCCACACAAAGAATCCGTGAGTTCTTCTTCAGATCTACTGAGTTTGGGTTATTTTTTACGAAATCCGTCACCGTACTAGCGTTCTGCACTATCCTGGTAAGGTATGCAAGTCTTCTTTTCTAGTTTTGACCGTTGGAAAATGAGTTATCACATAAAATGCTTCTAAACACATAGTAGTGAATATGGATGTTCATATGACTTGATAAAAATTATTCAACATAGTAAATGTTAATATTTAACTATGCTAAACGTATTGATGTGAAAAAATTAACTTTTGAAACAGTCAATTTGGCACCTTTTTTTGCTATTTTTTCATTCTATTTGAGGAAAAATGAGCGAAGGTTTCAAAGCAAAGTAATCCTGGTAATTAGGCTACCCTTATGGATTATGGCTTTGATATTTTCATGTATATAGGTTGTTTATGACTGTGAGTTGGTGTGCTATTGAATGGCCACCTAGTAATGCCTACGTGCATGTGGATAGTCCAATTTACAAAGGAGACTCTGGCAAAAAAATTCACAAGTCTAGGCATTGAATGAACATTCATTTTTAACTCTACTGTAAGCGTATATTAAAGTAATGCATGTATGCATATAGACATAAAAATGCATTTAATGAGCTCCAGGTTAGAATTTACCACACCCTTTTTGAGGTGATTTGGAGAGTTTTGTCCATATATATGGATCCAAACCAGTCGAGCAGCTCCCGTAGGACCTCTTCAGGCGTGAGAAAGAGTGCTTCTGATGTGCCTCAGCCTCGCCTAGCCCGATAGCCTCATTGGTTGATGGAGTCAATGATTCGTCATATCCGGGTTGATGTACCAAATGTTGAGGACGAGGAGGATGATGTACTAATTGCGGATCCTGCTCCTTCTATTCCCCGCAAGGAGCTTCCAACCATAAATGTGACAATTCCAGAGCTTCTGGACAATTTGAGTCGCCACCCCTCGATCTATTTACATGCGAATGAGGTAAAAGCTGGGTTTGATCTTCCTTTTTCCTATTAATGAGGAGCAAGTGTTCTAATGTTGATTTTCATTGTGATGTAGGTTCCCGGCTTTGCGCAGCCCAGAGGGAACTGGTTCATCATACATTCTCTATACCAGACTCTTCATCCAGAGTACCGAGAAATTATGCATGCTTGGGGTTTCGAGGCATTCTTTTCCATCCTCCCCCGCCATTGTCCTTAGGGTTACCTCATGGCGTTGTCTGAGCATTGGTTTCACCAGACTCGGTCTCTCCATTTGCTGGATTATGAGGTGATGATGACACCAATGGATTAGCGGTTCATCACTGGTATGGAGTTTTTCAGGGAGCTAATGCCTTGTGTGGCTGACATTTCTCCTACTGTCGTCAGATCCTTGCTAGGAGTCCAGGATACGGAGCTCAAAGGTAAGACAATCCGCACTGGTCCTTTAAGTGTAGACGCCGTGAGTGGGGCTTTGACTGAGCCATTACCTGATTATAGGAGAGTAAGGGATCACATTCTTCTGCAATTATTCCTGATCATCCTCCGAGGTTGTTTCTAGGTGGATAACTCTTCCACAGTGTCGTTTGCTTTAGTCAGCGCCACACGGGAGGTGGACCATATTGGAGAGTTTGATTGGGGCTCCTATACCTTTGCCTACTTCCTCATTGAATAAGTCTGCGGTCGCAACGCTTGACGGAGGTTTGGCTAAGATTTTACCCATTTTTGTTGGTGAGTATTTCTCTCTTTTGACTTCCCTTTTTTGGGTTGAGAGTGTTGACTGACCGCAAATATTTGATCTTGTATTAGCAGTTTTGGTCCTATGAGAGGCTTCCATGTCTTCATCCCATTATCCTGCTAGGTTTAGACACCTATCCATATGGATGGTGATGGCACCACTCCAGTTTGACGGAGGTTCCTGTAGCTGAGGGTTTCACCCATTCGCGCTTACAGTTGGAGTTGTTGACAACCGATGTCATTACATGGGTTCCTTACTCTAAGGACCATTTGACAGTTATATTTAAGGGTTGTTTCTCGACTGGTGTCGAGTGTGTGATTTCCACCCGTAGGCTTCCTCTCTTCACAGATGAAGGCTGGGAGCTCTATTTAGGAGAGCGTGGTATTAAGAGCACTACAGGAGAGATCCGTATCCCGATCTTTCCTCATACCGGGCGTTATTGGCCTGTGTCACAGTCGCCGATCGTTGATATCCCATTGGTGGGAGTTGATGACTTTGCTTTGTCAGAGGGACCGTTCACTCAGGAGGTATTCTACCGCTGGTGGTTCCCTTACACCATCGGAGCCCAGACCCACACCACACATTTTATGGGGGATATGATTCCTAGTTCCGTCATTATGGTGGATTAGATTGCTTGCATCCGAGAGCTTACTCATCTGACGCAGATTGATAGTTTAACTCAACAGTTGGACCAGGCATATTTCTTTATCCGGTATTTGGGCAGAGATCCTTTTGAGGCAGATACTTTTGATCCTTTCAGCTCAGGGGCTGGCCCTTTAGGTGGCCTATATTCAGATGGTTTTGCCAGTGCAGATCCTCTGTTGTATCAGTCTAATATCCCTACTGGCGAAGATTTAGTGACTCAGTAGGAGTTACATCAGATTGATAGGTTGGACAATATAGACATCAACACTATTGACTTCTTCTGATGTATTTCTCACTATATCTTTTGATAGGCCTCTGTTAGATATTGGGTGGATGTGCCCCATTCTCGTTATATCTTTTGATAGGCCTCTGTTAGTTATTGGGCTGTTGTGCCCCATTTCCCTATATTTTCTAGCTGTATATAGAGATGGTGTATTTAGATGATGATGTACTTAGGAATGTATGTATACTATTTTCCATTCCCTACATCATATTGTTATTTATTATTTATCATGCATGTATTATGATATGCATATGCATTTCCAGAGATGAGTTCAACATTGACCCCTGGATGGTCTTATGAGACGGCCCTACAAATGTCTTCATCGACAGTTAGCCAGATTGTGATTGAGATTGTGCTATGCTAACTTGTCCTCCCTAGATCAGGTGACAGTTGACCAGCTGATGCGTCACTCTATGACCTTCCTGACATTCCAGGTTCCATCGGGCTTTTGTAGAGGGCATGCTGGAGCATTGGGTACCGGATAGGTGGGTGTTCCGGTTTGAGACCCAGGAGTTGACTCCTACCTTGGAAGAGTATGAGCGTTTGACAGATTTGTCGTTGGATAGGCCTTACGCTCGGATGGCTGTCGGAGATATGAGCCGACACTTTATGACCCTCACAGGTTTGAGGCGCAGAGTTGCCCTGGATGAGATATCCTCGGGGCATGTAGTGTCCATGAGTTTTCTGATAGACAAATTTGGGTCTTTAGACAGTTATCTGCGGCATGCCGGGGATTTCACCACTTCGAAGGTTGATTGGCTTGTTGCTAGAGTAGATGCACTCTTGATGTGTGTAGTGGCTTATCTGTACATGCCATTGTACATGGACCACTTAGATATCAATGTGATCATGGTAGTTAGAGCTATTAGGGAGAAACATACCATCTTATTGATGATCCTGACAGAGACCTTGAGGTCGGCCACATATTTCCATACCCATTCTGTGGGTGTATTTATAGGCAGTTCGGTCTTGTTGTACATGTGCTTTATGACACACTTGAGATCGATTGGCACTTTTCGACGCCATGGGTATTATTTTTCCCATGAGATAGCCATATCTTACTCCTTTCAGCCAACAGAGTGTACATACGCTACTTCTTGGTCAGTTTTCTTATTAGGGATCAAGGATCCATTTGATATTATGTTGTGTTCAGGGCTCAGCTCTCCCTACAGCTTTATCACTCATGCATCTAGCATGCATTATCTTCCCCTGGCTAGTTTGAGGGGTGTGGCCACATATCACCCACTGGCTGAGATGACACAGTTTGACCAATTTCAGGATGTTCATCCCTTTAACGGGGCATTGGGTCAGCGTTTGTCATCTCAACTTTTGTCAGCAGAGGATTTTTCCAGGATTTAAGCCTGTTAGGCCCAGCGTGAGAGGGCTACTTTTTCTACTAGCCATCCAGGCCGTTCTATAGAGTATTTTGCATGGTTAGAGGCAGAGATTAGATCGACTAGGGTTGTAACCTCAGAGCCAGAGATTGATTCTGACAGTGGGGAGCCTATGGAGGACCCTGATTCTCTCTGAGGATGAGCTGTTTGCTGGGTTGACAACAGCTCTGGTTGATTCCCCCAGTATTCTCGCTGCTGTGACTCCACATTCTGTAGAGTATTCAGAGTAGAGTCTACATCTGATGACGTTTGAGAGGGATCAGGAAAGGGCCTTGATGTTGATAGCTCTTTCTGGTAGAGATGCCTCTCTAGTTGAGAGAGATGTTGCTCTAGCTCATAGGGATACTGTTGTTACTGAGCAAGATGAGGCTCGATCATCTAGGGATGCAGCTGTTATTAAGCGGGATGGTGCTCTAGCTACCCGAGATGCTGCCACTACAGATTATACTACATTGAGGTCTCACACTGTTGATATCATTGCAGAGATGAGTACATTCATTGATGAACATAGTGTCACCATGCAGATGGCTGTAGATCTCTGGGCTCGTGTGGATACACTAGGGCAGGAGCTCATAGAGTTACCACCATCTTCTGAGAGGGATGCCATGTTAAACTTGATGGCTTGCTTATCCACTGTTTGTAGATTAGCTTTGATTTTCCTACATAGACTAGGTTATCCATTTTTGTCATGTGCAGGACACATTGTATATATCAAACAATATTATATGGCAGGGAAATAGGTTTTGATCCGCTTTCCTTTTAGTTATGCCATGTTACTTGCTTGATAGTTGCTTGTTATCCAGGGCTTGTGATCTTGATGTATTCTGATCTCATCCTTGATGGATGGACATTGAGATGTCTCAGGATCTTTCAGAATGGATCGTTGATCTGTCTATTCCCCTACCCTTTAGTGTCTTGGGACTGATTTTTGTATGTGGTTATGGAGAGGATTGTGGCTTTTCTCTCTGAGGTTGACCGCCCCATAGATGGTCACCAATACTCCTTTGTATTGGGGAACCCAGGTAGTTCCATCTCTTATGGATTGGTGTTTCTCTTTAAGAACTCAACCGCAACTTAGATGGTCGCCGGTTCTCCCATTTGTGTGGGGAGACCAGGTAATTCCATCCCTTTGGTCTAAGCCGATGATGTATGGTTTAAAGGTTTGAGGATGATCCCAGTACCATTGACAAGTTTTTATGTTTTGGTAGGGGTGAGACCTCATCGTGAATGGCTACCTACGTACTCCCATTGATGAGGGGAGATCAGGTCTGTGTAGTTCTAACCTAGCGTGAAAAGGTTGAAAGTTGTAGGTGGTAAAGAGGGTGTAGAGAGATTTTTTAATTTTTTTCTGTAGTTTGACCGGACCATAAAAATGGCTGCCTACGTACTCCCGTGTATTGGGGAGATTATGTCTCCGTAGTTCACCCTTGATGGGACAAACTGAAGTTGTGAAAGGTTTTGTCCCTAATGGGACAAACTGAAGTTGTGAAAGGTTTTATCCCTAGTGGGACAAACTAAAATTGTGAGAGGTTTTATTCCTGGTGGGATAAATTGAAGTTGTGAGGATTGTATATAGTGAGAAAGGTTTTGAAAAACTAAACTGACTGATGGACCTGATGATCCAGAACCAGGATACTGGTTTGCAAGTAACTTCATACATAGTACCGTTTAACGATGTCCGAGTTGATGAGTTGGGGGAATTCCTCGCCATCTATCTCTTGTAATCTGAGGGCTCCTTGTGACAACCCGAGAATTTTGATTTTTTTTAATTTTAATTAATTAATTTAGGGTTCAAAATTAGAACCTAGACAAAAAATAAGTGTATGCGTTTCATAATTTTAAGATGGAATTTTGAGGATTTCAAAATTCTGTGAAGGATTTAAGTGAATTATTCAGAATTAAGGGAATAAGTGTTTAAGTTCTGGGTATATGTGTACAATATGTGGTTAAGGGTCAAGGGTTGACCAGATAAACGATATATGTAACAAACCCTAAGTGTATATTAAGAACGTCAGCGTTCGGTTAGAAAACCCTAACAATTAACAAGAAACCCTAAAAGCTGGGTCTGGAAACTCTAATTTCAGTTTCGGGAATCCAAAACCCTAATTCGGTATATGAAACCCTATATTGTGAACTTAATGGCGTAAGTGTAAATAATTATAAGATTATTTATGGTAAAACTTAAGTAATTAGCAAACCCTAATCTAATTTCTAAATTAGAAAATTAATTTTCTATTAGAAAACCTAATTCTGAGTTTAAAACCCTAAATGACCAATTACGACCATAATTGCTAAATTATCTATTTTAATTAGGAAATACTAATCCTAATTAGCGAGATTTAAATATTGATTAAGAAATTTTAATATAATTAGAAAATTCTAATTATAATTTAGAAATATTAATTTTCTATTTTTAAAACCGAAATTCAGAAATGTTAGAAATTAAATTGCAAAACCTAACGGTTTAAACCCTAAATCCTAACCCAAACCATAAACCCTAAGGGTTTGGCTAATTGACATTTATGCCATTAAAACAAAAATCAAAATGACTATAATGCCCTTCTTGGATTTTTATGAGGTTACTTGCAAATCTTGCCATATATTGGGTTGATGAACTAACCAATAGCCCTAACCCTAGATATGTGTCATCTATCAGCCATCTATTGCAATCCAATACACTGAATCATATTAAATAAATAGATTAAGGAGAGACAAAGAGCTACTTTAATTTTCATTTTCTACCAAGACATTCTCTCTCTAAAATTCGGGAATGGGGAGTGTGAGAGAGTGAAGAGATAAACCATTATCAGTTATTAACTTTCCAAGATCAGGATCCAAAAGTCAGATTCAAAATTTTAGCCTTAAAGGAGGTATAAACCCTAATCCTAGAAATCCTTTCATCTTATGTTGTTTAATGTTAGTTGTTGATTAAATATGTGTTATAAGGTGTCTATAAATGATCTGGGTTGTTGGATCATGGATCCATAACATCTAGATGCTCGAAATTATCATTTTATCAAATCTGGAAAAGTTGGAAAAAGTCGTCTGACAGCCATATGTCAGGCCCTCTAGATTTTTATGTGTTCGATATTTTGTGTGTTTTATGCTTCAGATCTGTTCTATGTCATGTGGTCTACGATCTGAAACTGAAAACAGGATCATAGCATGTCTGGATTTCATTTTATAGACAGTCGAAGTACGTTGACCGAGCACGACTTCTGGAATCTGGGCAAACCAAGAAACCCAGAAAGTCTGACAGTGTATTTCCAAGTCATTGATCTTGCTTCTCTTTGATTTTTAGGTCATGTTATTGTTTTAACTTTGTAAACTGGTATGTGGGCTACACATAAAAGTCGTTATAACACCCAGATCATGAACAGGAATGAAATTATTTAAGGTCAAAGTAGGTTGACCGAACTGCTGGAAGAAGAAATCTGGGTAACCTAGAATATTCAAAGGCGTTTTCTGACAGGTAGTTTGACCGTGATAAATCTGACATTTGTGATGTTGTTGAACTGCGATGTTGTCATGTACATGTAGATTGACATCCCAACTTCATGATTCAACCTTTATATCGTATGAATCAAGCCCAGATTACTCGTTACAAGGATTACAAAGTAGGTGCTAAGGTTGTTCTTCATTTTTGGATAACCCAGAAAATGAAGAACAGGGTTGACATGATTTTTAGAGGCTCATATGTTTCTACTGTGATGTAGGATTTCCAGAAAACTTGATTCAAGTTGAAGTAGTACACTTATACTACATACTAGGTATCATTAGCTTCCCAGAAATCAACACGAACCTAGTTTAATTTCTGGTCAAACCTACATACTTGTTAACTGCCATGAAGTTCTGGAAAAGCTCAAGAACATCCCAAGAACACCTATAGCGACGGTTTCTATTTAATTTATTTTCTGATTTTCCAGAAATTAATTAAAAATAGAAAAAATAGATTTTTATTATTAAAAATACAAAATAAATTCTGAATTTTTTTTTAAAGTCTGAAAAATAGTTTTTAATTATTTTGAGTATATTTCATAAATATTTAATATATTTGGAATATAAATGATATTTAATTTATTTAATTATTATATTAAATAAATTATTTAAAAATGGTTTTAATTCATGAAAAATCATGAATAATAATATTATGGTATAAGAAAATATTTAAAGATATTTTCAATGACTTTTAATATTTTCTGATGAAATTCATTAATTAATTAATGTTAATGATAATTAGTTTATTTAATAAACGTATTAAATAAATTAAGAAAAAAATAGAATTAATGATTTATAAATCATATAAAATGATTTAAGCGTTAGAAAAATATTTTAAGTTATAAAATATAACTTTTGATATTTTTTTACGAAAATATTAATATTTTAATATTAATAGTAATTATCGGATAATGAATTTAAGTGTTTAAAAATCATATAAATATGATTTTAAGGTATTAAAAATACTTTGTAATATTATAAATATATTATAATATTATGACATGTATTTCATTAATATTTGATAATAAATAAATATTAATGATAAAAGAATTATGTGGTATTTAATTCATTTAAATACGTTTTAATGATTAAAAATTCACGATAAATGATAATAATTATGTGAAAATTATTATGAGAGTTAGAAAAATATTTTGACTGATATTAAAATTATTTGAGTTAATTGTCAAGTGTTTAGGCAGAGTTTAATTGAACATAGACTCGATAAAAGTTCGACTAGACCGTCGAAACGTAAGTACTTTGTCAAACTCAACTCAAACTGCAATAGTTTGACTTGATACCGAGTCCTATGTGTGTTATAGACTGATAGAGATATGTGTTATGTGTTTAGGTTATTCTATGTTTATATATATATATATATATATATATATATATATATATATATATATATATATATATATATATATATATATATATATATATATATATTGTGATGATATTATTCTAATATTGGAGGTCTATATTACTAATATTAGGTCTTCGGATAAAGAGATATAAATTGCGTAGCGGTAATCAACGGTTCAGGCAAGTTTATTTTTACATAACTCTATTAAGAGTTGTTTCATTCGGATATGCTTATGGTTAATCATTGCTGATTGGCATGTAAAATTGTACTCTATACATATTACATGTATAAGTCAGGTATGAAAGGCTGATAACCTTCATTACCAGTTGGCTCAGATATATTTGTTCACATATAATACTTGTTCAGTCATAAATTTGTTCTTGCTAGTTCACAATTATATTGTTGAATTTTAGCCAGCTTATTATTCAGATTCTTTCAATCATGATATATCGTTATATTATTGAATTTAAACTTGCTGGGCAATCCTTATGCTCACCCTTGGTATATAATGATAAAATATTGCAGATTAAGACGAAGGCGTCGGATATAAGGAAAGGTTAAAGACAGTTCCAGCGTTAGGATATGTGTGCAGCTAAATTGTATAAGTGTTGTATTTTAAGGTTATGTGTTAAGTAAGTTATGTAATGTGTATTAAGTTAAGGTTACTCGACCTTGGGGAATAGTGTGTATGTTTAATGTATAAACAATTTATGTTTATATCTTCCGCAAATATAGTAATAGTTGTATAGAATGATCGAACCGGATCCGAGGTGATTTGGGACTTGGATTTGGGGCTGTCATAGTTGGTATCAAAGCTGTAGGTTATGAACCTTAGGTAGGAATACCTGAGACTAATAACCGCAGTGATTAGGATAAGTACTAACTCAGATAGAGTTAGTTGGTCGGTAAGATTCAAAGACGAATCTCGGCTAGTTATAAGATACAGAGTTCCCTAACTCTGATAACAATGTTGAACAGTAGTGAGAAATTGATAGAGTCTAAAAGACTAAAAGTACAATGATAGGAGATCGTAAAACAAAACGATATAGATATAGAAATGAATCGTAATGTATACGATGAGATCACTCCGTGATCAGATAAGGTTATAGTATGGAGAAGGATCAAGCGAATGATTGAAAAGTTACAGCAAGTTTGCCGGGTGACAGTTGTACTATAAATTGGTACAGATTCAGGAAAGGATTATGAATACGAGTTGAATGAAATTCGTATTGAGAAGGGTGTTAAGGTTAGGTGGGGATTTAATTGAGGACTCATGTCAGCAGCTGAGTTGTATGATTCCTTGTATGGGCAGGGAATTATACTTGGTGTAAAAACTACTTAGTTCTGGCAATGATAATCATTGAAATATTTGTGTCGCGCTATTTGTCATATGCATGTTAAGAGGGTGATTCCTTTCTCATGTGTATAACATATAGATAGGTCATAGGTAGAGGATATAAGGATTAAGTACGAGTTCTTAAAACTCATACTTATGTGATATTCTGGATTCATAGTTATATGAAATGTTTATGAACCCCTCAGCGAATGGACGCCAAAGGTCTAACTAGGACAAGTTCTAAAATTCATATGATTGTGGCAAGTAAATGAACTCATAAGTGTGGTTTTACGAACTATGCATAATTTTGTGTGAATGTAGTATTGAGGATAATAGGAACAGATAGATTACTAAGCAACTGATTATTAGTGGAGACATAAGTTTTCCAAAACTCCTAGCTATGCCAGACTTCGAAATTTTGACATCAAACTAAATACGCACTATGTGCCTTTAAAAAAAAATATGTAGACTCGTAATCATTTTTGAAATGGTTTACAGTATAAGTCTATGCTACTTATTTCAGCTAGACGCAAATGATTTGAAATATCAAAAGTTATTTTATTTATCACTTATGTACCATGTAAACTGGTACAGAGATGATAAAAAGTTGATGGAGTTGTAAATACAGAAATACTTAGTGCGAATCCAATCTGAAAATCGCTGTTCCACTATTATATGATGTGTTATGACAAAGTCATACGATGACGGCATCCTCAAACGGACTGTTAATACAGTACGGCATCATGACGTCATTCTCAAAATATTTTCAAAAGTTTAATTTGCCAACGGGGTTTGGCTACACTTAAATAATTTGATTGAATTGAATTATTGATATGAGTCTACGCTATTCGATTCAGCTAGACTAAAGTTTATGAAAACTCTAAGTGTTCATTGAAAGAAATTTCCCGGACCAAATTGTTTTGGTGCGAAATCCAACAAGACTGAGGTAAGAAATTTTGTGTGCCTAAGGCGGATAAGAGGAACAAATTGTTCTGACCAGCAGTACTTGGACAGTACAGGGCATATCGGGCTAATCACCCTTTGGGTCTGTAAGTTACGACGGTTTGCGGATGAATTTCCATAAAACCTTTGCGAAAATGACAGACAAATAGTCTATATGACTCCTCAGCACAATTTGAAAACTTTTACTCTTGTGAGTGGTGTATTGGGTAGCATGTAACGATGAGAAGGAATGGTGAATGGTGTATGGAGTAAGGTGTAAGGTGTAAGGTAAATTTCAGGGACGAAATTTTTAGAAGAAGGGGTGAATGTGACAACCCGAGAATTTAGAATTTTTATTTAAATTTTAATTAATTAATTTAGGGTTCAAAATTAGATCCTAGACAGAAAATAAGTATATGCGTTTTATATTTTTAAGATGGAATTTTGAGGATTTCAAAATTATGTGATGGATTTAAGTGAATTATTCAGGATTAAGGGAATAAGTGTTTAAGTTCTGGGTATATGTGTACAGTATGTGGTTAAGGGTCAAGGGTTGACCAGATAAACGATATCTGTAACTAACCCTAAGTATATATTAAGAACGTGAGCGTTCGGTTAGAAAACCCTAACAATTAACAAGAAACCGTTAAAACTGGTTTTGAAAACCCTAATTCGGTGTATGAAACCCTAAATTGAGAACTTAATGGCGTAAGTGTAAATAATTATAAGATTATTTATGGTAAAGCTTAAGTAATTAGCAAGCCCTAATCTAATTACGAAATCTAATTTCTAAATTAGAAAATTTATTTTCTATTAGAAAACCTAATCCTGGGTTTAAAACCCTAAATAACCAATTAAGACCATAATTGCTAAATTAGTGATTTTAATTAGGAAATACTAATCCTAATTATCGAGATTTAAATATTGATTAAGAAATTTTAATATAATTAAAAAATTCTAATTATAATTTAAAAATATTAATTTTCTATTTTTAAAACCGAAATTTGAAAATGTTAGAAATTAAATTGTAAAACCTAAGGGTTCAAACCCTAAACCCTAACCTAGACCCTAAACCCTAAGAGTTTGGCTAATTGACATTTATGCCATTAAAACAAAAATCAAAATTACTATAATGTCCTTCTTGGATTTTTATGAGGTTACTTGCAAATCTTGCCATATATTGGGTTGGTCTACTAACCAATAGCCCTAGCCCTAGATATGTGTCATCTATCAGCCATCTGTGACAACCCGAGAATTTTGAATATTTTTAAAATTTTATTAATTGATTTAAGGTTCAAAATTAGAACCTAGACAGAAAATTAGTGTATACATTTGATATTTTTAAGATGGAATTTTGAGGATTTCAAAATTCTGTGAAGGATTTAGGTGAATTATTCAGGATTAAGGTATAAGTGAATATGTTCTGTGTATATAGTTGTATATGTGTACAGTATGTGGTTAAGGGGCAAGGGTTGACCAGATAAATGATATCTGTAACAAACCCTAAGTATATATTATTTTTGAACGTCAACGTTAAGTTAGAAAACCCTAGTGAATTCTTTGAGAACCCTATTGCTAAGTATAAAATCCTAAGGGTTAAAAGTTATGTGAGTAATGAGTATGAATATTATGTTATGTTTATTAATAGAAACAAATAAGAGAAACTAGTGTGATCCTAATTATATATTAGGAATGAAGAATTGAATAACTTAAGGGTTATGGGATGAGAGAATTATGGTATATAGAATATATACAAATTCTAAGAGATTTATTTTATACATCTCAATTAATTAATTTTATAACCTATATATAGCAAGTCTAATTGGGTTAAGAAATTAAGTGTTTGTAAGTAAGAATTTAAATTATAATTGAGTACATGAAAATCCTAATTAAATAATTAGGGTAAGATATAATTTATGATAATGGGTCATGTTAATTCTTATGGCCCAAACATTTTAGTTAGGAAGTCCAAATATTTTTATTGGAAAGCCTAAACATTTTAATTTAGAAGCCCAAAAGTATTAATTGAAAGCCCATAACTTAGCCCAATGGAAGAGGGACTTTTTGGGCATTTAGTAAGCTAATTAATGAAATAAAAGCAAAATAAAAAAGGGCAAAAGGAAGGCCACTTGGCCGGATAGGAGAGGAAGAAAAGGAGGGGGAAGAATGTGGGTTAGTTGCTTTAGTTAGTGAACAACTCTCACCAACCCTCCTTATGTGTCATCTTTTTATTTATCTAACATCTTTGTTCAAGTTTGCAAGTAATCTCTTTGTAAGTAAGAAAGAGAGAGAATGAGTGGGAGAAAGCTTAGGCCACATGGCCGGTGGATATTGTGGAGAGGAGAAAGGAGGCATGCAAGTCATCATTTTACACTCCACATTTGTAAAAGATATTTACCCACAACAAGCCATGTGTCAAATGTTCTTTGAAGCCACATTACTTAATAATCTTCCATGCATCAATGAAACGATTATTGAGAGAGAGAAAGTAAGAGAAGTTGGGGGATTTTTTATAGATATACACATAGTATATCTATACATTTTTACTAATAACAAATAAAACATATTTTACTAACCAACAAAACCCATTCTCTTTCTCTTTCATCTCACTTCCTTGTTAGATAAAACAATCAAATAGAAAGAGAGAGAGCTAGCTTTTTTGACAGCTCCAAGAGAAGAAGGAGAGAAGGTTTTGATCTTCAAGCTAACCAAGATCATCTACTTTGAAGGATTAAGAAAAAGCTAGCAAGATATCAAAATATAAATCACCTTTTTTCTAAGTTATTCTTAGTTGTTTAAATGAAAACTTCGATTGATGATTTCAAACTTCAAAACTCTAGATCTACATGATCTAAAGTGTGTTATGTGTGGATCTATCCATCTTGTGTGTTAAAAGTTAGATCTAAAGCATGAAATGGAAACTAGTTTTTCAAAGGGTGGAAAACTCTAATTTTTCTTAGCCTCGATTGTGTTAATCTTGTGTTTGATAATTGTTTGATGAAATAGATCATGTATTATGGTAGAATCATGGGTATATGAAGTATTAGTAGGTATTATGATGAGTGATGTTGGATATTATGTGAAAACATGAAAGTTTTCTTAAAAGACATCAAGAGTTAAAAATCAGTTTTTGGTGAAAACGAAACATGAAATTCAAATAACCATATCTCCTATTGTATTTCAAATTTATGAGTGTGGTCAAGTTCTAGAGTTAGATCTATAAGTTTTCTAACCTCTCCAAGTGGAATCACTAAAAAAGGAGTTGTAGATTTCCGTATGGACTATTTTTAGCAAAGGACTCCAAAACTGCAAAACGCCAAAATGCTTCTGCCCAAAATTTTAAAAGGGCAATTTCGGCCACTTAATTTGCCAGAAAAATTCCGGCTTTTTGGAACATTAAAATATATAGTATTAAGTACCTCCTGTCCAAAAATGAGTTCATTCCGAGTTAAAATGACCAAGTTATGACCATTTCAATTTCTATGATTTTCAGACAAAAATCGTTATAACCGGAGTTCTATAACTCCGATGGCCACGAAATTTAAACTGGAGTGTCACGTTAAAACGTATAAGATTGTGTCATGAGACGAGAATTTCTGGAGTTACGCACGAGGTAGCTAATTTCTTAAGGAATTAACTAAAAATGATTTTTGAAAAATACTAAAGGAAGTTGAAAAATTATAGAAAAATACTTTTTGTGTATGAAATATATGTATATGTGTTTGGGCAAAGGATAGAAAAATAATAAATTGATTTGGTATTTTTATGATAAAGATATGGAATTCAGCTTGCTGAATTAAAAAATCTGATGAATCCAGCTTGCTAGATTGAATAATAATTTACTGTTTTGAAAATGTGTTAAATCCAGTTGCTGGATTGCATTTTAGTTTACTGGATTGGCCATCTAGATACTGGATTTTGAATCCAGCTTGCTGGATTCCAAATCTGAGTTGCTGGATTGGTATTTGACTTTTATGTTCAAGAAAAACTTATAATATATGAGATTAAAGTATTTAAATCATATAACTATGATAGTAATGATTGAAAATTATGATAAATAGTAATAATTATTTAAAAATTATTACGGACCTATGAAAAGTATTTTGACTGTTAATATAATTATCTATTATAATTGTTTAGTGTTAAGTCAGAGTTTAATTGAACTTAAACTCGAAGAATTGACCGACTAGACCGTAAGGACGTTAGAACTTTGTCGAACTCAAGTCAGACTACAATAGTTTGACTTGACACCGAGTCTTATGTGTGTTATAGACTGGTAGGGTTATATGTTATGTGTTTAGGTTATTCTATGTATGTATATATATATATATATATATATATATTTATAGTATTATATTATGATGATATTATTCTAATATTGGAGATCTATATTACTAATATTAGGTCTTCGGATAAAGCGTTATAAATTGCGTAGCGGTAATCAACGGTTCAGGCAAGTTTATTTTTACTTAACTCTACTAAGAGTGTTTCATTTGGATAAGCTTATGGTTAACCATTGCTAGTTGCCATGAATTGTACTCTATACATATTGCATGTATAAGTCAGGTATGAAAGGTTGATCACCTTCATTACCAGTTGGTTCAGATATATTTGTTCATGTATAATACTTGTTCAGTCATAAATTTGTTCCTGCTAGTTCTCAATTATATTGATGAATTATAGCCAACTTATTGTTCATACTCTTTCAATCATGATATATCGTTATATTATTGAACTAAAACTTGCTGGGAAATCCTTATGCTCACCCTTGGTATATCATGATAAAACATTGCAAAATAAGACGAACGCGTCGGATACAAGGAAAGGTTAAAGACAGTTCCAGCGTTAGGATATATGTGCAGCTAAATTGTATAAGTGTTGTATTTTAAGGTTATGTGTTAAGTAAGTTATGTAATATGTATTAAGTTAAGATTACTCGACCTTGGGGAAAAGTGTGTAAGTTTAATGTATAAACAATTTATGTTTATATCTTCCGCAAATATAATAATAGTGATAGAATGATAGAACCGGATCCGAGGTGATTTGGGACCTGGATTCGGGGGCCCTCACACCATCTATTGCAATCCAATACATTGAATCATATTAAATAAATAGATTAAGGAGAGAGAAAGAGCTACTTTAATTTTCATTTTCTCCCAAGACATTCTCTCTCTAAAATTCGGGAATGGGGAGTGTGAGAGAGTGAGGAGATAAACCATTATCAGTTATTAACTTTCCAAGATCAGGATCCAAAAGTCAGATTCAAGATTTTAGCCTTAAAGGAGGTATAAACCCTAATCTTAGAAATCCTTTGATCTTATGTTGTTTAATGTTAGTTGTTGGTTAAATATGATTTATAAGGTGTCTATAAGTGATCTGGATTGTTGGATCATGGATCCATAACATCTAGATGCTCGAAATTATCATTTTATCAAATCTGGAAAAGTTGGAAAAAGTCGTCTGACAGCCATATGTCAGGCCCTCTAGATTTTTATGTGTTCGATATTTTGTGTGTTTTATGCTTTAGATCTGTTCTATGCCATGTGGTCTACGATCTGAAAATGAAAACAGGGTCATAGCATGTCTGGATTTCATTTTATAGACAGTCAAAGTACGTTGACCGAGCACGACTTCTGGAATCTGGGCAAACCCAGAAACCCAGAAAGTCTGACAGTGTATTTCCAGATCATTGATCTTGCTTCTCTTTGATTTTTAGGTCATGTTATTATTTTAACTTTGTAAACTGGTATGTGGGCTACACATAAAAGTCGTTATAACACCCAGATCATGAACAGGAATGAAATTATTTAAGGTCAAAGTAGGTTGACCGAACTGCCGGAAGAAGAAATCTGGGTAACCTAGAATATTCAAAGGCGTTTTCTGACAGGTAGTTTGACCGTGATAAATCTGACATTTGTAATGTTGTTGAACTGAGATGTTGTCATGTACATGTAGATTGACACCCCAACTTCATGATTCAACCTTTATATCGTATGAATCAAGCCCAGATTACTCGTTACAAGGTTCACAAAGTAGGTGCTAAGGATGTTCTTCATTTTTGGGTAACCCAGAAAATGAAGAACATGCTTGAAATGATTTTTAGAGGCTCATATGTTTCTGTTGTGATGTAGGATTTCCAGAAAACTTGATTCAAGTTGTACTAGTACACTTATACTACATACTAGGTATCATTAGCTTTCCAGAAATCAACACGAACCTAGTTTAATTTCTGGTCAAACCTACCTACTTGTTAACTGCCACGAAGTTCTGGAAAAACTCAAGAACATCCCAAGAACACCTATAGCGACGGGTCTGTCGCTATAGGGCACTTTAGCGACGGTTTCTATTTAATTTATTTTCTGATTTTTCGAAAATTAATTAAAAATAGAAAAAAATAGATTTTTATTATTAAAAATACAAAATAAATTCTGAAAAATTATTTTACAGTCTGAAAAATAGTTTTTAATTATTTTGAGTATATTTCATAAATATTTAATATTTTTAGAATATAAATGATATTTAATTTATTTAATTATTATATTGAATAAATTATTTAAAAATAGTTTTAATTCATAAAAAATCATGAAAAATAATATTATGGTATAAGAAAATATTTAAAGATATTTTCAGTGACTTTTAATATTTTGTGATGAAATTCATTAATTAATTAATGTTAATGATAATTAGTTTATTTAATAAACGTATTAAATAAAGTAAGAAAAAATAGAATTAATGATTTATAAATCATATAAAAATGATTTAAGCGTTAGAAAAATATTTTAAGTTATAAAATATAACTTTTGATATTTTTTTACGAAAATATTAATATTTTAATATTAATAGTAATTATCGGATAATGAATTTAAGTGTTTAAAAATCATATAAATATGATTTTAAGGTATTAAAAATACTTTGTGATATTATAAATATATTATAATATTATAACATGTATTTCATTAATATTTGATAATAAATAAATATTAATGATAAAAGAATTATGTGATATTTAATTCATTTAAATACGTTTTAATGATTAAAAATTCACGATAAATAATAATAATTATGTGAAAATTATTATGAGACTTAGAAAAATATTTTGACTGATATTAAAATTATAAGTGTTTAGGCAGAGTTTAATTGAACTTATACTCGATAAAAGTCTGACTAGACCGTCAGAACGTAAGAACTTTGTCGAACTCAACTCAAACTGTAATAGTTTGACTTGATACCGAGTCCTATGTGTGTTATAGACTGATAGGGATATGTGTTATGTGTTTAGGTTATTTTATGTTTATATATATATATATATATATATATATATATATATATATATATATATATATATATTACAGTATTATATTGTGATGATTTTATTCTAATATTGGAGGTCTATATTACTAATATTAGGTCTTCGGATAAAGCGATATAAATTGCGTAGCAGTAATCAACTTTTCAAGCAAAATTATTTTTACTTAACTCTATTAAGAGTTGTTTCATTTGGATATGCTTATGATTAATCATTGCTGATTGCCATGTAAAATTGTACTCTGTACATATTGCATATATAAGTCAGGTATGAAAGGCTGATCACCTTCATTACCAGTTGGTTCAGATATATTTGTTCATATATAATACTTGTTCAGTCATAAATTTGTTCCTGTTAGTTCACAATTATATTGTTGAATTTTAGCCAGCTTATTATTCAGATTCTTTCAATCATGATATATCGTTATATTATTGAATTAAACTTGCTGGGCAATCCTTAGCGAATGGACGCCAAAGGTCTAACTAGGACAAGTTCTAAAATTCATATGATTGTGGCAAGTAAATGAACTCATAAGTGTGGTTTTACGAACTATGCATAATTTTGTGTGAATGCAGTATTGAGGATAATAGGAACAGATAGATTACTAAGCAACTGATTATTAGTGGAGACATAAGTTTTCCAAAACTCCTAGCTATGCCAGACTTCGAAATTTTGACATCAAACTAAATACGCACTATGTGCCTTTAAAAAAAAATATGTAGACTCGTAATCATTTTTGAAATGGTTTACAGTATAAGTCTATGCTACTTATTTTAGCTAGACGCAAATGATTTGAAATATCAAAAGTTATTTTATTTATCACTTATGTACCATGTAAACTGGTACATAGATGATAAAAAGTTGATGGAGTTGTAAATACAGAAATACTTAGTGCGAATCCAATCTGAAAATCGCTGTTCCACTATTATATGATGTGTTATGACAAAGTCATACGATGACGGCATCCTCAAACGGACTATTAATACAGTACGGCATCATGACGTCATTCTCAAAATATTTTCAAAAGTTTAATTTGCCAACGGGGTTTGGCTACACTTAAATAATTTGATTGAATTGAATTATTGATATGAGTCTACGCTATTCGATTCAGCTAGACTAAAGTTTGTGAAAACTCTAAGTGTTCATTGAAAGAAATTTCCCGGACCAAATTGTTTTGGTGCGAAATCCAACAAGACTGAGGTAAGAAATTTTGTGTGCCTAAGGCGGATAAGAGGAACAAATTGTTCTGACTAGCAGTACTTGGACAGTACAGGGCATATCGGGCTAATCACCCTTTGGGTCTGTAAGTTACGACGGTTTGCGGATGAATTTCCATAAAACCTTTGCGAAAATGACAGACAAATAGTCTATATGACTCCTCAGCACAATTTGAAAACTTTTACTCTTGTGAGTGGTGTATTGGGTAGCATGTAACGATGAGAAGGAATGGTGAATGGTGTATGGAGTAAGGTGTAAGGTGTAAGGTAAATTTCAGGGACGAAATTTTTAGAAGAAGGGGTGAATGTGACAACCCGGGAATTTAGAATTTTTATTTAAATTTTAATTAATTAATTTAGGGTTCAAAATTAGATCCTAGACAGAAAATAAGTATATGCGTTTTATATTTTTAAGATGGAATTTTGAGGATTTCAAAATTATGTGATGGATTTAAGTGAATTATTCAGGATTAAGGGAATAAGTGTTTAAGTTCTGGGTATATGTGTACAGTATGTGGTTAAGGGTCAAGGGTTGACCAGATAAACGATATCTGTAACTAACCCTAAGTATATATTAAGAACGTGAGCGTTCGGTTAGAAAACCCTAACAATTAACAAGAAACCGTTAAAACTGGTTTTGAAAACCCTAATTCGGTGTATGAAACCCTAAATTGAGAACTTAATGGCGTAAGTGTAAATAATTATAAGATTATTTATGGTAAAACTTAAGTAATTAGCAAGCCCTAATCTAATTACGAAATCTAATTTCTAAATTAGAAAATTTATTTTCTATTAGAAAACCTAATCCTGGGTTTAAAACCCTAAATAACCAATTAAGACCATAATTGCTAAATTAGTGATTTTAATTAGGAAATACTAATCCTAATTATCGAGATTTAAATATTGATTAAGAAATTTTAATATAATTAAAAAATTCTAATTATAATTTAAAAATATTAATTTTCTATTTTTAAAACCGAAATTTGAAAATGTTAGAAATTAAATTGTAAAACCTAAGGGTTCAAACCCTAAACCCTAACCTAGACCCTAAACCCTAAGAGTTTGGCTAATTGACATTTATGCCATTAAAACAAAAATCAAAATTACTATAATGTCCTTCTTGGATTTTTATGAGGTTACTTGCAAATCTTGCCATATATTGGGTTGGTCTACTAACCAATAGCCCTAGCCCTAGATATGTGTCATCTATCAGCCATCTGTGACAACCCGAGAATTTTGAATATTTTTAAAATTTTATTAATTGATTTAAGGTTCAAAATTAGAACCTAGACAGAAAATTAGTGTATACATTTGATATTTTTAAGATGGAATTTTGAGGATTTCAAAATTCTGTGAAGGATTTAGGTGAATTATTCAGGATTAAGGTATAAGTGAATATGTTCTGTGTATATAGTTGTATATGTGTACAGTATGTGGTTAAGGGGCAAGGGTTGACCAGATAAATGATATCTGTAACAAACCCTAAGTATATATTATTTTTGAACGTCAACGTTAAGTTAGAAAACCCTAGTGAATTCTTTGAGAACCCTATTGCTAAGTATAAAATCCTAAGGGTTAAAAGTTATGTGAGTAATGAGTATGAATATTATGTTATGTTTATTAATAGAAACAAATAAGAGAAACTAGTGTGATCCTAATTATATATTAGGAATGAAGAATTGAATAACTTAAGGGTTATGGGATGAGAGAATTATGGTATATAGAATATATACAAATTCTAAGAGATTTATTTTATACATCTCAATTAATTAATTTTATAACCTATATATAGCAAGTCTAATTGGGTTAAGAAATTAAGTGTTTGTAAGTAAGAATTTAAATTATAATTGAGTACATGAAAATCCTAATTAAATAATTAGGGTAAGATATAATTTATGATAATGGGTCATGTTAATTCTTATGGCCCAAACATTTTAGTTAGGAAGTCCAAATATTTTTATTGGAAAGCCTAAACATTTTAATTTAGAAGCCCAAAAGTATTAATTGAAAGCCCATAACTTAGCCCAATGGAAGAGGGACTTTTTGGGCATTTAGTAAGCTAATTAATGAAATAAAAGCAAAATAAAAAAGGGCAAAAGGAAGGCCACTTGGCCGGATAGGAGAGGAAGAAAAGGAGGGGGAAGAATGTGGGTTAGTTGCTTTAGTTAGTGAACAACTCTCACCAACCCTCCTTATGTGTCATCTTTTTATTTATCTAACATCTTTGTTCAAGTTTGCAAGTAATCTCTTTGTAAGTAAGAAAGAGAGAGAATGAGTGGGAGAAAGCTTAGGCCACATGGCCGGTGGATATTGTGGAGAGGAGAAAGGAGGCATGCAAGTCATCATTTTACACTCCACATTTGTAAAAGATATTTACCCACAACAAGCCATGTGTCAAATGTTCTTTGAAGCCACATTACTTAATAATCTTCCATGCATCAATGAAACGATTATTGAGAGAGAGAAAGTAAGAGAAGTTGGGGGATTTTTTATAGATATACACATAGTATATCTATACATTTTTACTAATAACAAATAAAACATATTTTACTAACCAACAAAACCCATTCTCTTTCTCTTTCATCTCACTTCCTTGTTAGATAAAACAATCAAATAGAAAGAGAGAGAGCTAGCTTTTTTGACAGCTCCAAGAGAAGAAGGAGAGAAGGTTTTGATCTTCAAGCTAACCAAGATCATCTACTTTGAAGGATTAAGAAAAAGCTAGCAAGATATCAAAATATAAATCACCTTTTTTCTAAGTTATTCTTAGTTGTTTAAATGAAAACTTCGATTGATGATTTCAAACTTCAAAACTCTAGATCTACATGATCTAAAGTGTGTTATGTGTGGATCTATCCATCTTGTGTGTTAAAAGTTAGATCTAAAGCATGAAATGGAAACTAGTTTTTCAAAGGGTGGAAAACTCTAATTTTTCTTGGCCTCGATTGTGTTAATCTTGTGTTTGATAATTGTTTGATGAAATAGATCATGTATTATGGTAGAATCATGGGTATATGAAGTATTAGTAGGTATTATGATGAGTGATGTTGGATATTATGTGAAAACATGAAAGTTTTCTTAAAAGACATCAAGAGTTAAAAATCAGTTTTTGGTGAAAACGAAACATGAAATTCAAATAACCATATCTCCTATTGTATTTCAAATTTATGAGTGTGGTCAAGTTCTAGAGTTAGATCTATAAGTTTTCTAACCTCTCCAAGTGGAATCACTAAAAAAGGAGTTGTAGATTTCCGTATGGACTATTTTTAGCAAAGGACTCCAAAACTGCAAAACGCCAAAATGCTTCTGCCCAAAATTTTAAAAGGGCAATTTCGGCCACTTAATTTGCCAGAAAAATTCCGGCTTTTTGGAACATTAAAATATATAGTATTAAGTACCTCCTGTCCAAAAATGAGTTCATTCCGAGTTAAAATGACCAAGTTATGACCATTTCAATTTCTATGATTTTCAGACAAAAATCGTTATAACCGGAGTTCTATAACTCCGATGGCCACGAAATTTAAACTGGAGTGTCACGTTAAAACGTATAAGATTGTGTCATGAGACGAGAATTTCTGGAGTTAAGCACGAGGTAGCTAATTTCTTAAGGAATTAACTAAAAATGATTTTTGAAAAATACTAAAGGAAGTTGAAAAATTATAGAAAAATACTTTTTGTGTATGAAATATATGTATATGTGTTTGGGCAAAGGATAGAAAAATAATAAATTGATTTGGTATTTTTATGATAAAGATATTGAATTCAGCTTGCTGAATTAAAAAATCTGATGAATCCAGCTTGCTAGATTGAATAATAATTTACTGTTTTGAAAATGTGTTAAATCCAGTTGCTGGATTGCATTTTAGTTTACTGGATTGGCCATCTAGATACTGGATTTTGAATCCAGCTTGCTGGATTCCAAATCTGAGTTGCTGGATTGGTATTTGACTTTTATGTTCAAGAAAAACTTATAATATATGAGATTAAAGTATTTAAATCATATAACTATGATAGTAATGATTGAAAATTATGATAAATAGTAATAATTATTTAAAAATTATTACGGACCTATGAAAAGTATTTTGACTGTTAATATAATTATCTATTATAATTGTTTAGTGTTAAGTCAGAGTTTAATTGAACTTAAACTCGAAGAATTGACCGACTAGACCGTCAGGACGTTAGAACTTTGTCGAACTCAAGTCAGACTACAATAGTTTGACTTGACACCGAGTCTTATGTGTGTTATAGACTGGTAGGGTTATATGTTATGTGTTTAGGTTATTCTATGTATATATATATATATATATATATATATATATATATATATATATATATATATATATATATATATTATAGTATTATATTATGATGATATTATTCTAATATTGGAGATCTATATTACAAATATTAGGTCTTCGGATAAAGCGTTATAAATTGCGTAGCGGTAATCAACGGTTCAGGCAAGTTTATTTTTACTTAACTCTACTAAGAGTGTTTCATTTGGATAAGCTTATGGTTAACCATTGCTAGTTGCCATGAATTGTACTCTATACATATTGCATGTATAAGTCAGGTATGAAAGGTTGATCACCTTCATTACCAGTTGGTTCAGATATATTTGTTCATGTATAATACTTGTTCAGTCATAAATTTGTTCCTGCTAGTTCTCAATTATATTGATGAATTATAGCCAACTTATTGTTCATACTCTTTCAATCATGATATATCGTTATATTATTGAACTAAAACTTGCTGGGAAATCCTTATGCTCACCCTTGGTATATCATGATAAAACATTGCAAAATAAGACGAACGCGTCGGATACAAGGAAAGGTTAAAGACAGTTCCAGCGTTAGGATATATGTGCAGCTAAATTGTATAAGTGTTGTATTTTAAGGTTATGTGTTAAGTAAGTTATGTAATATGTATTAAGTTAAGATTACTCGACCTTGGGGAAAAGTGTGTAAGTTTAATGTATAAACAATTTATGTTTATATCTTCCGCAAATATAATAATAGTGATAGAATGATAGAACCGGATCCGAGGTGATTTGGGACCTGGATTCGGGGGCCCTCACACCATCTATTGCAATCCAATACATTGAATCATATTAAATAAATAGATTAAGGAGAGAGAAAGAGCTACTTTAATTTTCATTTTCTCCCAAGACATTCTCTCTCTAAAATTCGGGAATGGGGAGTGTGAGAGAGTGAGGAGATAAACCATTATCAGTTATTAACTTTCCAAGATCAGGATCCAAAAGTCAGATTCAAGATTTTAGCCTTAAAGGAGGTATAAACCCTAATCTTAGAAATCCTTTGATCTTATGTTGTTTAATGTTAGTTGTTGGTTAAATATGATTTATAAGGTGTCTATAAGTGATCTGGATTGTTGGATCATGGATCCATAACATCTAGATGCTCGAAATTATCATTTTATCAAATCTGGAAAAGTTGGAAAAAGTCGTCTGACAGCCATATGTCAGGCCCTCTAGATTTTTATGTGTTCGATATTTTGTGTGTTTTATGCTTTAGATCTGTTCTATGCCATGTGGTCTACGATCTGAAAATGAAAACAGGGTCATAGCATGTCTGGATTTCATTTTATAGACAGTCGAAGTACGTTGACCGAGCACGACTTCTGGAATCTGGGCAAACCAAGAAACCCAGAAAGTCTGACAGTGTATTTCCAAGTCATTGATCTTGCTTCTCTTTGATTTTTAGGTCATGTTATTGTTTTAACTTTGTAAACTGGTATGTGGGCTACACATAAAAGTCGTTATAACACCCAGATCATGAACAGGAATGAAATTATTTAAGGTCAAAGTAGGTTGACCGAACTGCCGGAAGAAGAAATCTGGGTAACCTAGAATATTCAAAGGCGTTTTCTGACAGGTAGTTTGACCGTGATAAATCTGACATTTGTAATGTTGTTGAACTGAGATGTTGTCATGTACATGTAGATTGACACCCCAACTTCATGATTCAACCTTTATATCGTATGAATCAAGCCCAGATTACTCGTTACAAGGTTCACAAAGTAGGTGCTAAGGATGTTCTTCATTTTTGGGTAACCCAGAAAATGAAGAACATGCTTGAAATGATTTTTAGAGGCTCATATGTTTCTGTTGTGATGTAGGATTTCCAGAAAACTTGATTCAAGTTGTACTAGTACACTTATACTACATACTAGGTATCATTAGCTTTCCAGAAATCAACACGAACCTAGTTTAATTTCTGGTCAAACCTACCTACTTGTTAACTGCCACGAAGTTCTGGAAAAACTCAAGAACATCCCAAGAACACCTATAGCGACGGGTCTGTCGCTATAGGGCACTTTAGCGACGGTTTCTATTTAATTTATTTTCTGATTTTTCGAAAATTAATTAAAAATAGAAAAAAATAGATTTTTATTATTAAAAATACAAAATAAATTCTGAAAAATTATTTTACAGTCTGAAAAATAGTTTTTAATTATTTTGAGTATATTTCATAAATATTTAATATTTTTAGAATATAAATGATATTTAATTTATTTAATTATTATATTGAATAAATTATTTAAAAATAGTTTTAATTCATAAAAAATCATGAAAAATAATATTATGGTATAAGAAAATATTTAAAGATATTTTCAGTGACTTTTAATATTTTGTGATGAAATTCATTAATTAATTAATGTTAATGATAATTAGTTTATTTAATAAACGTATTAAATAAAGTAAGAAAAAATAGAATTAATGATTTATAAATCATATAAAAATGATTTAAGCGTTAGAAAAATATTTTAAGTTATAAAATATAACTTTTGATATTTTTTTACGAAAATATTAATATTTTAATATTAATAGTAATTATCGGATAATGAATTTAAGTGTTTAAAAATCATATAAATATGATTTTAAGGTATTAAAAATACTTTGTGATATTATAAATATATTATAATATTATAACATGTATTTCATTAATATTTGATAATAAATAAATATTAATGATAAAAGAATTATGTGATATTTAATTCATTTAAATACGTTTTAATGATTAAAAATTCACGATAAATAATAATAATTATGTGAAAATTATTATGAGACTTAGAAAAATATTTTGACTGATATTAAAATTATAAGTGTTTAGGCAGAGTTTAATTGAACTTAGACTCGATAAAAGTCTGACTAGACCGTCAGAACGTAAGAACTTTGTCGAACTCAACTCAAACTGTAATAGTTTGACTTGATACCGAGTCCTATGTGTGTTATAGACTGATAGGGATATGTGTTATGTGTTTAGGTTATTTTATGTTTATATATATATATATATATATATATATATATATATATATATATATATATTACAGTATTATATTGTGATGATTTTATTCTAATATTGGAGGTCTATATTACTAATATTAGGTCTTCGGATAAAGCGATATAAATTGCGTAGCAGTAATCAACTTTTCAAGCAAAATTATTTTTACTTAACTCTATTAAGAGTTGTTTCATTTGGATATGCTTATGGTTAATCATTGCTGATTGCCATGTAAAATTGTACTCTGTACATATTGCATATATAAGTCAGGTATGAAAGGCTGATCACCTTCATTACCAGTTGGTTCAGATATATTTGTTCATATATAATACTTGTTCAGTCATAAATTTGTTCCTGTTAGTTCACAATTATATTGTTGAATTTTAGCCAGCTTATTATTCAGATTCTTTCAATCATGATATATCGTTATATTATTGAATTAAACTTGCTGGGTAATCCTTATGCTCACCCTTGGTATATCATGATAAAACATTGCAAATTAAGACGAACACGTCGGATACAAGGAAAGGTTAAAGACAGTTCCAGCGTTAGGATATGTGTGCAGCTAAATTGTATAAGTGCTGTATTTTAAGGTTATGTGTTAAGTAAGTTATGTAATGTGTATTAAGTTAAGGTTACTCGACCTTGGGGAATAGTGTGTAAGTTTAATGTATAAACAATTTGTGTTTATATCTTCTGCAAATATAGTAATAGTTGTATAGAATGATTGAACCGGATCCGAGGTGATTTGGGACTTGGATTTGGGGCTGTCACAGTTGGTATCAAAGCTGTAGGTTATGAACCTTAGGTAGGAATACCTGAGACTAATAACCACAGTGATTAGGATAAGTACTAACTCAAATAGAGTTAGTTGGTCGGTAAGATTCAAAGACGAATCTCGGTGAGTTATAAGATATAGAGTTCCCTAACTTTGATAATAAAGTTGAACAGTAGTGAAAAATAGATAGAGTCTAAAAGACTAAAAGTACAGTGATAGGAGATCGTAAAACAAAACGATATAGATATAGAAATGAATCGTAATATATACGATGAGATCACTCCGTGATCAGATAAGGTTATAATATGGAGAAGAATTAAGTGAATGATTGAAAAGTTACAACAAGTTTGCTGGGTGACAGTTGTACTATGAATTGGTACAGATTCAGGAAAGGATTATGAATACGAGTTGAATGAAATTCGTATTGAGAAGGGTGTTAAGGTTAGGTGGGGATTCAATTGAGGACTCATGTCAGCAGCTGAGTTGTATGATTCCTTGTATGGGCAGGGAATTATACTTGGTGTAAAAACTACTTAGTTCTGGCAATGATAATCATTGAAATATTTGTGTCGCGCTATTTGTCATATGCATGTTAAGAGGGTGATTCCTTTCTCATGTGTATAACATATAGATAGGTCATAGGTAGAGGATATAAGGATTAAGTACGAGTTCTTAAAACTCATACTTATGTGATATTCTGGATTCATAGTTATATGAAATGTTTATGAACCCCTCAGCGAATGGACGCCAAAGGTCTAACTAGGACAAGTTCTAAAATTCATATGATTGTGGCAAGTAAATGAACTCATAAGTGTGGTTTTACGAACTATGCATAATTTTGTGTGAATGCAGTATTGAGGATAATAGGAACAGATAGATTACTAAGCAACTGATTATTAGTGGAGACATAAGTTTTCCAAAACTCCTAGCTATGCCAGACTTCGAAATTTTGACATCAAACTAAATACGCACTATGTGCCTTTAAAAAAAAATATGTAGACTCGTAATCATTTTTGAAATGGTTTACAGTATAAGTCTATGCTACTTATTTCAGCTAGACGCAAATGATTTGAAATATCAAAAGTTATTTTATTTATCACTTATGTACCATGTAAACTGGTACATAGATGATAAAAAGTTGATGGAGTTGTAAATACAGAAATACTTAGTGCGAATCCAATCTGAAAATCGCTGTTCCACTATTATATGATGTGTTATGACAAAGTCATACGATGACGGCATCCTCAAACGGACTGTTAATACAGTACGGCATCATGACGTCATTCTCAAAATATTTTCAAAAGTTTAATTTGCCAACGGGGTTTGGCTACACTTAAATAATTTGATTGAATTGAATTATTGATATGAGTCTACGCTATTCGATTCAGCTAGACTAAAGTTTATGAAAACTCTAAGTGTTCATTGAAAGAAATTTCCCGGACCAAATTGTTTTGGTGCGAAATCCAACAAGACTGAGGTAAGAAATTTTGTGTGCCTAAGGCGGATAAGAGGAACAAATTGTTCTGACCAGCAGTACTTGGACAGTACAGGGCATATCGGGCTAATCACCCTTTGGGTCTGTAAGTTACGACGGTTTGCGGATGAATTTCCATAAAACCTTTGCGAAAATGACAGACAAATAGTCTATATGACTCCTCAGCACAATTTGAAAACTTTTACTCTTGTGAGTGGTGTATTGGGTAGCATGTAACGATGAGAAGGAATGGTGAATGGTGTATGGAGTAAGGTGTAAGGTGTAAGGTAAATTTTTTGGACGAAATTTTTAGAAGAAGGGGTGAATGTGACAACCCAAGAATTTAGAATTTTTTTTAAATTTTAATTAATTAATTTAGAGTTCAAAATTAGATCCTAGACAGAAAATAAGTGTATGTGTTTCATATTTTTAAGATGGAATTTTGAGGATTTCAAAATTCTGTGAAGGATTTAAGTGAATTATTCAGGATTAAGGGAATAAGTGTTTAAGTTCTGGTATATGTGTACAGTACGTGGTTAAGGGTCAAGGGTTGACCAGATAAACGATATCTGTAACTAACCCTAAGTATATATTAAGAACGTCAGCGTTCGGTTAGAAAACCCTAACAATTAACAAGAAACCCTAAAAACTGGTTCTAGATGTTAGGTTTGTAATATTCATGAACGCAATCAAATTGCACAAAATAAGCGAAAACGTGTAAAATCAGAGTTTTAAAATTTTACAAACCATATACCCGGATCATCCTTTATGCACAATTATTAATTAAACGAAAAGATAAAGAACGAGAATCATACCCTCGAAGATCCGAGCTTCCTCAGGTACAAGTTCACCTCCAATCCTTTTCGCGTCCAACTTGAATCCACCGGGTTTAGTTCCTTCCTTTGATCAACGTTAGCCACCCAAGTGTTTGGCCTCTAGAGGTGATCCACCAAGGAAGAAGAAAGATCCAAGAAGATGGGTGTTTGGTAAAATCCTAGTTTTTTCTATCTCTATAGAAAAGAGCGTACTCTCCCAACTGTTGGAATTACGTATATTGATATCTGATATAAGACTCCTCTTATAAAGATATCAGGTAACCCTATTTAATTAAAAATAAGGTATTATTTATTTAATTAAACTCTTTTAATTAAATGGGCTCCCTAATCTTATTAGGGATAATTAATTAAACTCCTTTAACTAATTTTTCCTCCTAATCCTATTAGGAATAAATGAGAGTACATATATTAAATTAATTCCTAAACTCTTTTAGAAATTAAAATAATAATAATTGTAATAATATTAATAAGACTCCTCTTATTAATTTATATTTAATATTTTTAAAATATTAAATAATAAATATTAAGCTATTTAATTTATTCTATCACCATAGATTAAATTAAATATACTTAACATATTATTACGATTATGCCATTAACTTCTTAAATAATTATTCTTCATTTTATGGTGTGACCCTTTAGGTTCTCCATATTAAACCGGTTGTGAATAAATCAATTAGAACAATTCTAATCTTATTTAAATAAATAAATTAAACTATTAATTTATTTAAATAATATTTATTCTACAATAGGGATAAGCCTCCCTAGCGATCAACGACTTTCCAGATAATATAGATTTAACATTAATCATAAAAGAACCTTTGAGTAAATAGCTATCGTACAATTCAATCCTTCCACCATTCAATGTCCCAATTAAATATAAGACATGGAATTACTGTCAAGTCTTATTTTATTTAATTATATGTATTTCGACTCTTAAATGCACAACACCAAATAATGCAAATTAGAAACTCCTTTCTAATTTCATTTTGCCTTGGCCAAGGACTACTGGGTTGTCATTTATCGAATCACATAGGACATTTCTCTTCTTTTACTAGAAGTGGTAGATTCTTTATTGATCATACATTATCTCCATGTATAACTTATTATACCCAAGCATACCCTTTGATATACCCTAAGGGTCTTAAGGAATAAGTCAAAGTATAACTCATCATACACAAGATACTATGATGATCTCAAGTCCAAGGATCACTTGTACTACTATCACTACAGGAATTCCTATTGACAAGCAAGTAAAACTCCATTAGGTATTCCTTTAGCGAGCCACGTTCAGTGAACTTATTCTCTAATAAGTACCTACATACTTGCTTTAGTGTCTCCACACAAATGATCATGAGATCAATCATTCTCATCCAATGAGCAAGCAACGTATGTACCAATCTATCCGGATTCACTAATCCCCAATTTAGTAATCCAACGATTGGGAACTATTTTAGTTTTAAGCTTTCTAAGAATTTAGATCTCATTAGAATGATCATCATCATTATTCTAAAAGCATTATTTAAAACTATGGGTTTATCACATATTATAAAACAGCATCATGTAGATAATTAAAAGCCTTTAATAAATAATACTTTTTATTAATAAATGAATAAGATTGTTACAAAGTATATGCTTTATCATCAAACATGATTGGCTTGTGTGCATACTACTTTCAATCTCCCACTTGCACTAAAGTCAATCGCCATGGTATCTCATACCCTTCTTCTCTAAGTGACGATTATCCTGCTGTTGGATAAGCTTTAGTTAATGGATATGTAATGTTGTTCTTGAGAGTCCACTATCTCTATAGTAATTTCTCCTCTTTCAATGATTCTTATAATCAAATGAAAGTGCCGCAACACATGTTTAGATCCAAGATGAGACTTAGGAACTATTCCTAGTTCTGTAATGAACTTTTATCCAAACAATCAACTTGTAGCTTCATTTATAGCTATATACTTTGTCTTTATCACTAAACCAACAACTCTTTGCTGTTTGGAACCTTTCTAATTCACTGCACCACTGTTCAAGGTAACGCTTTACCTTAAAGTGGATTTTCTGTCATCTTGGCCTGTCTGAAAAAACTTGAGTCTGTAAAGCCCTCTAGTTTTAATTCAGACCCACCATGTATGATCACATCGTTAGTGCCGGTTAAGTACTTTAAGATATTTTCACTGTCTCACAGTGAACTTTTTCAGAATGTGACTGATCAACATCAGGTCTCGTACATTTCATTGCATACATGATAGTTACTCATGCGATCTCTCCTTTTGGAGTCTATGGGGACTATTGAGAGAGATACACTCCATGACTCATCAACATGAGACATCCCATGGAATTTTCCATGCTAAACGACTTTAGCATCAAAAGAATATACGTTCCTTGGGTTAAGCCGAGCATCCTTTTAAATCTATCTATATAGATTTGCATCCCCAATTAAGATACTCTTCCCAAATCATTTATGGAGGAATGTTTAGACAACTTTATCTTTACTGATTGTAGCATTGGTATGTTATTCCTCATCCGTAATATATCAACATATAATACTAGAAATTTCACGATGCTCTCACTGACCCTTTTGTACACACTAGAACTCTTACCTCATCGTAAGTAACTAGATCATCATCTTCTATGATACGTACCTCATCATCATCATCCATGATGAATCCATACCTCCCAGGTATGTTCAGTACTATTCCAGATTTACGATTCGGTTGTGGTACAATAGGTCTATCTACAAGTTCCTCTTATTTGACTTATAGTGATTTGTGGTTCTTGAACTCTTCAAGATCTATTATCCTCCCACTAGCTCCTTCAATGATAAACACCTTTATCTTAGAAGGTAGTGTGTTTCACAACAATCACCTTTTGCTAAGTAGGATTATAGAACATATGTCCTAAACTTACTTTAGGATGTCCCACAAATCTGTACTTGTCAAATTTTGTCCCAAGCTTATCCTTTAAAACTTTTTTCACATAAGTTGGACAACCCCTTATCTTAACATACTTAAGATTAGGAATCCTCCCTGTCCATAACTTTTATGGAGTCTTGGGGCCAGATTTTAAGGTTATCTTTTCGTAGATATGCAGCCATTTCTAGGGCATAACCCCAGAAGGATACTGGATTGTCAGTAAAATCATTATGGACCGCACCATGTCCAACAAGATACGATTTTTCCTTTCAGATACATCAATCAATTATTGCGTATCAGGAGGCGTCCATTATGAGAAAACCATTTAAGATGATCTAGAAACTTATTGCACAAGTATTTATTCCTTGATCTAATCAAAGAATCTTAATACTTTGTCAATTTGTTTCACTTCTAAATTCTTTGAACCTTTCAAATAATTCACACTTGTATTTCAACAAATACACACATTCAACTCTTTGAATGATCATCTCCTTTTCTTATACTAATTTGTTCAATATGCAAAATTATTTTCATGTAAGTCAAGTATACAAAATTTATTAAGTAATATTCCAGTTCTATACAAAACATTATTATTATAAATAGAACAACAATTGTTCTTAATTATAATACCAAAGATTTCATTGTCCAACAATAAAATAGAAATAATATTTTTAACAAGAACTGGAATACAATAACAACTTATTGACTTAATAGATTTGCCCGTAGGCATTGCTAAACTATAAGTTTCTATGGCTAATGTGGCAACCTTTGCTACATTTCCCGTACATAGGATTACTTATATTTGTTTAGCTTTACACTTCTACTTGGTCCCTTCATAAATCTATATTTATGATAACCAAAGTCGGTATCCAATACCCAAGTAGAACCTTGACTTAAAGCAAAATTTATTTCAATCATGAACAAATTTGTATTTATAACCGAAACTTCAATAAGCTTCTTTGGTTAGCCGCTGCAAGATTCTTCTCGCAGTTTCTTTCAGTGTCCAGGCTTATTGTAGTGGAAGCAAACTCCTTTGCTATCCGTATCAGTTTTGTTCTTATTATCCTTTATTTTTGCCTTTCTATTTACCTTCTTTGAATTGTTCTTCTTTTCAGAAGATCCTTTGGCTCCTACCAGTAAGACAAGGTCTTTCTTAGTTGGAAAGTGACTCTTAACATTTTTCAACATGTTAAGCAAATCAGCGAGGCTGATATCTAGCTTGTTCATATGAAAAATTCACAACAATTGTGAAAGGAGTCCGGGAGTGAGTGTAAGATCAAATCTTGGCTCAACTCTCCATCCATGACAAAACCCATTGTCCTAATTGTTCAATCATATTGATCATGTTTAGGACATGTGTCTGTACTGTAGTATCATTGGTCATTCTAGATCGGAAGAGCTCCTTAGATATCTGATATTTATCAGTCCTACTTTCCTCACTATCAACTACTTGATGTGCAGGAATATAGTAGGAGCATCCATAGTTTCATGATGATGCTGAAGCTCATTACTCATGAATGCGAGCATGATGCATTGAGCCAACTATGCATCATCTTGCCACTTTCTAAAAGTAGCAATATCTTCCTCAGAGGCATTGTCTGCAACCATTGTAGGGATAGGCGTATTAAGGACATAAGATAGCTTTTCAGCCATGAGAACTATTCTCAAATTCCTTAACCAATCCGTTTAATACGGTCCAGTTAATTTAGCATCTAATATGCTACGCAGTGATAGTAATTTAGACATTGTAAAATTCTGTAAATAAATTTGTAATTAACAACATTTTAGCATACATTCTTTTATTAATTACCAAAATAATTTAGGTCTTGTTTTAAATTGGTATCTCCCACTATTTTCTTCAAACTATATTACCCTCACTTATATAGTTCGGCTAAATCTAATTAAAGATTTGCTAGTGAGAATAAGGATCTCATTTCAAATGTATATAGCCTTGTGGTGACACAACAAACTATATATAAATAAATAGGTAGACAACTCTTATCAATTACATCAACTATGCAACTCCTTGTATTTTGCCTCTTAGATTATTTTGATCAAGTGGTGGCACATCCGAATCAAAATTATTCAAGTTAAGTCCAACCTAGCACTCCATATATTCAAAAAAGAAAAATATCGTCCTTGTGATGACACAACAGAACAATATTGTTCAATTTTCTTTATAAGCATCAAATGTGATAAATTAACATCTTAAATACTTAATATTTGCCTTGTGGTGACACAACAAACTCATATTAAATATTTAATACTCTATTAATTTTATCATGCCAGAAGGCGACGTTCGATATTCTAAATATCTTTGAACGATTAGGACTTAATATAAAATATTTGAGGGGTTTGTTATTAAATTGTCTCATCTTGTTAAGCGCGCATGCACATATATATATAAAATACGCGTCATATTAATTAACATGCGAAGCATGTTTGCATAATATTTAATATATATAGTATAAGCATGCACATATAGAATACTATATTCTACCCGGATTGATTATGGACTTTTATTCTAGTTTGGTTCACTAGAGCCACCAAATGAACCAAAAGGTCAAACCCTAGGGGTGCAAGAATTAATATTTAAATATAACTATTACATTTAAACTCGGGCTCCATTACAAACGGGTCTTCACGCGCTCCTTCCTCCTTGATCTCCAATTCTTCAAAATTTAATTCTAACTATTCCTATTACAGAACTTATTTAAAATAAATAGAAACCTTGATCAGCAGTCAAGGGGAAGTACATAGGAGGGAGATAGAATTTACATTAAGAAAAAATTAGAGAAGACGAGGTACGCAGATCCCATTTAATAAAACCCATACATTCATGCATCCAACTAAAATAAAATCCAATCACATTGGTCAATAGTCCATAATCAATCTCATTTATTATCATACACATCACCATATGCATCAATAAATAATATTCATCTCATGAATAATAAACATTCAATATATATATATATATATATATATATATATATATATATATATATATATATTGATATCATTTAATGGACAAATTTAGTTAGTATAAAATCTAATTTTGAATCAAAATAAACTCCTTTATTTTAATCCAAATTTAAATTAAAATAAAACTATTTTATTTTAATTTATCCAATTTTGAATAAAATAAACTATTTTATTTTAATCAAAATCTTTAATCAAAATAAACTCCTTTATTTTAATTAATTATGGAATCAAATTCCATGTAAAAAAAAAACTCCTTCATTAAAGGAAACACGGATTCTCTTTCCTATTCACAAATAAACTTCTTTATTTTAAATAATATGAAATCTTATTTCATATCTAAATAAACTCCTTTATTTAAGGAAATATGGATTCGCTTTCCTATTCATAAATAAACTCCTTTATTTTGAATAATATGAAATATTATTTCATATCTAAATAAACTCCTTTATTTAAGGAAACATGAAATCCAATTTTAACTCCAATTAGTTATCATGGAATCCAATTCCAACTCTAATTAGCTATCATGGAATCCAATTCTAACTCTAATTAGTTAGCATGAAATTTAATTTTAAAATTAAAATAAACTCTTTTATTTTAATATTAAAATAAACCTTTTATTTTAAGATTAAAATAAATTTTTATTTTAATTATAAAATAATTAAAAATATTATATATTATATTTTTATTAACCACGTGGCCACCTCATGCAAAGAATCAATGATTCACGTGAATTTAAGTAATATATTATATGAAATATATAAATCACCTTCACATGATTCTTAAAAAAAACTTGCAGGATCATAATATATACTAATATACTAGATAATTGAATCCTGCAACTTACTTCAATTCCGTGCAAATAGTACTTGGCCATGTGATCACCATTTAAGTCACCTTTTAACAGGATAAGGAAAAGCAAGCCACGCAAATCACAAAGTTTAAAAAAAATTATGAGATTTTCGGAAATAGCAACTGACTTCGCGAATTTCAAATATACTTCTGGAAATTTATTACGACTTTTCCTTTTTCTCTCTTTTTTTTATTTAAATTTTATACAATAAAATTATGCCCAATTAAATTGTTCTAAACACATATCAATATACATATCAAATTTGATAATTAATAATTCGCATAAAGGTTTGGCTCTGATGCCACTGTTAGGTTTGTAATATTCATGAACGCAATCAAATTGCACAAAATAAGCGGAAACATGTAAAATCAGAGTTTTAAAATTTTACAAACCATATACCCGGATCATCCTTTATGCACAATTATTAATTAAACGAAAAGATAAAGAACGAGAATCATACCCTCGAAGATCCGAGCTTCCTCAGGTACAAGTTCACCTCCAATCCTTTTCGCGTCCAACTTGAATCCACCGGGTTTAGTTCCTTCCTTTGATCAACGTTAGCCACCCAAGTGTTTGGCCTCTAGAGGTGATCCACCAAGGAAGAAGAAAGATCCAAGAAGATGTGTGTTTGGTAAAACCCTAGTTTTTTCTATCTCTATAGAAAAGAGCGTACTCTCCCAACTGTTGGAATTACGTATATTGATATCTGATATAAGACTCCTCTTATAAAGATATCATGCAACCCTATTTAATTAAAAATAAGGTATTATTTATTTAATTAAACTCTTTTAATTAAATGGGCTCCCTAATCTTATTAGGGATAATTAATTAAACTCCTTTAACTAATTTTCCCTCCTAATCCTATTAGGAATAAATGAGAGTACATATATTAAATTAATTCTTAAACTCTTTTAGAAATTAAAATAATAAGAATTGTAATAATATTAATAAGACTCCTCTTATTAATTTATATTTAATATTTCTAAAATATTAAATAATAAATATTAAGCTATTTAATTTATTCTATCACCATAGATTAAATTAAATATACTTAACATATTATTACGATTATGCCATTAACTTCTTAAATAATTATTCTTCATTTTATGGTGTGACCCTTTAGGTTCTCCATATTAAACCGGTTATGAATAAATTAATTAGAACAATTCTAATCTTATTTAAATAAATAAATTAAACTATTAATTTATTTAAATAATATTTATTCTACAATAGGGATAAGCCTCCCTAGCGATCAACGACTTTCCAGATAATATAGATTTCAACATTAATCATAAAAGAACCTTTGAGTAAATAGCTATCGTACAATTCAATCCTTCCACCATTCAATGTCCCAATTAAATATAAGACATGGAATTACTGTCAAGTCTTATTTTATTTAATTATATGTATTTCGACTCTTAAATGCACAACACCAAATAATGCAAATTAGAAACTCCTTTCTAATTTCATTTTGCCTTGGCCAAGGACTACTGGGTTGTCATTTATCGAATCACATAGGACATTTCTCTTCTTTTACTAGAAGTGGTAGATTCTTTATTGATCATACATTATCTCCATGTATAACTTATTATACCCAATTATACCCTTTGATATACCCTAAGGGTCTTAAGGAATAAGTCAAAGTATAACTCATCATACACAAGATACTATGATGATCTCAAGTCCAAGGATCACTTTTACTACTATCACTACAGGAATTCCTATTGACAAGCAAGTAAAACTCCATTAGGTATTCCTTTAGCGAGCCACGTTCAGTGAACTTATTCTCTAATAAGCACCTACATACTTGCTTTAGTGTCTCCACACAAATGATCATGAGATCAATCATTCTCATCCAATGAGCAAGCAACGTATGTACCAATCTATCCGGATTCACTAATCCCCAATTTAGTAATCCAACGATTGGGAACTATTTTAGTTTTAAGCTTTCTAAGAATTTAGATCTCATTAGAATGATCATCATCATTATTCTAAAAGCATTGTTTAAAACTATGGGTTGATCACATATTATAAAACAGCATCATGTAGATAATTAAAAGCCTTTAATAAATAATACTTTTTATTAATAAATGAATAAGATTGTTACAAAGTATATGCTTTATCATCAAACATGATTGGCTTGTGTGCATACTACTTTCACTAGAAACCCTAATTTCAGTTCCAGGAATCCAAAACCCTAATTCGGTGTATGAAACCCTAAATTGAGAACTTAACGGCGTAAGTGTAAATAATTATAAGATTATTTTTGGTAAAGCTTAAGTAATTAGCAAACCCTAATCTAATTACGAAATCTAATTTCTAAATTAGAAAATTAATTTTCTATTAGAAAACCTAATTCTGGGTTTAAAACCCTAAATGACCAAAGACAACCATAATTGCTAAATTAGCGATTTTAATTAGGAAATACTAATCATAATTAGCGAGATTTAAATATTGATTAAGAAATTTTAATATAATTAGAAAATTCTAATTATAATTTAGAAATATTAATTTTCTATTTTTAAAACCGAAATTCCAAAATGTTAGAAATTAAATTACAAAACCTAAGGTTTCAAACCCTAAACCTAACCCTAAACCCTAAGGGTTTGACTAATTGACATTTATGCCATTAAAGCAAAAATCAAAATGACTATAATGCCCTTCTTGGATTTTTATGAGGTTACTTGCAAATCTTGCCATATATTGGGTTGGTGAACTAACCAATAGCCCTAGCCCTAGATATGTGTCATCTATCAGCCATATATTGCAATCCAATACATTGAATCATATTAAATAAATAGATTAAGGAGAGAGAAAGAGCTACTTTAATTTTCATTTTCTCCCAAGACATTCTCTCTCTAAAATTCGGGAATGGGGAGTCTGAGAGAGTGAGGAGATAAACCATTATCAGTTATTAACTTTCCAAGATCAGGATCCAAAAGTCAGATTCAAGATTTTAGCCTTAAAGGAGGTATAAACCCTAATCCTAGAAATCCTTTGATCTTATGTTGTTTAATGTTAGTTGTTGGTTAAATATGTGTTATAAGGTGTCAATAAGTGATTTGGGTTGTTGGATCATGGATCCATAACATCTAGATGCTCGAAATTATCATTTTATCAAATCTGGAAAAGTTGGAAAAAGTAGTCTGACAGCTATATGTTAGGCCCTCTAGATCTTTATGTGTTCGATATTTTATGTGTTTTATGCTTTAGATCTGTTCTATGCTGTAACGACCCCAAAACAGGTCCATTCCACCCAACCCATTCTGAGTCGTCAAATACATGGTACAGAAAATAACTACAACTTTATTACAACAATTGTCGTGCAAAATACAACAACACATATGCTGTGAGTTTGGATACAAATATATACCAAATGTGACTCATGTTCCAACCGTGGACATCACCTCACAATAACACCTTACATAAAGGTATAGTCAAAAACTGTTTTAAAAATTAGAATATTTGGGAAGTGCTCAAGGAAACCTTCGTACATGGGAGGCCACGCGTCTAGGTTATGATAGATATCATATGGCCACAGAATTATCCTTGGTTGACCCAATAGACCCCAAAGAAAAACGAGAAGATTACTATCATATTCTTCCCAATGGTGAGTCTTCTCTTGACATATCATTATCTCTACTGTCTCTAATTGAGAATTATACTTTAAACAAACACCAAGATTATATAGGTAGTGCTCGTATATATACTCAGCAAGCGGATGTGCACAATCATGTCTTATGATGACACAAGGTTGTATGTCGTTAAACATCTTGTATTATAGTGGCAAAACACCCTTCCAACGTTGGGTTCGCCTCACCCTATTTTCTTCACCAAATATAACTACTAAATGATAACCACCGTTCTATTCCCTTGATACCCCCGCTCGACCCAGCTACACTCTTATTACCTGAAAGGAATTGTGAAGCAAAAGGGTGAGCACAACTAGCTCAGTAAAGAATATCATGACTAAAGATAATTCAATTATCAATAGCCTTCATCAACAATAAATCAGATATTTAGAACATATGGTAAATGATAAAAATTTCAACCATAGTTGCAGCGGAACAAGCAATCCATTAGAAGAGTCAAATAGACTATAAAGTCTAATATCTTCTCCATGTTAAAAATCCACCAACAATATTTTATCCATGTAACATCACTCAACAGTTCCTTTCCACAATCATATGAATAACTCATAATCATAATTGTGACTATAAATTTTTCTTCGCACCCAGGACGAAGAATATTTTCATCACCTGTCTTTACCAGAAACATCAAAGATCATGGTTATACCAAATCACAGTTCCTGTTTATAATCATACTAACAAATCCATCTTTGCACTACGGGCCAAAGATATTCATCAACAAACCATCTTTGCGCTACGGGCCAAAGATATTCAACAACAGTTCATCTTTGCACTACAGGCCAAAGATATTCATCAACAGGCCATCTTTGCACTATATGCCAAAGATATTCATAAACAATTCATATTTGCACTACAGGCCAAATATATTCACATCTCAAAGAAATATATAATCATTTCAGAATTTATATAAACAATAATTATAACCATGTTGATCAATTCACCTTTGCACTTAAGCTTAAGATATTCAATTATAAATTCAATGGTCATGATCATACCAGTCACAATTCAACTTTGCACTACAGGCCAAAGAGAACCCTAGTCATGATCATACCAATAATCTACCCATCTTTACACTCCAGTGAAAGAGAATTTCAACATCAGGGTTATAAAAATGTTATATAAGATGATAAAAATAATATGATCAACATATAGTTTTAATCTCAAGAGTAATATTCGTAACTCATGAATAGTAAATCGTGAATAGTAACTCATGAATAGTAACCCCGACACAAAAGATAGAAATTCTACAATAAAATCCATACCAATATTTTGGTATAATGATATTGAAAGAATAACATTACTTAAATTTATAAACAATTTATTTTAATTGTTTACACTTTACTAATTAATGCATTTAATCATCATAAAATGTCAACTCTTACAATTTCATCATCAATAATCAAAACTCTCATCAAAAATCTGCATATACCTCATATAGGATTCTCAAGCCATAAAATCCTATTTTCCAATTTTCTTTCTTCACAAAACATATTTAATTCATTTACTCATAACTAGACCATTTTCATGAAAAATACCAAATCAGTTCCAAAAATATTTCTTTTCTGGGATTTAGCATAATATAGTCCCATAGTGAACATATATTTTTCTCAGAATTTTTAAAAGTCATTTACTATTTTTCATATGGCCAAAATAGCCGAATATTTAGACATTTATCAAAATTTGTACTTTTGTCTAAAAATTCTGAAATTTACAGAGTATACTTCTATCATATACATGTACTCCCAATAAAAATTTCATCAATTTTGGAGTTAACCACAAGGAATTATAAGCTGTTACTTTTAAAATAGTCTTTTCTCATAAAATTCATAACTCTCAATCTATACATCCAAAAATCACCATTTTTGGACACAATCAAGAAAACTCATCAAAATATCATTTCAAATTTTTCCAAAATTTTTGAAGATCAGAAAAATTACGAAACTGAAAATCATAACAACCCTTAAAATCCCTTACTATCCCTCACTATCCCTTACCTCAAAAGAGTAGTACTTCTGATCGGTATAAGGCTGAAGGAAACTTGCACTGATGAATAGCAACTCACCAAGTATCTAAATACTCACAAAATACGCTTCATAATATAGAGAGAGAAAGATAGAAAGCTTATGTTTCTGGTGTGATTTTCAATTCTAACTTAGCCCTCTATTTATAGGAAAATTTTGGTAGGTTTGACCTGCAGCCTGATGGCTTTACCTGCTACTATTTCCACCCACCACATTTGAAATATAATTCAGCACATTTCTTCACCAACCACAAGTGGGGCCCACCAATTCTAGAATTTTCTACCAAAATGATAAACTCCGAAAATTCAACAATTTCTGAACCAGTCATCTCGTAAAATTCATAACAAATCATACGTTCATTTTTAACGGTTCAAAATTTGTGGACATATACTCAACTTATATATGTATAACATATCCAAAAATTACCACGATCCAACGGTCAGATTAAAAATTATAACCCCCGCAAAATATCTCAAAAATCCTGATTTTTAATACCTCCATTCCGACAAAAATACTGATAAAAACCTCAACATTAACTCCTTCATTTTTAACCACAAAAATATATCCCTCATTTATATCCACATAAAATAAATATTTTCTTATCATATAAATCAATAATTAATTATTCACAAATAATATTACAGAATCACATTTATGACAACCAGGCCGTTCCCAGGAAAGAGGGGGCTTTCCAATAAGAATTTCTCCTTACTGGCGCGCAATTAGATGACCAAACCTCTCCTTAGACAGAACTTTCTAGACATTGACAATAATGTTATCTAATAATATTATTCAAATAATATGAATTATTGATCTGATAAAGGAAAATACTGTGCAGCAACAATTATTGAAACAACAATAATATAAAATATCAACGCAACAATTATTGAATCAATAAAATAAAATATTGAACAGTAACTACTGTAACAATTATTGAGTAGTGCCTTCTTACGTAAGAATCAATAATTTCAAAAATACTGTGCAATACCGTGTGCTACTGTGCAATAACGCGTATTACTGTATTTTAACCACCGGGTATTCCAACAGTGTTAACGGTAACAACTACGCCGTTATTTGTAAAAACTCAAATTTGTCGTTTTCCTTCACCCGACAGTTATTCGTTATGGGGCCCACAAATAGCTGCGCCGTCGTACGAATATTCCCCGACAGAAAGAATATTCCACGACCAAACGAATATTCCCCGACAACAATGAATATTTTATAACCACTTGTTTATTTTGAAAAAATTTCACATTTCACCCATAACTTTAACTTTTTGTCAATTTAACCATTTACTGAATTATAATTATAAGAAAAATTGAATACTTTTATTTCATAAAATTCGGGGTCTTACATATGCCATGTGGTCTACGATCTGAAACTGAAAATAGGGTCATAGCATGTCTGGATTTCGTTTTATAGACAGTCAAAGCACGTTGACCGAGCACGACTTCTGGAATCTGGGCAAACCCAGAAACCCAGAAAGTCTGACAGTGTATTTCCAGGTCATTGATCTTGTTTCTCTTTGATTTTTAGGTCATGTTATTATTTTAACTTTGTAAACTGGTATGTGGGCTACACATAAAAGTCGTTATAACACCCAGATCATGAACATGAACGAAATTATTTAAGGTCAAAGTAGGTTGACCGAACTGCCGGAAGAAGAAATCTGGGTAACCTAGAATATTCAAAGGCATTTTCTGACAGGTAGTTTGACCGTGATAAATCTGACATTTGTAATGTTGTTGAACTGAGATGTTGTCATGTACATGTAGATTGACACCCCAACTTCATGATTCAACCTTTATATCGTATGAATCAAGCCCAGATTTGTAACGACCCCAAAATAGGTTCATTCCACCCAACCCATTCTGAGTCGTCAAATGCATGGTACAGAAAATAACTACAACTTTATTACAACAATTGTCGTGCAAAATACAACAACACATATGCTGTGAGTTTGGATACAAATATATACCAAATGTGACTCATGTTCCAACCGTGGACATCACCTCACAATAACACCTTACATAAAGGTATAGTCAAAAACTGTTTTAGAAATTAGAATCTTTGGGAAGTGCTCAAGGAAACCTTCGTACATGGGAGGCCACGCGTCTAGGTTATGATAGATATCATATGGCCACAGAATTATCCTTGGTTGACCCAATAGACCCCAAAGAAAAATGAGAAGATTACTATCATATTCTTCCCAATGGTGAGTCTTCTCTTGACTTATCATTATCTCCACTGTCTCTAATTGAGAATTATACTTCAAACAAACACCAAGATTATATAGGTAGTGCCCATAGATATACTCAGCAAGTGGATGAGCACAATCCTGCCCTATGATGACACGAGGTTGTATGTCATTAGACATCTTGTATGATAGTGACAAAACACCCTTCCAACGTTGGGTTCGCCTCACCCTATTTTCTTCACCAAATATAACTACTAAATGATGACCACCGTTCTATTCCCTTGTTACCCCCGCTCGACCCAGCTACACTCTTATTACCTGAAAGGAATTGTGAAGCAAAAGGGTGAGCACAACTAGCTTAGTAAAGAATATCATGACTACAGATAATTAAATTATCAATAGCCTTCATCAATAATAAATCAGAGATTTAGAACATATGGTAAATGATAAAAATTTCAACCATAGTTGCAGCGGAACGAGCAATCCATTAGAAGAGTCAAATAGACTATAAAGTCTATTATCTTCTCCATGTTAAAAATCCACCAACAATATTTTATCCATGTAACATCACTCAACAGTTCCTTTCCACAATCATATGAATAACTCATAATCATAATTATGACTATAAATTTTTCTTCGCACCCAGGACGAAGAATATTTTCATCACCTGTCTTTACCTGAAACATCAAAGATCATGGTTATACCAAATCACAATTCCTGTTTATAATCATACTAACAAATCCATCTTTGCACTACGGGCCAAAGATATTCATCAACAAACCATCTTTGCACTACGGGCCAAAGATATTCATCAACAAACCATCTTTGCACTACGGGCCAAAGATATTCATCAACAAGTCATCTTTGCACTACAGGCCAAAGATATTCATCAACAGTTCATCTTTGCATTACTGGCCAAAGATATTCATCTACACTTCATCTTTGCACTACAGGCCAAAGATATTCCTCAACAATTAATATTTACACTACAGGCCAAATAAATTCATATCTCAAAGAAATATATAATCATTTCAAAATTTATATACACCATAATTATAACCATGTTAATCAATTCATCTTTACACTTAAGCTAAAGATATTCAATTATAAATTCAATGGTCATGATCATACCAGTCACAATTCAACTTTGCACTACAGGCCAAAGAGAACCCTATTCATGATCATACCAATAATCTACCCATCTTTACACTCCAGTGAAAGAGAAATTCAACATCAGGGTTATAAAAATGTTATATATGATGATAAAAATAATATGATCAACATATAGTTTTAATCTCAAGAGTAATATTCATAAATCAACTATAATTTGGTTAGAAAAAGAAACCAATTTTGTCGTGAATAGTAACTCGTGAATAGTAACTCATAAATAGTAACCCAGACACAAAAATGTAGAAATTCCACAATAAAATCTATACCAGTATTTCAGTATAATGATATTGAAAGAATAACATTACTTAAATTTATAAACAATTTATTTTAATTGTTTACACTTTACTAATTAATGCATTTAATCATCATAAAATGTCAACTCTTAAGATTTCATCATCAATAACCAAAACCCTCATCAAAAATCTGCATATACCTCATATAGGATTCTCAAGCCATAAAATCCTATTTTTTTAATTTTCTTACTCCACAAAACATATTTAATTCATTTACTCACAACTAGACCATTTTCATGAAAAATATCAAATCAGTTCCAAAAATATTTTTTTTCTGAGATTTAGCATAATATAGTCCCATAGTGAACATATATTTTTCTCAGAATTTTTAAAAGTCATTTACTATTTTTCATATGGCCAAAATAGCCGAATATTTAGACATTTATCAAAAATTGTACTTTTGTCTAAAAATTCTGAAATTTACAGAGTATACTTCCATCATATACATGTACTCCCAATAAAAATTTCATCAATTTTGGAGTTAACCACAAGAAATTATAAGCTGTTACTTTTAAAATAGTCTTTTCTCATAAAATTCATAACTCTCAATCTATACATCCAAAAATCACCATTTTTGGACACAATCAAGAAAACTCATCAAAATATCGTTTCAAATTTTTCCAGAATTTTTGAAGGTCAGAAAAATTACGAAACTGAAAAACATAACAACCCTTAAAATCCCTTACTATCCCTTACAATCCCTTACCTCAAAAGAGCAGTACTTCTGACTGGATACCGGATATGATGCTGAAGGAAACTTGCACTGATGAATAGCAACTCACCAAGTATCTAAAAACTCACAAAATATGCTTCATAATATAGAGAGAGAAAGAGAGAAAGCTTATGTTTCTGGTGTGATTTTCAATTCTAACTTAGCCCTCTATTTATAGAAAAATTTTAGTAGGCTTGACCTGCAACCTGATGGCTTTACCTGCTACTATTTCCACCCACCACATTTGAAATATAATTCAGTACATTTCTTCACCAACCACATGTGGGGCCCACCATTTCTAGAATTTTCCACCAAAAATGATTTATAACCAGATTTCCGAATCAGCCACCTCTTAAAATTCATAACAAATCATACGTTCATTTTTAACGGTTCAAAATTTATGGACATATACTCAACTTATATATGTATAATATATCCAAAAATTACCACGATCCAACGGTCGGATTAAAAATTATAACCCCCGCAAAATATCTCAAAAACCTTGATTTTTAATACCTCCATTTCGACAAAAATACTGATAAAAACCTCAACATTAACTCCTTCATTTTTAACCACAAAAATATATCCCTCATTTATATCCACATAATATAAATATTTCCTTATCATATGAATCAATAATTAATTATTCACAAATAATATTACAGAATCACATTTATGACAACCAGGCCGTTCCCAGGAAAGAGGGGGCTTTCCAATAAGAATTTCTCCTTACTGGCGCGCAATTAGATGACCAAACCTCTCCTTAGACAGAACTTTCTAGACATTGTCAATAATGTTATCTAATAATATTATTCAAATAATATGAATTATTGATATGATAATAGAAAATACTGTGCAGCAACAATTATTGAAACAACAATAATATAAAATATCAACTCAGCAATTATTGAATCAATAAAATAAAATATTGAACAGTAATTACTGTAACAATTATTGAGTAGTGCCTTCTCACGTAAGAATCAATAATTTTAAAAATAATGTGCAATACCGTGTGCTACTGTGCAACAACGCGTATTACTGTATTTTAACCACCGGGTATTCCAACAGTGTTAACGGTAACAATTACGCCGTTATTTGTAAAAACTCAAATTTGTCATTTTCTTCACCCGACAGTTATTCGTTATGGGGCCCACAAATAGCTGCGCCGTCGTACGAATATTCCCCGACAGAAAGAATATTCCACGACCAAACGAATATTCCCCGACAACAATGATTATTTTATAACCACTTGTTTATTTTGAACAAAAATTCATATTTCACCCATAACTTTAAACTTTTATCAATTTAACCATTTACTGAATAGTAATTATAAGAAAAATTGAATAACTTTATTTCATAAAATTCGGGGTCTTACAAGATTACTCGTTACAAGGATCATAAAGTAGGTGCTAAGGCCGTTCTTCATTTTTGGGTAACCCAGAAAATGAAGAACATGCTTGAAATGATTTTTAGAGGCTCATATGTTTCTGTTGTGATGTAGGATTTCCAGAAAACTTGATTCAAGTTGTACTAGTACACTTATACTACATACTAGGTATCATTAGCTTTCCAGAAATCAACACGAACCTAGTTTAATTTCTGGTCAAACCTACCTACTTGTTAACTGCCATGAAGTTCTGGAAAAACTCAAGAACATCCCAAGAACACCTATAGCGACGGGTCTGTCGCTATAGGGCCCTTTAGCGACGGTTTCTATTTAATTTATTTTCTGATTTTTTGGAAATTAATTAAAAATAGAAAAAAATAGATTTTTATTATTAAAAATACAAAATAAATTCCGAAAAATTATTTTACAGTCTGAAAAATAGTTTTTAATTATTTTAAGTATATTTCATAAATATTTAATACTTTTAGAATATAAATGATATTTAATTTATTTAATTTATTTTATTATTATATTAAATAAATTATTTAAAAATGGTTTTAATTCATAAAAAATCATGAAAAATAATATTATGGCATAAGAAAATATTTAAAGGTATTTTCAGTGACTTTTAATATTTTGTGGTGAAATTCATTAATTAATTAATGTTAATGATAATTAGTTTATTTAATAAACGTATTAAATAAATTAAGGAAAAATAGAATTAATGATTTATAAAAAATATAAAAATGATTTAAGCATTAGAAAAAATATTTTAAGTTATAAAATATAACTTTTGATATTTTGTCACGAAAATATTAATATTTTTATATTAATAGCAATTATCGGATAATGAATTTAAGTGTTTAAAAATCATATAAATATGATTTTAAGGTATTAAAAATACTTTGTGATATTATAAATATATTATAATATTATGACATGTATTTTATTACTATTTTATAATAAATAAATATTAATGATAAAAGAATTATGTGGTATTTAATTCATTTAAATACGTTTTAATGATTGAAAATTCACGATAAATAATAATAATTATGTGAAAATTATTATGAGGCTTAGAAAAATATTTTGACTGATATTAAAATTACCTGCGTTAATTGTTAAGTGTTTAGGCAGAATTTAATTGAACTTAGACTCGATAAAAGTCCGACTAGACCGTCAGAATGTTAGAACTTTGTCGAACTCAACTCAAACTGCAATAGTTTGACTTGATACCGAGTCCTATGTGTGTTATAGTGTAAGACCCCGAATTTTATGAAATAAAAGTATTCAATTTTTCTTATAATTACTATTCAGTAAATGGTTAAATTGATAAAAGTTTAAAGTTATGGGTGAAATATGAAATTTTTTTTCAAAATAAGCAAGTGGTTATAAAATAATCATTGTTGTCGGAGAATATTCGTTTGGTCGTGGAATATTCTTTCTGTCGGAGAATATTCGTACGACGGCGCAGCTATTTGTGGGCCCCATAACGAATAACTGTTGGGTGAAGAAAAACGACAAATTTGAGTTTTTACAAATAACGGCGTAGTTGTTATCGTTAATACTGTTGAAATACCCGGTGGTTAAAATACAGTAATACGCGTTATTGCACAGTAGCACACGGTATTGCACAGTATTTTTGAAATTATTGATTCTTACGTAAGAAGGCACTACTCAATAATTGTTACAGTAGCTACTGTTCAATATTTTATTTTATTGATTCAATAATTGTTGCGTTGATATTTTATATTATTGTTGTTTCAATAATTGTTGCTGCACAGTATTTTCCTTTATCAGATCAATAATTCATATTATTTGAATAATATTATTAGATAATATTATTGTCAATGTCTAGAAAGTTCTGTCTAAGGAGAGGTTTGGTCATCTAATTACGCGCCAGTAAGGAGAAATTCTTATTGGAAAGCCCCCTCTTTCCTGGGAACGACCTGGTTGTCATAAATGTGATTCTGTAATATTATTTGTGAATAATTAATTATTGATTCATATGATAAGAAAATATTTATTTTATGTGGAAATAAACGAGGGATATATTTTTGTGGTTAAAAATGAAGGAGTTAATGTTGAGATTTTTATCCGTATTTTTGTCGGAATGGAGGTATTAAAAATCAGGGTTTTTGAGATATTTTGCGGGGGTTATAATTTTTAATCCGACCGTTGGATCGTAGTAATATTTGGATATGTTATACATATATAAGTTGAGTATATGTCCACAAATTTTGAACCGTTAAAAATGAATGTATGATTTGTTATGAATTTTACGAGATGACTGGTTCAGAAATTGTTGAATTTTCGGAGTTTATCATTTTGGTAGAAAATTCTAGAATTGGTGGGCCCCACTTGTGGTTGGTGAAGAAATGTGCTGAATTATATTTCAAATGTGGTGGGTGGGAATAGTAGCAGGTAAAGCCATCAGGTTGCAGGTCAAACCTACCAAAATTTTTCTATAAATAGAGGGCTAAGTTAGAATTGAAAATCACACCAGAAACATAAGCTTTCTCTCTTTCTCTCTCTAGATTATTGAGTGTATTTTGTGAGTATTTAGATACTTGGTGAGTTGCTATTCATCAGTGCAAGTTTCCTTCAGCCTTATACCGATCAGAAGTACTGCTCTTTTGAGGTAAGGGATAGTAAGGGATAGTAAGGGATAGTAAGGGATTTTAAGGGTTGTTATGATTTTCAGTTTCGTAATTTTTCTGAACTTCAAAAATTCTAGAAAAATTTGAAATGATATTTTGATGAGTTTTATTGATTGTGTCCAAAAATGGTGATTTTTGGATGTATAGATTGAGAGTTATGAATTTTATGAGAAAAGACTATTTTAAAAGTAACCGCTTATAATTCCTTGTGGTTAACTCCAAAATTGATAAAAGTTTTATTGAGAGTACATTTATATAATATCAGTGTACTCTTTGAATTTCGAAATTTTTGGATAAAAGGACAATTTATGATAAATGTCTAAATTTTCGGCAGTTTTGGCCATATGAAAAATAGTAAATGACTTTTAAAAATTCTAAGAAAAATATATGTTCAATATGGGACTATATTCTGCTAAATCCCAGAAAAGAAATATTTTTAGAATTGATTTGGTATTTTTCATGAAAATAGACTAGTTATGAATAAATGAACTAAATATGTTATGTGAAGGAAGAAAATTGAAAAATATGATTTTATGGCTTGAGAATCATATATGTGGTATATGCAGATTTTGATGAGGGTTTTGGTTATTGGTGATAAAATCTTATGAGTTTGGTATTTTAGAATGATTAAATACATTATTTAGTAAAGTGTAAACAATTTAAATAAATTGTTTATAAGCTTAAGAAATATTATTCTTTCAATATCATTATACCAAAATACTGGTATGGATTTTATTGTGGAATTTCTACCTTTTTGAGTCGGGGTTACTATTCACGATTTACTATTCATGAGTTACGAATATTACTCTTGAGATTAAAACTATATGTTGATCATATTATTTTTATCATCATATATAACATTTTTATAACCCTGATGTTGAAATTCTCTTCCACTGGAGTGTAAAGATGGGTAGATTATTGGTATGATCATGACTAGGGTTCTCTTTGGCCTGTAGTGCAAAGTTGAATTGTGACTGGTATGATCATGACCATTGAATTTATAATTGAATATCTTAAGCTTAAGTGCAAAGGTGAATTGATCAACATGGTTATAATTATTGTTTATATAAATTCTGAAATGATTATATATTTCTTTGAGATGTGAATATATTTGGCCTGTAGTGCAAATATGAATTGTTTATGAATATCTTTGGCATGTAGTGCAAAGATGGCCTGTTGATGAATATCTTTGGCCTGTAGTGCAAAGATGAACTGTTGTTGAATATCTTTGGCCCGTAGTGCAAAGATGGTTTGTTGATGAATATCTTTGGCCCGTAGTGCAAAGATGGATTTGTTAGTATGATTATAAACAGGAACTGTGATTTGGTATAACCATGATCTTTGATGTTTCAGGTAAAGACAGGTGATAAAAATATTCTTCGTCCTGGGTGCGAAGAAAAATTTATAGTCACAATTATGATTATGAGTTATTCTTATGATTGTGGAAAGGAACTGTTGAGTGATGTTACATGGATAAAATATTGTTGGTGGATTTTTAACATGGAGAAGATAATAGACTTTATAGTCTATTTGACTCTTCTAATGGATTGCTCGTTCCGCTGCAACTATGGTTGAAATTTTTATCATTTACCATATGTTCTAAATATCTGATTTATTGTTGATGAAGGCTATTGATAATTGAATTATCTTTAGTCATGATATTCTTTACTGAGCTAGTTGTGCTCACCCTTTTGCTTCACAATTCCTTTTAGGTAATAAGAGTGTAGCTGGGTCGAGCGGGGGTATCAAGGGAATAGAACGGTGGTTATCATTTAGTAGTTATATTTGGTGAAGAAAATAGGGTGAGGCGAACCCAACGTTGGAAGGGTGTTTTGCCACTATAATACAAGATGTTTAACGACATACAACCTTGTGTCATCATAAGACATGATTGTGCACATCCGCTTGCCGAGTATATCTACAAGCACTACCTATATAATCTTGGTGTTTGTTTGAAGTAAAATTCTCAGTTAGATACAGTGGAGATAATGATAAGTCAAGAGAAGACTCACCATTGGGAAGAATATGCTAGTAATCTTCTCGTTTTTCTTTGGGGTCTATTGGGTCAACCAAGGATAATTCTGTGGCCATATGATATCTATCATAACCTAGACGCGTGGCCTCCCATGTACGAAGGTTTCCTTGAGCACTTCCCAAAGATTCTAATTTCTAAAACAGTTTTTGACTATACCTTTATGATAGGTACCACTGTGAGGTGCTGTCCACTGATGGGACATTTGTCACAGTTGGTATCAGAGCTATAAGTAAAGAGCCCCGAGCCTCTCGCTGGTGACTTCCTGTTGATGGGGGATGCACCGAAGCCAGACTCTCCGTAGGGGACGCCGTTCTGCGGTGGCAAACTGATAGGTATCAATGTAAGGTGCTGACATAGGTTGGTGTCCAGAGTTACAGTTGGTATCAGAGCTTAGGGATATGATCTCTGGCAGAGATTGGGGAATACAACTAGGTGGGGAGAGACGAGTAAATCCTTCGCTAGTGTGTCCTACCTAAGCTTATTTGTTGGTCAGTCATAATATCGGGATATTATGTGATATGTTAATTTGTTAAATTAACACTTGTTTTGAAGCTGTATTCTAGAATGTTATTTGAAATACAGGAGATGAGCAATGGAGAAATTATGATGACAGAGAAGATGGAATTTGAAATGAAAGGAAGGTATTCTCAACTCTTTGAAATACCAGGTACGTAAATTTCGGGGACGAAATTTCATAAGGAGGGGAGATTGTAAGACCCCGAATTTTATGAAATAAAAGTATTCAATTTTTCTTATAATTACTATTCAGTAAATGGTTAAATTGATAAAAGTTTAAAGTTATGGGTGAAATATGAAATTTTTTTTCAAAATAAGCAAGTGGTTATAAAATAATCATTGTTGTCGGGGAATATTCGTTTGGTCGTGGAATATTCTTTCTGTCGGAGAATATTCGTACGACGGCGCAGCTATTTGTGGGCCCCATAACGAATAACTGTTGGGTGAAGAAAAACGACAAATTTGAGTTTTTACAAATAACGGCGTAGTTGTTATCGTTAATACTGTTGAAATACCCGGTGGTTAAAATACAGTAATACGCGTTATTGCACAGTAGCACACGGTATTGCACAGTATTTTTGAAATTATTGATTCTTACGTAAGAAGGCACTACTCAATAATTGTTACAGTAGTTACTGTTTAATATTTTATTTTATTGATTCAATAATTGTTGCGTTGATATTTTATATTATTGTTGTTTCAATAATTGTTGCTGCACAGTATTTTCCTTTATCAGATCAATAATTCATATTATTTGAATAATATTATTAGATAACATTATTGTCAATGTCTAGAAAGTTCTGTCTAAGGAGAGGTTTGGTCATCTAATTGCGCGCCAGTAAGGAGAAATTCTTATTGGAAAGCCCCCTCTTTCCTGGGAACGACCTGGTTGTCATAAATGTGATTCTGTAATATTATTTGTGAATAATTAATTATTGATTCATATGATAAGGAAATATTTATTTTATGTGGATATAAACGAGGGATATATTTTTGTGGTTAAAAATGAAGGAGTTAATGTTGAGATTTTTATCCGTATTTTTGTCGGAATGGAGGTATTAAAAATCAGGGTTTTTGAGATATTTTGCGGGGGTTATAATTTTTAATCCGACCGTTGGATCGTAGTAATATTTGGATATGTTATACATATATAAGTTGAGTATATGTCCACAAATTTTGAACCGTTAAAAATGAATGTATGATTTGTTATGAATTTTACGAGATGACTGGTTCAGAAATTGTTGAATTTTCGGAGTTTATCATTTTGGTAGAAAATTCTAGAATTGGTGGGCCCCACTTGTGGTTGGTGAAGAAATGTGCTGAATTATATTTCAAATGTGGTGGGTGGGAATAGTAGCAGGTAAAGCCATCAGGTTGCAGGTCAAACCTACCAAAATTTTCCTATAAATAGAGGGCTAAGTTAGAATTGAAAATCACACCAGAAACATAAGCTTTCTCTCTTTCTCTCTCTTGATTATTGAGTGTATTTTGTGAGTATTTAGATACTTGGTGAGTTGCTATTCATCAGTGCAAGTTTCCTTCAGCCTTATACCGATCAGAAGTACTGCTCTTTTGAGGTAAGGGATAGTAAGGGATAGTAAAGGATAGTAAGGGATTTTAAGGGTTGTTATGATTTTCAGTTTCGTAATTTTTCTGAACTTCAAAAATTCTGGAAAAATTTGAAATGATATTTTGATGAGTTTTATTGATTGTGTCCAAAAATGGTGATTTTTGGATGTATAGATTGAGAGTTATGAATTTTATGAGAAAAGACTATTTTAAAAGTAACCGCTTATAATTCCTTGTGGTTAACTCCAAAATTGATAAAAGTTTTATTGAGAGTACATTTATATAATATCAGTGTACTCTTTGAATTTCGAAATTTTTGGATAAAAGTACAATTTTGATAAATGTCTAAATTTTCGGCAGTTTTGGCCATATGAAAAATAGTAAATGACTTTTAAAAATTCTAAGAAAAATATATGTTCAATATGGGACTATATTCTGCTAAATCCCAGAAAAGAAATATTTTTAGAATTGATTTGGTATTTTTCATGAAAATAGACTAGTTATGAATAAATGAATTAAATATGTTATGTGAAGGAAGAAAATTGAAAAATATGATTTTATGGCTTGAGAATCATATATGAGGTATATGCAGATTTTGATGAGGGTTTTGGTTATTGGTGATAAAATCTTATGAGTTTGGTATTTTAGAATGATTAAATGCATTATTTAGTAAAGTGTAAACAATTTAAATAAATTGTTTATAAGCTTAAGAAATATTATTCTTTCAATATCATTATACCAAAATACTGGTATGGATTTTATTGTGGAATTTCTACCTTTTTGAGTCGGGGTTACTATTCACGATTTACTATTCATGAGTTACGAATATTACTCTTGAGATTAAAACTATATGTTGATCATATTATTTTTATCATCATATATAACATTTTTATAACCCTGATGTTGAAATTCTCTTCCACTGGAGTGTAAAGATGGGTAGATTATTGGTATGATCATGACTAGGGTTCTCTTTGGCCTGTAGTGCAAAGTTGAATTGTGACTGGTATGATCATGACCATTGAATTTATAATTGAATATCTTAAGCTTAAGTGCAAAGGTGAATTGATCAACATGGTTATAATTATTGTTTATATAAATTCTGAAATGATTATATATTTCTTTGAGATGTGAATATATTTGGCCTGTAGTGCAAATATGAATTGTTTATGAATATCTTTGGCATGTAGTGCAAAGATGGCCTGTTGATGAATATCTTTGGCCTGTAGTGCAAAGATGAACTGTTGTTGAATATCTTTGGCCCGTAGTGCAAAGATGGTTTGTTGATGAATATCTTTGGCCCGTAGTGCAAAGATGGATTTGTTAGTATGATTATAAACAGGAACTGTGATTTGGTATAACCATGATCTTTGATGTTTCAGGTAAAGACAGGTGATAAAAATATTCTTCGTCCTGGGTGCGAAGAAAAATTTATAGTCACAATTATGATTATGAGTTATTCATATGATTGTGGAAAGGAACTGTTGAGTGATGTTACATGGATAAAATATTGTTGGTGGATTTTTAACATGGAGAAGATAATAGACTTTATAGTCTATTTGACTCTTCTAATGGATTGCTCGTTCCGCTGCAACTATGGTTGAAATTTTTATCATTTACCATATGTTCTAAATATCTGATTTATTGTTGATGAAGGCTATTGATAATTGAATTATCTTTAGTCATGATATTCTTTACTGAGCTAGTTGTGCTCACCCTTTTGCTTCACAATTCCTTTTAGGTAATAAGAGTGTAGCTGGGTCGAGCGGGGGTATCAAGGGAATAGAACGGTGGTTATCATTTAGTAGTTATATTTGGTGAAGAAAATAGGGTGAGGCGAACCCAACGTTGGAAGGGTGTTTTGCCACTATAATACAAGATGTTTAACGACATACAACCTTGTGTCATCATAAGACATGATTGTGCACATCCACTTGCCGAGTATATCTACAAGCACTACCTATATAATCTTGGTGTTTGTTTGAAGTAAAATTCTCAGTTAGATACAGTGGAGATAATGATAAGTCAAGAGAAGACTCACCATTGGGAAGAATATGCTAGTAATCTTCTCGTTTTTCTTTGGGGTCTATTGGGTCAACCAAGGATAATTCTGTGGCCATATGATATCTATCATAACCTAGACGCGTGGCCTCCCATGTACGAAGGTTTCCTTGAGCACTTCCCAAAGATTCTAATTTCTAAAACAGTTTTTGACTATACCTTTATGATAGGTACCACTGTGAGGTGCTGTCCACTGATGGGACATTTGTCACAGTTGGTATCAGAGCTATAAGTAAAGAGCCCCGAGCCTCTCGCTGGTGACTTCCTGTTGATGGGGGATGCACCGAAGCCAGACTCTCCGTAGGGGACGCCGTTCTGCGGTGGCAAACTGATAGGTATCAATGTAAGGTGCTGACATAGGTTGGTGTCCAGAGTTACAGTTGGTATCAGAGCTTAGGGATATGATCTCTGGCAGAGATTGGGGAATACAACTAGGTGGGGAGAGACGAGTAAATCCTTCGCTAGTGTGTCCTACCTAAGCTTATTTGTTGGTCAGTCATAATATCGGGATATTATGTGATATGTTAATTTGTTAAATTAACACTTGTTTTGAAGCTGTATTCTAGAATGTTATTTGAAATACAGGAGATGAGCAATGGAGAAATTATGATGACAGAGAAGATGGAATTTGAAATGAAAGGAAGGTATTCTCAACTCTTTGAAATACCAGGTACGTAAATTTCGGGGACGAAATTTCATAAGGAGGGGAGATTGTAAGACCCCGAATTTTATGAAATAAAAGTATTCAATTTTTCTTATAATTACTATTCAGTAAATGGTTAAATTGATAAAAGTTTAAAGTTATGGGTGAAATATGAAATTTTTTTTCAAAATAAGCAAGTGGTTATAAAATAATCATTGTTGTCGGGGAATATTCGTTTGGTCGTGGAATATTCTTTCTGTCGGAGAATATTCGTACGACGGCGCAGCTATTTGTGGGCCCCATAACGAATAACTGTTGGGTGAAGAAAAACGACAAATTTGAGTTTTTACAAATAACGGCGTAGTTGTTATCGTTAATACTGTTGAAATACCCGGTGGTTAAAATACAGTAATACGCGTTATTGCACAGTAGCACACGGTATTGCACAGTATTTTTGAAATTATTGATTCTTACGTAAGAAGGCACTACTCAATAATTGTTACAGTAGTTACTGTTTAATATTTTATTTTATTGATTCAATAATTGTTGCGTTGATATTTTATATTATTGTTGTTTCAATAATTGTTGCTGCACAGTATTTTCCTTTATCAGATCAATAATTCATATTATTTGAATAATATTATTAGATAACATTATTGTCAATGTCTAGAAAGTTCTGTCTAAGGAGAGGTTTGGTCATCTAATTGCGCGCCAGTAAGGAGAAATTCTTATTGGAAAGCCCCCTCTTTCCTGGGAACGACCTGGTTGTCATAAATGTGATTCTGTAATATTATTTGTGAATAATTAATTATTGATTCATATGATAAGAAAATATTTATTTTATGTGGATATAAACGAGGGATATATTTTTGTGGTTAAAAATGAAGGAGTTAATGTTGAGATTTTTATCCGTATTTTTGTCGGAATGGAGGTATTAAAAATCAGGGTTTTTGAGATATTTTGCGGGGGTTATAATTTTTAATCCGACCGTTGGATCGTAGTAATATTTGGATATGTTATACATATATAAGTTGAGTATATGTCCACAAATTTTGAACCGTTAAAAATGAATGTATGATTTGTTATGAATTTTACGAGATGACTGGTTCAGAAATTGTTGAATTTTCGGAGTTTATCATTTTGGTAGAAAATTCTAGAATTGGTGGGCCCCACTTGTGGTTGGTGAAGAAATGTGCTGAATTATATTTCAAATGTGGTGGGTGGAAATAGTAGCAGGTAAAGCCATCAGGTTGCAGGTCAAACCTACCAAAATTTTCCTATAAATAGAGGGCTAAGTTAGAATTGAAAATCACACCAGAAACATAAGCTTTCTCTCTTTCTCTCTCTAGATTATTGAGTGTATTTTGTGAGTATTTAGATACTTGGTGAGTTGCTATTCATCAGTGCAAGTTTCCTTCAGCCTTATACCGATCAGAAGTACTGCTCTTTTGAGGTAAGGGATAGTAAAGGATAGTAAGGGATTTTAAGGGTTGTTATGATTTTCAGTTTCGTAATTTTTCTGAACTTCAAAAATTCTGGAAAAATTTGAAATGATATTTTGATGAGTTTTATTGATTGTGTCCAAAAATGGTGATTTTTGGATGTATAGATTGAGAGTTATGAATTTTATGAGAAAAGACTATTTTAAAAGTAACCGCTTATAATTCCTTGTGGTTAACTCCAAAATTGATAAAAGTTTTATTGAGAGTACATTTATATAATATCAGTGTACTCTTTGAATTTCGAAATTTTTGGATAAAAGGACAATTTATGATAAATGTCTAAATTTTCGGCAGTTTTGGCCATATGAAAAATAGTAAATGACTTTTAAAAATTCTAAGAAAAATATATGTTCAATATGGGACTATATTCTGCTAAATCTCAGAAAAGAAATATTTTTAGAATTGATTTGGTATTTTTCATGAAAATAGACTAGTTATGAATAAATGAACTAAATATGTTATGTGAAGGAAGAAAATTGAAAAATATGATTTTATGGCTTGAGAATCATATATGTGGTATATGCAGATTTTGATGAGGGTTTTGGTTATTGGTGATAAAATCTTATGAGTTTGGTATTTTAGAATGATTAAATGCATTATTTAGTAAAGTGTAAACAATTTAAATAAATTGTTTATAAGCTTAAGAAATATTATTCTTTCAATATCATTATACCAAAATACTGGTATGGATTTTATTGTGGAATTTCTACCTTTTTGAGTCGGGGTTACTATTCACGATTTACTATTCATGAGTTACGAATATTACTCTTGAGATTAAAACTATATGTTGATCATATTATTTTTATCATCATATATAACATTTTTATAACCCTGATGTTGAAATTCTCTTCCAGTGGAGTGTAAAGATTGGTAGATTATTGGTATGATCATGACTAGGGTTCTCTTTGGCCTGTAGTGCAAAGTGGAATTGTGACTGGTATGATCATGACCATTGAATTTATAATTGAATATCTTAAGCTTAAGTGCAAAGGTGAATTGATCAACATGGTTATAATTATTGTTTATATAAATTCTGAAATGATTATATATTTCTTTGAGATGTGAATATATTTGGCCTGTAGTGCAAATATGAATTGTTTATGAATATCTTTGGCATGTAGTGCAAAGATGGCCTGTTGATGAATATCTTTGGCCTGTAGTGCAAAGATGAACTGTTGTTGAATATCTTTGGCCCGTAGTGCAAAGATGGTTTGTTGATGAATATCTTTGGCCCGTAGTGCAAAGATGGATTTGTTAGTATGATTATAAACAGGAACTGTGATTTGGTATAACCATGATCTTTGATGTTTCAGGTAAAGACAGGTGATAAAAATATTCTTCGTCCTGGGTGCAAAGAAAAATTTATAGTCACAATTATGATTATGAGTTATTCATATGATTGTGGAAAGGAACTGTTGAGTGATGTTACATGGATAAAATATTGTTGGTGGATTTTTAACATGGAGAAGATAATAGACTTTATAGTCTATTTGACTCTTCTAATGGATTGCTCGTTCCGCTGCAACTATGGTTGAAATTTTTATCATTTACCATATGTTCTAAATATCTGATTTATTGTTGATGAAGGCTATTGATAATTGAATTATCTTTAGTCATGATATTCTTTACTGAGCTAGTTGTGCTCACCCTTTTGCTTCACAATTCCTTTCAGGTAATAAGAGTGTAGCTGGGTCGAGCGGGGGTATCAAGGGAATAGAACGGTGGTTATCATTTAGTAGTTATATTTGGTGAAGAAAATAGGGTGAGGCGAACCCAACGTTGGAAGGGTGTTTTGCCACTATAATACAAGATGTTTAACGACATACAACCTTGTGTCATCATAAGACATGATTGTGCACATCCGCTTGCCGAGTATATCTACAAGCACTACCTATATAATCTTGGTGTTTGTTTGAAGTAAAATTCTCAGTTAGATACAGTGGAGATAATGATAAGTCAAGAGAAGACTCACCATTGGGAAGAATATGCTAGTAATCTTCTCGTTTTTCTTTGGGGTCTATTGGGTCAACCAAGGATAATTCTGTGGCCATATGATATCTATCATAACCTAGACGCGTGGCCTCCCATGTACGAAGGTTTCCTTGAGCACTTCCCAAAGATTCTAATTTCTAAAACAGTTTTTGACTATACCTTTATGTAAGGTGTTATTGTGAGGTGATGTCCACGGTTGGAACATGAGTCACATTTGGTATATATTTGTATCCAAACTCACAGCATATGTGTTGTTGTATTTTGCACGACAATTGTTGTAATAAAGTTGTAGTTGTTTTCTGTACCATGTATTTGACGACTCAGAATGGGTTGGGTGGAATGAACCTATTTTGGGGTTGTTACATATAGACTGATAGGGATATGTGTTATGTGTTTAGGTTATTCTATGTATATATATATATATATATATATATATATATATATATATATATATATATCTTATAGTATTATATTGTGATAATATTATTTTAATATTGGAGGTCTATATTACAAATATTAGGTCTTCGGATAAAACAATATAAATTGCGTAGCGGTAATCAACGGTTCAGGCAAGTTTATTTTTACTTAACTCTATTAAGATTTGTTTCATTCGGATATGCTTATGGTTAATCATTGCTGATTGCAATGTAAAATTGTACTCTGTACATATTGCATGTATAAGTCAGGTATGAAAGGCTGATCACCTTCATTACCAGTTGGTTCAGATAAATTTGTTCATATATAATACTTGTTCGGTCATAAATTTGTTCCTGCTAGTTCACAATTATATTGTTGAATTTTAGCTAGCTTATTATTCAGATTCTTTCAATAATGATATATCGTTATATTATTGAATTTAAACTTGCTGGGCAATCCTTATGCTCACCCTTGCTATATGATGATAAAACATTGCAGATTATGACGAATGCGTCGGATACAAGGAAAGGTTAAAGATAGTTCCGGCGTTAGGATATGTGTGCAACTAAATTGTATAAGTGTTGTATTTTAAGGTTATGTGTTAAGTAAGTTATGTAATGTGTATTAAGTTAAGGTTACTCGACCTTGGGGAATAGTGTGTAAGTTTAATGTATAAACAATTTATGTTTATATCTTTCGCAAATATAGTAATAGTTGTATAAAATGATCGAACCAGATCTGAGGTGATTTGGGACCTGGATTCGGGGCTGTCACACTCCTCCTGTCAATACCTCTTGACAATAAATGACTCTTCCCAGTTAGGGGCAAATTTTCCTTTAGATTGATCGTTGTTGGTCGATTTCGTAACCGATAAACATGTGCAAGTATACGCGGTCAACAAGTAATATAATGATAAGAAAAGTGTCGAACCCACGCGGAACTATCACTAATATTTACCAAATACCGACTTTGTATCGCTTAAGTCTTATTCGAACAGCAGACTAATAGGATTGTGGTTAATCTAGATATAACTAATTATCAAAGCAAGTAAATGGATAACGAATGGTAATCGAAGGGCTATAGTTACAACTTCACCCCACACAGGCATTCTGTTGAACACCTGGCGTGCTATGCTTCATTAAACTTCCTACCCTTCTCTCTTTGGTCTTAATGGTCACGACAGTTTGTTGATCGAGAACGCACAAGTGCTCATACACCTCTGTCAAGGTATGCATAAATATATCCTCTCTAGATCCACCCGTTAGGGAATAGAACAAAAAAGAACATCCAAGCTAGGTGATAATCCTACACATGTCTATGTGAATTAACCTAACAAAGATTTAAGCATAAGTTCTCAAATAGGCCACACGTGGTGCACATATATATGTCTATTCTACACATAACTTATGTAGTCGAAACAAATCAACAAATCATAATCACATGCCAATATATTATGGTGTAAATCTATAATCCTTCTTTCAATATCATATAGATTACCAAAATCATCACTAATATCTTAGCGAGAATCATTAAACACGAATATATTAAACCAAACTATATGGTGCCAACCAAAGAGATAAGACATTCAATTTAAATAACAAAGGGTTCCATTATAACCTTAGAGCCAGTACTTAGTTCATAACTATTGAACAAAATATAAGTAGCAATAAAGACAACATCTATGGATTTCAAAATCAGAGGAAATAAATGTATAAGAAGAAACTCTGTCAAGGCTCTTCAGTTTCCAAGCATTCCGCTCCTTTCAAGCTTTCCAATCCGTGTAGCTCACTGCTCTTGTTGCTCCAAGGAAAATCCAAACTTCTTCCTGAACTACCTAATTTATATTATAGACATTATCTACGAGATAGAGAGAAATTACAAAAGAGGAGAGAGATCTATCCTAAGCTATCTGATTATAATCGAGTATATGATATACAAAGGCTTGCCTTGATATATATATATATATATATATATATATATATATATATATATATATATATATATATATATATATATATCAGTTCCTTTCTTTAGCTAGGTCAAACCCAGCCCTTCTCTGCTTGGGCACCGGAGGTCACGATGCGGCGCGAAGTCTAAGGCTAAGGGTGGTGCTACAGCGCCACGGATGCTCAAAAAGACCAGAAGTCGCGCTGCAGCGCGAGTCCATGTAGGATCTGGGCACTGCAGCATCGAGGTGACGTCAGCCTTGAATAGGGGGTGGCGCTGCGGCGCGAGCTTAAGGCTAGGCTTTGGCGCCGCAGCGCGAGTGTATAAAAAATGACCATTTTGCCCCTACAAGCTAGAAAAGAACTTTTAAGCCCTACAATACATCGGTTAAGCAAAACAATACTAAAATAGTATAAAAGCTATACAAACTATAAAGATCAAGCAACTATATAAGAAATAAAGGATCCGAATCGCGGGTGTAAATCCCACTCATCAACCTTGGTTGTCAAGAACCTTCTTCAAGACCAAGTCATATTCTTTGAATTGTCAGAGCCAGACTTTCTTGTTGTAGGATCTAGCAATCCTCTATTGGTACAACTGATCATGGAAGATGGTTGTGGCCCGCCTTTCATCTATTATAGACAATTGGTGGTACCGATCTTGTAACCATTGGTCTTCATCCAACTGAGCATCTATCAACACTCTGAGGGATTCCATTTCCACCTCTATGGGGAGCACTACTTCCATGCCATAGGTTAATGAGTAGGGGGTTGCCCTAGTGGAAGTGTGCATTGATGTTCTGTAGGTTAATAGAGTCAGAGGCAATAGGTTAGGCCATCCTTTTTGATTGGTGGACATCTTTTGCATGATCTTTTTGATATTCTTATTAGATGCTTCAACAACACCATTCATCTTTGGAATATAGATGACAGAATTGAACTGCATAACTCCTCCTTCATTTGATTGTTGAGGTTTTTGACATTGTCTGATACAATCACCTCTGGTTATCCATATCGACAAATAACATTATTTCTGATGAGACCAATGATCACCTCTTTAGTAACCCTGGGAGAATAGGCTACTTCTATCCACTTGGTGAAGTAGTCGATCATGGTGAAGATAAACTGATGACCATTACTGGCTTTAGGCTCGATTGACCCGATCATGTCCATTCACCACATTGGGAAGGGTCAGGTCGAACTCATATTGTGGAGCTCCCTTGGAGGGGCGTGGATAGCATTCCCATGAATTTGGTATTGGTAACATCTCTTGACATGATCATCATAGTCAGTCTTGAGAGAGAGCCAGTAATGCTCTGTTCTTAGGATTTTCTTAACAAGTAGAGGGCCGCTCATGTGTGGTCCGCATACTTCACCATAAATTTCATCCATGAGCCTCTGAGCATGATCTTTGTCCAGGCATCTGAGAAGGCCTAGTCCTGTATCTCTTTTGTAGAATGAATCTCTGCTCAGATAGAATTTCATGACCATTCTATGGATCCACTTTCTTTCAGCTTGACTCACCTTAGTGGGTGTAGATCCATCTCACAGATATTCCTTGATATGCTGATACCAAGGGTGTTGGATGGGAAGAAGCTCATTCGATACTTCTCCAATGTAATTCCTATAGGCTGGTGCCTTTTGTCGGGAAAATGTGATATTTGGCATGTTTTCCTTATCAAGTATGTTGATCAAGGAGGCCAAAGTTGCTAGTGCATCCTCAAAGTCATTCCTATTTCGAGGAATTTGGTGGAAAGATATTTCTTCAAACTCCGAAGCCATCTGGATAACTTCCCGATGGTAAGGCAACAAATGTAATTCTTTGGTGTGATAGATCTTAGTGGTTTGTTTGATTACCAATTCAGGAACTCCAAAGACAGTTAACCATGTGACGCCAATGGATTGGGCGAGTTTTAACCCCATAATACAGCCTTCATACTCAGCTGTGTTGTTGGTGTTGACAAACTATAATTTGATGGCAATGAGATACTGCTCTCCCAAAATGGATATTAGAACTACTCCAGCTCCAGATCCTTCCATGTTTATGGGTCCATCAAAATACATCTTCCATGGTTGGTGTGTATTGTCCTGATGGTGTTGCTGAATTGCCATTACCCCTTCATCGAGGAAATATGTTTCCAAAGGTTTGAAATCTCCTGAAGGTGCGGCGGCCAGTTGATCCGTAATTCCTTGACCTTTGATAGACTTTTGAGTCACGTAAATGATGTCAAATTGCTGAAGGATCAACTACCATTTGGATAGTCGATAATTTAACATAGGTTTGCTGAACACATACTTGAGTGGATCCATGTGGGATATGAGATGGGTTGTGTGACCATGAGCTAATACTGTAATCTTATGGAAACCCATGCTAAAGCACAATAAGTTTTCTTAATCAGAGTGTACTTGCATTCAGTGATGCTGAATCTTTTATTGAGGTAATTGATAGCTCTTTCTTAGCCTATATCATCCTTCTGTCCTAGTATGCAGCCCATGGCATTGTCATTGATTGATAGGTATATAAACAGGGGAACACCATCCCTAGGAGGTACCAAAATAGGAGCTTTGACCAGTTGCTCTTTGATTGAAAGGATGGCTTTTTGACACTCTTTGTTCCACTTCTTGGAGGAGTTCTTCCTTAACAACTTGAAGATGGGTTCACAGGTTGCTGTGAGTTAGGAGATGAATCGACTGATGAAGTTGATTCTTCCAAGAAATCCCCGTATTTCCCTCTTTGTATGGGGTATGGGCATTTTCGTGATGGTTTGGATTTTTGCAGGATCATGCTTAATGCCTTTGTGGCTTACTAGGAATTTTAGCAATTTTCCTGATTTGACGCTAAAGGCGCACTTGGCCAGATTTAGCTTCAAGTTGTACTTACGCAACCTATTGAAGAGCTTTTTGAGATGATCTAGGTGGTCTTCCTCCCTTCAAGACTTGACAATGATGTCTTCCACATAGACTTCTATCTCTTTGTGCATTAGATCATGGAAAATAGCCTTCATGGCTCGCTGATAGGTAGCTCCGGCATTGATGAGGCTGAATGACAACCGTCTATAGCAAAAGGTTCCCCAAGGAGTGATGAATACAGTTTTCTAACGATCTTCTTCAGCAACCATGATTTGATGGTACCCAGCAAAGCAGTCAGCAAAGGAGTACATGTCATACTGAGCTGTATTGTCAATGAGTATATGGATGAATGGTACGGGAAAGCTATCTTTGAGACAAGCTTTGTTTAGATCCTTGTAATCCATGCAAACTCGCACCTTCCCTCCGGGTTTAGGCACATGGACTATGTTGGATAGCCACTCAGGGTATGTAGATACCATGATAATTCTGACTTGAAATTGTTTCACAATTTTTCTTTGACTTTCAAATCCCACTCAGGTTTTAATCACCCGAGTTTTTGTCTGACTGGCTTAAATCCCTCTTTGATAGGAAGGCGATGAATGACGATGTCAGTTAACAAATTGACCATGTCTTCATGAGACCATGCAAACACATCCTGAAATTGGGTCAATAGAGTAACCATGTCATTCCTTTGGTTTGGAGTAATGTCCGTACAAATCTTGATTTGTTTTGGGGTTTTTGAGGTTTCGAGGTTAAAAGAGGAGGTTTGATAAATATTTGGCTTGGGTTTATTTTTGACCCATTCTTTGATCTCCTGAGGCACCTCATAGTCCTCTTGCTCAATCTCCATCAAGTTAGAGTCCAACTTTACATCAAAGTTGCAGTCCTTGTGAAGACTAGGCATTCCATCAGCAAGTTTAGGCATATCTAACTTTAGAGTCCTGAAACAAAATACTTTCACTTAATATATGAAACTATTTAATCATATATAGTGTTAGCATGTAATGACAAAAACAACTACTAATATTATGCAACAAAAGTAAGTAGTTATTGTTATCTACAAGGCAGAGGAAGTTTATGCCCTTTTGACCTTTTTCGATAGATGCAAGGAGTGCTGCTTCAATTGCCAAATGGTCAAGTCCTGGTGGATAGCTGTGATGAAGGGGTTGTTATCTTTCTCCTTCTCTTGAATGATGACCATGATTTCTGAACAGTCGTCATTTAAGATATCCTTGTTCATACCTTCAATATGCGCTAGGAAGTACATCTTTGATAACCGCCTCTTAATGTCTTGTGTATGCCTTTGATTCCTTTCCTCCATGTCTGGGTCTGGAATTAGGAATTCCTTTCCTTTAACAAGTATCAGCTTAGGAAAAAACATAGCTACCACAGAGGTAGGAACTTTTCGTAGAGGCCGTACAGGATAACACATATAGATTTAGGCAACAACCTTGTAGATGAAGGAACTAATGTATGCTTGTACGAGTTTCTGTGATTGGACCTAGAAGAGTAGCCTAGTCCGACTATCCCTGTCTGACTGGGAACTTGGATTGGGCATTTGATTCCCTGCTAATTCTTTCCTAACCTTTGTCCAGGTTGGAAACCCAAGGATATCATTTCTTGACTTACGTACATTACCTCGACGGAAACTCTGGGTTTCAGAGGTGGAGCCCCAATGGGTTGATAGTGAGTGTTTCTCACCTCAAGGGCTTGGAAGATGACAGGCTCAACTTCGTCATTCAAACTAATGAGAGGTATATCACTTTGAATAGGACACTCTGGCTCAGCATTGATAGTGACCAGATTATTATTTATGATATACTTGAGCTGTTGATGAAGAGGCGATGGGACAGATCCCACTGTATGGATCCAAGGTCTTCCCAATAGTAAATTATATCCTATAGTGATTTTGAGCACTTGGAAGGATATGTAGAATGTATGTGAACCGATTTCCACTTGTAATTCAATCTTTCCGACGACATTTCGCCGAGATCCATCAAAGGCTTTGATGATTGTATGGTTGCTTCGAATCCTATTGAGATTGATGTTCATTTTTTCTAATGTGGTTTAGGGGCAGATGGTTAGGTATGATCCTCCATCTATTAGCACTCCTACGACCACATATATGGAAGACATCATTATTATGTACAGTGGTTTATAGTGACCCGTCCCTTCGGGAGGTATGTGAAAGTAGTATGCACACAAGCCAATCATGTTTGATGATAAAGAATATACTTTGTAACAATCTTATTCATTTATTAATAAAAAGTATTAATTTATTAAAGGCTTAGAATTATCTACATGATGCTATTTTATAATATGTGATAAACCCATAGTTTTAAGCAATGCTTTTAGAATAATGATGATGATCATTCTAATGAGATCTAAATTCTTAGAAAGCTTAAAACTAAAATAGTCCCAATCGTTGAATTACTAAATTGGGGATTAGTGAATCTGGATAGATTGGTACATAAGTTGCTTGCTCATTGGATGAGGATGACTGATCTCATGATCATTTGTGTGGAGATATTAAAATAAGTATGTGGGTGCTTATTAGAGAATAAGTTCACTGAACGTGGCTCGCTAAGGAATACCTAATGGAGTTTTAATTGCCTGTCAATAGGAATTCCTGCAGTGATTGTAGTACAAGTGATCCTTGGACTTGAGATCATCATAGTATCTTATGTATGATGAGTTATACTTTGACTTATTCCTTAAGACTCTTAGGGTATATCAAAGGGTATGCTTGAGTATAATAAATTGTACATGGAGATAATGTATGATCAATAAAGAATCTACCACTTCTAGTAAAAGAAGAGAAATGTCCTATGTGATTCGATAAATGACAACCCAGTAGTCCTTGGCCAAGGCAGAATAAAATTAGAAAGGAGTTTCTAATTTGCATTATTTGGAGTTGTGCATTTAAGAATCAAAAAATATATAATTAAATAAAATAAGACTTGACAGTAATTCCATGTCTTATATTTAATTGGGATATTGTATGGTGGAAGGATTGAATTGTACGATAACTATTTACTCAAAAGTTCTTTTATGATTAATGTTGAAATCTAAATTATCTGAAAAGTCATTAATCGCTAGGGAGGCTTATCCCTATTGTAGAATAAATATTATTTATTTAAATAAATTAATATTTTAATTTATTTATTTAAATAAGATTAGAATTGTTCTAATTAATTTATTCACAACCGGTTTAATATGGAGAACCTAAAGGGTCACACCATAAAATGAAGAATAATTATTTAAGAAGTTAATAGCATAATCGTAATAATAAGTTAAGTATATTTAATTTAATATATGGTGATAGAATAAATTAAATAGTTTAATATTTATTATTTAATATTTTAGAAATATTAAATATAAATTAATAAGAGGAGTCTTATTATTATTATTATTATTATTTTTATTATTATTTAATTCCTAAAGGAGTTTGGAAATTAATTAATAAAAGTACTCTTATATATTCGTAATAAGATTAGGAGGCTAATTAATTAAAAGATTTTAATTAATTATTCATAATAAGATTGGGAGCATAATTAATTAACAGAATTTAATTAATTAAAATAAAATTCAATTCCTTAATTGTTAAGGAGGGTTGCTCACATCTATAAATAAGAGGAGTCTTATTATGGGTGTGGAGTTGTTGTTGACTTTTTGACAACAGACGTAATTCTAATTATTGGAGAGTACGCTCTTTTTCTTTGAGAGATAGAAAAACTAGGGTTTTGTCAAACACCCATCTTCTTGAATCTTTATTCTTCTTTGGTGAATCACCTTTAGAGGCTAAACACTTGGGTAGCTAACGTTGATCAAAGGAAGGAACTAAACCCGGTGGATTCAAGTTGAACGCGAAAAAGATTGGAGGTGAACTTGTACCTGAGGAAGCTCGAATCTTCAAGGGTATGATTTTTGTTCTTCATATTTTTGTTTAATTAATAATTATGTATAAAGGATGATCCGGGTATATGGTTAGTAAAATTTTTAAACTCTGATTTTTACAGGTTTCCGCTTATTTGTGCAATTTGATTGCGTTCATGAATATTACAAACCTAACAGTGGTATCAAAGTCAAACCTTTATGCGAATTATTAATTGTTTTAATTAGATATATATATTGATATATGTTTAGAACAATTTAATTGGACATAATTTGTTATATAAAAAAATAAGAAATAAAAAAATAAAAAACGAATTCAGTTTGCGTTTTTTTAGAAAAGGGTTTATGATTTCGGTAATCCTTCTTTTTTTGCTGAGCCTTGCACGTGGATGTTAACTGGTGTATCATGTAACTTTGGTTTATAAGTTTATTATATATATGATCTGGTGTCTTCCAAAAGCATAAGTGATATATATATATATATATATATATATATATATATATATATATATATATATATTATATTCTTAATTATTTTAATCTTAAAATAAAAAATTTATTTTAATTTTAAAATTAGATTTCATGCTATCTAATTAGAATTGAAATTTGATTCCATGAAAACTAATTGGAGTTGAAATTGGATTTCATATTATCTTAAATAAATGAGTTTATTTAGATATGAAATAAGATTTCATATTATTCAAAATAAAAGAGTTTATTTGTGAATATGAAAATGAATCCATGTTTCCTTAAATAAAGGAGTTTATTTAGATATGGAATGAGATTTCATATTATTCAAAATAAAGGAGTTTATTTATGAATAGAAAACAAAATACGTGTTTCCTTTAATAAAGAAGTTTTTTTTTTTGGAATTGGATTCCATAATTAATTAAAATAAAGGAGTTTATTTTGATTAAAGATTTTGATTAAAATAAAATAGTTTATTTTATTCAAAATTGGATAAATTAAAATAAAAGAGTTTTATTTTGATTTAAATTTGGATTAAAATAAAAGAGTTTATTTTGATTCAAAATTAGATTTTATACTAACTAAATTTCCCATTAAATGATATCAATATATATATTGAATGTTTATTATTCATAAGATGAATGTTATTTATTGATGCATATGGTGATGTGTATGATAATAAATGGGATTGATTATGGACTATTGACCAATGTGATTGGATTTTATTTTAGTTAGATGCATGAATGTATGTGATTTATTGAATGGGGTATGAGTACCTCGCCTTCTCTATTTTTTCTTAATATAAATTCTATCTCCCTTCAATGTAATTCCCCTTGACTGCTGATCAAGGTTTCTATTTATTTTAAAATAGTTTTGTAATTGGAATAGTTAGAATTAATTTTGAAAAATTGAAGATCAAGGGTCAAGGAGCGCTTGAAGACCCGTTTGTAATGGAGTCCGGATTTAAATGTAATAGTTATATTTAAATATTAATTCTTGCACCCCTAGGGTTTGACCTTTTGGTTCACTTGGTGGCTCTAGTTAACCAAACTAGAATAAAAGTCCATAATCAATCCAGGTAGAATATAGTATTCTATATGTGCATGCTTATACTCTATATATTATATATTATGCAAACATGCTTCACATGTTAATTAATATGACGCGTATTTTATATATATATGTGCATGCGCACTAAACAAGATGAGACAAATTAATAACAAACCCCTCGAATATTTTATATTAAGTTGTAACGTTCAAAGATATTTGGAATATCGAACGTCGCCTTCTAGCATGATAGAAACAATAGAGTATTGAATATTTAATATGAGTTTGTTGTGCACACACAAGGCAAGTATTAAATATTTAAGATGTTATTTTTATTACATATGATGTTTATAAGGAATTGAACATTACTGCTTTGTTGTGCACACACAAGGGCTATAGTTTTCTCTTCACTTATATGGAAATGTTGGGTCTGACTTAACTTAAATCATTTTAGTTCGGATGTGCACACACTTGACCATTATGATTTAAGAGGCAAAATACAAGGAGTTACATAGTTAATGTAATTGACAAGAGTTGTCTACTTATTTATTTATATATAGTTTGTTGTGCACACACAAGGCTATATACATTTGAATTGGGGTCCTTATTTTCACTAGCATATCTTTAATTAGATTTTGCCGAACTATATAAGTGAGGGTAAAATAGTTTGAAGAAAATAGTGGGAGATACCAATTTAAAACAAGACCTAATTTATTTTGGTAATTAATAAAAGAATGTATGCTAAAATATTGTTAATTATAAATTCATTTACAGAATTTTACAATGTCTAAAATTACTATCACTGCGTAGTATATTAGATGCTAAATTAACCGAACCGAATTAAACAGATTGGTTATGGAATTTGAGAAGAGTTCTCACGGCTGAAAAGCTATCTTATGTCCTTAATACGCCTATCCCTGTAATGGTTGCAGACAATGCCTTTGAGGAAGAGATTGCTACATTTAGAAAGTGGAAAGATGATGCACAGTTGGCTCAATGCATCATGCTCGTATCCATGAGTAACAAGTTTCAGCGTCAGCCTGAAACTATGGATACTCCTACTATATTCCTACACATCAAGTAGTTGATGGTGAGGAAAGTAGGACTAATAGATATCAAATATCTAAGGAGCTCTTCCGATCTAGAATGACCGATGACACTACAGTAAAGACAAAAGTCCTTAACATAATCAATTTGATTGATCAATTAGGACAACGGGGCTTGTCATGGATGGAGAGTTGAGCCAAAATTTAATCTTGCATTCACTCCTGGACTCCTTTCACAATTGTTGTGAATTTTTCATATGAACAAGCTAGATATCAGCTTCGCTGATTTGCTTAACATGTTAAAAAATGTTGAGAGTCACTTTTCAACCAAGAAAGACCAAGTCTTACTGGTAGGGGCCAAATGATCTTCTGAAAAGAAGAACGATTCTAAGAAGGTAAATAGAAAAGGAAAAAAAAATAAAGGATAATAAGAACAAAACTGATATAGATAGCAAAGGTGTTTGCTTCCACTACAATAAGCCTGGACACTAGAAAGAAACTATGAGAAGCATCTTGCAGAGCTAACCAGAAGAAGCATAGTGAAGTTTCGGTTACAAATACAATTTTGTTCATGATTTAAAATACATTTTTCTTTAAGTCAAGGTTCTACTTGGGTATTAGATACTGACTTTGGTTATCATAAATATAGATTTATGAAGGGACCAGGCAGAAGTAGAAAGCTAAATACAGATAAGTAATCCTATGTGTAGAAAATGAAGCAAAGGTTGCTGCATTAGCCATAAAAACTTATAGTTTAGCACTGCCTGCAGACAAATCTAATTAAGTCAATAAGTTGTTATTATATTCCAGTTCTTGTTAGAAACATTATTTCTATTTTATTGTTGTGGTATTATATTTAAGAACGATTATTGTTCTATATATAATAATAATATTTTGTATAGAACTGGAATATTACTTAATGAATTTTGTATACTTGACTTACGTGAAAAATAATTTTACAAATTAAACAAACTAGTATAAGAAAAGGAGATGATCATTAAAAGAGTTGAATGTGTGTATTTGCTGAAATACATGTGTGAATTATTTAAAAGGTTCAAAGAATTCAGAAGTGAAACAAATTGAAAAAGTATTGAGATTCTTTGATTAGATCAAGGAATAAATACTTGTGCAATAAGTTTCTCGATCATCTCAGATGGTTTCCTCATAAAGGACACCTCCTGATACGCAATAACTGATTGATGTATCTGAAAAGAAAAATCGTACCTTGTTGGACATGGTGCGGTCCATAATGATTTTACCGACATTCCAGTATCCTTCTAGGATAATGTCCCAAAAATGGCTGCATATCTACGAAAAGGTAACCTCAAAATCCAGCCCCAAGACTCTATAAAAGTTATGGACAGGGAGGATTCCTAATCTTAAGTATGTTAAGATAAGGGGTTGTCTAACTTATGTGAAAAATGTTTCAAAGGATAAGCTTGGGACAAGATTTGACAAGTATAGATTTGTGAGACATTCTAAAGTAAGTGTAGGTTATATGTTCTATAATCCTACTTAGCAAAAGGTGTTTGTTGAGAAACACACTACCTTCTAAGATAAAGGTGTTTATCATTGAAGGGGCTAGTGGAAGGATAATAGAATCTTGAAGAGTTCAAGAACCACAAAATACTATAAGTCAAAGAAGAAGAACTTGTAGATAGACCTATTGTACCATAACTGAATCGTAAATCTGGAATAGTACTAGAGATACCTGTGAGGTATGGATTCATCATGAATGATGATGATGAGGTACGCATCATAGAAGATGATGATCCAGTTACATACGATGAGGGAAGAGTTGTAGAAACTCAGAGAAATGGATTGAAGCAAGTTTCTCAAAAATAGAACATTCGTTTGGATGAGACAATCAAAAGAGTTTGATTTTATCAAAAATAAGAATGAACCTAGTGTGTACAAAAGGGTCAGTGGGAGCATCGTGACATTCCTAATATTATATTTATATACTACGAATATGGAATGATATGCCAATGCTAGAATCAGTAAAGATAAAGTTGTCTAAACATTCCTCTATGAATGATTTGGGAAGAGTATCTTCATTGGGGATACAAATCTATATAGATAGATTGAAGAGGATGCTCGACTTAACCCAAGGAACGTATATTTATTTGATCCTAAAGTTGTTTAGCATGGCAAACTCCAAGAGATGTCTCATGTTGATGAGTCATAAAGTGTATCTCTCTTAATAGTCTCCATAGACTCTTAAAAGAGAGATCGCATGAGTGATTATCATGTATGCAATGAAATGTACGAGACCTGATGTTGATCAGTCATATTCTGGAGAAGTTCACTATGAGTCAATGAAAAACATCTTAAAGTACTTAACCGACACTAAGGATGCGATTATATTCACGGTGGGTCTGAATTAAAACTAGAGGGCTTAACAGACTCAAGTTTTTTCAGACAGACCAAGACGATAGAAAATACACTTTAAGGTAAAGCGTTACCTTAAACGGTGGTGCAGTGAATTGGAAAGGTTTCAAACAGCAAAGAGTTGCTGCTTTAGTGATGAAGACAAAGTATATAACTATAAATGAAGCTACAAGTTGATTGTTTAGATGAAAAGTTCAGTACAGAACTAGGAATAAGTTCCTAAGTCTCATCTTAAATCTAAACATGTGTTACGGCACTTTTATTTGATTAAAGAATCATTGAAAGATGGGAAATCACTATAGAGATAGTGGACACTCAAGAACAACATTACATATCCATTAACTAAAGCTTATCCAGCAGCAGAATAATCGTCACTTAGAGAAGAAGGGTATGGGATACCATGGCGATTGGCTTTAGTGCAAGTGGGAGATTGAAAGTAGTATGCACACAAGTCAATCATGTTTGATGATAAAGCATATACTTTGTAGCAATCTTATTTATTTATTAATAAAAAGTATTAACTTATTAAAGCCTTAGAATTATCTACATAATGCTGTTTTATAATATGTGATAAACCCATAGTTTTAAGCAATGCTTTTAGAATAATGATGATGGTCATTCTAATGAGATCTAAATTCTTAAAAAGCTTAAAATTAAAATAATTTCCAATCGTTGGATTACTAAACTGGGGATTAGTGAATCCGAATAGATTGATACATACGTTGCTTGCTCATTGGATGAGGATGATTGATCTCATGATTATTTGTGTGGAGACACTAAAGCAAGTATGCAGGTGCTTATTAGAAAATAAGTTCACTGAACGTGGCTCGCTAAGGAATGCCTAATGGAGTTTTTGTGAGATCACAAATTTTATGATATGAAAGTATTCAATTTTCTTATAATTATTATTTTATTTCGTAAATGGTTAAATTGATAAAAGGTTAAAATTAAGGGTGATATTTTAAAATTTTTTTTGCAAAGTAAGCAAGTTGTTATAAAATATTAGTTTGGTCGGGGGAATATTCTTTTTGTCAGGGAATATCCGTACGACGGTACAATCATTGGTGGATTCTACAACAGAATTATTGTCGGATTGAGAAAATGACAAAAAAAATTTTATGAAAATAACGGCGGAAGTTTTACCGTTAATACTGTTGAACTACTCGATAGTAAAAGTACAGTAATACGCGTGGTTACATAGTAGCACACGGTATTGATTATTGATGCTTAAGTGATAAGTCACTCAGTTTTGTTTTATTGATATTATTAATGTAATAAAACATAAAAACTTTTTATATAAAACAGAATACTTTTATAAAGTTATTCTATAAATAGAATATATTATATTCTATTATGCATAGTATTTTGTATAGTAAAATCTTTTTATATAAAACAGAATACTTTTATAAAGTTATTCTATAAATAGAATATATTATATTTTATTATGCATAGTGTTGCATAGTGCCTGCATAGTATTTTGCATAGTAAAATCTTTTTATATAAAACAGAATACTTTTATAAAGTTATTCGTTTTATTAGATTATAAATAGAATATATTATATTTTATTTAAAAGATTTTACTTTAAATATGGACCGTCCGATTAAAAGTAAATCAATCAGGACCGTTCATGAATTAGTTACTATGCAGTCCATTCTTCAATAAATAGAAGCTCATTCCTTCATTATTTCATACGAATTCACTGAAACTCTAGAGAGAGAAACTATAGAGAGAAAGAAAAAAAGTGTTCTGCTACTTCACTACTCCTATATCTAGTACTCTTCTTTCTAAGATAAGGGATATTATTTATGGTACTCGTAAGGAGTATTATTTCTTTTGTATTCATGAAGAGAACTTTTGTTATTATATTATTTATTATTCTGTTGGAATAACCTGTATACGCAGGCCACCCTATACTTGATAAAATTCTTCTGTTATTTCATTCTTTATTATTCTGTTGGAATATCCTGTTGGTGCGTACTATGCCTGACCTGGTTCCATTAATTATTATTTTGTTGGAATAACCTGTCTGTGCGATCTATCGCATGCATGGTGATTTCTGTTGTTATTCTATTCTTTAATATTTTGTTGGAATATCCTGTCGCTGTGAATTTCGCCTGACCTGGTTCCGTTCTTTATTATTCTGTCGGAATATCCTGTCTGTGCGTTTACGCATGACCTGGTTCCATTCTTTATTATTCTGTTAGGAATAACCTGTCTGTGCAGTCTATCGCACGCATGGTGAATCCTTCTATTATTCCATTCTTTATTATTCTGTTGGAATAACCTGTCTATGTGGATTACCACATGCAAGGTGAATGATCCTTTGTATTCATTCCTTATTAAATTGTGGACATGATCTGTCTAAGTGGATTACCGCATGACGGCGAAAATCTATTTACAGTTTCATATATTCTATTATACTAAGTTGGTTAAAGTTTTGGCTTTTAAACTCCATGAAATTAGTGGAATATCCTTGATATTTGCGCTTCATCCAGTATCTTTTCATGGAAATATTCTTCTGTGCATTCTTTAGTTTTAACCCACAAAGAAGTATCATGTTGACAATTTGGATGTTATTGGTTCTTGGATAAATTAATTCTTGAACTTGTTTTTATTGAATTCTTATATCATTGTCATCATCCTCATGTTTATATTTTTTTGAAAGTCATCTGTGGCCTGTAGTGCCTAGATGGACTTGTTATGATAATGACCAGTGATTATTCGGTGTAATCATGACTGTAATGTTACAAATGATGTGGTAAAAGTCCTCATTGGCCCGTAGTGCATTGATGGACAGTTTTTGGTATGATTATGGCTCTGGATTCTCTTCGGCCAAGGGTGTAAAGATGAATTATTTTATGGCATGATCAATACCGTTGATGAAAACATGATTATCTTTGGCCCGTAGTGCATGGATAATTCGTGGTTGTGATACTAAAGAATATCATTGGCCTGTAGTGTAGGGAGGATTCGATAATGTGGATTAATTATTGAGCTGAGTCTCAGCAATGAAATATTAATTCATGGATGTGATAATAATAAATATCTTTGGCCGTAGTGCAAAGATGATTTAATTAGTATGATTATGAGCAGAAATTGTGATTTAGTATAACCATGATTTTTGATGTTTCAAGTGAAGATAGATGATAAAAATTATCTTCGTCCTGGGTGCGAAAAGGAATTCAGAATCATAATTATGATTATGAGTTATTCATATGATTGTGGATAGGAATTATTGATTGATATTACAGGGATAAAACATTATTGGTGGAATTTTAACATGGAGAAAATAATAGACCTGATGATCTATTTGACTCTTTTAATGGATTGCTCGTTCCGCTGTAACTATGGTTGAAAAGTTTTATCATCTACCATATGTTCTAAATATCTGAGTTATTATTGATGAAAGCTATTGATAATGTAATTATCTTTAGTCATGATATTCTTTACTGGGCTAGTTGTGCTCACCCTTTTGCTTAACAATTCCTTTCAGGTAATAAAAGTGTAGCTGGGTCGAGCGGGGTATTAAGAGGATTAGAATGGTGATCTCTAGCTGTGGAGGTTCTCCCTAAGTAGTATAGAAATGTTCATTTAGTAGTTATATTTGCTGAATCCAATAGGGTGAGGTGAACCCAACTTTGAAAAGGTGTTTTGCCACTATCATACAAGATGTCTAATGGCATACAACTTCGTGTTATCATAAGACAGGGTTATGCACATCCATTTGCTGAGTATATCTACGAGCACTACCTATATGATCTTGGAGTTTATTTGAAATATAATTTTCACCTGGAGACAATGGAGATAATTATATGTCAGGAGAAGACTCACCATTGGAAAGAAGATGATAGTAATCTTCTCGTTTTTCTTTGGGGTCTATTGGGTCAACTAATGATAATTTTGTGGACATATGATATCTATCATAATCTAGACGCATAACCTCCTATGTACGAAGGTTTGCTTAAGCACTTCCTAATGATTTTAATTTCTAAAACAATTATTGATTGTACCTTTATATAAGGTAACATTGTAAGGTCTTGTGGTCAAGGCACCACGATAGTATTATATATATTTGTATTAAAACTCACAGCTTATCTATTGTCGTGCTCTACACGACAGTTCAATAGTTGTATAAATGAAGTTTTGTATGATATTTGGCGACTCAAGATGGGTCGTGTGGACCTATTTTGGGGGCATCACAAATGGTATCAGAGCTTAGGGATATGGTCGCTGGCAGAGATATGAGTCTAGAACTAGGAGGGGAGAGACGAGTAATATACTTCGCTAGTGTGTGACTTACCTAAGCTGAAATTTTTACTTGATAAGTTGACAAATTGTGATATGTCAATTAATCTTTGTTTTGAAGATATATTCTAGAATGATATCTGAAATACAGGATATGAGCAATAGAAAAATCATGATACAGAGGAAATAACCGAAAAGGTACAATCCGAAAAGAAAGTACGGTATTCTCATCTCTTTGAATACCAGGCACGTATATAAATTTTGAGAACAAAATTTTATAAGGAGGGGAGATTGTGAGATCCCAAATTTTATGAAATGAATGTATTCAATTTTCTTAAAATTATTATTTTATTTCGTAAATGATTAAATTGATAAAAGGTTAAAGTTAAGGGTGATATTTTAAATTTTTTTTTGCAAAGTAAGCAAGTTGTTATAAAATATTCGTTTGGTCGGGGAATATTCTTTTTGTCGGGTAATATCCGTACGACGGTACAATCATTGGTGGACCCCGCAACAAAATTATTGTCGAATTGAGAAAACGACAAAAATATTTTGTGAAAATAACGGCGGAAGTTTTACCGTTAATACTGTTGAACTACTCGATAGTAAAAGTACAGTAATACGCGTGGTTACATAGTAGCACACGGTATTGATTATTGATGCTTAAGTGATAAGTCACTCAGTTTTGTTTTATTGATATTATTAATGTAATAAAACATAAAAACTTTTTATATAAAACAGAATACTTTTATAAAGTTATTCTATAAATAGAATATATTATATTCTATTATGCATAGTATTTTGTATAGTAAAATCTTTTTATATAAAACAGAATACTTTTATAAAGTTATTCTATAAATAGAATATATTATATTTTATTATGCATAGTGTTGCATAGTGCCTGCATAGTATTTTGCATAGTAAAATCTTTTTATATAAAACAGAATACTTTTATAAAGTTATTCATTTTATTAGATTATAAATAGAATATATTATATTTTATTTAAAAAATTTTGCTTTAAATATGGACCGTCTGATTAAAAGTAAATCAATCTGGACCGTTCATGAATTAGTTACTATGCAGTCCATTCTTCTATAAATAGAAGCTCATTCCTTCATTATTTCTTACGAATTCACTGAAACTCTAGAGAGAGAAACTATAGATAGAAAGAAGAAAAGTATTCTGCTACTTCACTACTCTTATATCTAGTGTTCTTATTTCTAAGGTAAGGGATATTATTCGTGGTACCCGTAAGGGGTATTATTTCTTTTGTATTCATGAAGAGAACTTCTGTTATTCTATTATTTATTATTCTGTTGGAATAACCTGTATACGCGGGCTACCCTATACTAGGTGAAATTCTTCTGTTATTCCATTCTTTATTATTCTGTTGGAATATCTTGTTGTTACGTACTAAGCCTGACCTCGTTCCATTAATTATTATTCTATTGGAATAACCTGTCTGTGCGGTCTATCGCATGCATGGTATTTTCTGTTGTTATTCCATTCTTTAATATTTTGTTAGAATATCCTGTTGGTGCGAATTTCGCCTGACCTGGTTCCGTTCTTTATTATTCTGTCGGAATATCCTGTCTGTGCGTTTACGCATGACCTGGTTCCATTCTTTATTATTCTGTTAGGAATAACCTGTTTGTGCAGTCTATCACACGCATGGTGAATCTTTCTATTATTCCATTCTTTATTATTCTGTTGGAATAACCTGTCTATGTGGATTACCACATGCATGATGAATGATCCTCTTTATTCATTCCTTATTAAAATGTGGACATGATCTGTCTAAGTGGATTACCGCATGGCGGTGAAAATCTATTTACAGTTTCATATATTCTATTATACTCAGTTGGTTAAAGTTTTAGCTTTTATACTCCAAGAAATTAGTGGAATATACTTGATATTTGCGCTTCATCCAGTATCTTTTCATGGAAATATTCTTTTGTGCATTCTTGAGTTTTAACCCACAAAGAAGTATCATGTTGACAATTTGGACGTTATTGGTTCCTAGATAAATTAATTCTTGAACTTGTTTTATTGAATTCTTATATCATTGTCATCATCCTCATGTTTATACTTTGTTAAAAGTCATCTATGGCCTGTAGTGCCTAGATGGACTTGGTATGATTATGACCAGGGATTATTCGGTGTAATCATGACCGTAATGTTACAAATGATGTAGTAAAAGTCCTCATTGGTCCGCAGTGCATTGATGAACTATTTTTGGTATGATTATAGATATGGATTCTCTTCGACCAAGGGTGCAAAGATGAATTATTTTATGGCATGATCAGTACCGTTGATGAAAACACGATTATCTTTGGCTCGTAGTGCATGGATAATTCGTGGTTGTGATACTAAAGAATATCCTTGGCCTGTAGTGCAGGGAGGATTCGATGATGTGGATTAATTATTGAGTTGAGTCTCAACAATGAAATATTAATTCATGGATGTGATAATAATGAATATTTTTGGCCGTAGTATAAAGATGATTTAATTAGTATGATTATGAGCAGAAATTGTGATTTGGTCTAACCATGATTTTTGATGTTTCAAGTGAAGATAGGTGATGAAAATTATCTTCGTCCTGGGTGTGAAAAGGAATTCAGAATCACAATTATGACTATGAGTTATTCATATGATTGTGGACATGAATTGTTGATTGATGTTACAGGGATAAAACATTATTGGTGGATTTTTAACGTGGAGAAGATAATAGACCTGATGGTCTATTTGACTCTTTTAATGGATTGCTCATTCCGCTACAACTATGGTTGAAAAGTTTTATCATCTACCATATGTTCTAAATCTCTGAGTTATTATTGATGAAAGCTATTGAAAATGTAATTATCTTTAGTCATGATATTCTTTACTTGGCTAGTTGTGCTCACCCTTTTGCTTTACAATTCCTTACAGGTAATAAAAGTGTAGCTGGGTCGAGCGAGGTATTATGAGAATTAGAACGGTGGTCTCTAGCTGTGGAGGTTCTCCCTAAGCAGTTTAAAAATGTTTATTTAGTAGTTATATTTGGTGAATCCAATAGGGTAAGGTGAACCCAACTTTGAAAATGTGTTTTGCCACTATCATACAAGATGTCTAATGACATACAACTTCGTGTTATAATAAGACAGGGTTGTGCACATCCATTTGCTGAGTATATCTACGAGCACTACCTATATGATCTTGGAGTTTATTTGAAATATAATTTTCACTTGGAGACAACGGAGATAATTATATGTCAAGAGATGACTCACCATTGGAAAGAAGATGATAGTAATCTTCTTGTTGTTCTTTGGGGTCTATTGGGTCAACCAAGGATAATTCTGTGGACATATGATATCTATCATAATCTAGACGCATGGCCTCCCATGTACGAAGGTTTCCTTGAGCACTTCCCAAAGATTTTAATTTCTAAAACAATTATTGACTGTAACTTTATGCAAGGTAACATTGTAAGGTCTTGTGGTCAAGGCACCACGAGAGTATTATATATATTTGTATTAAAACTCATAGTTTATCTATTGTCGTGCTCTGCACGACAGTTCAACAGTTATATAAATGAAGTTTGTATTTGATTTTTATAGTATGATATCTGGCGACTCAGAATGGGTCGTATGGACCTATTTTGGGGGCGTCATAGTTTTACTTGCCTGTCAATAGGAATTTCTATAGTGATAGTAGTACAAGTGATCCTTGGACTTGAGATTATCATAGTATCTTATATATGATGAGTTACACTTTGACTTATTCCTTAAGACCCTTAGGGTATATCAAAGGGTATGCTTGTGTATAATAAATTGTACATGGAGATAATGTATGATCAATAAAGAATCTACCACTTCTAGTAAAAGAAGAGAAATGTCCTATGTGATTTGATAAATGACAACTCAGTAGTCCTTGGCCAAGGCAGAATGAAATTAGAAAGGAGTTTCTAATTTGCATTATTTGGAGTTGTGCATTTAAGAATCGAAAAATATGTAATTAAATAAAATAAGACTTGACAGTAATTCCATGTCTTATATTTAATTGGGATATTTTATGGTGGAAAGATTGAATTGTATGGTAACTATTTACTCAAAGGTTCTTTTATGATTAATGTTGAAATCTATATTATCTAGAAAGTCGTTGATCGCTAGGGAGGCTTATCCCTATTGTAGAATAAATATTATTTATTTAAATAAATTAATATTTTAATTAATTTATTTAAATAAGATTAGAATTATTCTAATTGATTTATTCACAACCGGTTTAATGTGGAGAACATAAAGGGTCACACCATAAAAGGAAGAATAATTATTTAAGAAGTTAATGACATAATCGTAATAATAAGTTAAGTATATTTAATTTAATCTATGGTGATAGAATAAATTAAATAGCTTAATATTTATTATTTAATATTTTAGAAATATTAAATATAAATTAATAAGAGGAGTCTTATTATTATTATTACTATTATTATTATTATTTAATTCTAAAGGAGTTTGAGAATTAATTAATAAAAGTACTCTCATATATTCGTAATAAGATTAGGAGACTAATTAATTATTCCTAATAAGATTGGGAGCATAATTAATTAAAAGAATTTAATTAATTAAAATAAAACTCAATTCCTTAATTGTTAAGGCGGGTTGCCCACATCTATAAATAAGAGGAGTCTTATTATGGGTGTGGAGTTGTTGTTGACTTTTTGACAACAGACGTAATTCCAATTATTGGAGAGTACGCTCCTTTTCTATGAGTGATAGGAAAACTAGGGTTTTTCCAAACACCCATCTTCTTGAATCTTTATTCTTCCTTGGTGGATCACCTCTAGAGGCCAAACACTTGGGTGGCTAACGTTGATCAAAGGAAGTAACCAAACCCGGTGGATTTAAGTTGAACGCGAAAAAGATTGGAGGTGAACTTGTACCTGAGGAAGCTCGAATCTTCAAGGGTATGATTTTTGTTCTTCATATTTTCGTTTAATTAATAATTGTGCATAAAGGATGATCCGGGTATATGGTTTGTAAAATTTTTAAACTCTGATTTTTACACGTTTTCGCTTATTTGTGCAATTTGATTACGTTCATGAATATTACAAACCTAACAGTATGTCATCATCAGTGAAGGATATCATATTGCTATTGAAGATGTGATCCACCAGATGATGGAATTTTTCAGCATCCACTGTCTTCGGCAAGTGGGCTTCTTCTTACACTTTCAGTAAGACCTTCCGGTGATCTTTTGAAAAGAAAATGAAGTACAGAATAGAGATACGTTGTGGAGCTTCTTCCAAGCTTTGAACCACCTTGGCTTCATTGTGTCCCATCTTGCGGAGGAATTCTTCAATCCTCTCATTGGGTACTTTCCCCTTAGATATGATGATAGGCTTAATCACTCGTTGAGGGAGATACAGTGGATTCTCTTTGGACAATGTAGTAGTTGTGTCTGATGTTGATCCTTCAACCTCCTCATAGTTCTATGGGACTAGCTTAAGGCTGATGACAGGATACTGCGGCCTGAATGGCAATATGATTGGCTTTGGTGCAACCACTTTCAAAGGGTTTTTAACTCCTTTGAGCTTGATTGGTTGAATTAAAAATGAAGTGGCGGCCACATCTCCCTCACAGGATATAACTGCTACGATTTCCTTCCATCTTTGTGATCCTAGAGGAAATGTATGTCCACTCTCAAGTGATACGGTGTTATCGTCTGCCATTTGTAGATCATCGCTGTTAATCATGTTTTGAATAAGGTAGCGGAGTGCCCATCATTCCTCAGTGCTGTGACCGCGAGAGTGAGAGTGGTATTGACATACTCTAGTAGCATCAAATCTTTTTGAGCATAGATTAACTGGAGGTAGCAGTGCTGTGATTCTTCCATCATTGATCAACATCTGCAATATTTTATCCATCGGTTGGCCTAAATAGGTGAATTCCCTTTTGTTGGCAAAATCCCGACGGGCTTTAGCTCTTACTTTTCTAGGAAGCTTTTCCTCCAAGGTTTCGCTTTCTTGGGTGAGTGGTGTAGCATTTGTGATAAGAGAAAGGAGGCTAGCATGCTCCTGACTGAACAACTGCCGTGTGACTCGGTGTGGATGAATCACCAGTTATGCCAGTTGATTGACTTGTTCACCAAGAGACTTTAACTACTGTTCCATCATGAACTGGAACTCTAAATAATCCCATTTGTTGGCACCTTACCTAAAGGTATAGTCAAAAACTGTTTTAGAAATTAGAATCTTTGGAAAGTGCTCAAGGAAACCTTCGTACATGGGAGCCCATGCGTCTAGGTTATGATAGATATCATATGTCCACAAAATTATCCTTGGTTAGCCCAATAGACCCCAAAGAAAAATGAGAAGATTACTATCATATTCTTTCCAACGGTGAGTCTTCTCTTGACATATCATTATCTCCACTGTCTCTAATTTAGAGTTATACTTCAACCAAACATCAAGATTATATAGGTAGTGCTCGTAGATATACTCAGCAAGTGGATGTGCACAACCCTGTCTTATGATGACACGAGGTTGCATGTCATTAGACATCTTGTATGATAGTGGCAAAACACCCTTCCAACGTTGGGTTCGCCTCACCCTATTTGATTCACCAAATATAACTACTAAATGATGTATAAAATACAACACACTTTTCTATACTGTTTAGGGAGAACTCCACAGCTAGAGACCACCGTTCTATTCCCTTGTTACCCCCGCTCGACCCAGCTACACTCTTATTATCTGAAAGGAATTGTGAAGCAAAAGGGTGAGCTCAACTAGCCCAGTAAAGAATATCATGACTAAAGATAAATAAATTATCCATAGCCTTCAACAGTAATAAATCAGAGATTTAGAATATATGGTAGATGATAAAATTTTTCAACCATAGTTACAGTGGAACGAGCAATCCATTAGAAGAGTCAAATAGACCATATAGTCTATTATCTTCTCCATGTTAAAAATTCACCAATAATGTTTTATCCCAGTAACATCAATCAACAGTTCTGGTCCACAATCATATGAATAACTCATAATCATAATTGTGATTCTAAATTCCTCTTCGCATCCAGGACGAAGATAATTTCATCACATGTCTTTACCTGAAACATCAAAGATCATGGTTATACCAAATCACAGTTCCTGCTCATAATCATACTAATAAATTCATCTTTGCACTACAGGCCAAAGATATTCATCAACAGTTCATCTTTGCACTACATGCCAAAGATATTCAACAACAGTTCATCTTTGCACTACAGGCCAAAGATATTCAATAATAGGTCATCTTTGCACTATGGGCCAAAGATATTCAACAACAGATTATCTTTTCACTACAGGCCAAAGATATTAATATCTCAAAGAAATATATAATCATTTCAGAATTTATATAAACAATAATTATAACCATATTGATCAATTCACCTTTGCATTTAAGCTAAAGATATTCAATTATAACTTCAATGGTCATGATCATACCAGTCAACAATTCATCTTTGCACTACTGGACAAAGAGAACCCATAGTCACGATCATTCCAATAATCTACCCATCTTTACACTCAAGTCAAAGAGAAACATCATCATTAGAGTTATAAAAATGTTATATATGATAATAAAAATAATATAATCAACATATAGATTTAATCTCAAGAGTAAGATTCATAAATCAACGATAATTTGGTCAGTAAAATAAACTAATTTTGTTGTGAATAGTACCCGTGAATAGTAACTCATGAATAGTAAATCATGAATAGTAAATTATGAATAGTAACTCGTGAATAGTAACTCATAAATAGTAATTCCTGAATAGTAATCCCGACATGAAAAAGGTAAAAATTCCATAATAAAATTCATACCAATATTTCGGTATAATGATATTAAAAGAATAACATTTCTTAAACTTATAAATAATTTATTTTAATTATTTACACTTTACTAAATAATGCATTTAATCATCCTAAAATGCCAAACTCATAAGATTTCATCACCAATAACCAAAATCCTCATAAAAAATCTGCATATACCTCATATAGGATTCTCAAGCCATAAAATCATATTTTACAATTTTCTTACTTCACATAACATATTTAATTCATTTACTCATAACTAGTCTATTTTTATGAAAAATACCAAATCAGTACAAACAAATTTTCTTTTCTGGAATTTAGCAGAATATAGTTTCATATTGAACATATATTTTTTTTCAGAATTTTTAAAATTCATTTACTATTTTTCATATGGCCAAAACAGCCGAAACAGTACTTTTATCCAAAAATTCCGAAATTTACAGAGCATACTTCTGTTATATACATGTACTCCCAATAAAAATTTCACCAATTTTGGAGTTAACCACAAGGAATTATTAGGGGTTACTTTTAAAATAGTCTTTTTCCATAAAATTCATAACTCTTAATCCATACATCCAAAAATTGCCATTTTTGGACACAATCTAGAAAATTTATCAAATTATCATTTCAAATTTTTCCAGAATTTTTGAAGGTCGAAAAAATTACGAAACATGAAAAATATAATAACCCTTACAATCTCTTACCTCAAAAGAGCAGTATTTCTGACTGGAATATCGGATGTAATGCCGACGAAAACTTGCACTAAATAGCAACTCTCAATGTATCTAAAAACTCACTAAAATACGCTCGATAATATAGAGAGAAAACTTGTGAATTCTGGTATGATTTTTAATTCTAACATAAGTACCTATTTATAGAAAAATGCTAGAACGCCAAAGGAGACTTGATCTGCAACCTGATGGCTTTACCTACTACTATTCCCACCCACCAAAAATCAGCCATCTTCCCCAACAACCAAAAGTGGGGCCCACCCATATTTTTAATAAAAATATTTTAATTTCTAAAACTTCAGTAATCCGTAATAAATAGCCCTTTTATCAGAAAAATACGAATTTTATGTCCATTCCACACGAAATCGAATTCTCTACAACTTTGTAGCTTAAAGTTTTTCCAAATTCCAAATAAAAAATGACTGAAATCCACATACGGACGATTTTCAACACCTCTTAAAATTCATAAGAAATCATACGTTAATTTTGAACGGTTCAAAATTTGTGGACATATACTCGACTAATATATGTATAACATATCCAAAAATTACAACGATCTAACAGTTGGATTAAAATTATAACTCACGCAATAGGACTTTAAGAACACCGATTTGATCTTTTAATACCTCTAATCCGACAAAATACTGATAAAACACCTCAACATTAATTCCTTCATTTATAACCACATAAATAAATCTATCATTTATATCCACATAAAATAAATATTTTCTTATTATATAAATCAATAATTAATTATTCACAAATAATATTACAGAATCACAATTATGACAACTAGGTCGTTCCCAGGAAAGAGGAGGCTTTCCGATAAGGATTTCTCCTTACTGGTGCGCAATTAGGTGACCAAACCTCTCCTTAAATAGAACTTTCTAGACATTACCAGTAATGCTATCTAATAATATTATTCAAATAATATGAATTATTAATATGATAATGGAAAATACTGTGCAATGATAATTATTGAAACAACAATAATATAAAATATCAACGCATCAATTATTGAACTAATAAAATAAAATATTGAACAGTAATTACTGTAACAATTATTGAGTAGTGCCTTCTTACGTAAGGATCAATAATTCATCAATACTGTGCAATACCGTGTGCTACTGTGCAACCCGCGTATTACTGTATTTTAACCATCGGATATTCTAACAGTGTTAACGGTAACAACTACGCCATTATTTATAAAAACTCAAACTTGTCGTTTTCTTCATCCGACAGTTATTCTGTTATGGGGCCCACAAATGGCTGCATCGTCGTACGAATATTCCTCGATAGAAAGAATATTCCACGACCAAACGAATATTCCCCGACAATAATAAATATTTTATAACCACTTGTTTGTTTAAAATTTTTTTGCACATTTTACCCATAACCAAAGTATTATATCAAATTAATACCTTATTATTCACAATAATAAATAGAGAAAATTCGATTTTATTCATTAAAAAGTTGAGATCTTACAGACGTCGGTTTTTAAAACGTTTGAAAAGACGTGCGTTTGTTTTATTTTTAGTTTACGTATAATGTATTTGACTTAAGCCTAAGAAAAGAAAAAGAAGGTTGTCAGAAGTTTGAGAGAGAGTCTGAGAGAGAGAAGCAAGAGAAAGTTCTGAGTTCTTCAAGCTATTCTCAGTGATTAACAAAAATTTCTTAAAAAACAAAAGGTATGAACATAACTTTATATATATATATATATATATATATATAAGTGTTTTAACGACGTATGTTTTGGTTTCTATGTTCACGAGTTTTATACTTGCTGTGAATTCCAAATTTCTGTAATTGTTGTTATACAATTGAATTTTTAAGACCCCAATTTTTATAAATAAAGATGAATTTTCTATAAATATCATTTTTGAATATTATGGAGTTAATTTGATATAATGTTATAGTTGTGGGTAATATTTATAAATTTTGCAAAGTACGCAAGTTATTATATAATATTCGATTGGTCGGGGAATATTCATTTTAACAGGGAATATTCGTACAACGTCACAATCATTGGTGGACCCCACAACGAAATTATTGTTGGATTGAGAAAACGACAAAAATATTTTATTAAAAATAACGGCGGAAGTTTTACCATTGATACTGTTGAACTACTCGGTAGTAAAAGTACAGTAATACGTGTGGTTGCATAGTAGCACACGGTATTGATTATTAATTCTTATGTGAGAAGTCACTCAGTTTGATTCAATTATTGTCAGTTAATAATATGAATTATTTAGCCATAATGACGTTTTATTTTATTCGTATTATTAACGTAATAAAACAGAAACATCTTTTTATATAAAACAGAATACTTTATTAAAGTTATTCTATAAATAGAATATATTATATTTTATTTAAAAGATTTTTCTTTAAATATGGACCGTCAGATTAAAGTAATCAATCTGGACCGTTCATGGATTAGTTACTATGCATTCTATTTTTCTATAAATAGCAGCTCATTCCTTCATTATTTCTTACGAATTCACTGAACTCTAGAGAGAGAAACTATAGAGAGAAACTATAGAGAGAGAGAAGAAGAGTATTCTGCTACTTAACTACTTCCTTATTTCAGCTCTTCTTTAAAACGGTAAGGGGTGTTATTCTTTCTTATTCATGAAGAGAACTTTTGTTATTCCATTTCTTATTATTCTGTTGGAATAACCTGTACACGCGGTCTACCCTATACTTGGTGACATTATTTTATTATTCTGTTGGAACATCCTGTCTGTGTGTTTTACACCGGACCTGGTTCCGTCTTTATTATTATTCTGTTGGAACATCCTGTCTGTGCGTTTTGCACCGGACATGGTTCTGTCTTTATTATTATTCTGTTGGAACATCCTGTCTGTGTGTTTTGCACCGGACCTGGTTCCGTCTTTATTATTATTCTGTTGGAACATCCTGTCTGTGTGTTTTACACCGGACCTGGTTCTGTCTTTATTATTATTCTGTTGGAATATCCTGTCTGTGCGTTTTACGCCGGACCTGGATCCATTATTTATTATTCTGTGGGAATAACCTGTCTGTGCGGTCTATCGCATGCATGGTGATTTCTTTTGTTATTCCATTCTTTATTATACTCAGTTGGTTAAGTTTTGACTTCTATACTCCATAAAATTTGTGGAATATCCTTGATAATTGCGTTTCATCCAGTATCTTTTCAGGAAAATATTCTTCTAAGCATTCTTGAATTTTACTCCACAAAGCAGTATCATGTTGACAATTTGGACGTTGTTAATTCTTGGATAAATTAATTCTTGAACTTGTTTTATTGAATTCTTATATCATTGTCATCATCCTCATGTTTATAAAATGTTAAAAGTCATTTGTGGCCTGTAGTGCATAGATGGACTTGGTATGATTATGACTAGGGATTATTCGGTATAATCATGACCGTAATGTTACAAATGATGTGGTAAAAGTCCTCATTGGCCCGTAGTGCGTTGATGGACAGTTGTTGGCATGATCAGGACCATTAATGAATACACGAATATCCTTGGCCGTAGTGCAGGGGTGATTCAATGATGTGAATTATTTTATTAAGTTGAGTCGCAGCGATCACAGTGTTGAAAAACCTTTTAAATCATAAAAGATAGTAGAGTTTATTTTCTACTTGACTCTTTTAATGGATTGCTTGTTCCGCTGCAGTTAAACTTGATGTCTATTATATTTTATCAGTTTAACATTGTTGAAGGCTAATGATAATTTATTCTGCATTATCTTAGTCATAATATTTCTCACTGGGCTAGTTGAGCTCACCCTTTCTTTCACTGTTCTCTTCAGGAAATGAGAACGTAGCTGGGGCAAGTCGGGGAACGGAGTGATGGTCCGAATGATAGTATTAGTTAGTAGTCCTCACTATTCTATGTAATAGTGTGTTAATAAATGTAATGAGGACTCTTTTTGAGTATGAATACTCTCTAGAAGATAATATTTGTATTCAAACTCACAGTTTATGTTTTGTCGTATTGTACACGACAGTTGTATTAGTAAGTTATATTTGTATTCTGTACTATATATCTGACGACCCAAGATGGGTGATGTATACCTAATTTTGGGGGCGTCACAGTTGGTATCAGAGCTTAGGGATATGATCCCTGGCCAAGATGTGAGAATAGAACTAGGAGGGGAGAGACGGGAAATTCCTTCGCTAGTATGACCTACCTAAGTTTATTTGTATGGTATTTAATTGGTCGGTCATCATGTAAGGATAATATATGACATATCAATTAACTTTTGTTTCGTGGCAGTATCTGAAAATGGCATCTGAGAATGTTGAGAATAGCAATGGTGCACAGACGACTGTTGATTCACCACATATCAATAATCAGGATAATGTGCATCAGGAAGGTGACAATCCTCATGCAAACAACAACACTGACCAGATGATGAATGATGGAATGTTCAAAAGCTTTATGCAGTTCATGCAACAGCAAGCGAGAGCGGCTCCTGTCCAAAATATAGGTGGAAATACTGAAAACTCTCGGACGGTCACCGCTAAACAGTTCAAGGAGCAGGGACCACCAGAGTTTAAGGGAGAGCTAAAACCACTTATAGCGAAAACATGAATAAAGCAGATTACCAAGATATTTGATGTCTTGGGATGCTCCGAGGAGCAAAAGGTTCCCTTTGCCGCCTTTATGTTACGAGGAGAGGCAGATTACTAGTGGGAATCGATTAAGCGTACTCAACCTGCCGCACTGAAGATGTCTTGGGAGAAGTTCCAAGAGCTGTTCAATAACAAATACTTTCCCAAAAGTGTTCGTCACATGAAGGAGGTGGAGTTCATCAAATTGGAGCAGAATAATATGACCGTGTCGCAGTATGAGGCTAAATTTGCTGAGTTGTCCCGGTTTGCATCCCAGTTGGTGGATAATGAAGAGCGAATGACGCGAATATTTTTGCGAGGTTTGAAACCTGAGATACGTCAACATCTTATTTCTCATAAATTGTGTTTGTATTCAGATGTTGTGAATAGGGCTCAGTTAGTGGAGCGCGATAACGAGTCAACGCAACCAAAAGAGAGCAGTCGGCAAAATGATAATACCAGTGAGAGCAGTCATCGAAGTGGTGACAACAAGCGTGGAGGGAATCAACAGGCCAGAAATGGTAACCACTTCGGTGGTAATCAGGACAAAAACAATAAGAATGGTCATTTCAAGAAGAGGAGATTCAACAATGATGGAAAGACGTCAGCACCAGCACCCGTTGTTAAGGAAGGAGAACGACCACCTATCATATATTTCAAATGCGGAGGGGTGGGGCACATCAGTCCAAACTGCGCGATGCCGTCTAAAGCATGTTATAATTATGGAAGAGAAGGTCATTTAGCTCGATTTTGTCGTTTACCAAAAACAAGTTCAGCCAAGATGGAGACACCAAAGGTCGTCCCAGAAAAGTCAAAACCGGTAGTGCAAGAGAGAGCGTTTGTTGTGACCTCCCAGAAAGCAAGGAACCCGAATGAGGTCATCACGAGTAAGCTTATCATAAACTATAACGAAGTCTATACTTTATTTGATACCGGTTCTACCCATTCTTTTATTTCTCCTACTTGCACTCATCGATTAAATTTGACTCTGGAGAAATTAGACTTTGATTTATCTGTTGAAACTCTATTGGGAGAAATCTTCATTACATCCACGGTTTATAAGTCTTGTTTGGTTCAAGTTGGTACCCACACATTACCTGTCGATCTGATTTCATTAAAAATACTTGCATTTGACGTGATTCTAGGGATTGATTGGTTAACTACTAATCATGCAAAAATTGATTGTTTTCGTAAGGTTGTTAGCTTTCATATTCCTAATCGACCTATTATGCGAATTCAAGCAACCAAACCATTAAAATCAATCACTGTCATCTCAAGCAATAAAGCTATTCGTTTATTAAAAAACGGATGTCAAGCTTTCTTAGCTCATGTCACGGATCTAAACAAAAATACGTCAGTTTTGAATGATATTTCTATTGTTAATAAATTCCCTGACGTATTCCCTGAAGAACTTCCTAGCCTACCCCCAGAGCATGAAATTGAATTTTTTATCGACCTTGAACCCGGTACAAAACCCATTTCCAAAGCCCCATATCGAATGGCTCCTATTGAACTTCAGGAGTTAAAGATCCAACTGCAGGAATTGTTAGACATTGGCTTTATTCGTCCTAGTACTTCTCCTTGGGGTGCTCCTGTGTTATTCGTGACGAAGAAAGATGGAAGTATGCGACTTTGTATTGATTATCGGGAGTTGAATCATGTCACCATCAAAAACAGGTACCCATTGCCACGTATTGATGACATGTTTGACCAGTTGCAAGGAGCACAATTCTTTTCAAAGATCGATCTTCGTTCTGGATATCATCAGCTGAAGGTTAGAACTTAGGATATTCCAAAGACGGCATTCAGAACTCGGTACGGGCATTATGAATTTCTAGTCATGTCCTTTGGATTGACTAATGCTCCTGCTGCCTTCATGGATATGATGAACCGAGTATTCAAGGAATATTTTGATCACTTTGTGGTCGTCTTTATTGATGACATCCTTATTTATTCCAAAAGCCGTGAAGATCATGAGCAACACTTGAGGCTGGTACTCCAAAAACTTCGTGAATACAAGCTTTATGCCAAGTTAAAGAAGTGCGAGTTCTGGCTGGAGGAGGTAGCATTCCTTGGGCACATAGTATCAAGTCGTGGAATATCTGTTGACCCGACAAAGATTGAAGCTATTCAAAGCTGGGAGCAACCTAAATCAGTGACCAAAGTATGTAGCTTTCTTGGTTTAGCTGGTTATTATTAGAGATTCGTGGAAGGATTTTCTCGAATCGCTACTCCATTAACTCAGCTGACTCGAAAAGATACAAAGTTCGGTTGGAGCGAAGAATGTGAGAAGAGTTTTCAAGAACTCAAGAGGAGACTCATTTCAGCACCTGTTCTAACAATACCATCTGGCTCGGAGGTATTTGTCATCTACAGTGATGCTTCGAGCAAAGGGTTGGGATGCGTTCTCATGCAACATGGAAAAGTCATAGCCTATGCATCAAGACAACTCAAGGAATATGAGAGGAATTATCCTACTCATGATCTAGAGTTGGCAGCTGTTGTCTTTGCACTTAAAATTTGGAGGCATTACTTGTATGGGGAGAAGGTGGAGATCTTTACGGATCATAAAAGCCTCAAATATTTTTTCAGTCAAAAGGAACTCAACATGCGACAACGACGTTGGCTTGAACTGTTGAAAGATTATGATCATACCATTCAATACCATCGTGAAAAAGCGGACGTGGTAGCTGACGCATTAAGTAGAAGATCATATGCAAATACGAGTGCGATATTGTCAACACAAAGGCCCATTTTGTGTGATTTATAAAGGATGGAGATAGAGTTAAAGACTCCAAGGACCCATGTGATGATGACGAATATACGAGTAGAACCGACTTTAATCGATAAAGTTAAAGCTGCTCAAGCTACAGACCTGGAGCTGATGCGTATGAGGAAGAAAGTGCAAGAAGGTGCTATGCCGGAAGCAAGAATCGATGAAGAAGGAATACTTCGAGTCAACTCTAGACTTTGTGTTCCTAACAACCCTGATTTAAAGTATGAAATTATGATGGAGGCGCACAACACACCGTTTGCAATCCATCCTGGAAGTACCAAAATGTATCATGATCTTCGTCATACATTTTGGTGGAGCAATATGAAGAGAGAGATACCGTTGTTTATCTCAAGGTGTCTAACTTGTCAACGAGTCAAAGCAGAGCATCAAGTACCAAAAGGTCCATTGCAACCACTTGAAATTCCAGAATGGAAGTGGGAGCACATTACCATGGATTTCGTTACCAGCCTTCCTAAGGTTTCTCAAGGTATAGATGCGATTTGGGTCATTGTTGATAGATTGACCAAGTCTGCTCATTTCTTACCGATACGAGAAACTTATACACTTGAACGTCTTGCTCGTATGTACATAAACGAGATTGTAAGACTGCATAGTATGCCAGTATCCATAGTTTCTGATCGAGACCCAAGATTCACTTCACGATTTTGGGTTAGTTTACAAAAAGCTATGGGCACAAATTTATGATTTAGTTCGGCATATCATCCTCAGACGGACGGACAATCAGAGAGGACTATTCAAACTCTAGAAGATTTATTAAGACTCTGTGTCTTTGACTTTAAGGAAAGTTGGGACAAGTTCTTACCATTGGTGGAGTTTTTCTACAACAACAGTTATCAAGCAAGTATTGGCATGGCTCCATTCGAAGCATTGTATGGAAGAAAATGTCGTTCTCCAGTATGCTGGGATGAGGTGGGTGAAGCAACGTTGTTGGGACCGGAGTTGGTACGTATGACTACAGAAAAGATTCAAACGATCCGACAACGTATAGAAACCTCACAAGATCGACAAAAGAGTTATGCTGATCTTCGTCGAAAGGACGTGGAATTTGATATAGGAGATCATGTGTTCTTACGTGTTGCTCCATGGAAAGGAGTTACGAGATTTGGAAAAAGAGGAAAGCTCAATCCTCGATTCATCGGTCCATTTTTAATCCTCGATCAAGTAGGAACTGTGGCTTATAGACTCGCTTTACCGCCAAGTATGTCTCGTGTTCATAACGTTTTTCACATATCCATGTTACGCAAATATGTGGAAGACCCGAACCACATTATTGAGTTAGAACCGGACGAAATAGCAGAGGATTTAACGTATGAAGAAGTTCCTGTTCAAATCTTGGATAAGAAGGAACATATTCTACGCTCCAAGGTTATACCTCAAGTCAAAGTTTTGTGGAGAAACCACGATGTTGAGGAAATGACTTGGGAGTTAGAATCTGAAATGAAATCAAGGTATCCTTATCTCTTCGACATACCAGGTACGTACCCTAATTTCGAGGGCGAAATTTCATAAGAAGGAGAGGTTGTAAGACCCCAACTTTTATAAATAAAGATAAATTTTCTATAAATATTATTTTTCAATATTATGGAGTTAATTTGATATAATGTTATAGTTGTGGGTAATATTTATAAATTTTGCAAAGTACGCAAGTTGTTATATAATATTCGAATGATCGGGGAATATTCGTTTTAACAGGGAATATTCGTACAACGACACAATCATTGGTGGACCCCACAACGGAATTATTGTCGAATTGAAAAAACGACAAAAATATTTTATTAAAAATAACGGCGGAAGTTTTACCATTGATACTGTTGAACTACTCGGTAGTAAAAGTACAGTAATACGTGTGGTTGCATAGTAGCACACGGTATTGATTATTAATGCTTATGCGAGAAGTCACTCAGTTTGATTCAATTATTGTCAGTTAATAATATGAATTATTTAGCCATAATGACGTTTTATTTTATTCGTATTATTAACGTAATAAAACAGAAATATCTTTTTATATAAAACAGAATACTTTATTAAAGTTATTCTATAAATAGAATATATTATATTTTATTTAAAAGATTTTTCTTTAAATATGGGCCGTCAGATTAAAGTAATCAATCTGGACCGTTCATGGATTAGTTACTATGCATTATATTTTTCTATAAATAGCAGCTCATTCCTTCATTATTTCATACGAATTCACTGAACTCTAGAGAGAGAAACTATAGAGAGAGAGAAGAAGAGTATTCTGCTACTTAACTACTTCCTTATTTCAGCTCTTCTTTAAAACGGTAAGGGGTGTTATTCTTTCTTATTCATGAAGAGAACTTTTGTTATTCCATTTCTTATTATTCTGTTGGAATAACCTGTACACGCGGTCTACCCTATACTTGGTGACATTATTTTATTATTCTGTTGGAACATCCTGTCTGTGTGTTTTACACCGGACCTGGTTCCGTCTTTATTATTATTCTGTTGGAACATCCTGTCTGTGCGTTTTGCACCGGACATGGTTCTGTCTTTATTATTATTCTGTTGGAACATCCTGTCTGTGTGTTTTGCACCGGACCTGGTTCCGTCTTTATTATTATTCTGTTGGAACATCCTGTCTGTGTGTTTTACACCGGACCTGGTTCCGTCTTTATTATTATTCTGTTGGAACATCCTGCCTGTGTGTTTTACATCGGACCTGGTTCCGTCTTTATTATTATTCTGTTGGAATATCCTGTCTGTGCGTTTTACGCCGGACCTGGTTCCATTAATTATTTTTTTGTGGGAATAACCTGTCTGTGCGGTCTATCGCATGCATGGTGATTTCTTTTGTTATTCCATTCTTTATTATACTTAGTTGGTTAAGTTTTGACTTCTATACTCCATGAAATTTGTGGAATATCCTTGATAATTGCGTCTCATCCAGTATCTTTTCATGATAATATTCTTCTAAGCATTCTTGAATTTTACTCCACAAAGCAGTATCATGTTGACAATTTGGACGTTGTTAATTCTTGGATAAATTAATTCTTGAACTTGTTTTATTGAATTCTTATATCATTGTCATCATCCTCATGTTTATAAAATGTTAAAAGTCATCTGTGGCCTCTAGTGCATAGATGGACTTGATATGATTATGACTAGGGATTATTCGGTATAATCATGACCGTAATGTTACAAATGATGTGGTAAAAGTCCTCATTGGCCCGTAGTGCGTTGATGGACAGTTGTTGGCATGATCATGACCATTAATGAATACATGAATATCCTTGGCCGTAGTGCAGGGGTGATTCGATGATGTGGATTATTTTATTAAGCTGAGTCCTAGCGATCACAGTGTTGAAAAACCTTTTAAATCATAAAAGATAGTAGAGTTTATTTTCTATTTGACTCTTTTAATGGATGGCTTGTTCCGCTGCAGTTAAACTTGATGTCTATTATATTTTATCAGTTTAACATTGTTGAAGGCTAATGATAATTTATTCTGCATTAACTTAGTCATAATATTTCTTACTGGGCTAGTTGAGCTCACCCATTCTTTCACTGTTCTCTTCAGGAAATGAGAACGTAGTTGGGGCAAGTCGGGGAACGGAGTGATGGTCCGAATGATAGTGTTAGTTAGTAGTCCTCACTATTCTATGTAATAGTGTGTTAATAAATTTAATGAGGACTCCTTTTGAGTATGAATACTCTCTAGAAGGTAATATTTGTATTCAAACTCACAGTTTATGTTTTGTCGTATTATACACGACAGTTGTATTAGTAAGTTATATTTGTATTATGTACTATGTATCTGACGACCCAAGATGGGTGATGTATACCTAATTTTGGGGGCGTCACAGAATTATAGTGATTGTATGTGGTTATGAGGATTAGAACTAGTGTTAGATAAAGAATTGTATGGTAATTACGTCTGCAAGTAAAGAAATGGTTTTGTAGTGAACACATGTATGAACGTGTTTTGTAGGATAACAAAATTAGTATTGGATTTTGAACTAATATGTGAAATTAAACTTTAAATATATTAGTTGTTAAGAAATACAGAGAACGTAGCTCAAAGGAATCAATTTGATGTATAATTGTGGTTACCGTGTTCACTGTTTCAAACAAATATCAAACATGGAGTTTTGATTTTTAAAACATTGCTTTCAAGAATTTAATCTTACTAAAATTGTTGTTTAGTTGTTTAAATTAGTATATGCATGATGGGTAATGTGTATAAGTAATTTATGTATGTTATACATGATGAATTAGTGTTAGAAATTAAGTTATAGACAGAAATTTGTTGTGTTATGTTCTTCGTTTTGTGTTCTATAAGTTTCGGCGCCTCAGGGCCAAATTCAGTGCCATAACTCAGAAGTTCGCGATGTAGCGCCAAAGTTGAAGATGTAGCGCCACTTTCGAGCCACAGCACCATCCAATGGCCTGGGCTTCGCGCCGCAGTGCCATCACCAAGCCGCAGCGTGGCCCACAGTGCAAACTGTGGCACCGCAACGCCGGTTAGCAGTAGGTCTAGGAATGACTTTTGTTTGCACAAAAGTTTGTAATTGTTGATGCAATGCAATACTATGATTGTTAAAAATATAAATTTGTTATTGTGGTATTATGGCACTATGAATGAGCATATTATTAACACTTAACAAGTGTTGTTATTATTTTATTGGTGTAACTTGATTATGTGATTTAGAATCAAGCCATACATGAAATAGATACTTATAGAGTATTTGTAATGACTAATTGTATCATAATGATATGTGATTAGGATATTATGAATCAAACTATTATGGTTTAGCCTACGCGCAAGGCAAGTTTTCTAACTCTACTCTTTCGTTGAGCTAGTTCTATTGTTACATTGTGCAAGTTTACTTACCCTATCTCGATTATATTGAGCAAGTTATTCTTGTTTTAACTTGTTTCGTTGAGTAAGTTATTGTTTCTAGTTCGATCTCATTATGCAAGTTTTTCTAACTCTACACTTTTGTTGAGCTAGTTCTATTGTTACATTACGAAAGTTCTTTTATCTAATTGTTCATGATGATGCAAGTTTTTTAAATCTTATCTTTTGGATATTGAGTAAGTTATTCTTGTCTTTAACTTGTTATTTAGCATGCAAGTTTATATATTCTGATATACTAGTGTTGAACAAGTTTTATCGTTCAATTTGTTATTGTTATGCATGCTTAGTACTCAATTCTAAATAACCTCAGCTTAATGTTGTTCAAGCAAGGTATGTTATAATTATTCAGTGTTTATGCTCTTAGATTATTCCTAAAGAATGACCTTAGTATACAATGTTGATTTAGTTATGATATATTTCATAGCGTAACGTTATTACCTTTTTATTTAACTAATCCTTAGTTGATGTTCGTTGAATTCCAAATTATCCTTGAAACGTATCCAAACCAAACTTACTTTGGTGCGGACTTGTATTCTAAATGTTGAGATGAACAACCCTATTATTAGGGGATAACTTACTCATAACGTTGAAATGTTTGTGCACAATACATTGTACGAAGGGCTGATCCCCCTAAGTACGAGGAGTCCTTATAGTTTTATGACTGATAAAGTTTAAGTTGAAAGATTACTTATAACTGTGGACATGGTTCGTGGTCTTAAGACCCTCAGATGAATGATTTAGAATTTTGATTATCGTTGATAGAACTTATTGTTCAGTTCTATTGAGCCTATTATTTGGCAATTGTTTTAAAGTTTTATTCATTATTATTTCAAGTGAGCTTTGTTTGCTCACTCTTGCTTATATAAACCTTACAACCAAAGTTCAGAAGGTCGATGTACCTAGCACCAGTAAGGGAAATGGATAGATGAACAAGTATTGAAGACTTGTAATCATGTTGACACTTCTGTTGTTAGAATTTATTTTTATTTGAATTATGTAATGAAGTTATTAATTTTCCGCATATGAGTGTTTGTATTTAAAGGTTAGATAACCTGGGAGATTTTTATTAATGTAATCCTTTAATGGGAAGGTTTCTTATTCAATTTTATTATGATTGGGTAGTTAGATATGAATGTTTTTATTAAGTGAACACCAAATCTTGAGGGAATGAAGTACCTGGATTTGGGGGTGTCACAGAAAAAGCCCCAAGATATTCCATCACAGTCCCGAAGACAACCCCGGGATCTTCAGTTTCAACCTCGGAGACAACCCCGAGGACTGTAGTCACAGTTTCGGAGACAGAACCTGAGAAATTTGCCATCTCGGAGACGAACCCCGAGATATTCAGTCCCAATCCCGGAGACAACCCCGGGATCCTCAATCCAACCTCGAAGACAACCCCGAGGAATGTAGTTGTAGTTCCGTAGATAACCCCGAAAACGCTCTTTTCCACTCCTTGCAGCCAGCTTTAACACTCGAGGATAGCCCCGAGGCACTCATTCCACAAGCTCGGAGACAACCCCAGGAGGTCAGGCACACCTCAGAGACAACCCTGAGGACGGTCAACACTTGCAGCAGTCCAATCCCAGAGATAACCCTGAGCAACGACCGCTAAATCAGCTCAAGCCAGAGATAACCTCGATGAGGGGAAAAATCATCATTTTGCCATCTCACTCCCACATTGCGCTGTCTCAACAATATGCAAACATACATTCTACACAGTAATGTCCTACAAGAATAAAAGAGCTCCAATCCTGAGTGACTATTACACAAGACAGCACACCAGATACAATTTAAAGCTTGAAGATTAAGGGCATGGTCCCATCTTCCTAACTTTGTACAACCTCTAATCCCATGTCATTGTGTAGCTCTCGAAAATAGCATGTCGTGAAAGGTCTTATACACCTTGATTGGATGCCCGGATTGAAGTTCTTAAAGTTTGAGCAGACAACATGTTGCACGCATGCACGTACTTCGAGACAGCGGGACCAGCGGAGCCCGGGGCACCCCGGCCAGTCGCAGGTGCATCTGCGGCTGCTGTAGGTACACCTGCGGCTCCCGCCTCTATAAATAGAGGGCTTGGGGTAGCCATTTTGCAAAAAAAAAGGCGAGGAAGCGTTGTCCAATTTGCTCTGTACACACTATAAACTGAGTGCATTCCCATTTCTAATCACTTGTGAGCTTATACTGTGATATATTTTACCGGCGGGAGTCGAGTGTTCGTCCATTTAAAGCTATTGAAGTCTTCTTTGGCAGTCCACTGTAAGCCTTCTTACTTTTCTTAAGCCTTTCTTCACTACAGTGCACACACTGTTCTTCACATTAAGAGTAGCGTCGCGTGTGTATGCCAGGACTTCGGTCCATGGTTTTTTATTTCCTTTGTATATATATATATATATATATATATATATATATACACACACACACACACTAACATTAACGAGTTATGCCTCGATTGAACCTGGATTTAACATCCGGAGCGTTTACTGAGCCGGGATCGATATATATCCTGTGCGTTTACAGCTTATATATATATATATATATATATATATATATATATATATATATATATATATATATATATATATATATCCATTTCTGTCAGGCTTGGAGTTTATTTCGTGGCCTTTTATTGCTTTCTTTACATTTTGTCCCGCCTGGAGTTTACTTCGAGGCGGTTGATCACTTTCTTGCTTTATTTACATTTTCGATCCCCGATGTAGGTGCTTCGTGGTGGTTGATCGTTTATATATATATATATTTACAGCTTATATATATATATATATATATATATATATATATATATATATATATATATATATATACTAGCGATAACCCGTGCCTGAAGGCACTGTATAATTTTAAAAAAAATAAAAATAAATCATGAATACAAAAAAAATGAAGCACTGAATATGGACAAACACTAAACTAAAAGCCTAAATTAACTTTTAACACACATGCACTTTCCATACATACTACACAAAGCATTTAAATGAAAAATTCTTATGAAGACAAATTTCAACGAATAAATAAAGAATATCCAACTTTAATAGTCAAATTCTTATAAATTTAAACTAAGTTTAACTACATTTCAAGATTTAATTTTTATTATGTATAAGCTTTTTTAATTGATTGTAACTTTTTAAATAGTAACTTAACAATTAAAAGTTATTGTTTGCTTGTTATAACAACTCTTTTTTTTTGTCGCACGTAGATGGGTATACAATTTTGCAGAACCGTAACTTGATACAAAAATTGATTGCAGGTCGTTATATAAATTTAGGATTAGCTCAGCAACGAAGTTTAAAAGTGAAGAACCATGACAAATAAGAGAGAGAGAGAGAGAGAGAGAGAGAGAGAGAGAGAGAGAGAGTTACGACTCTACAAAATTATATAAAAATGTATGAATTGTATAAATTATATAAATTTAGGTGTTATAAATGTATGAAACAAATATAAAGATTTTTTTTAACAATAGATTCATCTTAACTAATCATATGAAATTAGGTATTATATTCAAAGGCAACCTAGCATATTCCATTTTAAATGAGAGACTTGGTCATCCGACAACACACACACACACACACACACACAGATACAACTAACATACCATGTGGTTGGTTCACATTAATAATATTTGACAAGCTTTCTAAATTTTATGGGAATTTGCAGTAGAAGATAAGAGATGACTTCCAGTCATTAGACAATCTTAGTACAATACTCAAACTCATCTTGCATTTAGAAAATCTCACCAGAGAATAACGACAAAGAAGAATGCATACGCAAATATTGTGCATAAGTGCAGCTCATTTCGACTTTTTCCCCTGTTTCTTTTTCTTGATAACTTCATCTATATACATTATGCCTTTGCCTTTATAAACTTCAGGAGGTTTACAACTCTGAACAGTAACAGAGTATATTGGTGTACCCTTTCCCGTGTCTGAAGGCACGACGAAACGAAAAATTAGATTAAAATTTAAAAAGTAATACATTACCTAAAGACTCTTTGCAACTTAAAATAACTTACAGTCAGACATAACAATTATCATAATTCACCATACAATCACAATAATTAATACATACTCGATCATCAACATATATCCAACCACCAAAACATCAAGCTAGTCGCTACTAATTTTAATAAATTTTGGCAGAGTTTCCTTTAAAAATAGATATCCAGAAAAATCTAAACCTGTCCACAAAACTTACAATCATCAATAAATATTCAAACCACCAAAACAACCATAATTCCATACCAAAAATCATCATTACCATGTATAATTAGTTAATTTTACAAAAGACGGAACACAAAATATACACATGTAAAAAATAGAGAAGCAACTTCGTATTCTTTACAGCTTACACCAAGTATCCTTCAGTGTATACAAGGTGAACTGATTCAGTTACCAGTAGACACCCTTGGATAATTCTCCTCTTTCAAAATGAAATAATATAAAAGAAATATATCATTTGAAGCTCCAAAAAAAAATTATTTTATTTTTTTGCAAGTCTGAAGCTCCATAGATGTTTCTGGAAAGCTAATGAAGAAGAAAGGAATGAAAATTGACATCTCATAATACTTGCATAAAAATGTTAACATTGACTGGATTAAAAATCAGCAAAATATTATTTTGACCACGAGCAATAAGCTACACATAATCTTGCCTAATTACTCTTAAGACAGTAGAGCGTAGGATTATTTCTGATGGCCTAACACGTGTTTTGAAATAAGAATAACAAACTAAGCCTTTTGAAATGACATAAAACATAATACATTTCAATTTTCATATGCCAAAACACAACAATAACCTCCAAAAGAGAAAGATGGCTCCACATAGTTAATCAATCTAGTAACATAATTATTCCACAAGTACCTAAAAATGGAGTTGAAGGCCTCGCAGGCCGCGACTTGAACTCTGGATGAAACTGCACCCCCACATAGAATGGATGGTTCGGAAGTTCTAAAATCTGCAGAGAATGTGAAGGTTGCAAAAAGAGGATTAAAAAATATAATAATAATAATAATAAGCTTCAAAGATCTAAAGGGTTTCATGCCCACAATCAATCTTTACAAAAAAAATGCAGTAATTACTTTGAGCCTTTGACAATAATTTTGGTTATAGGATTGTTGATTGGCCATTAATGAGAAACTGTATACTCCCCTTTCACACACTAAAAAAAAGAAAAGAAAAAATAATCGCATTTACAAAATGTGTGAATATCAAGGACATAAATTTTTTTACACGTATACTATTAAAAATAATAAATTGTTAAATTTAATAAATCAAGTGTGGTATGATAAAAAAATTTATGTTTTCTCCCAGGTGTTGCTTAGCTGGTTTCAGCCTACTGAGTTGCATGCAACTGATTTTATATAAGAAAGTAGGGTCTAAGGAGAAAATATTCATGAGGTGAATTTGCTGTTAAATATTCTATAGTGAATATCATGGTGTAAATCATAATCGTGGGTTGGAATAACAACTATATTAGTAAACATTGTCAATGAATATAATTACAGACAGATAAAATATAGTTCTTTAATTTGAGGACCAAGCTCTTTGCGAGCAAAGCAACAAAGTATTACCAATATAATAAATTCATCCAATTGCAGAAAATGCCATCATATAGCAAAAGATAATATATCAAGTACTCAATTTCTATGAAAATTTAGCTTTAAGTTGGTACATGTTAGTTTACAACCCATTTGCATTTGCATTCAATGTATGAATTAAACGAAGCTAAAATTTTGCACAATGTATGAATTAAACGAAGCTAAAATTTTGCACAATATAAAAACATTTGCACAAGGTTTGAGATACTTGCTTAAAGATAAATGAGTTTAAGATACTTGCTTACACAGACCTATCGCATTATGTAAATGCATAGGTTATGATACTTGCCTTTTACGTAGATTACACTTATTACTATCTTTACTTCATATATCCTATTTAGTTTAAATACACATATAGGTACATGTCAACCATACATTCAAAGCACATACTTATTGCACAAACACTTTAACTATACATTTAATATAATTATAAATTACATTATCTCTAAACTTATCTTATTCGTTTTTATTTGAAAATCATTTATTTAGGAACTTCTTTGAAACCTTTTGTAAGACCCCAAATTTTATGAAATAAAAGTATTCAATTTTTCTATTTAGTAAATGATTAAATTGATAAAAAGTTAAAGTTAAGGGTGATATATGAATATTTTTCAAAATAAGCAAGTGGTTATAAAATATTCATTTTGTCGGGGAATATTCGTTTGGTCGTGGAATATTCTTTCTGTCGGAGAATATTCATACGACGGTGCAGCTATTTGTGGGCCCTATAACGGAAAGCGATTGGATGAAAAAAATGACCAAATTGAGTTTTTATAAATAACGACGTAGTTGTTACCGTTAACACTGTTGGAATACCTGGTGGTTAAAATACAGTAATACGCGTAGTTGCACAGTAGCACACGGTATTGCACAATATTTTTTTCAATTATTAATTCTTACGTAAGAAGACACTACTGAATAATTGTTACAGTAGTTACTGTTCAATATTTTATTTTATTGATTCAATAATTGCTGCGTTGATATTTTATATTATTGTTGTTTCAATAATTATTGATGCACAGTATTTTTCATTATCAGATCAATAATTCATATTATTTGAATAATATTATTAGACAACATTATTGGTAATATCTAGAAAGTTCTGTCTAAGGAGAGGTTTGGTCACCTAATTGCGCCCCAGTAAGGAGAAATTCTTATTGGAAAGCTCCCTCTTTCCTGGGAACGGCCTGGTTATCATAAATGTGATTCTGTAATATTATATGTGAATAATTAATTATTGATTCATATGATAAGGAAATATTTATTTTGTGTGGATATAAATGAGGAATATATTTTTGTGGTTAAAAATTAAGGAGTTAATGTTGAGGTGTTTTATCTGTATTTTTGTCGGAACGGAGGTATTGAAAATCAAATTAGGGTTTTTGAGATATTTTGCGAGGGTTATAATTTTTAATCCGACCGTTGGATCGTGGTAATATTTGGATATGTTATACATATATAAGTTGAATATATGTCCAAAAATTTTGAACCGTTAAAAATGAACGTATGATTTGTTATGAATTTTACGAGATGACTGGTTCAGAAATTATTGAATTTTCGGAGTTAATCATTTTGGTAGAAAATTCTAGAATTGGTGGACCCTACTCTTGGTTGGTGAGAAATGTGATGAAATTTTTATTCAAATGTGGTGGGTGGGAATAGTAGCAGGTAAAGCCATCAAGTTGCAGGTTAAGTCTGCTTCGACGTGCTAACATTTTCCTATAAATAGAGGGCTAAGTTAGAATTGAAAATCACACCAGAAACATAAGCTTTCTCTCTTTCTCTCTCTATATTATGAATCATATTTTGTGAGTATTTAGATACTTTGAGAGTTGCTATTCAGTGCAAGTTTCCTTCGGCTTTGCATTCCAGTCAGAAATACTACACTTTTGAGATAAGGGATAGTAAGGAATTTTAAGGGTTGTTATGATTTTCAGTTTCGTAATTTTTTTGAACTTCAGAAAATTCTGGAAAAATTAGAAATGATATTTTGATGAGTTTTATTGATTGTGTCCAAAAATGGTGATTTTTGGATGTATATATTAAGAGTTATGAATTTTACGGGAAAAGACTATTTTAAAAGTAACCGCTTATAACTCCTTGTGATTAACTCCAAAATTGATAAAATTTTTATTGGAAGTATATCTATATAATATCAGTGTACTCTGTGAATTTCAGAATTTTTGGATAAAAGTACGATTTATGATAAATGTTTAAATATTCGGCAGTTTTGGCCATATGAAAAATAGTAAATGAGTTTTAAAAATTCTGAGAAAAATATATGTTCAATATGGGACTATATTCTGCTAAATCCCAGAAAAGAAATATTTGTAGAACTGATTTGGTATTTTTCATAAAAATGGACTAGTTGTGGGAAAATAAATTAAATATGTTATGTGAAGTAAGAAAATTAGAAAATAGGATTTTATGACTTGAGAATCCTATATGAGGTATATGCAAATTTTTGATGAGGGTTTTGGTTATTGATGATGAAATCTTAAGAGTTGACATTTTATGATGATTAAATGCATTAATTAGTAAAGTGTAAACAATTTAAATAAATTGTTTATAAGCTTAAGAAATATTATTCTTTCAATATCATTATACCGAAATATTGGTATGTATATTATTGTGGAATTTCTACCTTTTTCATGTCAGGGTTACTATTTATGATTTACTATTTATGAGTTACTATTCACGAGTTACTATTCACGACAAAATTGGTTTCTTTTACTAACCAAATTATAGTTGATTTATGAATATTGCTCTTGAAATTAAATTCATGTTTTGATCATTTTATTTTTATTATCATACATAACATTTTTATAACCTTGATGTTGAAATTCTCTTTCGCTTGAGTGTAAATATGGGTAAATTATTGGTATGATCATGACTATGGGTTCTCTTTGGCCAGTAGTGCAAAGTTGAATTATTGACTGGTATGATCATGACCATTGAATTTATAATTGAATATCTTTAGCTTAAGTACAAAGGTGAAATGATCAACATGGTTATAATTATTGTTTATATAAATTCTGAAATGATTATATATTTCTTTGAGATATTAATATATTTGGCCTGCAGTGCAAATATGAACTGTTGATGAATATATTTGGCCTGTAGTGCAAATATGAACTGTTGAGGAATATCTTTGGCCTTTAGTGCAAAGATAAATTGTTGATGAATATCTTTGGCCGTAGTGCAAAGATGAATTATTGATGAATATCTTTGGCCTATAGTGCAAAGATGAACTGTTGTTGAATATTTTTGGCCTGTAGTGTAAAGATGGTCTGTTGATGAATATCTTTGGCCTGTAGTGCAAAGATGAACTGTTATTGAATATCTTTGGTCGTAGTGCAAAGATGGATTTATTAGTATGATTATGAACAGGAACTGTGATTTGGTGTAACCATGATCTTTGATGTTTCAGGTAAAGACAGGTGATGAAAATATTCTTCGTCCTGGGTGCAAAGAAAAATTTAGAATCACAATTATGATTATGAGTTATTCATATGATTGTGAAAAAGGAATTATTGAGTGATGTTACAGGGATAAAACATTGTTGATGAATTTTTAACATGGAGAAGATAATAGACTTTATGGTCTATTTGACTCTTCTAATGGATTGCACGTTCCGCTGCAACTATGATTAAAATTTTTTATCATCTACCATATGTTCTAAATCTCTGATTTATTACTGATGAAGACTATTGATAATTTATTTATCAATAGTCATGATATTCTTTACTGGGCTAGTTGTGCTCACCCTTCTGTTCACAATTCCTTTCAGGTAATAAGAGTGTAGCTGGGTCGAGCGGGGGTAACAGGGGAATAGAACGATGGTCATCATTTAGGAGTTATATTTGGTGAATCATCTTGGGTGAAGCGAACCCAACGTTGGAAGGGTATTTTACCACTATCATACAAGATGTCTAATGACATACAACCTCGTGTCATCACAAGACAAGATTGTGCTCATCCACTTGCTGAGTATATTTACGAGCACTACCTATATAATCTTGGTGTATAATTCTCAATTAGAGACAGTGGAGATAATGATAAGTTAAGAGAAGACTCACCATTGGGAAGAATATGATAGTAATCTTCTCGTTTTTCTTTGGGGTATATTGGGTCAACCAAGGATAATTCTATGGCCATATGATATCTATCACAACCTAGAAGCATGGCCTCCCATGTACAAAGGTTTCCTTAAGCACTTCCCAAAGATTCTCATTTCTAAAATAGTTTTTGACTATACCTTTATGTAAGGTGTCATTGTGAGGTGTTGTCCATGGTTGGGACATGAGTCATATTTGGTATATATTTGTATCCAAACTCCCAGCATATGTGTTGTTGTATTTTGCACGACAATTATTGCAATAAAGTTGTAGTTATTTTCTGTACCATGTATTTGGCGACTCAGAATAGGTTGGATGGAATGAACCTGTTTCGGGGTCGTTACACCTTTACTTAATGTAACTACACCTTTCTTATAGACTTTCAATTCTAGGCATCTATTCAACCACGTATACATTCAAACCATATGATTGCTTATTTTACTTTTACTTCGTTTTGAAAGTTTCAATAATATTTAGAAATCTCTTTTGAATTCTTTGAGATCTTGGTGTATATTAAATTTTATTCATTGCACTAGATCACAGTCGAGGCAAGTTCTCTAGCTCAAACTTGAGTTATTAATTTCAAAACATGTTAGTGAATAATTATTGTTGATTATTCACATCTATATTGATTATTGTTACTCGCACTCAGTGCAATTAAAGTCCTATTCTATTATTATTGAACTGTGAATTAGTTAAAGTTCTTTTATTCATGAACTGTTTAAGATATGAATCTATGCTCATTGTATCAGCTAGATCATGTATGTTTAAATTTGTTAAATCAAAAATGTTGTTAAAAGCTGTTATTCACTAATTGACTTGGTTAGGACTCAAGACTGAGAAAAAGAACAATTTGATTAAAGCATTATTGAAACATAATTATTGCTCATACATTAAGTGTTTATGCATAATACACTGGGTATGAATTTAGTGTTTGATTCACTTGAATTAAAACATTATCGAATTCCCTTTATTTTTTGTCACAGCGTTTCGACGTTCATGTGTCACACGCCTCATTTGCTTATGTGAATGCCCTTGCGTACACTTAGCACACTCATATCACTTATATAATACTCATTGATTAATGTTAAACATCTTTATATATCATAATGTTCATCTTTTATAACTTAGAACAACATCTTTTATTATTGGGAGCATTGTATATTGTATACAAGAACGCTCGACGCCCTTTGACTGTTCAACAGTCCTAAAATGACCATTTTCAACACTGCTCCAGACCTTAATCTTGAATCATCTCAATCTAAGTTCAGACGAAAATGTTATGTCCAATTTACTAAAGAATGTCCAAACTGTCTAACCTTCTACAGATCCAGAGCTGGTGGGTCTCAATTTACACTATGGTCAGCGCGGGAGGCTCTGAATCTGTTGAACCGCCTTTAAACTTTGTCAAATTTTTCAAATTTCAACCTTTCTTGCGAGCTACCTTCTCAACCACGTAACTATCATTCTATAGGTCTAATTAACCTGAAACTTGATCCTATTCCAATACCATACAACAAACTACAAGTTTCTTCAAATTTTGATTACTAATAAAATTATCTGCAGTTTAACATGATTTTCTTTTAAACTCAATTTGATAAACTCTTTAAAAATTCTTTTAGCTTGATTTAACAACACCCATACACTTGAGTTATAACATAACTCTTATGTGAATGCTACCTTGTTCATTACATTAGCTAATTTTTAGTTTTTAGGAAAATTTTCCCATTCAAACATATTATCAAACAACTTGTGGGCATAGCTTAGAAATTCAAATTTCATACATGCTTGGACATGGTTAAACCGGATTTCTTCATAGAAATCCCTTCCTTATTTCTCCGCACAACAACAACTAATCTCCTTACTAAAATCTTAACTAATTTCACAAATAATTCGCATAACTATATACAAATTCTATGTATGAACTTTAACCAATTTAATAAAAACATAGCAAAATATTGGAATTACCTCTTGATTGCAACACACCCACTGAATTCTTATTTTTAGACTTTTATAATCTTGCTCGAAGCCTATTTCGATCTTAATTTCAGACATAAAACTAAGTGATGTAATGATTGAGCATTCTATTGGTCCCAATGGAGGTACGGCTGCATCTTCATGAATTACTATTTTTGTTTTGTTAAGATGCCATCACTTAGATAATCTTCATCTGCATAAAATTTCATGTTATAAAGGACCCATCATTCATAGGCTCACTGCGAAGGGTTCCTGCACTCTAGCACAACAAATGCAAATACCGCCTGAGAACCCACATGGGTGTTCCTTTAGCCAACAAGTGTTCATGACTCATGAGTGAAATGTCTAGAAGTAGCCCAATCCATATATTACACAATAATCATTAAAGAATTTTTTTTTGTATAGGTCTCATAGACAGAGGTTAATGAATTTATTGCTATGTGTGTATTGCTGTGTTTTATAGACCTTACATACAGCCTATTATGAGAAATAATGACATACATGAAGTTTGTAGACTGATATCTCACCTAAAGGTATTCATGTGATCTTAGTTGCTTTAACTGACCTCTATTTAATCTCTACTGTCACATAGGCCTTGTATATTGCATGGATTACCTGGAAAAAAATATTAATTGGTTGCAGTCCAAGTTGGAACCCCTTGTAAAAGGTTGGCGTATTTCAATATTTATTTATGAGATCCTTCTGTCATACAAACACACATATACATAGATTAAGTGTATTATCTTTTTTAAAATTACTTACGGTTTATCAATATCAATAGACTTTTAACACCTTTTATATTTTCATTGCCTTTTTTGATTACTATTATAAAAAATACTTTGTCCAAGAAACAAATAGTAAGAATCATTTTTATATTTCTTTTTTGTTTAAGAATAAAGAGAAAGAAATTCAAAACATGTCTAATTTATTATTATGTTTTTCCTATTTTTTTCAAAAGTAATTATTAAATTAGTCAATAAGTTGTCATTTTTCAACAATTTATGATTACCAACTACTCCCCCTGTTCCTAAAATATTGTCGTTTAAGGTTAATTCACATAGATCAAGGAATGTACTTAATATCTATAGAAAATACTATACTACCCTTGTTATAATTGTGTCAACCAATTATTAGCTTGGTAGATTCCAAAAAGGAGTACACCATTCAATTAATTATACTTGTATCCCAATGCTATATTCAACAATAAATAGGAGAACGCTTTAAATAAGGATAAAGTAGAGATATTATAAATAAGAGAAAGCTTTAAATAGGAGAAAGTAGAAATATTATATTACTTCCTAAAACTCAATTACATCAATCTTTTAAGAACAAAAATTACTTCCTAAAACTCAATCTTTTAGGAATGGAGGAAATATTATATTTTGACGAACTAAGTTTATTGATAAACTAAAACGTCAATCTTGTAAAAGGTTGGCGTATTTCAATCTTTATTTATGAGATCCTTCAGTGTTGATGTACATTGCTGCTTATGCTTTTCGAGTAATCTTGCCAAAAATTTTGTATTCATCAATCACATAGTGCATATTGGATATGCTTTCTCTGTTTTATAATATCCTTAGTTTTATAAGATCAATTAGTTTTATAAGATCCTTAGTTTTATAATAGAAGGCTGAGTATTTGATTTTTAGAGGAAATTTATTTGATTTCTGGGTTATAAATTATATCAACTCTGCCTACTTGGTGCTGTTGACTTATGTCAATTTTTAGCTCTGTTAGGACAAATGCTGGACAAACAGGGCAGCTGTGGAGCATATCTGATAGTTTGAAAACCAGGGATAAAAATTAAAAATATGTTCATGAAAATAACTTCTTGACTTTTTAGTTAAAATCTAAAAGAACTGTTACGATGTTTTCGAAGCTTTGTAACTTAAATATTGTGCACACTAACACCCTATTCCCATTTACTATGCATTGCTTTGATATTGTGCTAAAGAGATGAGATAAATATTTGGTATGGATATATGTTAGAACTTATGCATAGTGCCTAGGTTCTACTATTTGATTTTTTTAATACATATGCAGGCTCCTATGATCTTGTGTTATCTTGAGTTGTTTGGAAGTTATTTTTCTGGGGCAAAATGTTAAAACAATAGCTTACAAGATCTTCAGTGATTTACCCCTTGAATTTTACCTACTTTCCACCCTAACATGAATTTTGAAGTTTAATGAATGCTCCCATTAGCTAGATGATTTGCAATCTTATCTCCAACTTAAAGATCTGGAATGAAAACTATACCAATATTTTCAAAAATGTCTCTTTCCCCCAGCCAAACAATTAACAACAAACCCCTTAGAATTTTACAAGGGAAAACATAAAATAACACCAAGGCTACACATACTATATGTAGGAATCAGATAATTTAGCAAGCTACTAAATAGACAAACAAAAAAGATACACATTATTAATTACTAAAAGATACAATCTAACTATTACCCAAAAACACATAGTACACATATATATACATAAACAAATAAAAATTAAAAAGTACCTTTGCAGGATTTGGAGCAGAGGATCGAGACTTTTTTCGCGCAACCAGGAACCAATTCCTGATCCAACATTTTTCAGCGAATTACACATTTCTCTCTCCCAATCACTCAATTTCCCCCCCTTTTTGATGCTTAACTTGTGAAATGCTATAACTCAGCAATGGGTACAAGCAAAAGGAAAGAAAACCCTTTTTAATTTCATAAGAAATGTGCTGAAATTTAATATTATTACTATTACTGCATTATTTACTACCCTTTTTCTCTTTCTCTCTCTAGTATCTGCTAACAAAATTTGAAGCTTCATTCAGATGATCTGAGAAAAATTCAATTCGTCTCGTATCGAAATCTTTATGGTATTTTTTATGTAAAATATGCAGATCACCTAATCTATGGCTTACTTTATGGACACATACACAGTGAAAAGAGGGAAGGAAGGAAGTGACAAAGATGAGGAATGAACGAAGTTAAGTAGTTTTCTAAAAGGTCATGACTATACATACTCAACCAGATAAACAATTCATCAAAATCAAAAAATTTAGGCAAATTATTTAAAAAATTAAAAGCAATCAATAAACAAAATCAAGCTTGTACATGTATAGAAGTAAAGAAAGGGGAAAGAGAAGTAACCCCACGGTCGAAGTGATGAGAAGAAGAAGCGGAAGAAGAAGGTTCGGAAGAAGCGTCATCGTCGATGGAAGAGCCAGAGACTGGTATCACAGTAGAATAAAATTGACGAAGACGATCTGTCATCGCCCATCACACATAGAACATCACACTCATCTCACAGATTCCACCAGACAACGACTCTCTATCCGATGGGTTGAATTGGGGGGAAATGAAACTGAAACGCCAAGAGGAAGAGGAGAGCCAAGAGGAGAAAATCTTAAATCTTTGTTGATCTCGTGTTTCTCTCTCTTCAACTTCTTCTTCTGCTTCATATTTCTCTCTTGTGTTTTGTTTATGTTTTCTCAGTTCTGTGTGCGTAAGAACAGAGAGAGAGAGGGTTTGAAATTTAAAATAAGCGGAATGAGAGACAGTTGCTGACGTAACTTGGATGGGACATTTGTCTATTTTCTCTCTCTGCTCCGTTTTGTATTATATGTATATATATATATATATATATATATATATATATATATATATATATATATATATTGTGACGCCCCCAAAATTAGGTATACATCACCCATATTGGGTCGTCAGATACATAGTACAGAATATAAATACAACTTACTAATACAACTGTCGTGTACAATACGACAAAACATAAACTGTGAGTTTGAATACAAATATTATCTTCTAGAGAGTATTCATACTCAAAAGGAGTCTTCATTACATTTATTAACACACAATTACATAGAATAGTGAGGACGACTAACTAATACTATCATTCGGACCATCACTCCGTTCCCCGACTTGCCCCAGCTACGTTCTCATTTCCTGAAGAGAATAGTGAAAGAAAGGGTGAGCTCAACTAGCCTAGTAAGAAATATTATGACTAAGATAATGCAGAATAAATTATCATTAGCCTTCAACAATGTTAAACTGATAAAATATAATAGACATCAAGTTTAACTGCAGCGGAACAAGCAATCCATTAAAAGAGTCAAATAGAAAATAAACTCTACTATCTTTTATGATTTAGAAGGTTTTTCAACACTGTGATCGCTGGGACTCAGCTTAATAAAATAATCCACATCATCGAATCACCCCTGCACTACGGCCAAGGATATTCGTGTATTCATTAATGGTCATGATCATGCCAACAACTGTCCATCAATGCACTACGGGCCAATGAGGACTTTTACCACATCATTTGTAACATTACGGTCATGATTATACCGAATAATCCCTGGTCATAATCATACCAAGTCCATCTATGCACTACAGGCCACAGATGACTTTCAACATTTTATAAACACGAGGATGATGACAATGATATAAGAATTCAATAAAACAAGTTCAAGAATTAATTTATCCAAGAATTAACAACGTCCAAATTGTCAACATGATACCGCTTTGTGGAGTAAAATTCAAGAATGCTTAGAAGAATATTTTCATGAAAAGATACTGGATGAAACACAATTATCAAGGATATTCCACAAATTTCATGGATATAGAAGTCAAAACTTAACCAACTGAGTATAATAAAGAATGGAATAACAAAAGAAATCACCATGCATGCGATAGACCGCACAGACAGGTTATTCCAACAGAATAATAAATAATGGAACCAGGTCCGGCGTAAAACGCACAGACAGGATATTCCAATAGAATAATAATAAAGACGGAACCAGGTCCGGCATAAACGCATAGACAAGATATTCCGACAGAATAATAAATAATGGAACCAGGTCCGGTGTAAAACACATAGACAGGATGTTCCAACAGAATAATAACAAAGACGGAACCAGGTCCAGTGTAAAACACACAGACAGGATGTTCTAACAGAATAATAGAAGAATGTCACCAAGTATAGGGTAGACCGCGTATACTGGTTATTCCAACAGAATAATAAAGAATGGAATAACAGAAGTTCTCTTCATGAATATAAAAGAAATAATATTTCCTACCTTAAAAGAACTGGATATTGGAAAAGTGAAGTAGCAGAATACTTTTATTCTCTCTCTTTTATTCTCTCTATACTTTCTCTCTCTATAGCTTGAATGAATTCATGAAAAATAATGAAGCCCTAAGCCTCTATTTATAGAAAAACTGAGGGTGGCTCTTGGTCTTAACGAAGGGTCAAATGATTCTTGGTCTTAACGAAGGGTCAAATGACTCTTGGTAATATTGAAGGGACAACTACTATTGACGAAAGTAATTACTATTGACCAAGGTAAATACTATTGACGAAGGTAATTACTATTGACCAAGGTAAATACTATTGACCAAGGTAAATACTATTGACGAAGGTAATTACTATTGACCAAGGTAAATACTATTGACCAAGGTAAATACTATTGACGACGGTAATTACTATTGACGACGGTAATTACTATTGACAAAGAGACTCTTAGATGATGACATATGGCCCCCCATAAAAATAACCAAACTTACCACAACGTCTCAATTATTGATTTAATAATATAACATATTACACAGATGATACTATGACAATAATTTAAGAGATATGATGCAGCAATTACTGTAGCAATAATTGAGTATAGCTGAGTGACTTCTCACGTAAGCATCAATAATCAATACCGTGTGCTACTATGCAACCACGCGTATTACTGTACTTTTACTACCGGGTAGTTCAACAGTTTTAACGGTTTTAACGGTAACACCTCAGCCGTTATTTTTATAGAAAGATAATTTTGTCGTTTTCTAACTACGACTATACTTCTGTTGTGGGGTCCACCAATGATTGTGCCGTCGTACGAATATTCTCCGACAAAAAGAATATTTCCCGACCAAATGAATATAATATGACAACTTGCATACTTTGCAAAATTTATAAATACTACCCATAACTATTATATCAAATCCACACCATAAAAAAAATTATTTCGAGAAAAAATTAAATATTTATTCATAAAATTTGGGGTCTCACAATCTCCCCTTCTTTTGGAATTTCGCCCTCGAAATTTACGTACGTACTTGGTATGCCGAATATGTGAGGATACCTTGACTTCACTTCAAATTCTAACTCTTGAGGTATAACCTTTAAGCATCGAATATGATCCTTCTTATCCAAGATGTTAACACGTATCTCCTCATACGTTAAATCTTTCGCTATCTCGTCCGGTTCTAAATTAATAATGTGGTTCGGGTCGTCCACATATTTACGTAACATCGATACGTAAAAAAAAATATTCTGAACACGCAACATACTTGGCGGTAAAATGAGTCTATAGGCCACAGTTCCTACTTCATCGAGGATGTCAAATGGGCCAATTAAATCGAGAGTTGAGATTTCCTCTCTTCGTCGATTCTTGCTTCTAGAATAACGCCCTCTTGAACCTTCTTCTTCACATTTATCAGCTCCGAGTATGTAGCTTGAGCAGCTTTAACTTTATCGATTAAAGTCGATTTTAATCGTATATTCGTTATCTTCACGTGGGTTTGTATATTCGCACTCTTAACCGTATACGATCTTCTACACAACGCGTTAGCTACCACGTTCACTTTTCCACGATGTTATTGAATGGTACGATCGTAATCTTCAACAGCTCGAGCCAACGTCTTTGGCGCATAATACTTTCGTTTTAGTTGAAGAAATATTTGAGGGTTTAAGAAATGGGTTTTGAACTGGGATCAATACAAAATTTAATTTTACGCTCTGGGGTAGGCTAAGAAGTCTTCAAGAATACGTCAAGAAATTTATTAACAATAGAAATATCGTTCAAAACTATGACCCTCATCCATGACTTGGATAACACGTCACATTGATACCTATCAACTTGCCATCGTCATTTACAACGTGTCCTACGGAAAGTCTAGCTTCGGTGCATTCTACACCAGGAAGTCAACAATGAAAGGAACGGAGATTTTTACTTATGGCTTGATATAACAATGATTGACTTTGGTGGTTTGGTTACTTTGAATTTGCATAACAGATTGGTTAGGAATATGAAAGCTAACAACCTTACGAAAAGCATGATGAGCAGTTAACCAATCGTTTCCAAAAATCACATCAATGCAAGTATTTTCAAAGAGATAAGATCAACAAGTAACGTGAAAGTGTTGATTTGAACAAGATTTATAAATAGTGGAGGTAACAAAGGTTTCTCCCAACGAAATTTCAACAGAGAAATCAAAGTCTAACTTCTCCGGAGTTAAGTTCAAATATTGAACACAACTAGGTGAAATAAAAGAGTGAGTAGAACCGGTATCTAACAAGGTATAGACTTCGTAAGAGTTTATGACTAACATACCCGTGATAATTTTATTCAGGTTCATCGTCACGAAAAAAACGCTCTCTCTTAAACTACTGGCTTTGGCTTTTCTGGGACGGTCTTTGGTGCCTCCATCCTATTTGAACTTGTCTTCGGTGAACGACAAAATCGGGCTAAGTGACCTTCTTTTCCACAATTATAGCATGCTTTGGATGGCATCGCGCAGTTTGGACTGATGTGTCCCTCCCCTCCGCATTTGAAGCATATGATAGGTGGTCGTTCTCCTTCCTTAACAACGGGTGCTGGTGCTGACGTCTTTCCATCATTGTTGAATTTCCTCTTCTTGAAATGTCCATTCTTATTGTTTTGACCATGATTAGCATTAAAGTGGTTACCATTTCTGGCATGTTGATTCCCTCCATGCTTATTGTCACCGCTTTGATGACTGTTATCACCAGTATTATCATTTTTCCGGCTGCTCTCTTTTGGTTGCGTTGACTCGTTATCGCGCTCCACTAACTGAGCCTTATTCACAACATCTGAATATAAACACAATTTATGAGAAATAAGATATTGACGTATCTCCGGTTTCAAATCTCTTAAAAACATCCGCGTCATTCTCTCTTTATTATCCACCAAGTGGGATGCAAATCGGGACAACTCGGCAAACTTGGCTTCGTACTGCGACACGGTCATGTTGTTTTGCTCCAACTTGATAAATTCCACCTCCTTCATGTGACGAATACTTTCGGGAAAGTACTTGTCATTGAACAGTTCTTGGAACTTCTCCCAAGACATCTTGAGTGCGTCAGGCTGGGTATGTTTTACAGATTCCCACCAGTAATCTGCCTCTTCACGCAACATAAAAGTGGTAAAGGGAACCTTTTGCTCCTCGGAGTATCCTAAGATATCAAATATCTTGGTGATCTTCTTTAACCACATCTCCGCCTTAAGTGGTTCTGGCTTTCCCAAAAACTCCGGTGGTCCTAGCTCCTTGAATTGCTTAGCAGTGACCAACCGTGGGTTGTCATTGTTTCCTCCTTCATTTTGAATAGGAGCCGCTCTCGCCCGTTGTTGCATGAATTGCTCCTTGAACTGCTTAGCGGTGACCATCCGAGAGTTATTTTGTTGTTGCATGAATTGCATAAAGTCTCTGACCATCCCATCATTCACCATTTCATCGGTGTTATTATTTTCATGAGGATTATTGTCCTCTGGTTGCACATTACCCTGAGCATTGATCATTGGTGATTCAATGGTCTCATGTGCTTCATTGTTTATCTCAATATTTTTGGATGCCATTTGCAAATACTGCAACAAACAAGGGTTAATTAACATATAACATATTATCCATATACTTTGACTGACCAATTAAATACCAAATAAACTTTGGTAGGTCATACTAGCGAAGGAATTCCCCGTCTATCCCCTCCTAGTTCTATTCTCACATCCTAGCCAGGGATCATATCCCTAAGCTCTGATACCAACTGTGACGCCCCCAAAATTAGGTATACATCACCCATATTGGGTCGTCAGATACATAGTACAGAATACAAAAACAACTTACTAATACAACTGTCGTGTACAATACGACAAAACATAAACTGTGAGTTTGAATACAAATATTATCTTCTAGAGAGTATTCATACTCAAAAGGAGTCTTCATTACATTTATTAACACACTATTACATAGAATAGTGAGGACTACTAACTAATACTATCATTCGGACCATCCTCCGTTCCCCGACTTGCCCCAGCTACGTTCTCATTTCCTGAAGAGAACAGTGAAAGAATGGGTGAGCTCAACTAGCCCAGTAAGAAATATTATGACTAAGATAATGCAGAATAAATTATCATTAGCCTTCAACAATGTTAAACTGATAAAATATAATAGACATCAAGTTTAACTGCAGCGGAACAAGCAATCCATTAAAAGAGTCAAGTAGAAAATAAACTATACTATCTTTTATGATTTAGAAGGTTTTTCAACACTGTGATCGCCGGGACTCAGCTTAATAAAATAATCCACATCATCGAATCACCCCTGCACTACGGCCAAGGATATTCGTATATTCATTAATGGTCATGATCATGCCAACAACTGTCCATCAATGCACTACGGGCCAATGAGGACTTTTACCACATCATTTGTAACATTATGGTCATGATTATACCGAATAATCCCTGGTCATAATCATACCAAGTCCATCTATGCACTACAGGCCACAGATGACTTTCAACATTTTATAAACATGAGGATGATGACAATGATATAAGAATTCAATAAAACAAGTTCAAGAATTAATTTATCCAAGAATTAACAACGTCCAAATTGTCAACATGGTACCGCTTTGTGGAGTAAAATTCAAGAATGCTTAGAAGAATATTTTCATAAAAAGATACTGGATGAAACGCAATTATCAATGATATTCCACAAATTTCATGGATATAGAAGTCAAAACTTAACCAACTGAGTACAATAAAGAATGGAATAACAAAAGAAATCACCATGCATGCGATAGACCGCACTGACAGGTTATTCCAACAGAATAATAAATAATAGAACCAGGTCCGGCGTAAAACGCACAGACAGGATATTCCAATAGAATAATAATAAAGACGGAACCAGGTACGGCGTAAATGCACATACAAGATATTCCGACAGAATAATAAATAATGGAACCAGGTCCGGTGTAAAACACACAGACAGGATGTTCCAACAGAATAATAACAAAGACGAAACCAGGTCCGGTGTAAAACACACAGACAGGATGTTCCAACAGAATAATAGAAGAATGTCACCAAGTATAGGGTAGACCGCGTATACTGGTTATTCCAACAGAATAATAAAGAATAAAATAACAGAAGTTCTCTTCATGAATATAAAAGAAATAATATTCCCTACCTTAAAAGAACTAGATATTGGAAAAGTGAAGTAGCAGAATACTTTTATTCTCTCTCTCTTATTCTCTCTATACTTTCTCTCTCTATAGCTTGAATGAATTCGTGAAAAATAATGAAGCCCTAGGCCTCTATTTATAGAAAAACTGAGGGTGGCTCTTGGTCTTAACGAAGGGTCAAATGATTCTTGGTCTTAACGAAGGGTCAAATGACTCTTGGTAATATTGAAGGGACAACTACTATTGACGAAAGTAATTACTATTGACCAAGATAAATACTATTAACGAAGGTAATTACTATTGACCAAGATAAATACTATTGACCAAGATAAATACTATTGACGAAGGTAATTACTATTGACAAAGGTAAATACTATTGACCAAGGTAAATACTATTGACGACGGTAATTACTATTGACGACGGTAATTACTATTGACGAAGAGACTCTTAGATGATGACATATGGCCCCCATAAAAATAACCAAACTTACCACAACGTCTCAATTATTGATTTAATAATATAACATATTATACAGATGATACTATGACAATAATTTAAGAGATATGATGCAGCAATTACTGTAGCAATAATTGAGTATAGTTGAGTGACTTCTCACGTAAGCATCAATAATCAATACCGTGTGCTACTATGTAACCACGCGTATTATTGTACTTTTACTACCGGATAGTTCAACAGTTTTAACAGTTTTAACGGTAACACCTCAGCCGTTATTTTTATAGAAAGATAATTTTGACGTTTTCTAACTACGACTATACTTCTGTTGTGGGGTCCACCAATGATTGTGCCATCGTACGAATATTCCCCGACAAAAAGAATATTTCCCGACCAAACGAATATAATAAGACAACTTGCATACTTTGCAAAATTTATAAATACTACCCATAACTATTATATCAAATCCACACCATAAAAAAAATTATTTGAGAAAAAATTAAATATTTATTCATAAAATCTGGGGTCTCACATATATAACTGTTTACAACTTTCATATAAATTGCAGCATCATGTGAGCCTAGGAATCATGTGATCACAGATTCAGTTTTCCTGAATCTAGATTCGGTTCCCGTGATGGATATTTTTAGCTATAACCAACTTGTAATTTATTCACGGTGTTTGAATTTTCTTAGACGGCTCTCATGTCCATAAGGAGTTTGATACTGCTATGTATATTATTTTCTTGAAGATGCTTCACATCTCGAAAATAAAAGCGATCAAGCCGAACATTTAATAAAAAATGGAAGTATCAAAGGCCTTAATTACTATTGAGCATAAGGGTTTAAAAAACCTCTTTTTACAAAACATCATTGGTATATCTTAGTAAAACTAAATTTTTATACAAGAAATTCAAACCCTTTGTATATAGGTGCGAACGAGGCATAGCACTACTTCCAAACAATTACACATTGATCCACACACACACACACACAAATTCATATAACAGTTTAATTGAAAAGTGGCGGTCACCGTGGCAACACGGATGTCGGGGGGTGCCTAGCACCTTCCCTCCGCATAACCAAGTCTCCAGACCCTAACGAATCTCGGTTTCACAGACCCGTTAAGCAGTGTCACGTCACTAGGTCAATGTGCAAATCTTATCTCGGTTGTGTTAGTACAACCATTTAAAAAACCAACTGGCGACTCTTATAGTCCGATCGTCGACATATATATGTCGGACCTTTTCACAACTTGTTTTTTTAAACAAATATCACCTAACAAGAGAACACCAAAAGATAAGAATAGAAAAGGACAAATAAAAATCCCGACGTCGACAGGTGGCGACTCTGCTGGGGACCTCTAGTAAGAGGACTTAAGCCATTATTACAAGCTTTTCAAAATTGTCATATGCTTGAGTGTGTATTGATAAGTAGTTTTTATACCTACTTATCCGGTATCTATTACTTTAATTAGTTGCTTAATCTCATGTTTTTTAGTTACTTTTCATGCATTTTGTGTTCGTTTTGTAGATTATATGCTTGGGAGCTAAAATCGCAAAAACTTGGTATGAAATCACAAAGAAAAGCAATCTAGACATCGTTTGGGCTTTCATGTTCATTTCATGTTCTTGGCTTGGAACTTCGATTACATTGTAGAGCTTCTTCTTAGTTTTCTAGAACAACTTGAATCAATCCAATCGGAGTTCAGATGCATAAGTTATGACCTGTGTACCAACGGACGTTGAACTTCACTATTTTGGGTGACCATTTACATAGTAACCACTTCAGAGCCAATTTCAACATTTCTCCAGTCCTTATTTCGAAAAACTCAAGGCATGAAAGTTGTAGATTTGCGTTCCGGGGCGGGCCCTTTACAAGGATAAACCCCCGCCGGGGCGGGGGTATGCGAAGAAAAGGAAAATTTTGTCCAAATTTGAGTCCAAGAAGGATTGGTTCGATCCGATTGACTCAATGACTTCTAAGAGAACTTAAAAGACATAAAAAGAGACTTATAAAAGGAGGAGAATCACAAGGATTAGAGGGAGAGAAAGGATTCCATTAGATTAGATTAGAGTAGAATAGGAGAAAACACTAGTTCTTATGAGATTGGGAGATTGAAGCAACTGGGAGATCATTGAAGATTCAAAGTAGGAGCAAGGAGGGAGCTTGAAATCTATAGATAATAGATTCTATCTTCTATCTTTGTTTTTAAATGTTTATTCAATTGTGGATTCTTAGTTTTAATTCAATTAACTAATTCTTTGTTTGAGATTGCAATGGATCTTATTGTGTAGTTTATTTTAATATGCTTCACTATCTATTATTATGTTCTATTATAAGGATTGTCTATTTTGATTTGGTCCTAATTGTTTAATTGATTGGCCATTAATTACCGTGATAATCTATATGAACTCGATAGATGAAGTATAGATTTAGATCTGATCATGATAGCATGTGTTTGTGATTTCTACATAGATGGAATTCATGATTCGTGTTTAGGATAGAGATATGCCTTTATGCCGTATGTAATCTTATAGAGAACTTGTGTTTTAAATCCTTTTTAATTGTAATTCACATAGAGATATAGTGGATTAGTTAATTAGGGTGTCTTGCTTAATTCTATCATTTGTGGATTTAAGTGAGTATGGGTATTATGCAACGAGAGGTGGTTTTATCTGCTTTAGTGTTCTTGATTAACAATTCAGGATAAAAAATAATTAATGAGAAGTGTGTTAACTTAAATGAAGTAATAAGTGAAGTTGTTATCTTAAATCTCCATAATCTAATTTTTAATTAGTGGTAATTAGAATTAGTGTAATTAAATAATTTAATTTATATAATTTGAAATTCATTCGTTTAAATAAGATTGAGTTGGTTACGAGTTAGTACTTGGTATTTTTATTAAATAATTTCTCGTGGGAACGATACTCTGCTTTCACTTTATTACTTGTTGACCACGTATACTTGCATGTTGTACGTAATTAGATTTTACCCAACAAGTTTTTGGCGTTGTTGTTGGGGAATTAGTTAATATAATTTAGCCAATATTAGCTTCAATCAAATTAGTCTTAATTTAAACATTTTTTTCCTTTTTATTTAATTCTCTTCCTATTTTTCTTTCTTTTCAGGTACCATGGCGGAATTTAATTATCAATGGCCGTATGAGAATGACTCAACCAAGGGGAGCGGGGATTGATGGTCTCAATGCATTTTTTGCATTATCAGCGCAGCTTGAGACACTTTCGAGGAGGTTGGACGTTGTTGCAACCCAAAGTAATCGAAGGATAGTAGTTAATTGCAATTATTGTGCTGGTAATCATCCGAGTCATTAATGCACTGTTAGTTTTGGGGCGGGACAACACAGTGGTGTTTACCTCAACAACTATGCTGAGCCTAACTATCACTGAGAATGGGGGTATCACCCGAATTTTTCAGGGAGCTATATTTATGATGACCAATATTACGCTCCAAATCCATCATACACACCGGAATTTTCATGTCCACATCCATTGCCACAAGAAGAAAAGCCAAATCTGAGGGATGTAATATTGAAGGGCATAGCAAACCTAGAGGAGAGAGGATTAGCCAAGAGCTGTCAACCCAAAATTTTAATAATCGGATGGAACAACTCATTACTACTTCAGCCAATGGCCCTCAATACATGGCTTCCAAGACTGAGACTGTGACACCCCCAAATCCGGGTACTTCGATTCCACGGGATTTGGTGTTCACTGTACAAGCATCATCTATCTATCTACCCATAAATAATATCAAACCATACAATAGATAGAAATCATAATAAAATCTCTTCCCTTAAGGGTTACATCAACTGAATCATAAATAAATCCCAGGTTACTCTAACCTTAAATCATCTGTGCGAAATTCTAAACAACATAAGTCTTAAACATAAATACATCATCAATTAAAATAACAAGTCTTCATCACTTGCTAACTTTGCCCTTGCCCTTACTAGTGGAGGGTTCATCGCTTCTTTCATTCTTAACTGCAATGTTATTATTAAGCAAGAGTGAGCACAATGCCCACGAGTATAAAAAAAATGAAACAACAGTATAATAACATCCGAATAATCAAAGACATCTGAATAAAGCTCAACTTTTGAATCAAGAATAAATAACATGAATCAAAAGAATTCTGAGGGTCATAAGACCTTGAATTATGTCCTAGGTTAACAAGAAATATACTTGAAACCTATAACAGTCCTAAGACTATGGACCTTCTTCTCGTACTTAGGGGGATCAACCCTTAGTACCATACTGTGCACAATATCTTAACGCTAAAGCGTAATTAATCCCTTATACAGGGTTGTTCATCTCAGTTTGACATTCGAGTCCGCACCAAAGGAAGTTTGGTTTGGATAATTTCATTAAGGGTTCTGAAATTTAGAACGCTCATCAACTAAGGACTAGTTGAATCAATAAGGTTCACTAGTCTAATAAGGTTCAACAATAATTGATATTTGATTAGAATAATAATCTCAAAAGTATACAATAGGACAATTATTGTATAACTGGATCATGCTTTGGAAAGATAATTAATCTTTAATATCATGCTTGAACTTGAATAATAACAAGGATAATTTATTCAAGGTAAATAATAAACTTGAACAATAATGACAAGTGGGGTTAGGGAAACTTGCTCAACATAAAAGTAACGTTTAAGTTTAAATAAACTTGCTCAATAGAATGGAGTTAGGGATAGGATACTTGCCTCGTGCGTAGACTACACTTTAACTAAGCACGTTCTTTGAATTAAATCCTACATACCATTCATATACACAATACTTGTTAATTAATAATTAATCAACATGAGCTCATTCTCGCTGTCTACTTTAATTATTGACTAAACTTAGTCAAATTATCACGTTGTCACATAATTTATACTTTATGAATTATCAAACCAATTATGTATTTAATAATTCAATTCACATATAATATTTTATTACATGTTAAACAACTATTTTATCATCTCATAATACCTCTAACATGATTACATGTTCATTACATCAATCCACTAACACTTGTTAGACTTTAACATTTAAAAAAAATACATTTCTGACATTTTTTGGAGAGTGGCGCTGCGGCGCCACTAATGTGCTAAGGAGTCGCGCTGCGGCGCGGTGGCGCTGTGGCCGGGCCCTTGGCGCTGCGGCGCTGTGGCGCCGTGGCTCGAGTCTTGGCGCTGCGAGCGCTGTGGCGCCGCGGCGCGAGAAATCAGTTCTAGAGCTGGCGCCGCGGCGCGAGACCCTAGAAACTGAATCTCAGTTCGCGAAGAACACAGAGTTCAGCGAAATCAACACATTTTTAACACTAATTTCACCAAATCACATATACCCACATGTTATAATTCATGCATAATCATAATACAACATCTATAAAGTAGTTTTAACCAATTAAAACACATAATCACATAATTAAAACATGTGAATTCACTGACTTTGATGTTCTTGGTGGTTTTTGAATATAAAATATATAATTTAACACTACGGATTCGTTATAACACCGAATCTGTTCGTTTAAGGCTTGATCTCTTCGTATTAACATGCTCAATAATATAAGGGTGTAAATTTTAGGGATAATATATAATCAATACATCAATTATCACATATATGGCCATATGGCCATATCATGTACTCTGTTTATTTTGAAATAACATATGTATGACATGTTTTCACAATACTGATGTTATGGTTTGCAACAATATATAATTAAATACGGTGTGATATAACATAACACATATACAACTCATAATCAATACTCCTAACTCAATTACAGAGGTTAAACCAAAACTTTGAAACTTATATTCGTGAAACTTTTAAAGAGCGTAATAATAAAAATTGGGTTGAAGAGATTACCCAAACGTAGATTAGTAGTATTGAAACCTTCTCCAATTTCTTCCTAACTCTCAAAATCTCTGAACTCTCAAGTTTTCTCTCTGAATTCTCTCTGTGATTTTTATCAGACTTAGAACAAAATGAAAAGAGAAGACGTCGTAATCAATTAGGAAGGATCAGATGCGCGTTGGTGGTCAGTTACCCAGTCATGGGTTAACTGACCCTAACCTCTCTTAGTGCCATGTTTGGCTAGCAACTAGTTAAAACTCTTTATTTTAATAACACCTTTACAATATAGTTTAATTAATGTCACACTCTTATAAGATAAATCTAATATTTTATTTAATTTACTTTAAGTAAAATATAATAATTTCTCATAAATTCACGTAGTCACAATATTAATTATCTCTTTAATAAATAATAATAATTTATTAAATCTCTAATTAATAATTACATTAATAAAATAACATCATGCTTAATTAAATATTTCATTTAATTCAATAAGCTCACACAATCACATACTCGAATAATAAAAATTCTCTACATCAATTTAATAAATGTAACACATATAATTAAATTAATCTACCACAATTACATCAATTAATTATTAAATCTAATAATTAAATCATCGAAAAATATTTATTTAACTCAATAAATATTAAAATAATTTACAAAATTCTCGTTCGTCACATCTTTCCCCCCTTAAAAGGATTCTGTCCCCAGAATCACGAGTCAATAAATTCGACCCGTTACATTCTCCCCCCCCTTACAAAAATTCTGTCCCCAGAATCGCTTACAAATAATTAAGTAAATAAATGAGGGTAATTCTTCATCATATTCTCTTCGAGTTCCCACGTAGCTTCTTCAGCGTTGTGGTTCCTCCAAATTACCTTAATAGAAGGTATAACTTTATTTCTCAGAACTTGTTCTTTTCGGTCGACAATTTGAACAGGAATTTCTTCATAAGATAAGTCTTTCTAAAAATGTAGGGGTTCGTATTCAATTACATGCTTGTAATCAGGTTTGTAAGGTCGTAACACAGAAACATGGAAGATGTTGTGGATATTCTTGAGTGCTGGAGGTAAGGCTACTTCGTACGCAACTTCTCCAATTCTTCGCAGTACCTCAAAGGGTCCAATAAATCTTGGGCTCAATTTTCCTTTCTTTCCGAATCTGATCTTTCCCTTCCAGGGAGAGACCTTCAAGAAAACATAACTACCTGGTTCAAACTCGATATTTTTACGGTGTGGATCAGCGTATTTCTTCTGTCGATCTTGAGCTGCTACCAGTCGTGCTCGGATCACTTTGACTATTTCTGTCGCCTGCTGTACCAATTCTGGCCCTAGCAATTGTCTTTCACCAACTTCATCCCAATAAAGCGGAGTTCTGCACTTTCTGCCGTATAACGCTTCGTAAGGTGGCATACCAATACTAGCGTGGTAACTGTTGTTGTAGCCGAACTCTACCAACGGTAGGTGATCATCCCAATTTCCTTTGAAGTCCATTACACAAGCTCGTAACATATCTTCCAGTGTTTGAATCGTTCGTTCGCTCTGTCCGTCTGTTTGAGGGTGGTAAGCTGTACTCATTCGCAGTTGTGTACCCATGCATTCCTGAAGACGTTTCCAGAAATTTGATGTGAAGCGCGGATCCCTATCGGAAACAATACACACCGGCACTCCGTGCCTCGAAACAATCTCTTTCACATATAATCTTGCCAACTGATCTAAGTTAAATCTGATTTTGATAGGAAGGAAGTGCGCGGATTTCGTCAGTCGATCAACGATCACCCATACTGCGTCGTAGCCTTTCTGGGTCGTCGGAAGGCCAACCACGAAGTCCATCGTAATATGTTCCCATTTCCATTCTGGGATCTCCAACGGTTGTAGCAATCCACTCGGTCTCTGATGTTCTGCTTTAACTTTCTGACATGTCAGGCATTTGGAAACACATTCTGCAACATCACGTTTCAAATTCGGCCACCAAAAATGTTGTCTAAGATCTTGGTACAACTTGGTACTACCAGGGTGAATTGAATATCTTGAACTATGAGCCTCACTCAAAATTTCTTCCTTAATTTCTTGTACTGGCGGAACCCAAATTCTGCTTTCAAATCTCAATATTCCTTCCTTATCCATCTTAAATCTTGGTTCGGTTCCTTCAGATATCTTCGATGTTACCTTTTTGTATTCATCATCCTGAAGCTGAGCCTCCTTCACTCTATCTAGTAGAGTTGTACCAGATTGCATTTGAAATAGCTTCTCATCAATCTCCATAGGATACTTCACTTCTAACTCCAGTTTCTCTATATCTGCAATTAGCTCCTGCTGAGCAGTCAACATCATCAATTTCTCACGACCCTTTCTACTTAAGGCGTCGGCAACCACATTAGCCTTACCCGGATGGTATAAAATCTCACAGTCATAATCCTTGATTAATTCCAACCATCTTCTTTGACGCATATTCAAATCTTTCTGTGTAAAAATATATTTCAGACTCTTGTGGTCCGTATATATTTCACACTTCTCCCCGTATAGATAGTGCCTCTAAATTTTCAAAGCAAAAATAACTGCAACTAACTCCAAATCATGAGTTGGGTAACCCTTCTCGTAATCCTTCAACTGCCGTGATGCATACGCAATGACTTTGTCGTTCTGCATCAGCACACAGCCAAGTCCTTTATGCGACGCATCGCTAAAAATAACAAAATTTCCTGTATCATTCGGAAGAGATAACACAGGCGCTGTACTCAATCTCTTCTTTAATTCTTGAAAACTCTCCTCACACTTCTCCGTCCAAACAAATTTCACAGCTTTTTGAGTTAAATTCGTTAACGGAGTTGCGATCTTAGAAAAATCTTGTATGAATCTTCTATAATATCCTGCTAATCCAAGAAAACTTCTTACTTCTGACGGCGTTCTTGGCTGATCCCAGTTAATCACAGCTTCTACTTTGGATGGATCTACCGAAATTCCATCTTTATCGATTACGTGACCAAGAAATTGTACTCTCTCGATCCAGAATTCGCATTTCAAAAATTTAGCATACAACTTCTCCCTTCTCAATACTTCCAACATTAACCTCAAGTGTTCTTCATGTTCCTTTTTGGTTTTGGAATATACCAAAATGTCGTCTATAAATATCACCACGAATTTGTCCAAAAACGGCTTGAATACACCATTCATTAGTCCCATAAATGCTGCAGGAGCATTTGTAAGACCAAACGACATTACTAAAAACTCATAATGACCATATCGCGTTCGGAACGCTGTCTTCGGTACATCCTCTGGCCTCACCTTCAGTTGGTGATAACCACTCCTCAAGTCAATCTTGGAAAAGTATTTTGCTCCCTTCAATTGATCAAACAGATCATCGATCCTTGGTAATGGATATCTGTTCTTAATCGTGACCTTATTTAATTCTCTGTTGTCAATGCAGAGCCTCATCGATCCGTCCTTCTTTTTCACGAAAAACATCGGCGCTCCCCACGGCGATACGCTCGGTTGAATGTATTTTTTGTCCAACAATTCATGTAGTTGTACCATTAATTCCTTCATCTCTACTGGCGCCATTCGGTATGGTGCCTTCGATATTGGAGCAGTTTCGGGCGCCAAATCAATCACAAAGTCTACTTCTCTATCTGGTGGAAGTCCTGGCAAATCGTCTGGAAATACATCGACGAAGTCTCTCACAATCGGTATCTCCTCTACCTTCAGGTTCTCTTTTCGACTGTCGACTATGTAAGCTAAATATCCTACATAGCCTTGTCTTAATAACTTCCTGGCCTGCAACATCGTCAGACAACTCGCTTGTCTAGGCGACTTGATACCATAAAACATAACTTTTGACGGAGTCATAAGGTTAATACGCTTCTTTTGGCAGTCAATTACAGCCCCATAATTGGATAGCCAATCCATACCCAATATAACATCGAATTCCCCCAATCGAATAGGGATAAGATCTACATTCATGATATTACCCTTAATATCCACCCTACAGTTCTTAAACACGTACTTAATAGGGATTATTTCTCTATTCGCAATTTCTATGTTCATGGGGTAATCCAATTCATCCATAAGCAAATCTAAACTATTAGTAAAGTCATCGGATATAAAGGAACAAGTAGCACCCGAATTAAATAAAACGTAAGCATTAATTTCATTGATCGGAATGATACCTGACACCACCTCACGACACTGGATTGTATCCTGCACCGTCATGTTGAAAGTTCTGGCGGTTGGTCAATTTGTTACAGGTGGTCCGGTGATGGTTAAGGTATTTCCACTGCTATTTCCCCAGTTTTCTCCTTGTCCTGATCCTCCCGATCCCTTCTTGGGACAGTCTCTTGATAAATGATCTTTCGAACCACAGTTGAAACAATCACCCTTCTTTGGGTTTGGACAATTAGGTGCTATATGGCCTTCCTGACCACAATTGTAGCACACTCTCTTTCCCTTCAAACAAACTCCTAGATGTGCCTTGCCGCAAGTCGGACATGCTTCTATCTTCTTTTTCTGCCCTCCGTGTTGACTTCCAGCTGTCGAGTTATTCGACCACTTCCTCTTCTGATTATTATTATTCCCAGTATTACTTCCACCAGTCTTGTTGTTACATTCATTCTCATTCTTTTTCTTTTTCTGTTCTTGGTTGTACTTAGTCACTACATCACTTCCTCCTTCCGCGAGAATGGCCTTTTCCAAAACTCCCGCAAACGTGTTAAGTTGAAACATTGATACCTTGCTGTATACCCAAGGCTTCAGTCCTTGTTCGAATCGTCTAGCTTTCCTCTCGTCAGTGTGTACTTGATACGGGGCAAACCTTGCCAACTCATCGAATTTAGCCGCGTATTCAGGCACGCTCATGTTTCCCTGCTTCAGTTCCAGAAATTGCACCTTCATCTGATTATGCGAACTAGCTAGGAAATACATTTCGAAAAACATCTCTTTGAATCTCTCCCACGTAATTACACCTTCACCTCCTCGCACCTGCCACCAGTAGCTAGCCTCAGACTTCAGCATAAATGTCGCAAAAACGGTCTTCTGATCTTCTCGAACTCTAGCAACTTCGAAAACCTTCTCCATTTCCATCACCCACATTTGAGCCTCGATCGGGTTTCTGGAACCTTTGAACTCTGGCGGTCCCACCGCCTTAAAATCTTTAAACGTTGTGTTAGGTGGAGCTTGCGGTTGATTATTCATGACTCCAGTTAGTAAATTAACTAGCTGTGGAACTGGATTAACATTGGCATTATTGTTATTATTGGTTGACTCTTCCTGAGCCGGTTGACGTTGCTGTCTTCTCCTTGGCGGCATTTTTCTGTTAAATAAACGTTTATTAGAACTTTATTTATTTCTCTACATAGTTAAGACATTACTCAACAATTTAACATATCACTTAACACATCATCTCAAACAACTTGATATCTTTTCATTCAAATAAAAAGTTTTAACATTAAACTATAGCATACTGCTATTTACATCATCTATCCTGGAATAAAGAATCCTCAGGATTTAAAACATTAACATATTCCTTAGTTCATAAACACATCGGAATTTACATAAAACTATATAAGTTTTTCACATAAATAAACAGATTCTATTCCTGTCTTCCAAGGTGCTCAATAGCCTTGCCACGCTCCTCATTCATGATACGAGACATCGTCCCGCGATCCAACATATACGATGGAAGTCCTTCAAACTGGATGGGGTACCTTAACACTCGCTCTTGAACCTCATCCATCGCATGATTAAGTGTGGCGTACGTGTCTTCAAGCTTTACCTTCTTTGCACGACTATCATTTTCTGCACGATCAGCTCGATGTGATTCTCTTACCCATCCTTCCTCTGCTATTTTCAGTCTTCCGGAGGTTTCCTTCAGTTCCTTCTTCAGCTTCTCTAGCTCCTCGGTCTTATCTTCGGTTTGACCCTTCTCATGAACCAGATCCCACTCCACGTTTCCTAAACGTGTATGAAGGGTCACAATCTCTCTATCCTTCTCCTCTAAAGTAGACTGCTGAACAGTCGCTCGCTAAGTCAATTCCTGAACCTCATCTTGTAACTCCACGTTACGATCATATAGTGTGTCATACATCTCAGCATCAACAGTGTACCGTGGTAGCTCATCTTCTTCTTCCTCCTCATCAAACTCCTCCTCAGGACCCTCCTCAGGATCAATCTCAGGTTCATGTTCCTGACCAACAACGGTGATCAATGGAGATGAAACCCTCTGAACTAACTGTTCCCTAACAACATGCATGTCTCGGGTCTCCTCCTCTGTCGGTACTATAGGTACACGAGTTCCTTCCTCTCCAGCTTGACTAGCTTCTCCAACATTCGACATCCTGACAACAAAATTTTTAAGTTTTAGTTACTAAGTCGTACTATTTAACGCATACTTAACACATAAACAGATAATGTATTTTATTATCTTCAATGAATTACCAAAAATTCATTTCTTAAGACTCGATAAGAGTTTTCCTTTACTATCTTCTTTCTATAAGGTTACTACCTAAGGTTGATCCCCCACCTAAGGTTCATAACCTACAGCTCTGATACCAACTTGTGACACCCCCAAATCTGGGTACTTCGATTCCACGGGATTTGGTGTTCACTGTACAAGCATCATCTATCTATCTACCCATAAATAATATCAAACCATACAATAGATAGAAATCATAATAAAATCTCTTCCCTTAAGGGTTACATCAACTGAATTATAAATAAATCCCAGGTTACTCTAACCTTAAAACATCTGTGCGGAATTCTAAACAACATAAGTCTTAAACATAAATACATCATCAATTAAAATAACAAGTCTTCATCACTTGCTAACTTTGCCCTTGCCCTTACTAGTGGAGGGTTCATCGCTTCTTTCATTCTTAACTGCAATGTTATTATTAAGCAAGAGTGAGCACAATGCCCACGAGTATAAAAAAATGAAACAACAGTATAATAACATGCGAATAATCAAAGACATCTTAATAAAGCTCAACTTTTGAATCAAGAATAAATAATATGAATCAAAAGAATTCTGAGGGTCATAAGACCTTGAACTATGTCCTAGGTTAACAAGAAATATACTTGAAACCTTTAACAGTCATAAGACTATGGACCTTCTTCTCGTACTTAGGGGGATCAACCCTTAGTACCATACTGTGCACAATATCTTAACGCTAAAGCGTAATTAATCCCCTATACAGGGTTGTTCATCTCAGTTTGACATTCGAGTCCGCACCAAAGGAAGTTTGGTTTGGATAATTTCATCAAGGGTTCTGAAATTTAGAACGCTCATCAACTAAGGACTAGTTGAATCAATAAGGTTCACTAGTCTAATAAGGTTCAACAATAATTGATATTTGATTAGAATAATAATCTCAAAAGTATACAATAGGACAATTATTGTATAACTGGATCATGCTTTGGAAAGATAATTAATCTTTAATATCATGCTTGAACTTGAATAATAACAAGGATAATTTATTCAAGGTAAATAATAAACTTGAACAATAATGACAAGTGGGGTTAGGGAAACTTGCTCAACATAAAAGTAACGTTTAAGTTTAAATAAACTTGCTCAATAGAATGGAGTTAGGGATAGGATACTTGCCTCGTGCGTAGACTACACTTTAACTAAGCACGTTCTTTGAATTAAATCCTACATACCATTCATATACACAATACTTGTTAATTAATAATTAATCAACATGAGCTCATTCTCGCTGTCTACTTTAATTATTGACTAAACTTAGTCAAATTATCACGTTGTCACATAATTTATACTTCATGAATTATCAAACCAATTATGTATTTAATAATTCAATTCACATATAATATTTTATTACATGTTAAACAACTATTTTATCATCTCATAATACCTCTAACATGATTACATGTTCAGTACATCAATCCACTAACACTTGTTAGACTTTAACATTTTAAAAAAATACATTTCTGACTTTTTCTGGAGAGTGGCGCTGCGGCGCCACTAATGTGCTAAGGAGTCGCGCTGCGGCGCGGTGGCGCTGTGGCTGGGCCCTTGGCGCTGCGGCGCTGTGGCGCCGTGGCTCGAGTCTTGGCGCTGCGAGCGCTGTGGCGCCGCGGCGCGAGAAATCAGTTCTAGAGCTGGCGCCGCGGCGCGAGACCCTAGAAACTGAATCTCAGTTCGCGAAGAACACAGAGTTCAGCGAAATCAACACATTTTTAACACTAATTTCACCAAATCACATATACCCACATGTTATAATTCATGCATAATCATAATACAACATCTATAAAGTAGTTTTAACCAATTAAAACACATAATCACATAATTAAAACATGTGAATTCACTGACTTTGATGTTCTTGGTGGTTTTTGAATATAAAATATATAATTTAACACTACGGATTCGTTATAACACCGAATCCGTTCGTTTAAGGCTTGATCTCTTCGTATTAACATGCTCAATAATATAAGGGTGTAAATTTTAGGGATAATATATAATCAATACATCAATTATCACATATATGGCCATATGGCCATATCACGTACTCTGTTTATTTTGAAATAACATATGTACGACATGTTTTCACAATACTGATGTTATGGTTTGCAACAATATATAATTAAATACGGTGTGATATAACATAACACATATACAACTCATAATCAATACTCCTAACTCAATTACAGAGGTTAAACCAAAACTTTGAAACTTATATTCGTGAAACTTTTAAAGAGCGTAATAATAAAAATTGGGTTGAAGAGATTACCCAAACGTAGATTAGTAGTATTGAAACCTTCTCCAATTTCTTCCTAACTCTCAAAATCTCTGAACTCTCAAGTTTTCTCTCTGAATTCTCTCTGTGATTTTTATCAGACTTAGAACAAAATGAAAAGAGAAGACGTCGTAATCAATTAGGAAGGATCAGATGGGCGTTGGTGGTCAGTTACCCAGTCATGGGTTAACTGACCCTAACCTCTCTTAGTGCCATGTTTGGCTAGCAACTAGTTAAAACTCTTTATTTTAATAACACCTTTACAATATAGTTTAATTAATGTCACACTCTTATAAGATAAATCTAATATTTTATTTAATTTACTTTAAATAAAATATAATAATTTCTCATAAATTCACGTAGTCACAATATTAATTATCTCTTTAATAAATAATAATAATTTATTAAATCTCTAATTAATAATTACATTAATAAAATAACATCATGCTTAATTAAATATTTCATTTAATTCAATAAGCTCACACAATCACATACTCGAATAATAAAAATTCTCTACATTAATTTAATAAATGTAACACATGTAATTAAATTAATCTACCATAATTGTATCAATTAATTATTAAATCTAATAATTAAATCATCGAAAAATATTTATTTAACTCAATAAATATTAAAATAATTTACAAAATTCTCGTTCGTCACAGAGACAGATAATTCAAGGTTGGAGGAATTGTTGTCCAAGTTCATAGCATCAAATGAGTAGAGGAGTATTAATCAAGAGCGGTCTCAGAATCAAGAGATATCAATTCAAAATCTACAGAACCAGATGGATCAAATTCTCAAAGCCTTGAACAACTGTCCTCAAAACAATTGGTGTTATGACGAGGATTCTGAGATTGATGAAGTGCCCGAGCCAAATCTACAACTGGATGAGACATGAGATGTTGAAAAAGAGGAGACAAGTCGGGATAATGAAAATAGGGTCGGTGAAGAACTAACAACGAGTACCAACGAGGATGAGCCGATGTTATTAGTGCCCCAAGTCCCTTCTCCGCCAAAGATCAAGGGTCCAGTTAGATTTACAAAACCGTGCCCGCTTGGTAGTCATATTGTCGGTAAGGCTCTTTATGTCATGAGAGCTAGTATAAATGTGAAGCCATGGTGGGACGAGGAGGAGAAGATAGAAGAAGAGCCCGTTTTTCTTGCTAAGCCTCAAAGCCCCAATCGAATCATAGGCTTAACGGACGAAAAAACACCTAGTTATTCAACATTCTTAATTAGACACATATTTAATCAGAGCATGCTAGGTGACTTTGATGCATTAGCCATCACAAATGGGAACCTACCAAAAGCTATAATATTTCCAATGGATGGAGGGTTCCTCAGCTTTCGAAGAGGAATTGGATAACGTTGACCAGAAAAAGTCAGGCTGAAAGACTATAATTCAAGCGCTAACTGGGAGGCAACCCATGAATTTTTTATTTATATGCTTTACTAGTTTATTTAGTAGATAGGAGTTAATTTTCTTATTAAGTTCTCTTACCAATCCAAGTGCTATTCTAATCCATGTTGTCTCTCTTCATTGTAGGTATTGGAGGTTCAATGGACATGCAAAAGATTATGAAGAGGTTATTCAAGTCAAATTCAAGTGTAGTGCCCAATTTGTTCCATGTGCCTAACCTATTCTCTAAACTTAGCGGACAAGGTGGAGGATTGCTATATTTTCAGGGAAGTCCTCTGCTTTACTTTTTTCTATTTCAGCCATTGAGGACAATGTCTATTTTAAGTTTGGGGGGCATTTTAGTGTCGTATTGCATGTAGTTAGTTATTTACATTGTAGTTCGTATAGTTACATTTAGTTTTTGCATTCTTAAAATAATAAAAAAAATTGATTGAAAAATTGAAAATTTTGTAGTCCGTTTACTATGTTCATATAGCATTTAGTACATCTTACATGAGTCCAGCTGTTTGATATTTATAGTTTGTTTTGGCCAATGATGAGATTAGAATTGGATAGACAAGTATAGTACTGACTATTAGAGCTTTGATGTGATTTCTTGTTCTGAATTGAGTCCTTTTCTATTTAAAACTGGTATAATAAGGATAGCACAGTAAAAACAACTTATTGATTGATTGAGTTTAAATTGATACATAATGAGATTCTAAAGGATAATGCTAGTTTGAATGAAAGAGTGACAAGAATAAGTAGTGATGGCTAAAGTTAGACAAGAACCTAAGTTTGGGAGAATATTTGGGGTATATAAGCTATAAAAAAAAGAAAAAAAATTTATAAATAAATACCGTGGTGTGCTTGTCTTGTTTTGTGGCCTTTGTTACTTGAGTAAGTAAGCCCGATGGGATTGTCTTTACACCTAGCGCCCTAAGGTCTTAATGGTCTGGGAGTCGTTGGTCAAAAGCTTGTTAAGGTAGCATTGAAAAGCTTAAGGGAATAAGACAATGCATAACTATGTGTATATATATATATATATAAAAATGAATAAAATGGGAAATAAGAGCAAAAAGCCCCCGTAGATGAAAAATAAAGAATAAGTATCCCATGTTGACCCTCGTTATTGGTAATTATTTGATTTTAGTTGGATCTAGCTTGTTTTTGGAATTCTTGAGTTTACACTGTATGATGCCTACGAAGAGACTTGTTATGTGTTAAATTTGATTTTATATCAGTTAACATTGTTGTGGAGCACACACACACACACACACTATATTAGTGATAACAGTCTAAGATTTGATGATTGATTGGGAAGTTAATAATTTGTTTTGATATGGTGTATTATCGTCTTTAATAGACTTATTTCTGTCATTACTGCTAGATTCGTAGGCATGTAGATTAGTTGCATTGCATAGCATTGTTGTTTTGTGTTTTTGCTTGAGGACAAGCAAATGTTTATGTTTGGGAGTATTTGATAAGTAGTTTTTATACCTACTTATCCGATTTCTATTACTTGAATTAGTTACTTAATCTGATATTTCTTAGTTAGTTTTCATGCATTTTGTGTTCGCTTTATAGATTATATGATTGGGAGTTGAAATCACAAAGAATTGGTATGAAATCGCAAAGAAAAGTAATTCGGACATTATTTGGGCTTTCATGTTCATTTCATGTTCTTAGCTTGGAACTTCCATTACATTTTAGAGCTTCTTATTAGCTTTCTGGAACTTGAATCATTCCAATTGGAGTTCGGATGAATGAGTTATGACCTGTGTACCAACGGACGTTGAACTTCACTGTTTTGGGTGACCATTTACATAGCATCCACTTCAGAGCCAATTTCAACATTTCTATATTCCTTATTTTGAAAAACGCAAAGCATGAAAGTTGTAGATATTCGTCTCCTCTTTCCAGAACATCTTGATTCATCGCAATCGGAGTTCAGACGAACATGTTATGGGCATTTTCCCAGAGTATATCAGAGTAGAAAAAGGACCCCCGCCTGGGTGGGCTTTCTCTTCAAAAAACCCCTGTCGAGTTAGGGGTACCAGCTGGAAAATAGAACCCTAGCCCATCGGGGCGGGTCCTTTATGAGGCTAAACCCCCGTCGGGACGGGGGTACGCGTAGAAAAGGCAATTTTGTCCAAATTTGAGTCCAAGAAGGATTGGTTCGATCCGATTAACTCAAGGACTTTCAAGAGGACTTAAAGACATAAAAGGAGACTTATAAAAGGAGGAGAATCACAAGGATTAAAGGGAGAGAGAGGATTCCATTACATTAGATTAGAGTAGAATAGGAGAAAACATTAGTTCTTATGCGATTGGGAGATTGAAGCAACTTGGAGATCATTAAAGATTTAAAGTAGGAGCAAGAAGGGAGCTTCAAATCTACAGACAATAGATTTTATCTTCTCATCTTCTTCTATCTTTGTCTTTTAATGTTTATTCAATTGTGGATTCTTAGTTTTAATTCAATGAACTAATTCTTTGTTTGAGATTGCAATGGATCTTATTGTGTAGTTTATTTTAATATGCTTCGCTATCTATTATTTTGTTCTATTGTGAGGATTGTCTATTTTGATTTGGACTTAATTGTTTAATTGATTGGCCATCAATTACCGTGATAATCTATATGAACTCGCGAGATGAAGTATAGATTTAGATCTGATCATGATAGCATGTGCTTGTAATTTTTGCATAAATGGAATTCATGATTCGTGTTTAAGATAGAGATATGCCTTTACGCCATATGTAATCTTATAGAGAACTTGTGCTTTAAATCCTTTTTAATTGTAATTCACATAGAGATATAGTGGATTAGTTAATTAGGGTGTCTTGCTTAATTCTATCATCTGTGGATTTAAGTGAGTATGGGTATTATGCATCGAGAGGTGGTTTTATCTGCTTTAGTGTTCTTGATTAACAATTCAGGATAGAATATAATTGATGAGAAGTGTGTTAACTTAAATGAAGCAATAAGTGAAGTTGTGATCTTAAATCTCCGTAATCTGATTTTTAATTAGTGGTACTTAGAACTAGTGTAATTAAATAATTTAATTTATATAATTTGAAATTCATTCGTTTAAATAAGATTGAGTTGGTTACGGGTTAGTACTTGGTGATTTTCATAAAAAAAATCCTCGTGGGAACGATACTCTACTTTTACTTTATTACTTGTTGACCACGTATACTTGCGTGTTGTGCGTAATTAGATTTTACCCAACATGTATATTGTTTTTACATTTGATGGATATGTACGAATGCATTTACTTACTGTACTTAATGCTTTACACTATATCTGCTCGTGATATTAGTGCTTGGCACATGCCATCATTTTCACACGGTGAGACACGTTGTATGTGAATGTATGTTGTGTGGTTCCTCCATCAGGAGGCTATCTTGTCGGTGTTTGATTACTGAACTCGTAGGGAGACTAATCCCAACGAGACTCAGGAAAGGCACCACCCAGATTCGCTCCAGTTGAAAGATCAAATTAACTTCCCATCGAGAAAATTGCAATGATCTGGAAACCTTCATGATAAAAAGCTGCGAGAGTAGCCTAAGATAGGTCAGCCTCTGATAAATCAAACGCGGAGGGAAGTTTCTTCATACTTTCCCATTTCAAATTACTCGTAAAGTCAATTACTTGTAATTTCATTCATATTGATCTCCATGTAATGAGAAATACGTGTACATGCATATTTAAAAGTTTAACATGCTATCCTGTCACATAAACAACTAACATCCGTTTTCCAGGATAATATTCCTAAAATAGATATATCACATAGCATGTAAACATTTATACATTCCCTAAAACTAAACTACGCCCGTTTTTGCAGGGAAACAATTAGACCTATTACCTGTTCAAAGTCGAAAAAGGCTACGAGCCTACAGCCAATTATGTCTTCATTTGACCAGACTAATCCTAATGTTGTATCTCGTGAAGAATTTGACGGATTAAGTAAAAAAATTACACATTTGGCTGTTCTGCGTAATGAACTACACAAATCTACTCAGGGTACAAGGATACCCATACATACAGAATCCTTTGCACATGGAGGAACACAAGGTACGGACAAAGAAGCTCCCATATCTGATTCTTAGTTGGATAAAACCAACAAAATCCATGATACCACCCATCTAAAAGAAGATCTAGACACCGGTGATATCAGAAAGAAAGTCCTTTAAATGGAAGAGACACATGGGAGTGTTTCATATGATGACCTTTGTATATTCCCTGGTGTGCATTATCCAGAGAAGTTCAAGACTCCTGACTTTGAAAAGTATGATGGGTTAGGAGATCCTTACACACATTTGAAGGTATTCATTGGAGAACTCGGATCTTATGCCGAGGATGAGAAGATCAGAATGTAGCTATTCCAGAAAAGTCTAACTGGAGAAGCCCGATCGTGGTATACCAGATTAGACAACTCCAAGATCTATAGCTGGGAGGAGCTAGCTCATGCCTTCGTCAGTCAGTACAACTTTCAGTCTCAGATGGCCCCATGGAGGTGCTTCGTGGTGGTTGATCATGTCTGTATATATATATTTACAGCTTTTATATATATAACTGCTTATAGCTTCCATATAAACTGCGGTATCATGTGAGCCTAGGAATCATGTAATCACAAATTCAGTCTATTGAATCTAGATTCGGTTCCCGTGATGGACATTTTTAGCTGTAAGATGCTTGTAAATTATTCACGGTGTTTGGATTTCCTCAGATGGATTTCATGCCCATGGGGAATTCGACATTGCTTTGTACATTGTTTTCTTGAGGATGCTTCGCATCTCGAAAATAAAAACAATTAAGCCGAACACTTAATAAAAAATGGAAGTGTAAAAGGTCTCAATTACTATTGAGCAAAAGAGTTTGAAAAAACTTTTTTTAGAAAACATCATTGCTATATCTTGTTTAAAACTGAATTTTTACATAAATTCAAACCCTGTGTATATAGGTGCGAACGAGGCCTCACACTACTTCCAAATAACTGCACATTGACCCACACACACACACATTCATATAATAGTTTCTTGAAAAGTGGCGGTCATCGTGGTAACACGGATGTCGGGGAGCGCCTAACACCTTCCCTCCGCATAATCAAGCCCCCGGACCCTAATGAATCTCGATTTCACAGACTCGTTTAGCAGTGTCACATCATTGAGTCAATGTGTAAACCTTTTCTCGGTTGTGTTGGTACAACCAGTTAAAAAATCAATTGGCGACTCTTACAGTCAAATCGTCGACATATAAATGTCGGACCTTTGCACAACTTGTTTTTTCAAATAAATCTCACCTAACATGAGAACACAAAAGAACAAGAACAGAAAATGGACAAATAAAAATTTCGACGTCGACAGGTGGCGACTCTGCTGGGGACACCCCAGTAAGAGGGCTTAAGCCGCTATTACAATCTTTTCAAAATTGTTATATGCTTGTGTGTGGATGTTGCGTTTACATTTATGATGAATGTGTATGAATGCATATATCTTTTACACTTAATGCTTTACACTATATCTGCTTGTGATATTTGTGATTCGCACATGTCATCATTTTCATAAACGGTGAGACACGTTGTATGTGAATGTATGTTGTGTGGTTCCTCCACCAGGAGGCTATCCTGTCGGTGTTTGATTACTGGACTCGTAGGAAGACTAATTCCAACGAGGCTCAGGAAAGGCACCGCCCAAATTCGCTCCAGTTGAAAGACCGGATTAACTTCCCTTCAAGTAAATTGCGATGATTTGGGAACCTTCATGCTAAAAAGCCGCGAGAGTAACCTAAGATAGGTCAGCCTCTGATAAACCAAACGCGGAGGAAAGTCTCTTTATGCTTTCTCATTTCAAATTACTCATAAAGTCAATTACTTGTAATTTCGTGCCATATGCATCTCATTGTAATGAGAAATATGAAGAAATATGTGCACATGCATATTTAAATTAACATGCTATCCGGTATTACAAACAGCTAACATCCGTTTTATAGGATAATATTCCTAAAACAGATACATCGCATAGCATGTAAACATTTACACATTCCCTAAGACTAAACTATGCAAGCCTTTAGCAGGGAAACAATCGGACCTATTACCCATTCAAAATTCAAAAAGGCCACAAGCCTACAGTCAATCATGTCGTCATCAGACCAGACTGACCTTAATCCAGTTTCTCGCAAAGAATTTGACGAATTAAGTAAACAAATCACATATTTGGATGTTCTACTTAAAGAACTACACCAGTCTACTCAGAGTATTGTCGGGTATAATCTAATTATGCACAACATGCAAGTATACACGGTTAACAAGTAATAAAGTAAAAGTAGAGTATCGTTCCCACGAGGAATTATTAATACAAATTACCAAGTAATAACCCTTAATCAAACTAATTTTATTTAAACAAACAATTTAAGATTATAAATAAAATTATTTAATTACACTAATTCTAATTACCACTAATTAAAAATCAGATTACGGAGATATAAGATCACAACTTCACTTATTGCTTTATTTAAGTTAACACACTCCTCATAATTTATTCTCTATCCTGAATTGTTAATCAAGAACACTAAAGCAGATAAAACCACCTCTCGATGTATAATACCCATACTCACTCAAATCTACAGATGATAGAATTAAGCAAGACACCCTAATTAACTAATCCACTATATCTCTATATGAATTATAATTAAACAGGATTTAAAGCATAAGTTCTGTATAAGATTACATATAGCGTCAAGGTGTATCTTTATCCTAAACACGAATCATGAATTCCATCTATGCATAAATCACAAACACAAACTATCATTATTAGATCTAAATCTATACTTCATCTCTCGAGTTCATATAGATTATCACAGTAATTTTTGGCTAGGAAATTAAGCAATTCAGTCCAAATCACCATAGACAATCCTCACAATAGAACATAATAATGATAGCGAAACATATTAAAATAAACTGCACAATAAGATCCATTGTAATCGCAAACAAAGAATTAGTTCATTGAATTAAAACTAAGAATCCACAATTGAATAAACAATAAAAGACAAAGACAGAAAAAGATAAGAAGATAGAATCTATTGTATGTAGATTTGAAGCTCCCTCCTTGCTCCTACTTTGAATCTTCAATGGTCTTCAAGTTGCTTCAATCTCCAAATCTCAAAAGAACTAATATTTTCTCATATTCTACTTTAATCTAATCTAATGAAATCCTCTCCCTCACTTAATAGTTGTGATTCTCCTCCTTTTATAAGTCTCTTTATATATCTTTAAGTCCTCTTGGAAGTCCTTGAGTCAATCGGATCAAACCAATCCATCTTGGACTCAAATTTGGACAAAATTCACTTTTCTACTCGTACCCCCGCCCCGACGGGGGTTTAGCCTTTTAAAAGGCCCGCCCCGACGGGGGTTTTGTGAAGAGAAAGCCCGCTCCGACGGGGGTCCTTTTTTTGCTCTGACGTCCTTTAGAAAAACGGCCATAACTTTTGATCCAGGAAGAGTTACGAGACCTGTCACCTATCAAATCGAAGATATCGATGAGCTCTACAACTTGAATTCTTTGAGAATTGAGAAATAACAGACGAATGAAGGTCAAAATTAGGCTGGAAGTGTCTGCTACGTAAATGGCCACCCAAAATAGTGAAGTTCAACGTTCGTTGGTACAAATATCATAGCTCTTGCATCCGAAGTCCAATTGGAATGATTCAAGATGTTCCGGAAAGCTAAGAAGGAGCTGTACAATATAATCCAAGTTCCAAGCCAAGAACATGAAATAAACATGAAAGCCCAAATGATGTCCGAATTTCTTTTCTTTGCGATTTCATACCAATTCTTTGCGATTTCTTACCAATAGTCGCTCACACAACTCCTAAGCGTATAATCTACAAAATGAACATAAAATGCATGAAAAGTAACAAAGAAACATGAGTTTAAACAACTAATTCAAGTAACAGATACCGGATAAGTAGGTATAAAAATTACTTATCAAATACCCCCAAACTTAAACCTTTGCTTGTCCTCAAGCAAAAACACAAAACAACAATGCTATGCATTGCAACTAATCTACATACCTACGAATCTAGCAGTAATGACAGAAACAAGTCTATTCAACTGGCCTTAGAGAAATCAAGTAAACACGATAATACATCAGATCAAAACAAATCATTAACTTCCCAATCAATCATCAAATCTTAGACTGTTATCACTAATATAGTGTGTGTGTGCTCCACAACAATGTTAACTGATATAAAATCAAATTTAACACATAACAAGTCTCTTCAAAGGCATTATACAATGTAAACTCAAGAAATCCAAAAACAAGCTAGATCCAACTAAAATCAAATAATTACCAATATCGAGGGTCAACATGGGATACTTATGCTTTATTTTTTATGTACGGGGGCTTTTTGCTCTTATTTCCCATTTTATTCATTTTTTTCTTTTAGTTTATATACACATATCTATGAAATGTCTTATTCCCGTAGGCTTTTCAATGCTACCTTAACGAGCTTTCGACCAACGACTACCAGACCATTAAGACCTTAGGGCGCTAGGTATAAAGACAATCCCTTCGGGCTTACTTACTCAAGTAACCAAAGCCACAAAACTAGACAAGCACGCCACGGTGTTTATTCATACTTTCCATTTTTTTTTCTTTTTTTAGCTTATATATCCCAAATATTCCCCCAAACATAGGTTCTTGTCTAACTTTAGCCATCACTACTTGTTCTTGTCATTCTTTCATTCAAACTAGCATTATCCTTCAGAGTCCTATTACATATCAATTTAAACTCAATTAATCAACAAGTTGTTTTTATTGTGCTATCCTTATTATACCAGTTTCAAACAGAAAAAGAATCAATTCATAACAAGAAACCACATCAAAGCTCTAATAGTCAATACTATACTTGTCTACCCAATTCCAATCTCATCATTGGCCAAAACAAACTATAAATATCAAACAGCTGGACTTATGCAAGATGTACTAAATGCTATATAAACATAGTAAACTAACTACTAATTTTTTAATTTTTCAAATTTTTTTTATTTCAAGAAACTGAATACAAAAACTAAATGCAACTATACGAACTACAATGTAAATAACTAACTATATGCAATATGACACTAAAATGCCCCCAAACTTAAACTAGACATTGTCCTCAATGGCTGAAATAGAAAAAGTAAAGCAAAGGACTCCCTTGAAAATATAGTAATCCTCCTCCTTGTCCGTTAAGTTTGGAGAATAGGTTAGGCACATGGAACAAATTGGGCACCACACTTGAATTTGACTTGAATAACCTTTTCATAATCTTTTTTCTATCCATTGAACCTCCAATACCTGCAATGAAGAGAGACAACATGGATTAGAATAGCACTTGGATTGGTAAGAGAACTTAATAAGTAAATTAATTCCTATCTACTAAATAAACTAGTAAAGCATATAAATATAAAACTTCCTAGGTTGCCTCCCAGTTAGCGCTTGAATTACAGTCTTTCAGCTTGACTTTATATGGTCAACGCTCTAATTCCTCTTCGATAATTGAGGAACCCTCCACCCATAAAAAATACTATAGCTTTTGGTAGGTTCCCATTTGTGATGGCTAATGCATTAAAGTCACCTAACATGCTCTGATTTGGTATGATCTCAATCAAGAACGTCCCACAGCTAGGTGTTTTCTCCATTGTGTATGTGATCACTTTGGGGCATGGAAGCTTGTCACACACAATGGGCTCTTCGTCTATCTTCTCTTTCTCGTCCCACCATGGATTCAAAATTGTACTCGCTCTTATGTCATCAAGAGCTTCGCCGACGACATAACTACCAAGTAGGCATGGTTTTTCAAATCTAACTAACTCTTTGATCTTTGGTGGAGACCCATTTAGATCTTTGTCGACTTGTATTTCATTATCCCTAATTGTCTCCACACTTCCGATATCTTGTGGCTCATCCAGTCACAGATTTGGTTCGGGTTCTCCGTCAATTTCGTCAACCGTGTCGTAAAGCTAAGTGTTTGGAGGAAGGTTGCTTACGACTTTGGTCATTCGCTCTATCTGATCCGTAAGATTTTGATTTGACCTCGCTTGAGTACTCATCTTCTCCTCATCTGCTATGAACTTGGATAATAATTCCCTCAGTCTTGAATTTTTTGTTTCAGTCTCATAAGACATGTATTGAGGACCATTGGTTGAGGTAGTGACGAGTTGTTCCATCCGATTATTAAAATTTTGGGTTGACAACTCTTGGCTAATCCTCATCTCCTCTAGGTTTGCTATGCCCTTCAATATTACATCCCTCGGATTTGGCTTTTCTTCTTGTGGCAACGGAGGTTGACATGAAAATTCCGGTGTGTATGATGGAATTGGAGCGTAATATTGGTCATCATAAATGTAGCTCCCTGAAGAATCCGGGTGATATCCCCAATCTCGGTGATAGTTAGGCTCAGCATAGTTATTGAGGTAATCACCACTATATGGTACCGGCTCAAAACTGACGGTGCATTGATGACTCAGATGATTTCCAACACAATAATCACAAGTAACTACCACAGTTTGACGACGTTGTGCTGCAAAAACGTCCAACTTCCTCGAAAGTGTCTCAATCTGTGCCGACAATGCAAAAAATGCATTGAGTCCATCAATTCATGTGTCCCTTGGTGCAGTCATATTTGTGTATGGCCATTGATAATTGCATCCATCCATGGTACCTGAAAAGAAAGAAAAATAGAGAGAATTAAATAAAAAGAAAACAAAATATTTAAATTAAGACTAATTTGATTGAAGCTAATAGTGGCAAAAAAATATTAAACTAATTCCCCGGCAACGGCGCTAAAATCTTGTTGGGTAAAATCTAATTACGCACAACACGCAAGTATATGTGGTCAACAAGTAATAAAGTGAAAGTAGAGTATCGTTCTCACGAGGAATTATTAATACAAATTACAAAGTAATAACCCTTAATCAAACTAATTTTATTTAAACAAACAATTTAAGATTATAAATTAAATTATTTAATTACACTAATTCTAAGTACCACTAATTAAAAATCAGATTACGAATATTTAAGATCACAACTTCACTTATTGCTTCATTTAAGTTAACACACTCTTCATCAATTATTCTCTATCCTAAATTATTAATCAAGAACACTAAATCAGATAAAACCACCTCTCGATGCATAATACCCATACTCACTCAAATCCACAGATGATAGAATTAACCAAGACACCCTAATTAACTAATCCACTATATCTCTATGTGAATTACAATTAAAAAGTATTTAAAGCACAAGTTCTCTATAAGATTACATATGGCGTAAAGGCATATCTCTATCCTAAACATGAATCATGAATTCTATCTATGCAGAAATCACAAACACGAGCTATAATGATTAGATCTAAATCTATACTTCATCTCTCGAGTTCATATAGATTATCACGGTAATTATTAGCTAGAAAATTAAGCAATTAAGTCCAAATCACCATAGACAATTCTCACAATAGAATATAATAATTGATAGCGAAGCATATTAAAAGAAACTACACAATAGGATCCATTGTAATCTCAAACAAAGAATTAGTTCATTGAATTAAAACTAAGAATCCACAATTGAATAAACAATAAATGACAAAGATAGAAGAAGATAAGAAGATAGAATCTATTGCATGTAGATTTGAAGCTCCCTCCTTGCTCCTACTTTGAATCTTCAATGGTCTCCAAGTTGCTTCACTCTCCAAATCTTATGAGAACTAGAGTTTTCTCGTATTCTACTCGAATCTAATCTAATGGAATCCTCTACCTCTATTAATCCTTATGATTCTCCTCCTTTTAGAAGTCTCTTTATATGTCTTTAAGTCCTTTTGGAAGTCCTTGAGTCAATAGGATCGAACCAATCCTTCTTGGACTCAAATTTGGACAAAATTCGCTTTTTCTACGCGTACCCCAGCCCCGGCGGGGGTTTAGCCTTGTAAAAGGCCCGCCCCGACGGGCTAAGGTTCTGTTTTATAGCTGGTACCCCCACCCCGACGGGGGTTTTGTGAAGAGAAAGCCCGCCCCGACGGGTGTCCTTTTTCTGCTCTGATGTCCTTTAGGAAAACGACCATAACTTTTGATCCGGGAATAGTTACGAGGCCTGCCACCTATCAAATCAAAGATATCGACGAGCTCTACAACTTAAATTCTTTGAGAATTGAGAAATAAAGGAAGGATGAAGGTCAAAATTGGGTTAGAAGTGACTGCTATGTAATTGGCCACCCAAAACAGTGAAGTTCAACATCCGTTGGTACAAAGATCATAACTCTTGCATCCGAACTCCGATTGGAATGATTCAAGATATTCCGGAAAGCTAAGAAGAAGCTCTACAATATAATCTAAATTCCAAGCCAAGAACATGAAAAAAGCATGAAAGCCCAAATGATGTCCGGATTGCTTTTCTTTTCGATTTTATACCAATTCGTTGCGATTTCATACCAATAGTCAGTCACACAACTCCTAAGCGTATAATCTACAAAATGAACACAAAATGCTTGAAAATTACCTAAGAAACATGAGTTTAAGCAACTAATTCAGGTAATAAATACCAGATAAGTAGGTATAAAAACTACTTATCAGGTATAAGGATACCCGTAAATGCTGAATCCTCCACACAAGGAAGAACCCAAGGTTTGGATAAAGCCATTACAGTACCTGAGTTGTAGTTGGATATAACAAACAAAATTCATGATACCACTCATGTCAAAGAAGGTCTAGACACTGGTGATATCAGAAAGAAGGCTCTTTAGATGGAAGAAACTCTTCATTCTCTTAAAGGAATTGGAGTACACGGGAGTGTCTCATATGCAGAGCTTTGTATATTCCCTGGTGTGCATTATCCAGAGAAGTTAAAAACTCCTGACTTTGAAAAGTATAATGGGTTAGGAGATCCTTACACACATTTGAAGGTGTACATTGGAGAACTTAGATCTTATGGAAAGGACCAAAATCTCAGAATGCAGCTGTTCCAAAAGAGTCTGACTAGAGAAGCCCATTCATGGTATACCAGATTAGACAGCTCAAAGATCTATAGTTGGGAAGAGCTAGCTTATGCCTTCCTCACTCCATATAGCTTCCAGTCTCAGACGGCTCCTGACCGGTACCAGATTACCAAGGTTAAGAAACAGTCTAATTAGTCTTTCAGAGAGTATGCTCAAAGGTGGAGGCGCCTTGTGGTCCAAGTTATTCCTCTTATGATAGAGTCAGAAATGGTTATGACATTCATAGAGATACAAGAAGATCCTTTCTATGAGAGGGTCATAGCTGACATTGGAAAACCATTATCTGAAATGATTAAACATGGATAGATAGCTGAGATGGGATTGAAGTCAGGAAAGATTCAAGACCTAGCTGCCCTTAAAGTTGTTGCTGAGCACATCCAGTCCGGAAATTAGGGAAACAACCCCCGGAGGGTCCATAAAAAGAAAAAAAAAGATGTTTCCTTGATACTACAAGGTCAAAAGGGCAGTCATAATATGCCTATCCAAAGGAGAAATCACACTCCCTTTCAAGCACAGTCTTTAAACCCTTCAGTGCCTAAGGGTAGAGAAGTCAAATGCCCTCGAGTGTTTACACCCCTGGGGGACTCACTCGAGAACATTCTCAAGATTCTAACGACTCAAAAGAAAATTACACATCTTTTTCCACCGGCCAACCCGAATGGGAAGGGTTTCAATGCTACTTGAAAGTGTGCTTATCATGCCGGGGCACATGGACATGATACTCAAGATTATTAGGCCTTGAAACACAAGATCAAAGATTTAATAGGAAACGGTGAGATTGTGGTCACAAAGCCAGATCAACCTAATGTGCAAGACAACCCTCTTCCTTAACACAAAGAGGAAGAGGTCAATATGATTAATTGGAGCAGTGGAAAGAGTTCCACTTTTAATGGTGAATCATCCCAGACCATCAAAGACGGTGTTGACAAATGGGATTATGCAAAGTACCAGTTTGTGATGGAACGAAAGGTGAAAGCTCTATGTAAGCAGATTGAGCAATTGACAGAACTGGTGATCCATCAACATCAAGTCACACGTCAATTAGTCAGCCAGGAGCATGCTAGTCTCCTCCCTTTGTTACGAATATTTCATCATTGCCTGCAGAAAATGAAACACTGGAGGAAAAAGTTGAGAAGAGAGCAAGTGCTAAAGCCCGTCAGGATTTTGCCAATAGAAGGGAATTTACATACCTAGGCCAACTTATTGAGGATATATTTTACAAGCTGATCAATGAAGGAAGGATTACCTCACTTCTACCTAAAATAAATCCACGTTCAGGACTGTTTAATTTTGATGGAGTATGTCAGTATCATTCCCATTCTCGTGGTTACAACACAGAAGAATGCTGGGCACTCCGCCACCTTATTAAGAATCTAATTGACAGCGGTGTCCTGCAACTGGCAGATGATGTTAATGTGCTACTTGAGAGTGAGAATACATGTCCTACTAAATGGAAAGGATTGGTAGCAGTTATATCCGCTGAGGCCGATGGGACTGTTAGACCATTCACAATACAAGCAATTCAACTCAAAGGAGTTGACAATCCTTTGAAAGTGGCTGCACCAGAGCCAATCAGCTTACCCTTCAGACCACAATATTCCGTTATCAGCTTACAAAAAGTCCCCTGGAATTATGGAGAAGCTGAAGGATCCGCCTCGCATACAACTGCTGCAGTGTAAAAGGAGAATCCACTATATCTTCCCCAACGGGTGATGAAGCTTACCATCAAATCAAAGGGGAAAATTCACATGGAGAAAATTGAAAAATTTCTCCTACTATGGGCCATAATGAAGCCAATGTGGTTTTAACCTTAAGAGAAGCTCCACATCAAATTTTAATATTGGACTTGGTTTTCTCTTCCGAGGATCACATGAAGATTCTACTGAAGGTTTTGGAAGAAGCCTACTTGCCAAAATCAGTGGATGTGGAAAACTTTTAACATTTGGTTGATCATATTTTTAACAATAATGTGATATATTTCACTGATGATGACATACCTCCCGAAGGGACCGGTCATTGCAAGCTGTTGCACATTACGATTTTGTCCTCCGGATACATGCTAGCTGGAGTCTTGATAGATGGAGGTTCGTCTTTGAATATCTACCCTTATGCTACTCTGGTAAAGATGAACATCAATCTCAATCGGATCCGAAGAAGCCATACTGTTATTAAAGCTTTCGACGGATCCCCGACGAAACTCTGTCGGAAAGATTGAACTGCCAGTGGAGATTGTTCCCCACACATTTTGCGTATCTTTTCACGTTCTCAAAATAGATACATGATAAAACCTACTATTGGGAAGACCATGGATTCATATGGCTGGGGCCGTCCCCTCCACTCTTCATCAACAACTTAAATACATTATCAACAATAGCCTAGTCACTGTCAGTGCTGAGCCGGAATGTCCTGAACAATGTGACATGCCACTCATAAGCTTCAATTCAGAAGTTGAGCCGATCAGTTTTCATGCCCTGGAGGTGAGCAACACTCAATACCACTTTGTGGGGGCGCCACCTCTCATACCCTAAATTTATGCCGAAGTAATATCGGCCACTCAAGAAATGATGTCATTGGGTTATCAACCTGGACAAGGGTTGGGCAAAGACAATCAGGGCATTAAGTGTCCCATTCAGTGTCCCAGTCAAATAGGGACAGTCGAACTAGGCTATACTGCTAGTTCTAGTTGCAGGAATCCTCACAAGCATAAATAGATTCCTCCAGCTTTAGCCACACGACGATTATCTCCACCTACAGTTCCTGAGCCTGTACAATCTTCGGTAAAGGTGTCGGCCCATGTAATGGCCATGTTATGTCCTAAACAGGTACCGGTGAAGGAGAAAGAAGTCCTGGTTCCAGATCCAAAAGTGGAAGAGGAGGAACGGAGAATTAAACAAGACATCGTTCGGATGATGTCAAACATACGCATCATTGTCCATGATGAACATACAAATAGATACACCCTAGACGATGATTGTCCAGACGTAATGATCATCATTCAGAGAAGGAGGACGATGACAGCCCCTCCATCACTGTAGTCCCTCAGGACTTCACCCTTGCCGATTGGAGCAGCACTCCTTTCATTGGTCGACAAGGGTAAAACAGGCAGAAACTCCTTATGCCCTGTAGATAATAATAACTGCTTACTTTTCTGTACAGTATTAGCAGTTGTTTTGTCCGTGCATGCTAACACTTTGTATGATTAAACAGTTTCATATATATTAAGTGAAAGCATATTTTGTTTCAGGACTCTGAATTTAGATGTGCCTATACTTCATGATAAGGTGCTTTTTTTCCACAAGGATTGTAGCTTTGATGAAAAGCTGGACTCAGACTTGATGGAAATACAAGAAGACATTGAGATACCTCAGGAGATCAAAGAATGGGTTAAATATAAACCTAAACCCAACCTTGATCAAACCATCTCCTTCAATCTCGGAACCTTAGAGAATCATAAATTAATCTAGATTGGTTCATACCTCACTCCAAACTAGACGAATGACATGGTTACACTACTAGCCCAATATCAGGATGTGTTTGCATGATTTCATGAAGACATGGTGGGTTTGTCCACTAACATTGTCCTTCATTGCCTTCCCATTAAAGAGGGATTCAAGCCAATCAAGTAGAAGCTCAGGTGATTGAAACCTGAGTGGAGTTTAAAGGTTAAAAAAAAATTGAGAAACAATTTCAAGCTGGCATTATCAGGGTGTCTATCCAGAATGGATATCCAACATCGTTTATGTACCTAAACCTGGAGGAAAGGTGCGAGTTTACGTGGATTACCGGGATCTGAATAAAGCTTATCTTAAAGATAGTTTCCATTTATCCACATTCTTATTGATAATACTGCTCAATACAACATGTACTCCTTTGCTTACTACTTTGCAGGGTACCATCAAATCATGTTTGCTAAGGAAGATCATGAGAAAACTGTATTCATCACTCTTTGGGGAACTTATTGCTATAGACGATTGTCTTTCAACCTCATCAATGTCGGAGCTACCTATCAGCGAGCCATGATGGCTCTTTTCCACGATTTAATGCATAAGGAGATAGAGATCTATGTGGATGACATCATTGTCAAGTCCTGGAGGGAGGAAGACCACTTAGACCATATCAAAAAGCTCTTCAACAGGTTGCGTAAGTACAACTTGAAGTTGAATCCAGCCAAATGCGCTTTTGGCGTTAAATCAGGAAAGTTGCTAGGATTCCTAGTCAGCCACAGGGGGATTGACCTGGATCCCACCAAAATCCAAGCCATTACAAAAATGCCCATTCCTCATACAGAGAAGAAAATACAGAGATTTTTAGGAAGAATCAACTTCATTAGCAGGTTCATTTCTCAACTCGCAGCAACTTGTTATCCCATTTTCAAGCTATTAAGGAAGAACTCCTCCATGAAATGGAATAATGAGTGCCAGAAGGCCTTCCTTACAATTAAAGAGCAGCTAGTTGAAGCTCCTGTTCTGGTACCACTCAGGGATGATGTTCCCTTATTCATGTACCTGTCCATAAGTGACAATGGCATGGGCTGCATGCCGGGACAAAAAGACGATAAAGGCCGAGAATGAGCTATCTACTACCTCAGCAAAAGATTCAGCAGTAGTGAACACAAGTACACTCTGATTGAGAAGACTTTTTGTGCTTTAGCATGGGCTTCCATGAGGTTACAACATTACCTCCATAGTCATACAACCCATCTCATATCCCGCGTGGATCCTCTCAAGTACGTGTTCAGTAAACCAATGTTGAATTGTAGGCTGTCCAGATGGCAGTTGATCCTACAACAATTTGACATCGTCTACGTGATGCAAAAGTCCATTAAAGGACAAGGAATTACTGATCAACTGCCCGCCGCACCTTTAGGGGACTTCAAACCATTAGAAATGTACTTCCCTGATGAAAAGGTAATGGTAGTTCATCAACACCATCAGTACGATACATGCCATACATGGAAAATGTATTTTGATAGAGCTATAAACATGGAAGGTTCTGGAGCTGGAGCAGTTCTAGTATCTGGTACGGGGGAGCAGTATCCCATCGCCGTCAAATTATGGTTTGTCAGCACCAACAACACAGCTGAGTATGAAGGTTGTATCATGGGGCTAAAACTTACCCGTTCAATGGGCATCAGGCGGTTAACTGTCTTTGGGGATTCAGAGTCGGTAACCAGACAATCCACGGGAATCTATCAAACCAAAGAGCTACATTTGCTGCCTTACCATTGACAAGTTTTACAGATGGCTTTAGAGTTCGAAGAGATCTCCTTTCTACACATTCCCCATAACAGGAATAACTTTGCAGATGCGCTAGCAACTTTGGCCTCCTTGATTCACATACCTGACAAGGAACACATGCCAAGCATCGTATTTGCCCTGCAAAAGGCACCAACCTATGGGAATTATGTTGGAGAAGTATCGGATGAGCTACCTCCCATCCAGCACCCTTGGTATCAGCATATCAAGGAGTACTTACAAGATGGATCTACACCCGCTGAGGCCAGCCCGACTGAGAAAAGGTGGATCCATCGACTTGCTATGAAATTCTACCTAAGCAGAGATGCACTCTGCAAAAGAGATGCAGGACTAGGTCTCCTCAGATGTCTGGACGAGGACCAAGCTCAGAGGCTCATGGATGAGGTCCATGGTGGAGTATGTGGCCCACACATGAGCGGCCCTCTACTTGTAACGAAAATCACCAGAACAGGGAATTACTGGCTCTTTCTCAAAGCTGACTGTGATGACCACATCAGGAGATGTTATCAGTACCAAATTCATGGGAATGCTATCCACGCCCCTCCACGGGAGCTCCACAGTATAAGTTCACCTTGGCCTTTCTCAATGTAGGGAATGGACGTGATCGGGCCCATCGAGCCCAAAGCCAGTAATGGACATCAGTTTATCTTCACCATGATCGACTACGTCATCAAGTGGGTGGAAGCAGCATCCTTCCCCAGGGTTACTAAAGAAGTCATCATTGCTTTCATCCGAAACAATGTCATCTGTCGATATGGACAACCAGAGGTAATTGTGTCAGAAAATGCTAAGAATCTCAACAACAAAATGATGGAGGAGTTATGCAGCAAATTCCGTATCAAACATCTCAACTCCGCCATCTACCGTCCAAAGATGAATAGTGCTGTTGAAGCGGCTAACAAAAACATCAAGAAGATCATGGAAAAGATGTCCGCCAACTACAAGGGATGGCTTGACTTATTGCCTCTTACTCTATTAGCCTACAGAACATCAATGCGCACTTCCACTGGGGTAAACCCCTACGCATTGACCTACGGGATGGAAGTAGTGCTACCCGTAGAAGTGGAAATGGAATCCCTTAGAGTGTTAATAGACGCTCAGCTGGATGAAGACCAGTAGGTACAAGACAACTATCACCAATTTTCTCTAATAGACAAAAGGCGAATCGCGGCTATCTTCCATGGTCAGTTATATCAACAAAGGATCGCCAGATCCTATAACAGAAAAGTCTAGCAATGGCAGTTTAAATAACATGACTTGGTTTTAAAGAAGATCATTGACAACTAAGATCAGTCCAATGGAAAATTCACTCCAAACTGGGAAGGCCTGTTTGTTGTCAAGAAGGTATTGACATGAGGCGCTCTCAAATTACAGGAAATGGACGACGATGAATTTCCGCAACTCATCAACTCAAACACCGTGAAACTGTACTATGTCTGAGGTTACAATCAAGCAAACATCCTGGTTTTAGATCATCATATAACCAGTCGTTCCGATTCTTTAACCCTTCACCACATACAACTCTTTTTCACACTTTGCCCCTCAGGGAAACACACTCTTCAAGCCAGCAGCCTAGCTTCGCTCCATTTTAAACTTTTCATACAACTTCAGTTATTCCACTAGGGATTGAACCTTTCACACTTGCAGTTTATCCTGAACTTAGGATCAAACTTTATTTTCTCCCACAAGTTTTCCCTGAATATGGGATCAAACTTTTCATCGGCTACAAATCGTCCTGAGGGGCGAACTACGTCGACCTGATCTCCCTGATACATGGGAGTACGTAGGCAACCATTATATATGGCCTGGTCGCAATAAAGCAAAAATAACAAAAACATTTCTACACCCTTTTCCTTACAAAAACAAAAATAATAAAAACATTCCTACACCCTTTTCTGCCACATACAGCGTTGAACCTCTTACACCAAGTTCGAACTATGCAGACCTGATCTCCTCTTCAACAGGAGTATGTAGGCAGCCATTTATGGTTCGGTCTAGCCCCCTAGCAAAACACAAAGACATGTCATCTAGTACTAGAATTAAACTTCAATACACCACATTTCATTCAGTTTTAGACCAAAGGGATGGAATTACCTGACCTCCCCATGTAAACAGGAGACTCGATGACCATCTAAGCTGCGGTTGTTCCTCAAAGAGAAACACCAATCCATCAGAGATGAAATTAATTAGGCTCCTCCTAAATAGGAGTACTGTCGACCATCTGTGGTGCGGTCAATCTCAGAGAGAAAAAGCCACATTCCTCTCCTCGTTTCCGTACAAAAACCAGTCCCAAGACACTAAAAAAGATGGTAGGGAATACATACAGATCAACGATCCATTCTGAAAGACCTGGAGACATTTCAGTGTCCATCCATCAAGGAAGAATTCAGAATACATCAAGATCACAAGCCATGAAGAAGCAAGCAAATAAGAAGCAAGCAACAAAGCATATCTAAAAGGGAAGTGATAAAAAAATATATTTCCCTGCTATATATATAATGTTGTTCGATATACACGATGTAAACTGTACATGACAAAATGGCTAAGTTAGTCTGTGCAGGAAAATACAAGATCATCTACAAATCAGAGTATATGCGAGCTATCAAGCCCAACATGACATCTCTCTCAGAAGAAGGAGTTCACGCTATAGTCTCCTATACAATGGTATCCACCCGAGCTAACAGATCTACATCCATCTGCATGGTGACACGATGCTCATGAATATATGCACTCATCTTAGCAATCATAGCAGTGGTCAGGGATCTCACTGAAGTACTGTCTGCAATGGCTACATCCCCAGCAGATAGGGCATCATCTCGCTCAATTATCACTACATCTATGGTTGATCTTGCCTCATCCCACTCCTCAATAGCGGTGTCTATCTGAGCTACAACCTCATCTCTCGTCGATAAAGCGACATTTCTCCCATCAAGAGCTGTCAACATCAAGGCCCTAGCCTGATCTTTCTCAAAGGTTATCAGATGAAGACTCTGCTCGAAGTACTGCGCTGAATGCTGAATAACAATAGTACTCGTATTGGGAGAATCCATCACAGCTGTTGGCAACACAGTAAATAGTGCCTCCTCTATGGGAATATCGGTGTCCTCCATAGGCTCCCAATTGTCGGAATCCATTCCCGGTACTGTGGATACTGCCATAGAAAATATCGTCTCTGTCTCCATCCATACGAAATACTATGCAGAACAGCCCGGATGGCTAATAGAAAACTCAGCTAGCCCCTGCTGATCCCAACAGGCATACAACCTGGATCTGTCCTCTGCTGATAAGTGGCGAGAAGCCAAGCGCTGAGTCAATGCCCCCTCAAAAGGATGGAAATCCTAAAACTGGTCGAACTGACGCATCACGGCTAGTGGGTGATAAGTAGTCATGCCACTCAAACTATCCAGAGGGAGATAATCCATGCTCGAAGCATGAGTAATAAAGCTGTAGGGTGAACTGAGCCCTGTACATGACGAGATAGCAAACAGATCTCTGATCCCAGCCAGGAAAACGGACCAAGATGCAGGATCTGTACACTCCGCAGGCTGGAAGGAATGCGACATAGCTATCTTATGGATGAAACAATACCCGTGTCGTCTGAATGTGTCAATTGGTCTTAGGTGTGACATAAACCACACGTACAACATGACCGAGCTGCCTGTAAATACTCCCATAGGATAAGTGCAGCAATATGTGGCCGGTCTCAGCGTCTCTGCCATAATCATCAGTACAATATTGTGACCCTCCCTAAGATCTCTCACTGCCATAATGACGCCGATGTCCAACTCATCCATGTACCGTGGCATGTACATGTATGATAATACACACTGCAGTAATACATCTACTCTGGCCAAACGCCAATGATCCTCCGGTGTGGTGAAATCCCTGGAACGCCGTGAATAACTATCCTCTGACCCAAATATGTCCATCAGAAAATGCTGGGATATCACGTGTGAGTTCATCCTGCACGACTCTTCGCCGCAGCCCGGTGAAAGTCATAAACTATCGGCTCATGTCGCCGATAGCCATCCGCACGCAAGGTCTATCCAGTGGCAGCGCTATTAACCGTGTGTACTCCTCTAAGGTAGGAGTTAACTCATGGACGCCGAATTAAAAAATCTGCCTCTCCGGTATCCAATGCTCTAGCATGCCCCCTACAAATCCTGTAGGAACCTGAAACATCAGGAGGGTCATCGAATGCTGTAATAGCTGATCTACAATCACCCTATCTGGGGGTGACATACTATCATACCAGGATCTCAAACGGGATGCCACCAATACTGGTGGGGTGTGATCTATGCGGCTGACTGTCGAAGAAGACATCTGTGTGGGCCATATCGTAAGACTATACAGGGGTCAATGCTGAATATATCTGGACATATATACATATGCATAACATGATATATGCATTACAGATAATAGATGGCAATATGATATAGGGAATGAAAAATTGTACATACATTCCTAAGTATATCATCATCTAAGACATCATCTCTGTACATCTAAAAATACAGGGAAATGGACGCATAGACGCCCCAGAGGCCTATCAAAAAATATAGCGAGAATGGGACACAACCACCTAATATCTAATAGAGGCCTATCAAAAGAGATAACGAGAATACACTTCAGAAGAAGACAATGGCGCCAATATCTACATCATCAATTCTATCCACCTGATGTAATTCCTCCTGAGTCACTGGATTTCTATCAACAGGGATATTAGGCATACTCAATGGAGGATCTGTGCTGACAAAGCCAAATTGGTCATCTGAGGGGCTGTGCGATCAAAAGTATCTGCCTCTGTCGAATCTCTGTCCAAATACGGGATAAAGAAATGTGCCCGGTCCAGTCACTGGGTCAAATTGTCAATCTGTGTTAAATGATTCAGATCTCTGACACAGGCTAGCCAATCCGTCATCATCACGGATCTAGGAACCATATCCCCCATGAACTGAGTAGCGCGGGTCTGGGCTCCAATGGTACGAGGCGACCACCAATACTGGAATATCTCCTGAGTGTAGGGACCCTTTAACAGTGCAAAACTGTCAACACCCAATAATGGGATATCAATGACGGGTGACTACAACATAGGCTAATAACGCCTGACAGGAGGTAAGATCGGTACACGGATCTCTCTTGTGGTGCTCCTAATAGCACGCTATCCTAAATAGAGCTCCCATCCTCCATCAATAAAGAGACAAACCATACGGGTGGAAATCACGTACTCAACACCAGTCGGGTACCCATCCTTAAATCCAATGGCTAAGTGCTCCCCAGAATAGGGAACCCATGTGATGATATCAGCTGTCAATAACTCCGGCTATATGCTGCAATGAGTGAAAGCCTCAGCTACAAGGACCTCCGTCAGTATGGAATGATGCCATCACCGTCCTCGTGGATATGTATCCAGTCCTAACACGCTTACAAGATGCAAGCATGGGAGCCTCTCATAGGCCCAAAACTGCGAACATAAAGGCAAAACATCGGCTATCAGTAAATATTCTTCACCTGTATATGTGAAATCAAAAGAGAAATACTCACCAGTAGAAACGGGTAAAATCCTAGCCAAGCCTTGGTTAAGCCCTACGAACGCATGTGCATCCCTTTGAGGAAATAGGCAAATGTATAGGAGTCCCAATCATACTCTCCGAAATGGTTCACCACACGCGTGGCGCTGATCAAAGCGAATGACACCGTAGAAGAGTTGTCTGCTATGAAACAACCCCTAATGATCATCAGGAACAATCACCGAAGAATGTGATCCCTGACTCTGACATCAGCATGCATGGGCTCACTCAACAGCCCACTCATAGCATCTATGCTCAAAGGACCTGTATGCATAGTCCTGCCCTTGAGCGCCTCAGCCAGGATTTCCAACAAGGATCTGACGGCAGTCGGGATAATATCCGCCATACTTGGCAGTGGCGCCCCGCCAAACTCCATACCAGTGATAAATTGCCAATCCATCGGCGTCATCATCACCTCACAGTCCAACAAATGGAGTGACTGAGTCTGGTGAAACCAGCTCTCAGACAATTCCCTGAGGTAACCCCAGGGACAACGGCGGGGAAGGATGGAAAAGAATGCCCAAAATCCTCAGTCATGCACAATCGCTCTATAGTTAGGATGCAGAGCTTGGTATATGGAGTGGATACTGAACCAATTCCCTATAGGCTGTGTAAACTCGAGAACCTACATGAAATACAGATCGACATCAAAATCCTTAACTCCCCATCAATAGGAAAGAAGGAAAATTAAGATCTAACGTTATACCTCGTTTGCGTGCAGATAAACTGAGGGGTGTAGACTTAAATCACCCAAAAACTCTAGGTTTACCACCTGAACGCCAGACAAATCCCTACAGCTAACACGTGCAGCAGGAGCGAGATCCTCAATCGAAACATCCTCCTCCTCGTCCTTGACCTCTAGCACATCAACCCGGACTTGACGTATCACCGCCTCCACCAAACAACGAGGTTGTCTAATAGAACGGAGTCAAGGCACTTTAGAAGTCCTCCTCCGTACACCAGAAGTTGTCATGAAGGAACTACTCGGTTGATCTGGATCCATAATATCTGGACAAAAGTCTTCAAATCACCTTAGAAAGGGTGTGATAATTTTTAACCTGGTGCTTTCTTTCAAAATGCATTTTATGACTACATTCATGCATGAATTACTTTAACATACGCTTACAGTAGAGTTAAAAATTCATGACTACTCAATGCCTACATTTTTTAAAAATTTTGCCATAGTTCCCTATATAAATAGGACTATCCAAATGCACATAGGCATGACTAGGTGGCTATTCAGTAGCGCACCTGTCCACAGTCATATACATACTATATGCATCTAAATGTCAAAGTCATCAATCCATAAGGGTAGCTTAATTACCAAGATTACTTTGCATTTTTACCTTTTGCTCATTTGTCCTCAAATAGGATTAGAAATAGTAAAAAAAGGTGTCAAATTGACTATTTCAAAAGTTAATTTTTTTCACATCATTATGTTCAGCATGGTTTAATACTAACATTTACTATGTTGAATATTTTTTATCAAGTCATATGAGCATGCATATTCACTACTATGTGTTTCGACACATTTCATATAAGAAGTCAATTTCCAATGGATAAAAACTGGAAAAGAAGACATGCATACGTTACCAGGACAGTGTAGAACACTTGCACGGTAACAACATTTGTAGAAAGACGTTCGAACTCAGCAGATTTGAAGAAGAGCTCTCAGATTTCCTTCGCAGCGCGACTTGAAAATGACTTGAAAAGGCAAACCTGCAGCCTTAAAAGCCCCATGGCTGGCCGCAGGTCCACCTATGGCTACTTTAGGTGTACGTACGGCACCCTTACATGGGTCCCACCCCTCCGGCTCAATCCAGTTTGAGTTGCAAAGGAGTCCTCACATGCTAAAAAGGCCAAATCAGGAATGAAAATGCTACGCGATTGAGCAGAATAGCTTGAAATCCTGGTTTTCTCAGACCGAACCGTGAGTCTACATATCACTCATTGGTGTTCTCCTGAACACAGGGTACACTATGCTGATGATCTTAGTTGTTACAAGTCACTCTCGGTAATACCTTATGCAGGTCCAATGCCGCCAATTCATGGTGGTCACCCTAATCGTTTCAAGTTTCCCCGACGGGGGTATCACGCATGGTCATCTGTCCAAATACAGATTCCCTGGTGGGGGCATCACGCATTCTATAGTATACATCCCCAGTGGGGGCAGCACACATTCTCAAGCGGTTTCCCCGGTGCATCAAGCGTTTTCATGTGTCGAAGTACATATCCTCGGCGGGGGTATCACGCATTTGCATCCGTGGATGCACATATCAATGAAGGTCAAGCAACCTTGACATCAGTTTAGTCGTTGGCAAGTAAACCCAATGACGCGTCGGAAGCTAGCCGATGATTGCATCAGTTGATACACACATCAACAATGGCCAAGCAGCCTTAGCATTTATGCCTAGCAGGGATTTCATTCGTTAATGTACAATTTAACAAAGGTCAGGCAATTGTGACAAGCACAAACTGTTGGCAGTAACTCCAACAAAACATCCTCAACAGGGAGGACTGATGATGGAATATGTTATACACATTCTCAACATGCAAAGTGCATCCCCACAAAATCTCTTGTACATGAGAGATACATCTGATCGCGGTAGAAGTCAAGGGGATCCGGTAATCATCCCACCATGTTGGAGAACAATCTAACAAACCATATACATTTGCATCATGCTGTTGTACATTGTATCATGAATATCTTGCTATATTTCAAGTGTCTAGTATACTTTATCCTATCCATGCCATTGCATTGCATGAATATGATAAAGAGGGGCATCTGTAGATACTCGAAATTTTCTGCATAACTATTACTAACATTGAAGGAGGGCATAATCATCTTTCAGAGATAACCCTAGAAGACAACTCAGTTTAATCCCAGAGATAACCCTGGTATATACAGTATCACCATCTCGGAGATGACCCCAAGACATCCAGCTTAGACCCGGATACCACCGGAAGTTTCAACCTCGACCCCAGAAATAACATCGGGAGTTTTCGTTTCAATTTTGGAGATAACCCCGAGGAGTGCAGTGCCAAGATCGGAAAACACACCGAAGAAGACAGTGTCATCTCGGAGATAACCCCGAGATACTCAGTCTCAGCCCTGGACAACACCGGAAAGACATCATCAACCTCAGAGATAACCCAGAGGCATGCAGTTGCAGTTCCAGAGATAACCCCGAAAATGCTTGTTTGAAAGCCATGTAAACAGCTTCAGAACACTCGACAGAAGCCCCGAGGCACTCATTCCACAAGCTTGGAGATAACCCTGGGAAGTCAGGCACATCTCAGAAATAACCCTGAGGTCGGTCAACACCTGCAGCAGTCCAATCTCAGCGATAACCCTGAGCAACGACCGCTAACACAGCTCAAACCGGATATAACCCCTGTGAAGGGCAAGACCATTATTTTGTCATCCCAATGTGACATCACACCGTCTCATCAGCAATATACATACATACATAACAATATACCACAAGAACCAAGGAAGTACATTCCCGAGTGACTATTGCACCAGACAGCACACCAGATAGAATTTTAAGCATGAGGAGATAGGGCATGGTCCCATCTTCCTGACTTCTTACAACCTCTAATCCCATATCATTGTGTAGCTCTCGACAACGGTGGTCCAAAATAGGTCATGTACACCTCAATCGAATGCTCGGATTGCAGTTCTGAAAGTTCGAACAGACATTACGTTACACGCGTGCACGTACTTTGAGACGTTGGGACCCGTGGAGCTCGGGGCACCCCGAGTAGCTGCAGGTATACATGTGGCTCCTCTCTCTATAAATAGATGGCTTGGGGTGGCCATTTTAAAAGAGAAAAAGGTGAGGAAGCCCTGTCTAATTTGCTCTATACACACCCTATACTGAGTGCTTTCTCATTTTAAACACTTGTAAGCTCACATATAGCTCTATTTTTACCGGCGGGAGTCGAGTGTTCAGCCCTTTCAAGTTATTGAAGTCTTCTTTGGCAGCCCAATGTAAGCCTTCTTACACATTTTAAAGCTTTTCTCTTCACTTTTGCACAAACCGTTCTTCACATTGAGAGTCGTGTTGCGTGTGTTGGCCCGGACTTCTGTCTGTGGCATTTATTTCATTTATATTATATATATATATATATATATATATATATATATATATATATATATATATATATATATATATATATATATATATGTGGACTATCATTATCGAGTTTTGCCTCGATTTAGCCTAGACTTACGTCTGGAGCGTTTATTTGATTTCATATATATATATATACTTATATATATGAACTCTATGTCGAACTTTGTTCAATAAGCCTGGATTTTACATCCGGAGCATTTATTTATTTTCGTGTGTGTATATATATATATATATATATATATATATATATATATATATATATATATATACAGACATGATCAACCACCACGAAGCACCTCCATGGGATATCGAAAATGTAAATAAAGCTGTAAAAGCGATGTAAAGAAAGTATATATATATATATATATATATATATATATATATATATATATATATATATATACAGCTTCTATACATATAACTGCTTATAGCTTTCATATAAACTGCGGTATCATGTGAGCCTAGGAATCATGTGATCACAGATTCAGTCTACTGAATCTAGATTCGGTTCCAGTGATAGATATTTTCATGTGAGCCCCGCGCAGCTTCTTTTTCTGCTACGACATCATTTGGTAAAATAGATATAACTTTTGATCTGCTAAGAGTTACGGGGCCTGCCACCTATCAAATCGAAGATATCGACGAGATCTACAACTTTCATTCTTTGAGAATTTACAAATTCCGGTCAGATCAAGATTGAAATCGGGCTTGAATTAGATGCTATGTAAATTGCAAGCAGGACAACTTTGAGCTTTGATCTTTGTTGATAAAAAGGCCATAACTCTAGCATCCGAACTCCAATTTGGACGATTCAAGATGTTTCGGAAAGCTAAGAAGTAGATCTGTAATATAATCCAAGTTCTAAGCCAAGAACATGCATCCAACTTGGTGTTAAAAGCCCAGCAATCTTCCCTTCTTGCACTTGCTTGCATATTTTAGTCCAAAAGATGTCCAAATTGCTTTTCCTTGCTTCCTCATCCAATGTTGTGTCATAGCCTACAAAATAACATAAAATATATTAAATGAACACACAATGCATGCAAAGTAACTATAAAACATAGGTTTAAGCAACTAATTCAAGTAATAGGTACCGGATAAGTATGTATAACTTATCAACCTGTTTAGTAGTGTCACATCACTAGGTCAATGTGCAAACTTTTTCTCGGTTATGTTGATATAACCACTTAAAAAACCAACTAGCGACTCTTATAGTTAAATAGTCGACATATAAATGTCGGATCTTTTCACAACTTGTTTCTTCAAACAAATCTCACAAAACATGAGAACACAAAAGAACAAGAATAGAAAAGGGACAAATAAAAATCCCAACGTCGACACGCCTTTGGCGTTAAATCAGGAAAGTTACTAGGATTCCTAGTCAGCCACAAGGGGATTGAGCTGGATCCCACCAAAATTCAGGCCATCATGGAAATGCCCATTCCTCTAATAGAGAAGGAAATATAGGGATTTTTTGGGAAAGATCAATTTCATTAGCATGTTCATTTCCTAACTCACAGCAACCTGTGAGCCTATTTTCAAGTTGTTATGGAAAAACTCCTCCATAAAGTGGAATGATGAGTGCCAGAAGGCCTTCCTTACAATCAAAAAGCAGCTAGCCAAAGCTCCAGTTTTAGTACCACCCAGGGATGATATTCCTCTGTTCATGTACCTGTCCATAAGTGACAATGCCATGGGCTGCATGTTGGGATAGAAAGACGATAGAGGCCAAGAGCGAGCTATCTACTACCTCAGTAAAAGATTCAGCAGCAGTGAACACAAGTACACTCTGATTGAGAAGACTTATTATGCTTTAGCATGGGCTTCCATGAGGTTAGAACATTACCTCCATGGTCACACAACCCATCTCATATCCCGCGTGGATCATCTCAAGTACGTGTTCAGTAAACCCATGTTGAATTATAGGTTGTCCAGATGGTAGTTGATCCTATAGCAGTTTGACATCGCCAACGTGACGTAAAAGTCCATTAAAGGTCAAGAATTGTGGATCAACTGGCCGCCACACCTTCAAGAGATTTTAAACCCTTGGAAACATACTTCCCTGATGAAGGGATAATGACAATTTAGTAACTACATCATTGGGATGCATACCAAACATGGAAGAGGTATTTCGATGGAGTTGTAAATATGGAAGGTTCTGGGGTTGGAGAAGTTCTAGTATCCATTACGGGGGAGCAGTATCCCTTCGCCGTTAAATTGCTATTTTCCAACACCAACAATACATCTGAGTATGAAGGCTGATCATGGGGCTAAAACTTGCTCAATCAATGGGCATCAGATGGTTAACTGTCTTTGGAGATTCAGAGTTGGTAATCAGACAAACCACAGGAATCTTTCACACCAAAGGTCTACACTTGTTACCGTACCATCGACAGGTTCTACGGATGGCTTCGGAGTTTGAACAAATATCCCTCCTCCACATTCCTCGAAATAGGAATGATTTTGCAGATGCGCTAGCAACCTTGGCCTCCTTGATTAACATACTGGACAAGGAAAGCATGCCAACCATCACATTTGCCCAACTAACGGCTCCAGCCTATGAGAATTACGTTGGAGAAGTATCAGATAAGCTGCCTCCCATCAAACACCCTTGGTATCAGCATATCAAGGAGTACTTACAAGATGGATCTACACCAGCTGAGGCGAGCCTGATCGAAAGAAGGCAGATTCATCAACTGGCTATGAAGTTCTACCTGAGCAAAAGAGATGCAGGACTAGGTCCCCTCAGATGTCTGGACAAGGACCAAGCTCAGAGGCTCATGGATGAAATTCATGGTGGAGTATGTGGCCCACACATGAGCGGCCCTCTACTTGTAAAGAAGATCCTCATAATAGGGCATTATTGGCTCTCTCTCAAATTAATGAAAATCGTAACATAATATTATAATATATTCATAATATCATACAGTATTTTTAATACTTTAAAATCATATTTAACAGCTAAATTCATTATCCGATAATTGATATTAATATTAAAATATTAATACTTTCATGACAAAATATCGAAAGTTATATTTAAAATATTTTTCTAACCCTTAAATTATTTTTATATAATTTTCAAAGCATTATTTCTAATTTTTCATAATTTATTTAATATATTTATTAAATAAATAAATTAATCACCATTAATATAAATTTATTAAAGAATCTCATTACAAAAAATCAAAAGTCATTAAAAATAACATAAAATATTTTCTTATACCATAATATAATTTTATAGGCAATTGTAGTTTTTATTTCACTTAAATATGTAATTTATATTTATTATATATTTTTATTGCTTTATTTATGCCTGAAAAGAAGTTTATTGGCGTAAAATATCATTTATAGCCAAATCTCGTCCCATAGGACTTTAATAGATTTATTAATACTTATTATTTCGCCGAAACGCGATTCAGAACGTCGAACGTCAAAATCGCTCGACGAGCCGACGCTCGGCATTCGCTCGTGTTTAATTTCTGACATGCTCCTTTGCATATTTTTAATTCTCAAATCGTGAATCATATAAAAGTGAAATTTTGGGCAAGTTATAGACCTCATGTCATAGTATTTTTAGAAAATTTCTACCCGCAAAAACGAACAACAGAAACCATTTGAAACAAGGTTCAAAAATGGCTTCAACAGCCAGCTGCAGAGCAGGCGCCGATGCTACTGGGCATTGCCTGCAGCTACTGCGCAACAACTGCTGCTGCAGTACTTAGCGAGTAGCCCACTTTGCGATTTTCTCACACCTTGCTCATTTATCAGAAAGTTCCCAACTTTGGATATGTTATACATGGTATACCAAAGTATTTTAAAAAAGTATAACCCAGTAATTTCGGACCTCTTAGGAAGCCTAAAACATACCCCAAAAATGTCCACTCGTAACAGTTTTTTATCTATTTCCCAGATTTACCCTCTTTCGCTAAAACAGTCATAACTTTTTTATTTTAAAACATTTTTAGGTGATTCTTGAGCCCACGCGAAGCTAACTTCTGGGACTACAACTCTTCCCTACTAATGTTTTCCAGATTCCGAACATATCAGCCCAAAAATTCTGTTCAAGTTGACTGCACCGCACTTGTTGGACAGTTTTGACACTACTACTTTGAAATGTCATAACTCTCTCCTCCGATGTCGGATTTAGTCCGTCCCGGAGTCTGTGGAAAGCTTATTGAGTGTACTATAACATTCCAAAAGCCTAAAATTTTCTGAACATCCTAGCTAATCCCGAATTTTCCTTTTTAGGTCAGCAGTTTACTAGTTTTCACACTTTAGAAAATTAGTTTTCTTTCCTTTCCTTGCTTAAGCTTTTCACTACGAAAAATGGTTAGATCTACTCATAAAACACACTAGAACTTGCAGATCTATTGTTTTAGAGTTCAAGAAACATAGATCTTTATTTTGACAAAAACATTACAATAAATCATATTAACTAATTAGAGTTTTGAAATAGGAGAACTTTTAAACCATTTGTTTTGATGACTTTTCTTCCTCTCCTTCCAAGAGTAATTATGGAGCTTGGAGGCATGGAACTTCTTTTCCTTCTTCGCTCAAGGGGCTACCGAACCATCACTATCCTCTCTCTTTCTATTTTATTAAGTTTTTTTATTTTTTGAAAACTTTAGAAGATAGAATGAATTAAACTTTTGCTAGGTAGTGAGGGAGGTGCTATTTATAGTCCTCTAAATGTTTAGATATAACATATGTATATCCACATAATATCCTAGCAAAATCTTAGCAATATCTCCTCTTTCTCTTTCCTATCCTTACTAAATCTTGCCAAATCTTTGAAAATAAATCACATGTGCTCAAATCATTCCTTTGATGACTCACAAGATTAAGTCTTATCTTTTAGTATTTGATAATTTACTTGCTACATTTGACTTAATAATTAAATAATTAATTCAACTATTCTTTTAATACTTTTGTTAAGTAATTTAATTACTCAACCTTAGTAACTTAGTTACTTAATCAAATAAGTTAATACATAAATCTCCTTAAACTATTTTACCCACACGAAATCATATAATTTAAATATCCCATCTTTAATATATAATTTATATAAAACATAACATAACTTACTTAATTTACATATTTATTTTATAATTACAAAAATAAATATGTTACACATAATCCCTTATGCAAATACAATTATTTACATACCCAATATATTATAATATAATAACCTTACCTCATTAACATAAATTCAATGGATAATTTATTTACTTAGTTAAAATATTAAGATAAATATAATACATTTTATTTATTAAATTAATTTCGTATAAGAATTTATTCTAATACTCTTGGGTAAAGTATCTATAAATATTATATGCTTAACCCGCCTCTGTTTTGCTTCATTATGCAAATCGATTATGACGCCCCCAAATCCGTGTAACATCGATTACAGGACTTGGTGCTCGCGATACAACATACATCATCATCTATCTAAGCAAACTTTAACAATAAGGAATAATAATATTAACTATTACATAATTATTCAAAATAAAATCCCAAGTCTTTACAACCTTAAAACATACTGGAACTTAGTCTTAGCGTTTATCGCTACATTACACATATGCGGAAATAATTAACTTATTACATAAACATTAGCATCACTTCATCTTAGTCTTTCCCTTGTCCTTGCCCGAACCCTCAGCCTTCTCACCCTTAACTGAAAGGTTGAAACAAGAATGAGCACGAATTGCCCAGCAAGTAAATACGAAATTTGAAAACATACATCAGGAGTGAAAGCAGTTGAATAGTTAAATCTCAATAGTTGAACTGATTATCAAGCGTTAAATAGGAACATCAAGAAAAGAAATTTAAGAATTTTCAATATCATACTAAGGGGTGTAAAATACCCTGAACATATTTTCTTTCATCAAAAATCATCAGACGGTTTAACAATCCAATAGACTGTAAACGGTCTCTGCAAGTACGCCAGGTGATCAGCCTATTGTACCCTACGTTGTGCACAAGTATTAAGTTTTAAGCTGCATAAGCGAAATGGGACTATTTGCCCGACATCTGTTTGCCCGTTTATTCGGGTTGTTCATCTTAGTAATCATGTGAGACCGCACCAAAGCAATTTGGATTGGTAAACATTTAATAGCTTCGAAAGGTTTGTTTTAAATCACTCTTTCCATCAATAATACCTAGCCGGAAACAAAGGCCAGGAACAATACTTAGAACAATTCGATAATGAAATGAAATTTAAACATATGACAGTTAAAAATAATAACTGAATAATCATCGATAAGTTTGCAAGTTAATTGAAGTTTGTATGACTTTTCAACGAAGAAACTTGCACGAATAAATAACTAGCACAAGTCCAATACTTACCCTTACTGCGATAATATTAGTAAGGATTTAATAAATACCCAATAGAAATGAGGGTTAGAAAACTTGCCTGATAAGTCTGCTACAATTAACACTAGCAATTAACCTTCACATAACCTAATCACATGTGTCTCGTTAATCACCATTCATACACAATCTTCTGGAAACTTTAGCTAGCACCGAATTTTGTCTTTAGGGTCAGTAGTTCACAGTTCCCTTTTTTCCGGTTTCTAACATGTTTGTTTACGATTTTCATATCTCACTCAATATAGTTTCGATCCGAATGAAATTTGGACATGTTATACTTCATGTTACATACTATTTTACAAAATTATTACATGCAACAAATGGATTATCTAAGACATGATTTCGAGTGACCAAAAATCTTGAAAAATCATGCAAACTAGTTTAACCCAACTTTTGAGAAAATCATGATTTTGATTCTAGCATGCATGGATTTGATTCCTACTATCCAGACCACATTTACTAACATATATACACATGTTACAACAATCAAACCCTCTAACTTTTCATGTTTTGATCAAATTAGCAACTAAGAGGCATTTTATCAAATAGTTAGCATGCACACATGAATTCTATGATTCTTTATGTAATAGTAACATGTTATATACCAGAATTTTCATTCTTATCATCCACATAGCAGTAATACACGAAATCATGGCATCACTAAGCCAAAACAAAACATTTATCATAGCTATACATGCATTTTTCACTATTTTTCCTCAAGAACATACAAGTGGATCTCATAGCTTACCTTGGTTGCGAATTCTTCTTGATTGGGGCTTGCTAACCACCTTCCTTGCTTGCAAGATTCTCCAGAATTCGTAGCCCACCTTGAACCACTCTAAAACCCTCAATATTTTCTTCTCTTTTTTTTTTAATTTTTTGCTCTCTAGTTAGAAAGTTGTTGTGAAAGGAAGAAGAGGCTTAGATGGAATGCATATATCTCATATATAGTGTAATGAAAGTGAAATCTCCAACCCATTACAACTCCCCCATGATCAGATATCATTACACTCACAATTCATTAGGCTAATTATGGGTAGGAGTTAAGAAAATGAAAGGTTTTTATTTAATAACACAAGAGTAACCCCCTCTCCCTCAATAATCCTTATAATATGTATACTCCCTCCCTTGTCCCATATAGATTGTCACAAGGACTCCCAGCAATTGAAATTTATGTAAATAAAAACATTATTTTAATCATTAATCAATTAATAATTAGTTTGACCATTTTGCCCCTCGTAGCAAAACGTGTTCGATACTTATATCGATTCCTACTAAAGTCGACGTCCCGGACGTCATGGAACTATCTGTTTCGTCAAACTCAACTTCAAAATTAGTAGTTGACTTTTTCCCCAAAAAAAAATCAACCGGTTGACTTTGACCAAAAAGTCTACCGTGACACATTTTCGTGGTTACAGTCTATCCTGACTAATTTCGACGTTCCGGACTTAAATACGCTGTCCGCGTCACTAAATTCTGTTCCGAACTCAAAGTCATGTTTTAAAGTCATCCCACGAAATTAATTAGAATTAATTTCATACTTATCCAAATTGAATAGTTGACTCAACTGTACCAACCATTCCAATACATCTTATCACATAACATATAATGAAATTAAATAATTCATTTATGAATAATTGTCACATAAGAATTTCACATAAGTTTGTTTATTGAAATTGTTAGATTACATAGAAATCTCGGATATTACATTCACCCTCCCTTATAAGGATTCCGTCCCCGGAATCATTACACATCAAACAAACAGGTTAGGGTAGTTTTTCATCATTTTCTCCTCGAGTTCCCACGTAGCCTCCTCGGCGTTGTGGTTCCTCCATACTACCTTAACAGAAGGTATTATTTTATTTCTTAACACTTGTTCTTTTCTATCAATTATCTGCACTGGAACCTCTTCGTAAGTTAAGTCTTTTTCGAACAGAAAGGGTTCATACTCTATGACATGCTTGTAGTCCTACTTATATGGTCTTAAGACTGAAATGTGGAATACGTTGTGTATATGTTCTAACTCCGGAGGTAAGGCTATTTCATAAGCTACCTCACCCACTCACCTCAATACTTCGAAAGGTCCTATGAATCTGGGACTAAGTTTTCCCTTCTTCCCAAAAACACATAAGTGCCAACGTCGAAATCTCGTTGTTGCCGATGTTGATCTGCATATTTCTTCTGTCGATCTTGACCCGTCACGAGCCTCGCTCGTATTATTTTGATCACATCTGCAGTTTGTTGCACTAATTCTGGCCCTAGCAATTGTCGTTCTCCCACTTCATCCCCGCACAAAGGCGTTCTGCATTTTCTTCCATATAAAGCTTCATAAGGTGGCATCCCGATGCTCGCATGGTAGCTGTTGTTGTATGCAAATTCCACCAACGGTAGGAGGTCATCCCAACTCCCTTTGAAATCCATCACACATGCTCTCAGCATATCCTCTAGCGTTTGAATAGTTCTCTCGCTCTGCCCATCTGTTTGAGGGTGATACGCGGTGCTCAATCTCAGCTGCGTTCCCCTGAGTTCCTGAAAACTTTTCCAGAAATTTGCTGTGAACCGCGGATCGCGATCTGACACAATTGATACTGGTACACCATGCCTGGAAACGATCTCTTTGATATAAAGCCTTGCCAACTGATCCAAGGTATATCTGATCTTGATTGGCAAGAAATGCGCTGACTTGGTCAATCGGTCGACGATCACCCACACTGCATCGTAACCCTTCTGCGTAGTTGGAAGTCCTACCACAAAATCCATCGTGATATGCTCCCACTTCCATTCCGGAATCTCTAAAGGTTGAAGTAACCCGCTCGGTCTTTGATGTTCCGCCTTGACTCGCTGACAAGTTAAACACTTGCTAACGCACTCCGCGACCTCTCTTTTCATATTGGGCCACCAATAATAGTGACGAAGATCCTGATACATTTTTGTGCTTCCCGGGTGGATTGAGTAATTTGAACAATGAGCTTCCTGCAGGATTTCTTCCTTTAACTCAGATACCGCTGGCACCCAAATTCTCTCCTCAAATTTTAACAGACCATCACCACCCATGCTGAATTTAAGCTCCTCTCCGTCGAAAATTCTTTTCTTCATTTTCTCACATTCTTCATTACCGCCTTGTGCTTCCTTGATCTTGTCCAATAGAGTTGGACGAACCTCTACTGCGAACAATTTCCCATCTGGCTCTCTCGGCCTCTTTATCTCTAGCTCCAAACTGGCCATCTCCTTGATTAACTCCTCCTGAGCTGTTAGCATTGCCAATCTACCACTGCCCTTTCTGCTTAACGCGTCTGCTACCACGTTTGCTTTTTCCGGATGATATAAAATATCGCAATCGTAATCCTTTATTAGCTCCAACCATCTTCTCTGCCTCATATTTAACTCCTTTTGCTTGAAAATATACTTCAGACTTTTATGGTCCGTGTATATTTCACACTTCACACCATATAAATAGTGCCTCCAAATCTTGAGGGCAAATACTACCGCTGCCAATTCCAGGTCATGGGTAGGATATCCCTTCTCATAATCTTTTAACTGGCGCGATGCGTACGAAATGACTTTACCATGTTGCATAAGCACACAGCCAAGCCCCTTGTGTGACGCATCACTAAAAATCACGAAGTCACCTGTATCGTCTGGTAACGACAACCCGGTGCCTCACTCAATCTCTTCTTGAGTTCTCGAAAACTCTCTTCACACTTCTCAGTCCAGACAAACTTCACCGAGTTCTTCGTTAAATTCGTCAATGTTCCTGCTATCTTCGAAAAATCTTGAATGAACCGTCTGTAGTAGCCCGCCAATCCTAAGAAACTTCTCACCTCAGTCGGTGTTCTTGGTTGCTCCCAATTCTGTACCGCTTCCACCTTTGCTGGATCCACGGAGATTCCGTCCTTGTCGATTACGTGGCCTAGAAACTGAACCTTCTCCAACCAGAACTCGCACTTCGAAAATTTTGCGTATAATTTATCTTTTCTCAACGCCTCCAATACCAACCTTAAATGTTCAGCATGATCTTCTTGAGTCTTGGAATAGATTAGGATATCATCAATGAACACAACTACGAATTTATCTAAATACTGTTTGAATACCCGATTCATCATGTCCATAAACGCTGCTGGCGCGTTTGTTAACCCGAATGACATTACCAGAAACTCGTAGTGACCGTAACGAGTTCTGAACGCTGTCTTAGGTACATCCTCCTTTCTCACCTTCAACTGGTGATACCCCGTCCTCAAATCGATTTTGGAAAAATATTTCGCTCCCTTCAACTGATCAAACAGGTCATCTATCCTAGGTAACGGGTATTTGTTCTTGATCGTCACCTTGTTCAGCTCTCGATAATCGATGCACAGTCTCATCGACCCGTCCTTTTTTTTTACAAACAACACTGGTGCTCCCCAAGGAGACACACTCGGTTGAATATACTTCCTATCTAATAATTCCTGCAACTGTACCATCAGCTCCTTCATCTCTGCCGGTGCCATTCTATACGGGGCTTTCGAAATTGGTGCCATTCCCGGTACTAAATCAATAACAAATTCGACCTCTCTATCCGGCGGAAGGCCTGGCAATTCTTCCGGGAATACATCTGGAAATTCATTCACTACTGATATTTGTCCGATTTCTAACCCTACTTTCTGAGTATCGACGATATGGGCCAAATAACCTACACATCCATTTTTTAGTAACTTCCTCGCCTGCATCATCGTCAGACAGCTCGAGTGTCTTGGCGACCTATTCCCATAGAACACTACTTTAGACTGCTCGGGAGTCTTAAGGTTTATACACTTTTTCTGGCAATCTATCATCGCTCCATGGTTAAATAACCAATCCATCCCTAGAATTACATCAAATTCTCCTAATTGAATTGGGATTAAGTCCACAAGTAACTTATATCCCCTGATATCAACAACGCAATTCCTATGAACATGTTTAACGGGAAGAACTTCCTTATTAGCAACTTCTATGATCATAGGAGATTCTAATTCTTCCTGGGGTAAGTTTAAGCGTTGGGAGAATTCAAGCGATACGAAGGAATAAGTAGCACCCGAATCAAATAATATGTAAGCAGATATATCATTGACCGGAATGATACCTGAAACCACGTCCCTGGACGCAACCGCATCCTGAACCGTCATGTTGAAAGTCCTTGCTGTTGGTCGATTCTGAGTTGGTGGTCCACCAATTGTGAGAGTTCCACCGCTTGGTCCCCTCCCTCCATTTCCTCCTGCTGAGTTCTTCTTTGGGCAGCTCCTTGCCTGATGATCTAATGCTCCACAGTTGAAACATCCATTTCTCTTCGGTGCAGAGCAGTTGGGAGAGATGTGCCCCTCCTGCCCGCAATTGAAACAGACATTCTTCCCCTTTAGACATGCCCCTGAGTGATTCCTTCCACATTCCTTGCATGCCTCAGTCCTCTTCTTTGATTCCCCTGGTTTGCCCCAAGGGTTTCCCGAGTTGACATTATTGTTGTTGTTGTTGTTGTTGTTGTTGCTTTTCCACTTCCTCTTATTTGCACCGTTGTTGCTGCTGCCTTCTCCACGGTTTTCTCCTTCAGTCTTCTTCTTTTTCTCCTTGTTGAACTTCATTAGGGCTTCACTTCCGCCCTTAGCAATTATAGCTTTCTCCAAGAGAGTCGCGAAACTGTTCGTCTGCAGCACCGAAAGTCTGCTGTATAGCCATGGTTTGAGGCCTTGCTCAAACCTCCTCGTTTTTCTCTCCTCAGTGTCGACCTGATGAGGTGCGAACCTCGCCAGCTCGTTAAACTTTGCAGCGTACTGCGGTACCGTCATATCTTCTTGTTTCAGCTCCAGGAATCGCATCTCCATGCGACTCTGCATACTAACAGGAAAATAGTTCTCGAAAAAGATTTTCTTGAACCCTTCCCAAGGTATCACACCTTCTCCAGCTCGGGTCTGATTTGCCTCCCACCAGTAGTTGGCTTCACCTTTCAGCAAATACGTGGCGAAGATAGTTTTCTGGTCGTCTCCTACTCGGGCGATAGCGAACGCCTTTTCGATTTCCTTAACCCAAGTCTGGGCTTCGATGGGTTCCGTAGTTCCTTTGAACTCAGGTGGTCCCGCGCTTTTGAAGTCTTTAAAGTGTGCCACTGGGGCCACTGGAGGGTTATTGACATTCGAGGTTCGATTTTGAAGTGACCCCACTAACATGTCTACAAAGCATTACCGTCTGACCCCTCGGGTGCTTGGCGACGTCTTCCTCTAGCCATCTATCTGTTCAAAATGAACTTAATATTATTATCTCATAATTTACTCTACAGTATTTCAAATTTGTAAAAACTGAACCATCACATCACACTTATAACTCTATGTGAGTTCATCTCCCTATCATCTCCACTAACTCTCTCTAAGGTTATAGCCCAAGGTTCCCCACCTAAGGTTTATAACCTAAAGCTCTGATACCAACCTATGACGCCCCCAAATCCGTGTAACATCGATTACAGGACTTGGTGCTCGCGATACAACATACATCATCATCTATCTAAGCAAACTTTAACAATAAGGAATAATAATATTAACTATTACATAATTATTCAAAATAAAATCCCAAGTCTTTACAACCTTAAAACATACTGGAACTTAGTCTTAGCGTTTATCGCTACATTACACATATGCGGAAATAATTAACTTATTACATAAACATTAGCATCACTTCATCTTAGTCTTTCCCTTGTCCTTGCCCGAACCCTCAGCCTTCTCACCCTTAACTGAAAGGTTGAAACAAGAATGAGCACGAATTGCCCAGCAAGTAAATACGAAATTTGAAAACATACATCAGGAGTGAAAGCAGTTGAATAGTTAAATCTCAATAGTTGAACTGATTATCAAGCGTTAAATAGGAACATCAAGAAAAGAAATTTAAGAATTTTCAATATCATACTAAGGGGTGTAAAATACCCTGAACATATTTTCTTTCATCAAAAATCATCAGACGGTTTAACAATCCAATAGACTGTAAACGGTCTCTGCAAGTACGCCAGGTGATCAGCCTATTGTACCCTACGTTGTGCACAAGTATTAAGTTTTAAGCTGCATAAGCGAAATGGGACTATTTGCCCGACATCTGTTTGCCCGTTTATTCGGGTTGTTCATCTTAGTAATCATGTGAGACCGCACCAAAGCAATTTGGATTGGTAAACATTTAATAGCTTCGAAAGGTTTGTTTTAAATCACTCTTTCCATCAATAATACCTAGCCGGAAACAAAGGCCAGGAACAATACTTAGAACAATTCGATAATGAAATGAAATTTAAACATATGACAGTTAAAAATAATAACTGAATAATCATCGATAAGTTTGCAAGTTAATTGAAGTTTGTATGACTTTTCAACGAAGAAACTTGCACGAATAAATAACTAGCACAAGTCCAATACTTACCCTTACTGCGATAATATTAGTAAGGATTTAATAAATACCCAATAGAAATGAGGGTTAGAAAACTTGCCTGATAAGTCTGCTACAATTAACACTAGCAATTAACCTTCATATAACCTAATCACATGTGTCTCGTTAATCACCATTCATACACAATCTTCTGGAAACTTTAGCTAGCACCGAATTTTGTCTTTAGGGTCAGTAGTTCACAGTTCCCTTTTTTCCGGTTTCTAACATGTTTGTTTACGATTTTCATATCTCACTCAATATAGTTTCGATCCGAATGAAATTTGGACATGTTATACTTCATGTTACATACTATTTTACAAAATTATTACATGCAACAAATGGATTATCTAAGACATGATTTCGAGTGACCAAAAATCTTGAAAAATCATGCAAACTAGTTTAACCCAACTTTTGAGAAAATCATGATTTTGATTCTAGCATGCATGGATTTGATTCCTACTATCCAGACCACATTTACTAACATATATACACATGTTACAACAATCAAACCCTCTAACTTTTCATGTTTTGATCAAATTAGCAACTAAGAGGCATTTTATCAAATAGTTAGCATGCACACATGAATTCTATGATTCTTTATGTAATAGTAACATGTTATATACCAGAATTTTCATTCTTATCATCCACATAGCAGTAATACACGAAATCATGGCATCACTAAGCCAAAACAAAACATTTATCATAGCTATACATGCATTTTTCACTATTTTTCCTCAAGAACATACAAGTGGATCTCATAGCTTACCTTGGTTGCGAATTCTTCTTGATTGGGGCTTGCTAACCACCTTCCTTGCTTGCAAGATTCTCCAGAATTCGTAGCCCACCTTGAACCACTCTAAAACCCTCAATATTTTCTTCTCTTTTTTTTTTAATTTTTTGCTCTCTAGTTAGAAAGTTGTTGTGAAAGGAAGAAGAGGCTTAGATGGAATGCATATATCTCATATATAGTGTAATGAAAGTGAAATCTCCAACCCATTACAACTCCCCCATGATCAGATATCATTACACTCACAATTCATTAGGCTAATTATGGGTAGGAGTTAAGAAAATGAAAGGTTTTTATTTAATAACACAAGAGTAACCCCCTCTCCCTCAATAATCCTTATAATATGTATACTCCCTCCCTTGTCCCATATAGATTGTCACAAGGACTCCCAGCAATTGAAATTTATGTAAATAAAAACATTATTTTAATCATTAATCAATTAATAATTAGTTTGACCATTTTGCCCCTCGTAGCAAAACGTGTTCGATACTTATATCGATTCCTACTAAAGTCGACGTCCCGGACGTCATGGAACTATCTGTTTCGTCAAACTCAACTTCAAAATTAGTAGTTGACTTTTTCCCAAAAAAAAAATCAACCGGTTGACTTTGACCAAAAAGTCTACCGTGACACATTTTCGTGGTTACAGTCTATCCTGACTAATTTCGACGTTCCGGACTTAAATACGCTGTCCGCGTCACTAAATTCTGTTCCGAACTCAAAGTCATGTTTTAAAGTCATCCCACGAAATTAATTAGAATTAATTTCATACTTATCCAAATTGAATAGTTGACTCAACTGTACCAACCATTCCAATACATCTTATCACATAACATATAATGAAATTAAATAATTCATTTATGAATAATTGTCACATAAGAATTTCACATAAGTTTGTTTATTGAAATTGTTAGATTACATAGAAATCTCGGATATTACATCGATCCCAACAATTTTATTTTCCCCACGTAATAAACATATATATATATATATATATATATATATATATATATATATATATATATATATATATATATATTCACTGACTCCCAATTACCAAATACACCAAACATGCACACGTCACATATAAAAAATAATTAATAGTTTTATTTTCTCAAATTATAAATTGTTTATATAAATTTATTTACTTATAGCAAATAAAATTTAATATATTTACCATATTACGTCTATATACACGTTCTTCATAAATCATCAAATAATTTATATACTCATAAATTATTAAAATCCTTCATAGAATTTTGAAATCCTTAAAATTTTATTACCGAACTGCAAATTTCATACACTTATTTTCTGTCTAGGTTCTAACAGTGAACCTTAAATCAATCAATTATGATTTTAAAATTTTCTAAATTTTCGGGTTGTCACACAACTTCCTGTAGTCCATGCAAACCCTCCAACCAGTCATTGTCCTTGTCAAAATTAGCTCATTGTCATCATTCTGAACCATGGTCATTACTCCCTTTTTCGGCACACATTGCACCGGACTGACCCACTTACTGTCTGAAATCGGGTAGATGATACCTACATCCAACCATTTTATGATTTCCTTCCTCATTACTTCTTTCATGATTGAGTTGAGCCATCTCTGTTGCTCCACTGTCGATCTTGCATCGTCTTCCATCAGAATTTTGTGCATGCAAAAGGATGTGTTGATTCCCTTGATATCCGCAATTGTCCATCCTATGGTCAATTTATGTTCCCTAAGCACTCTCAGCAACTTTTCTTCCTGTAATTCGTTAAGTGCAGCTGAAATAATAACAGGTAAAGAATTAGAATGACCTAAATATGCATATTTGAGGTGTTTAGGGAGTGGCTTAAGTTCAAGAGTAGGTGGCTCCTCCAATGACGGTTTTATTCTTGTTGTGGCTTTTTCATTCATGTGCAATGGTTCAAAGCGTGCTCTAAATATGCTAACTCATGGCAAGGACTCTAGCGTCTGCAAGTAGTCCATAAATTTCAGATCATCTGCTTCTTCATCTCCCAATAATGTCGTTTCCAATGGATCGTTAACCAAACTCTTGCCCATGTCTTCGCTGATTATCTGATCATTGATATCCATCCGAAAAAAATCTTCTTCATCCGTAGCAATTTTCATGGCCTTGAAAACATTAAATTTTACTACTTGATCTTGGACCCTCATCGTTAGCTCTCATTTTTGTACGTTGATGAAATTCCTACCCGTAGCCAAGAAAGGTCTCCCTAGGATAATTGAGTTGTTCTTATCTTCCTCAAAATCTAGAATAATGAAATCTGCGGGGAATATAAACTTGTCAACCTTTACCAATATGTCCTCCACAATGCCTCTCGGGTACGTGACCGACCTATCCGCCAACTGTAATGAGTCGTTCGTAGGCTTCGGAACTGGCAAACCCAATTTTGTATAAACTGATAATGGCATAAGGTTCACACTTGCCCCCAAATCACATAAGCACTTGGTGAATGACATATTCCCAATCGTGCATGGAATGGTGAAACTCTTCGGATCTTTCAACTTCGGTGGCAACTTTCGCTGTAAAACCGCACTACACTCCTCTGTTAACGCCACTATTTTAAAGTCTTCCAACTTCTTTTTCCTAGACAAAATCCCTTTCATGAATTTCGCATAACTTGGCATCTGCTCTAGGGCTTCTGCGAATGGGATGTTAATCTGAAGTTTCTTAAAAACTTCCAAAAACTGTGCAAACTACTTGTCTAATTTTTGCTTTTGTACTCTTTGTTGAAAAGGTGGGGGAGGATAGACAACTGGTTCGTTAACTGGTTTGTTCTTTTCCACTTGATTTTCTTCCCCTGGTCTGTCCTCAACCACTTTATTCTCACTGTTTGTCTCAACTTCTTTTGTAACCGAATTTTCTATTTTCTGACCCTCAAGATGTTTTCCACTTCGCAACGTAATTGCCTGACATTGCTCGTGATTACCCTTCGGATTTTTTTTCTGTATCACTTGGTAATGCTCCTTGAGGTCTGTTATTTAATGCAAAAGCTATCTGTCCCATCTAATTTTCTAAATTCTTGATGGCTATTTCTTGTGATTTCATTGCCATTGCTTGATTTTTCATGGCTACCTCGTTGCTCATTATATACTCTGATAGAAACTCCTCTAAATCTGATTTCCTCTCTTAACGTTGAACTGGTTGTTGTTCTAAAATCCTTGGGGATACGATGGTCGTGTGAATTGTTGATTCTGATTATTGTTCCACGCCAAATTCCTATTCCCCTGATTATTTGCATTCTGGTACGTATTCTGGGGAATTCTGTTGTAGCTACTCAAAAATTGTACTGACTCTGGGTTGATTGGAAATTGATCCGTTGGATGTTCACCCGCGCACAACTTACAAATAACTGCAACTTGCGGTGTTTGTACCCCTGACCAAACATCAAACTTCATAGAGAGTGTTGAAATCTGCGTTGTTATTGTTGTCACTCCATCTACCTCTAACACTCCAGCTACCATAGGTTGTGTTATTCTTGCTGTGGGCCACTGATAGTTGTTAGCGGCCATCATTTCTATCAACTGATATGCCTCCTCATAATTCTTTGCCATAAAAGCTCCCCCAGACGCTGCATCAATACTAGTTCTGAGATTCCCATGTAGTCCGTTGTAAAATGTGTTCATCTGCAACCACTTAGGTATTCCGTGATGTGGGCATTTTCTGAGCAATTCTTTATATCTCTCCCATGCTTCGTACGATGACTCCCCATGTTGCTGATCAAACATGGAAATCTCGTTTCTCATATTTCCAGTCTTCGTTGGTGGGAAAAATTTTGCAAGAAATTTTTGAGCAAGGTCATCCCATGTAGTTATCGATCCAGGCAGTAGAGAATGTAGCCAACTCTTCGCCTTGTCCCACAAAGTGAATGGAAACAAGCGAAGTCTTACCGCGTCTTCCGACACTGCGTTGTACTTGAAAGTGTCGCATTTTTCTAGAAAGCTGATCAGATGCTTGTTAGGATCATCATTTGCCAGTCCCCCAAACTGAACCGAGTTCTGAATCATCTGAATAGTCCCAGGCTTAATCTCGAATTTATTTGCAGCTATAGCAGGCCTGGTGATACTCGACTGCAGCTCAGTCACCTTGTGTGTAGCAAAGTCCCTCAACGCTTTTTGGTATTCAGTAGCCATTGCTTCTTCTTTCTCAGAATTTTCAAAGTCGTCCCTTGTTTTCTTAATCCACTTACTTAGCCTTTAAAAGCGTCTTTCAATGTCGTCCTCAAAAGCAAGCAAGTCTGGATTTTTGGATCGAGTTTGCATAAACAAACTTCAAAAACCTAAAATAAGACGAACAAAACAAAACAAAAATGATTAAGTAAAACTGGACTAATTAAATTGATATTGCAAAATATTAAAATCTATACTAAAGTCCCCAGCAACGGCGCCAAAAACTTGTTGGGTAAAATCTAATTACGCACAACGTGCAAGTATACGTGGTGAACAAGTAATATAATAGTAAGTAAAGTATCATTCCCTCAGAAACTTAGTAAGAAATTAACTCTCACAATTACCAATTAACTATTAATCCTAATTTTGTTAAACTAATCAAATTCCAGTTTGTAACTAAAAGTATTAAAAGCTTAAAATCACCAAACAATCAATAAATTCTAAAAACTGAATTTTCAAACAAAAAATGGAGAATTAGGCTTCCGACTTCACTTTAAGCATCACTCTGATTTTATACCTTTATTTCAGTTTAATTCACTATCGCAGTTTATTAATCAAGAACACGTATGTAGTACTAGCCACCTCTCGATGTACTAATACCGTATTAACTTCAATCCACAATTAAGATAGAATCAAGTTAAACACCTTAATCAACTAACTCACTATATCTCTATGTAAATTACAATAAAAGAAGGTTTAAGTTCAAGTTTTTTATCCGATTATATGCGATGTCAAGCATATCTCTACCCTAACATTCATCAAGATTTTGTTCATTCACAAAATTCAACAACACATACTATATTAACTATGTCCAGAATCGTATTTCATCTCTCGAGTTCATACAAGTCCACAAAGAATCGTTGATCAGGCAATTCATAAATTCAAGCTCAAATTAATATAGATAAACCGGACAATAACTTATTAAACTGAAATCAAAGATTACGTAATCATCGTTCCACTTAAAGATCCGTCTTAAGCCTAAAAAGAAATTAGTTCATCATGAATGAAATAATAATCGAATAAATCAAAGATAACATCCTTTCAATTACAAATATAAACTAAAGGAGAAGAATAACGCAGAACACCGTTCACTTTAGCCTTAATCCGCAATCGATATGATCGTTCTTCAAAATCTTCACTCCAAAGCTTGCTATCCAATTCTGTCCATAATCTCTATTAATTACTTTGCATCACCTTCATTTCGTTGTTTGTTACTCGATATATATGCCAACACATGAGTTTTGGCCAAAGTTCCATGTCATTAAAGTCCATACGCTATCCAAGTGCTCAACCCCACATCCCAGCAATGTTGAAATCGAATTAGGACTTCCAGAATTCGGGACCCCCCGCCTCGGCGGGCTGGACTACTACTTCCAGACATGAAGACCCCCCGCCCCGGCGGGGTTATAAGGGTTAAATAAGCCCGCCCCGGCGGGCTAGCCTTCTGATTTCTAACTTTGGTGAAACTCCATACTTACTCCAATTACGCTCCAATGCCTCCCCTTTTTCATCCACTTGCCACACCGACCACCCTACACATAAAACAACAATAAACAAGTAAAACTAAACATGAAATCAAGGTTTTAAAAACAAATAGGGCTGAATTAGAACCTAATTCATGGATATAAAATCCACTTATCATTTACTGCTCTGGATCTCAGTAGCATACTGTCCATTCCCTTTACAGGAGACTGTCATTTTACTCTTAAGGGGCCAGTGTATACACCTCTGTCTGCTCTTGACCAACTTTGAACTATCATGGCTGACCCCACTCTGTCTTCAATCATTCTCCCAAAGACTATTTAGGTGTCTCCTATTGCTATTGTTCTTCGTAAATTACAGCGGTATAATCTTATTCCTCGTATTGGGGGTGGGGTTGACTTCACTTATCAGGATTTGGTTTTGGTGGCTCTGATTATGAAAGGAAAACCATTCAATTTTTCTCTTATGATGCTTAAACACATGGTCAATTGCATCAAACATTCCAAAAAATGTCTGTCGTATAGTTGTTTTCTGTAACAATCCAGATTTTTATTATAATATTTAAATATTTATTGAATTATATAAATATTTAATGGTTGTGTTTATCGTTCAATAAGTATTTGTTTAATTGATTTAATGTGATTTGATTATTTATTTGTTTAATAAATAGTTAATGAGATAAGGAAAGTAATTATTTTGAAATAGTAATCTAATTTAATTTAATAATTAAGTTAGAGAGTTTATAATGATTAAATAAATTATTATATTATGCAATGGATTGTTATTAGAATTAATTAAATTAAGTATGAAAACTTAATTAAATAAAGTGTGACAAATAACCATGTTATAAGGAGTTATTAAAATAAATCAAAGTAGTTTAATTTGATTTGTGCCAAACAAGACTTATTGGTATTAAGTGTTTAACTTTTAAATGGTTTTTACCAAACAAAGCCCTACGGCTTTTGGATTTTGAAATTTAAATTATTAATAAATAAAATATATATATTTATAAGTTATACGTTTTATAACTGATGTCAATTATTAGGCTTATTATGGCCATAATCGTTCTTGTGTTTACCACTGAGTTATCAGTTGGGTTTTGGGTTTACGTCTTATTGTTAAACAACAGTCTAAGAAAAGAGTTGTCTGCTAAAAGAAGGGTGCAGAGATTTTGAGAGAGTCTGAGAAAGAGAAGCAACAAGAGCTGAGTTCTATAAGCTATTATAAGACTTTAACACGAATTTCTTAACAACAAAAGGTATGTCTATGACCTTAATACTAGATACAAATATAATTTATATGTCTCTGTGTATTTCTTTTTCACTGAGTAGAAGGTTTTTACAAAATTCTTGTAAAACTATGTTTTTGTAATTGTTATACTGGCATATATAGATATGTGATTGTATGAATAGTATGCTTATAAGATTTCATGTTAATTACGTGTTAAAGAAAAAGGAAGTGGAATTATAGTGAACATATATGTATAAACGTGGTTTGTAGAGTACCAAATATTATACTTGTATTGTATGATAATCATGAAATTAAACTGTGATTATATGAATTGGGTAAGAATTTAATAGAATATAGTTAGAATAAATCAAATTATTTTATAACTATGATTACAATGCTCACTGTGTTAACAAATGTTAACAATGGAGTTTTTGGGTTTAAAATATGGTTTCAAGGATTTAAATTATTATTTAACTGTTTTAAATTGGTATATGTATGATAAGTAAATGTTTATGAGATATCTTTATAAGTTTTACGTCTTAATTTAGATGTTAGCAGTAGTAATTAGTCCAGAGTTTAGTTATTATGTTCTTCGTGGTTGGGTTCTACAAGTTTCGGCGCCCCAGCGCCACAATTTGAGCTTCAGCGCCAAAAATCGCGCCCCGGTGCCAAAATTTGCGCCCCAAAGCCAGAAGTTCGCGCCCCAGCACTGAAATTCGCACCCCAGCGCCACTGTATAGCCTAGTCCTCGCGCCCCAGCGCCGGATTTGTAGTCTGACTTGGACAGTTTTGACCTCCTGTAGTAAAATGGCCATAACTTCTTCATATGAACTCCGATTGAGGTGATTCAAGATGATCCGGAACGAGAGGACGAGTAGACCTAAAACTTTCATTCTTTAAGTTTTTCAATTTGAGGTCATTAGGATGGGTCAAAATGGTCATATTTGGAACTATTGTGTTTTCGGATGCAATCGGAGGGTGTCGGGCATGCACATATGCATGTGTAGTGCTCCAGACCATAAAAGATGATGTCCTAAGTTATAAAATATGAATATTAGTAATTATAATGATGCTTAACATTAATACATGATGTATTAGATGAGTTATAGAAGCATAGTAAGCATACACAAGAGAAGCAAATCGGGCGTGTGACGAATAAACGTCGAAACGTCGTGCCAAGTGTTAATGAACTTAAAAAATATTTCAATTCAATTGAAATAAATATTATAAGATATGGAATGGATTTAATATAATGCTAATAAGTAGTCCTAGTAAGACTTAAGCACTTGAATGAACTGTGAATATGAAATACAGTGAGATATAAGTTAAAAGTTAACACAATTAAGTTGAACATTGTGTCTTTATTAATAGGAAAGATTATGAGACATAGAGTAGAATTTACATTACAATTACTATGTGTTGTTATGTGACTAATATTTGATGTGTATAATTATATAATTACGTAGGGCACGTGAAGTGCAGATAACTGTAAGCTGTTAAACTGTTATTGGTAAACAACGATCAAGGCAAGTCTTTCGGTTCCTATTTTCTACGTGGGCTTGATGAACTGCTTTAAATTGCATGATATGTTATGCATGTTGAATCATGAAATGTTAAAGTCAATATATGACTGCATTGTTTTGGCTAAGTAATGATGATTGAGTAAGGAACTCAATCTTTATATTTGCTATGTGAATTAAAAGCATGTATGCCATGTTACTTTAATGAGATGTATACTGAGTATGTTATTATGTGTTATGTGATGCATGAAAACTGTTAGACTTTGCTGGGCTGTCGAGCTCACTCTTGCGAATAACCACTTTTGCAGGTCAAGATTTTAAGGTAAAGATATGTGCTAAGTGAGTTATAGAGATCTATATTCACGAAGGTTACTTATGTTTTATGAGAAAAGTATTTCATATTTTGAACGTAACATGGTTTTGAAATGTAAGTTGAGCTATCCAATGTATATGGATATTTAGTTATGATGTAAGACTTTGTATAGTCATTTTGTTGTAACGATTCATGATATAAGATTGAATCAAAGAGATGTAGTGTAAAGGTTGCGATTCAGGGCAAGAAAGAAGGAAATGTATAAATATTTTAAATATTCCGCAAATTTTAGTGTTTTTAATATCGAATAATGATGTAAAATTAGAGATTTAATGTATGGTTAACGACCAAAGTTGAGATTTAACTTGTATAGATTTTGGGGTCGTTACATTTTCTTACCAAGTTGTTCCCTCATTTTCAAATCCCTCTTGACAATTGAAGGCTCAATCACAATCACTAATTCCATCGATTCTGCCTATCTCAAAAGTGCTTATATTACATTAGTCGATGGTCAGTTCATGTGAATTGCTCTAGAAATTCCCCCCATTCCTCCAGTCCCAAATTCCACTCCTCTTGTCCCATAATCTCCCTCTCCTGAGATTCTCACTCTTATCCACACCATCGCTACCAATCAAACCTCCCTTACTGCTGATGTCAAGGATATACAAAACCGTCTCTCTTTGCTTGAAAAAGGGAAACTCCCCATCAGTCGCATTGAACTACACACTATTTTTTACGCCGTGGAGGTTGAGTTCATCCATCTTCAAGCAGGATTCGAATTGCATACTCGGGTTGTGGTAGAAGCCCTACAGAGGAAAATGAATCGTAATACCTGTCAATTAAGCACTAAACTCAAATTCATCCGCAATCAGATTGGGACCCTCGAACGTTTTACCGAGCGACGCATGAATGATCTCAGTGAAGAACTCCAGGCTGACCAAGTCCAATCTCGCATACCCGAGTGGCCACAGGTCAATTGGATGGCCGAATACCAAGGTAATTTCCTAGACTTTCCTTTACCTCCTCCTACCTTCATCGCACGCCCTCCCAGATTTGCAAACACCATGTCCTTGGAAGAGATTGAACACCGAAGGCTTCACCGTCCATATTTCACTGCTCGTGAGGCCAACCATGTTCACATTGCTGAGGAGGCTGATTAAAGGTCATGCTCCATCTTTCCCCTTTTGGATCTCTGGGCACTTCTTTTTTACGGATGCCAAAGGGAGAGATGAATTATGATTCTGCCATAAACAGACAATTTTTACATTCCATGCGTGATGACTTCTGGTTTACAACTATGCCTTAATCGTTGATGGATATTTTTGTTTAACTGTTGATGGATGATGGGTTAATAGTTAATGATGTTCCTTCTGTTTTTTAAAATTGTGTGGACTAATAAGTTAGTGCGGGATTATTAAACACTGCATAGTTGCAAAAAAGTATGAATTAAATAGTTTATTCTAAATGTGAATATATGCATGAACTTAGGGGGAGTCGTAATCATTTTGATGTGCATAGATTTAGGGGGAGCCGTAATTATTTTATTGTCATCATCAAAAAGGGGGAGAATGTTGACTTATGTCATACTCCATCCTAAATGTTTTGATGATGACCATATTATTCCTCTAATTATGCTCTATTAAATTTTCGGAAAAGATATGGCATTACAGGAACATCAAGGAGGAAAATACAAAGACAAGAAATCTTTGAAGCATGGAAGGCAAAATTGAGTCCTAAGAAAAAATATGTAAGATCTTAGCATTTATTACTTTCCAATACAAGGTTTTAGGACATGTGCATATCACATATACATATATGTGCATATTATAATATCATTAAATTAATTCTCTAAGATCATGGAATAAACAGTGTTTCAATTCGTGCTTCATAAATTAAGGAATACATCTCTGGTAAAATTGAATATGGTAAAATGGTAAGAATAGTTGATTGAATATACACCATATATTATACACCATGTGTTAAGGGAAGTAATTAACCCATGATTTGAAAAATCTAATCGGCGGCATAAACTAAGAAATATATTGGGCATTTCTACCGGCTAAATCTATAGTAAGTCACATACAGAAATAAATTAGAAGAGCTCTTTTTGGTAACTAAAATACTGACTTTCAGCAATCAAGTGGGTGACGTATAGCAAGGGATAAAATGGAAAGGTATGTTAACCCACGTGATGGGAAATCAATCTGGCCTAAAATACTTCTCTATATCACACTGATCTAGGATAAACTTTAGCGTGATATTTTCTATCACGAACAAAAAGGATCTCTATGGTGGGTTCAGGTCTAATGAAGTAATTAAGCATATTGATGTGTAAATTGCATGATTTCTACACTATGTTTTCAAACACGTATATCACAGTAGTGATTCTTAGCAACGGTAATATCTTTTGGTTGCCTATAAAAGAATTGGTCCAATAATAAGAAAATCATGAAATACACACTGTTGATTGCATATATACAAAGCTACGAAAGTGTGTTTCTTCGGTTTACTGTTGATTACAACTGCAGGAGATATTGCTAAACTGATAGTGCAGGAAATACTCTGGTAATAACTTTTATTGTATATCATTACATTCTAGAGCCTTGCATTGGTGAGTGATATATTGCTTGATCATTAGACCTTTATTGTGTATCTTATTTCTTTTATACAAATCAATCTTCTCTAACTTGTGATCCGATTTGGATTATTGTATTATTACAATCAAGTTTGAAAGCATTGGTGCTTGAGGGTGCATAGGTGCACAAAGAGCAAAGGTGCTCAAGTTGTTGGAACTTGTATTGTAATTGGAAAAGTTTTATTAAAAGAGAGTCTCCAATATTAGTTGGTATTGGACGTGGATTAGGCTACAATTATAGAAGGTAGTAGTTGAACCACGAAAAAATTATGATGTTTATGTGATTATAAATATGTGCTATATTATTCTGCTAAAAATCTTGCAGCCTGCATTCAATATCTATAAACACTACCAAACTAATCTAGCACATTATTTTCTCATATTCATATTCTGAAAAAAGTTAAATCTCAAATTTATACGTTGTGGAAAGTGTTACATAAATTCAATACACTGTCTTAACATTTCCATTTATAAAGATATAGAATCTAGCTTGCTACATTGTATATCCAAAAGAATATTTTTAAACAAAAAAAAATTGGACATAGTTTGTCCTACACTTATTCAACCCCCCCCCCCCGTTATAACCCGAGATTTTGAGTAATCAAAATTTTACGAAATAATTGTTTTTATTAATATTAATATTAATTATCAATATTGTGTTGTGTATCTGTGATACGAGTCTCGAGAATTAGTAAAAATGTGTATAGACTGGTAAATTAGAGTAGAGTTGTGCTTAACAGCTTTAGAAACTTTAACCCTAATTTCTGGATAGGGGTTTGATATAAAATATAATAAAAATAATTATATTAATGAGTACGTGTTTGTACCATACAAAATTTTTGACCAATGATTGATCGGATAAGGTTTAAAATTTATAAACCCTAATAAGAGATTAGAAACCCTAACCTCATGATTAGAAATCCTAATCTCATGATTAGAAACCCTAACCGAAAGTCGAAAAACCCAAATTTTAAATTCGAGAATCCTAAACCCTAATTAGGAAACCCTAATCCTAATCGACAAGCCTAATGTGTTTATTAAACTTAAATATGATTAGAAAACCCTAATTATATTTTTAGTATCTTAATTTCTATTTTTAGTATCTTAATAAGAGATTAGAAACCCTAATCTCAGGATTAGAAACCCTAACGTACGGTTGGAAACCCTAACCGAAAGTCGGGAAACAATAATTTTAAATTCGGGAATCCTAAACCCTAATTAGGAAACCCTAATCCTAATTGACAAGCCTAATATGTTTATTAAACTTAAATATGATTAGAAAACCCTAATTATATTTTTAGTATCTTAATTTCTATTTTACAAACCCTAATTGTAATTTGGAACTTTTATTTTTCTAATTAAAATCCTAATTTAAAAATTATAGAAACTAATTATGTAAAACCTAAGGGTTGGGACCTTAGGGTTAAACCCTAAAGGTTTGTACAAATTCTAAGTATGCCATTAAATTTATTTTGTAAATGATCAAAATGCCCTTTTTATATTCTTTAAATGGTAACTTGTAAAAATACCAATACCTTTAGTTGGTGAACCACTAATTTGACTTTGGGACATAAATCTCCAGCAATGCCATCGGAATTTAACAGATCCAAAGCAACATATCACATTATATAAAGATTTGGGAGAGAGAAAATCACATAAACTAGCCATTTTGCTCTCTTGCTCTCACTAACTCTCTCTCTCACCGAGACATCCGAAAATAGATAGTAGATCAGTCCTAAAAACAGCCCTTGATCAACCAATATTAGATTAGGAAGATCAAGATCAAGATTTGAACAAGAAGGTATAAATCCTAAAATCTAATTTGATCTTGTACGCTTAGAAAGTTTTTGTGTTTAAGTGTTTAGATCTTTGCTAGTGGATGTTTTATGTTGACCTATGATGATCAAACATATATCCATAGCATCAAAATGCCTTAAAATGGTGTTTTTCAAAATCTGTCCAAAAACAAAATTTGTGGTCTGACAAGCTAATGTCAGGAGCCACAGATTCTTGTTCGTTTGTTGTTTTTAATGTTTTAAGGTTGTTATATGTAGCTTGGTATGAGGTCTTTATTCTACAAAAGAAATCAGAGTCATTAGATGTTTGGATTGGAAGATATAATCGGTCAAAACCCGTTGACCGAGCCAAATCTGGGTAACCCAGAAAGGCTAAATCAGTGTCTGACAACGTTTTGTATGGTCCGGATCTGTCAGTTTTGATGTGTATTATTGATATGGTTGTAACCAGGTTGTAGTATGTTGTCTGGCCTTTATATCCATGCTTTAAGATTCCTTATATCACTAACAGAATCGAAGTAAGGCGTGGTCAAACTAGGCCCTCGGCACTGACTTGCCGTTTCTGGAAAAACCCAGAAATTTGATGAACAAATTGTCTGACAAGGTTTGACCGAGGCATATATTTTGGATACGATGTTGTAAACTATGATGTTTCTTTAAACATGTTCCTTGACATGTGAACTATAGATATGAACCAAGAAACCACAATTACAATGATCATAACTAACCTAAAATTGAACCACAAAGTTGTATCTAGCGACTGTCTGGGTTTCTGGGTTACCCAAAAAACCCAGATTAAGTCCGACAGCAAGTTTAAGGAGCTGGATCTTCATAGTTTATGATTGTGTGATAGATAGGATGATTGATGCATGTAGTGTTACATAGATACTACATAATCAATGTTTAAACAAGTCCATAACATGCATGGATTGATAGATAACGCTGGTCAAACGAGCACCCTTGACCAGAGAGCTGTCAGTGTTCTTGAGGCTTAAGAACACCAACAGCGACGCTTAGTGTCGCTAAAAGCCTATAGCGACGGTTTTATTTATTTTATTTTCTGAATATTTCGAAAATTTATTAAAAATAGGAAATAAATTATAAAATTACTAAAAATGGTTTTAAAAATCTTTTTAAATTCTGAAAACTAACTTTATATTATTTGGGACATTTTTATTTAATAATTATAATTATTTGAATAAAAATGATATTTAATTTATTTAATTAGTATATTAAATAAATTAAAGAAAAATGATTTAATATTATGAAAAATTATTTTAAATAAGAATAATGTATTTAAACATATTTTGAGTTATAAAATGTAACTTTTAATATTTTTGGAGAATTTTTATTAATAAATTAATATTAATAATATTAGATTTATTTAATTATTAAATTAAATAAATAAGATAAAAATGATTTTTATTTATTTAAAAATCATTTTAAATGAGAATAAAGTGTTAGAAAATATTTGTAATTATAAAATATTATTTTCAATATTTTTGGAGAATTCTCATTATTAAATTAATATTAATGATATTAGATTTATTTAATTGTTATATTAAGTAAATGAATTAAAAATAATTTTATTGATTTAAAAATGGGAAAAATGTTTTAAAAATATTTTAAGTTATAATTAATGACTTTTAATATTTTGATAATAATTACATTAATATTTAAATATTAATGGTGATGATTTAAAAATAATTTTAATTACTTTAAAAATCATTTAAGTAGAATATTAATGATTTAAAAATATTTTAAGTTATTAATAAAAACTTTAATATTTTGATAAGTATAACATTAATATTTTTATATGATTAAATATTAATGATAATAAGATTATTTGATAATTAAATCATTTAAAAATGATATAAGTATTTGAAATATTATTATAAATTAAAATAATTATTAAAAGCTTCTGAAAAATATTGTTAATGATAATTGACTTATCTAAAATACTATTGAAGCTTAGAGACCAAGATTAAATTGACAATCAATGTGCAAATTGTCGGATAAGGTGAATAGAATACCGAGAATGGATCGAAGTCCAACCAGACCGAAATAGTTGGACTTGACAAGTTTTTATATAAGTTATAAACACTGGTGTGCCTATGTGGTAATGTGCTTAGGAGAAGTTTGACTGTGGATTACAGTGTTACGTGTTATGAAATATTGTGCTAATTGTGAGACCGATATTATTGGTTATAGGTCTTTCAAAAGTTTATTGTGTAGTTGTAATCAACGCGGAAGGTAAGTTTCCTAACTCAACCTTGAGTTATATTCATTCAATTATTATAGTGGTTAATTCTTGCTAATTATACCATGTCTAGAGAATTTATTATTGATTATTCGCAATTAGTGCATGTTTCATAATTCAAATTGAATTACTGATTCGAAAGATATACATTTGTAGAATAACTGTTGTTGAATATTCATATACGTAGAAGATAGAATTGACATTATAGATAATTCCTATTATTATCAAATTATGTTAAGAAATGTCTTAGCTAATCATTCTGGCTAGACGAACATTTGTTAGAACTTGATAGGTTCGAGAAGAGAATTTAATTATTATTGACAGATCGATGCCAATTATTTTGGCTAGATCGAGAAGTAATTAAAATTTGAAATCACAGCATTTCGTTGTTAAATTAAAATCTTGATTCTGAGACTGAGAAGAACAACCTTTTATATAAAGGGAATATTTTATTGGTCGTATATTCGGCCTTTGTGCGCGATTAAGTATTATGCATAATATATGGTATACTAAAGCTGATAACTTTATATACCTGCAGAGGGGTATGATTTAATCTTTATGGTTATCTGATACACCTGGGTATATCAAAGTATATATTTGATAGTTACTCGAGAAGAGAAGTTCAAGATCCAATGGATCACTCAGTATAAATCTGGAAAACATTCTACTTTGATATTTCGTAGAATTAACTCTTGATTATTCATTTGAATATCGTAGAAAACCTTGAAAGCGTTGTACTATTTCATTACTAGGTTATTGCTGTGTAGAATGTGAGAAGACTTGATATTAATTTCTATACCTTTATTGTATGTCTTAACTTGCGGGGCAAACTTGTTGCTCACCCTTGCTAAATAAAACTTTTCAGCTAGGAACAAAGTTGCAGAAGGTGCTGCGAAGAAGAACAAAGGAAAAGGCATATTGATAAATTAGTTATGATGAACAATATTATTATTATGTTGTATTGTATTGTAAACCCTTTTTGTATATCTAAGGGGTATTTCTGTAATGTTAAGGTTATAGTACTTGGGACTTATGTATTAACAACATATGTTAATGAGTTATGTATTCCTATTTATATTTAAAGGGGTAGTTAGATGTTATTATATTGTGGATCGTAAACACCAAACTCAGGGGTCAGGTAACCTGGATTTAAGGGCGTCACAGGTTGGTATCAGAGCTGTAGGTTATAAACCTTAAGTGGGGTGGAGAAAACCCTAGGAATATAACCATAAGCGAGATATAGAATACTCATTTAGAGTACTAAGTGAGGGATTGCCGAAGCGTATTGATAATGAGAAAAGTGGAACTATAGTGTGAGAATTTTGTATTGGTGAAGTACTAATCAAGTTATTTAAACTGATTGTAGGATGTCTTGAGAATATAAGATGAGTACGGAGATGCCAGCAGCTGTCGCACCAGTGCTAGTAGCCAAGGTGCCAGCACAGAGCGAATTAGTGGAAGAAGTAGGAAAAGATGAACACATGGTCAATCTCGGGAGTGACCATGATGATGATCCCGAGATGTATCTAAGTAGTGAGGAGGAGACGAAGTCTAAAGAAGCTAAGGTGGAGTTAAAGAATAAGATCAAAGTTGGAGAACAAGATCAGCTATCTGTAGAAGTCCAGGAACTCCAGAGTAAAGTATTTCTCTTGGAGGAGTTGTGAAAGACGGAGCGAGCATTACGTGAGATGACTGAAGAACGGAATGAGCTCAAGGCACAGGTGGACAGAATGAAGGCTGAAGGTGGTGGATCATCTAAGGGAACCAGCAAGAAGAACAAGAAGAAGAGAAAGAGGGAAAAAGATAGTGAAAACTCTGAAAATTCAAACCCGAAGAAGAAGCAAGCCTGTATTAAGTGTGGAAAGACTCACGCTGGTGAATGCATGATGTGGAAGAATGTATGTTTCAACTATAAGCAGGAAGGATATATTTCTTTGCATTGTCCTAAGCCGAATATGAGGAAGTATTTCTCATATGGGAGAACGGGTCACGGATTCAACAAGTGTCTCAACAAGAATAGGACTGGTGATGGGAGTGGTCGGTAGACAACTAAAATATATGTGATAGTATCTTTTGGTAGAAGTTTCTAATATTAAGTGTTATAATATCGAGAATGATGTTTAAGCATATGTAAATATATATGTTTTATGAATGAAATCTTTATTTTCTATATGAATATAAGATTAAAATTAATTTGTGTGTTCTTAAAACTCATACTTATGGTAAAGTAATAACTCGTAATTATATGAAATGTTCTGAATCCCTCACCGAATGGACGCCAAAGGTCTGACTAGGATAAGTTCATACACTCGTATAATTGTGACAAGTTGGTAAGTTTGATGAACTGGTATTAGATATGTGAATATGGTAAATGGCAACTTTTTTTGTAAAGTTGGAGAATTGTAACTTTTTGTAAAGTTGAGTATGTTAATCCTAAAATTAATTTAAAGGGATAGTAATATGTGTTAAGTACTATATGTACTATGTGCTATTTGAATAAATATGCGATTACATGAGAACTATGTGTTGAATTCTCATTGTGTTAATAATTTGGCTAAAGAAAGAGAATTAATATAATGTTTTTATTTCGATCAGATCATGCCGCCTAGACGACAAAATCGAAATCAACAAGAAGAACAGTCAGTGAATAATGAAGGAGGTCAAGCTGACCCAATGCAGAATTTCATAGACATGCTATGGAAACTAGAGCTCCAGCCGCTAGAAGAAGAGCGATGAATCAGCCAGTCGACAGATTGGCTAACTTCAAAGACTTTAAAGCTGTAGGACCGCCTAAATTCAAAGGGACCACGGATCCGATTTAAGCCTAAACTTGGGTGAAGGAGATGGAGAAAGCATTCGTCATTGCGCAAGTGGCAGAAGAGCAAAAGACGGCTTTCGCTACATACTTGATGAAGGGAGAAGCTAATTACTGGTGGGAGACTAATCAGGCCAGAGTTGGTATAGCGGTGGTGTTGTGGACAAGATTCAAAGAGTTGTTCTTTGGAAACTACTTCTCTCTGAGTATGCAATCCAGGATGGAAGTTAAATTTCTAGAATTAAAACAGGAGAACATGTCGGTAACAGAATACGCTGCCAAATTCAACGAGTTAGCGAGGTTTGAACCTCATCAGGTGCACATAGAAGATGGAAAAGCGAGAAGATTTGAGAATGGGCTGAAACCGAGGATATTCAACAAGGTAGCAGTATTACAGATCAATACATTCACGACGTTGATGGAGAAAGCATTAATTGTGGAAGGAGGGAGCGAAGCTGTATCTCGATTTCATCAGGAGAAGAAGAAAAAGACAAGTGATGGAGGAAGCGGTGGTGGTAGTAACCCAAACAAGAGAAAGTGGAGTGAGAATACCCATTCGGGTAGCAAGATAGAAGGAAACAAGCAAGGAAGGGAGCCATGTGCAACGTGTGGGAAAAATCATGCAGGAGTTTGTCTGAAGAAGAAGGGAGTTTGCTATAACTGTGGGCAAGAGGGGCACATGTCACCCAATTGTCCCAATCCAAAGAAGATACAAGGTCACTTTGCCTGTGGATCAACTGATCATATGGTTAGAAATTGTCCGAAGAGGAATGCGGAGAAGGAAAGTGGCAACAAGGGACCAGGTAGCGGAACCTTGGCAATTCAAGGACCTGCACAGCCAGGTAGACCGACGGCCCGTAGATTTAACATGACGGCGTAGGATGTAGTTGCTACTCAGGAGGTCGCAGCAGATAACGATTTCGTTTAGAATTTTCATTACGCGAGTATTATGAGTCAGATATTTCTATGAATTATTTTCTTTTATAGATTCAAGTCACAGGTTAGAATTTGAAACACAAATTAATATTGTGTTGATAAAAATGAATTGGTGATACAACTTTAAAAGATTGTAGAAAATAAGAAAGCGGTGATTCCGAGGACGGAATCCTTTTAAGAAGGGGTGATTGCGATAACCCGAGATTTTGAGTAATCAAAATTTTATGAAATAAATTTTTTTTATTAATATTAATATTAATTATCAATATTGTGCTGTGCATCTGTGATACGAGTCTCGAAAATTGTTAAAATTGTGTATGGACTGGTAAATTAGAGTAGAGTTGTGCTTAACAGCTTTAGAAACCCTAACCCTAATTTCTGGATAGGGGTTCGATATAAAATATAATTAAAATAATTACATTAATGAGTATGTGTTTGTACCATATAGAATTTTTTATCAATGATTGATCGGATAAGGTTTAAAATTTATAAACCCTAATAAGAGATTATAAACCCTAATCTCAGGATTAGAAACCCTTACGTACAGTTAGAAACCCTAATCGAAAGCCGAAAAATCCTAATTTTAAATTCGGGAATCTTAAATCATAATTAGGAAACCCTAATCCTAATTGACAAGCCTAATGTGTTTATTAAACTTAAATATGATTAGAAAACCCTAATTATATTTTTAGTATCTTAATTTCTATTTTACAAACCCTAATTGTAATTTAGAAATTTTATTTTTCTAATTAAAACCCTAATTTGGAAATTATAGAAACTAATTATGTAAAACCTAAGGGTTAGGACCTTAGGGCTAAACCCTGAGGGTTAAACCCCAAGGGTTTGTACAAATTCCAAGTATGCCATTAAATTTATTTTGTAAATGACCAAAATGCCTTTTTTATATTCTTTAAATCGTAACTTGTAAAAATACCAATACCTTTATTTGGTGAACCACTAATTTGACTTTGGGACATAAATCTCCAGCAATGCCAGCTGAATTTATCAGATCCAAAGAAACATATCACATTATATAAAGATTTAGGAGAGAGAAAATCACATAAACTAGCCATTTTGCTCTCTTGCTCTCACCAACTCTCTCTCTCTCTCTCACCAAGACATCCGAAAATAGATAGTAGATCAGTCCTAAAAACAGCCCTTGATCAACCAATATCAGACTAGGAAGATCAAGATCAAGATTTGAACAATAAGGTATAAACCCTAAAATCTAATTTGATCATGTATGCTAAGAAAGTTTTTGTGTTTAAGTGTTTAGATCTTTGCTAGTGGATGTTTTATGTTGATCTATGATGATCAAACATCCATAGCATCAAAGTGCCTTGAAATGGTGTTTTTCAAAATCTGTCCAAGAATAAAATTTGTGGTCTGACAAGCTAATGTCAGGAGCCGCAGATTCTTATTCGTTTGTCGTTTTTGATGTTTTAAGGTTGTTATACATGGCTTGGTATGAGGTCTTCATTCTTCACAAGAAATCAGAGTCATTAGATGTCTGGATTGGAAGATATAATCGATCAAAACCCGTTGACCGACGTTGACCGAGCCAAATCTGGGTAACCCAGAAAGGCTAAATTAGTGTCTGACAACGTTTTGTATGGTCCGGATCTGTCAGTTTTGATGTGTATTATTGATATGGTTGTAACCATGTTGTAGTATGTTGTCTGGCCTTTATATACATGCTTTAAGATTCCTTATATCACTAACAGAATCGAAGTAAGGCGTGGTCAAAGTAAGCCCTCGGCACTGACTTGCCGTTTCTAGAAAAACCCATAAATGTGATGAACAAATTGTCTGACAAGGTTTGACCGAGGCATATATTTTGGATACAATGTTGTAAACAATGACGTTGCTTTAAACATGTTCCTTGACATGTGAACTATAGATATGAACCAAGAAACCACAATTACAATGATCAGAACTAACCTAAAATTGAACCACGAAGTGGTATCTAGCGACTGTATGGGTTTCTGGGTTACCCAGAAAACCCAGATTAAGTCTGACAGTAAGTTTAAGGAGCTTGATCTTCATGGTTTATGATTGTGTGATAGATAGGATGATTGATGCATATAGTGTTACATAGATACTACATAATCAATGTTTAAACAAGTCCATAACATGCATGGATTGATAGATAACGTTGGTCAAACGAGCACCCTTGACCAGAGAGTTGTCAGTGTTCTTGAGGCTCAAGAACACCAACAGCGACGCTTAGTGTCGTTAAAGGCCTACATCGACAGTTTTATTTGTTTTATTTTCTGAATAGTCTAGAAATTAATTAAAAATAGGAAATAAATTATAAAAATTACTAAAAATGGTTTTAAAAATTATTTTAAATTCTGAAAAATAACTTTTAATTATATGGGACATTTTTATTTAATAATTATAATTATTTGAATAAAAATGATATTTAATTTATTTAATTAGTATATTAAATAAATTAGAGAAAAATGATTTAATATTATGAAAAATTATTTTAAATAGGAATAATGTATTTAAAAATATTTTGAGTTATAAAATGTAACTTTTAATATTTTTGGAGAATTTTCATTAATAAATTAATATTAATGATATTAGATTTATTTAATTATTAAATTAAATAAATAAGATAAAAAATATTTTTATTTATTTAAAAATCATTTTAAATGAGAATAAAGTGTTAGAAAATATTTGTAATTATAAAATATTATTTTCAATATTTTTGGAGAATTCTCATTAATAAATTAATATTAATGATATTAGATTTATTTAATTGTTATATTAAGTAAATGAATTAAAAATAATTTTATTGATTTAAAAATCATTTAAAAATGAGAAAAATATTTCAAAAATATTTTAAGTTATAATTAATGACTTTTAATATTTTGATAATAACTGCATTAATATTTAAATATTAATGGTGATGATTTAAAAATAATTTTAATTACTTTAAAAATCATTTAAGTAGAATATTAATGATTTAAAAATATTTTAAGTTATTAATAATAACTTTAATATTTTGACAGGTATAACATTAATATTTTTATATGATTAAATATTAATGATAATGAGATTATTTGATAATTAAATCGTTTAAAAATATTTTAAGTGTTTGAAAAATTATTATAAAATATAATAATTATTCAAAGCTTTCGAAAAATATTGTTAATGATAATTGACTTATCTAATATAATATTGAAGCTTAGAGACCAAGATTAAATTGAAAATCAATGTGTAAATTATCGAATAAGGTGAATAGAATACCGAGAATGGACCAAAGTCCAACCAGACCGAAATAGTTGAACTTGATAAGTGTTTATATAAGTTATAAACACTGATGTGGCTATGTGGTAATGTGCCTAGGAGAAGATTGACTGTGAATTATAGTGTTACGAGTTATAAAATATTGTGCTAATTGTGAGACCGATATTATTGGTTATAGGTCTTTCAAAAGCAGATAAGTTTATTGTGTAGCTGTAATTAACACAGAAGGCAAGTTTCCTAACTCAACCTTGAGTTATATTCATTCAATTATTATAGTGGTTAATTATTTCTAATTATACCATATCTACGGAATTTATTGTTGATTATTCGCAATTAGTGCATGTTTCATAATTCAAATTGAATTACTGATTCGGAAGATATACATTTGTAGAATAACTATTGTTGAATATTCATATACGTAGAAGATAGAATTAACAGTATTGATAATTTCTGTTATTGTCAAATTATGTTGAGAAATGTCTTAACTAATCATTCTGGCTAGACGAACATTTGTTAGAACTTGATAGGTTCGAGAAGAGAATTTAATTATTATTGACAGATCGATGCCAATTATTTCGGCTAGATCGAGAAGTAATTAGAATTTGAAATCACAACATTTCGTTGTTAAATCAAAATCTTGATTCTGAGACTGAGAAGAACAACCTTTTATATAAAGGGAATATTTTATTGGTCGTATATTTGGCCTTTGTGCGCGATTAATTATTATGCATAATATAGGGTATACTAAAGCTGATCATTTTGTATACCTGCAGAGGGGTATGATTTAATTTTTATGGTTATCTGATACACCTGGGTATATCAAAGTATAACTTTGATAGTTACTCGAGAAGAGAAGTTCAAGATCAAATGGATCGCTCAGCATAAATCTGAAAAATATTCCACTTTGATATTTCGTAGAATTAATTCTTGATTATTCATTTGAATATCGTAGAAAACCTTGAAAGCGTTGTACTATTTCATTATCAGGTTATTGTTGCATAGAATGTGAGAAGACTTGATATTGATTTCTATACCTTTATTGTATGTCTTAACTTACGGGGCAAGCTTGTTGCTCACCCTTGCTAAATAAAACCTTTCAGCTAGGAACGAAGTTGCAGTAGGTGCTGCGAAGAAGAACAATAGAAAAGGCATAGTGATAAATTAGTTATGATGAACAATATTATTATTATATTGTATTGTATTGTAAACCCTTTTTGTATATCTAAGGGGTATTTCTGTAATGTTAAGGTTAGAGTACCTAGGACTTATGTATTAACAACATATGTTAATGAGTTATGTATTCTTTTTTATATTTAAATGGGTAGTTAGATGTTATTATATTGTGGATCGTGAACACCAAACTCGGGGGGTCAGGTAACCCGAATTTGGACGCGTCACACCCCCTTCTAAGTGTGCCTATTTAAATTTCAGTTTGGTCACCTAATTGCGTACCAATAGGGAGAAATCCTTATTAGAAAGCTCACTCTTTCCTGAAAACGATCTGGTTGTTAATATTGCGAGTTATAATAATGATGAATAAATGTTGTTAACAATATTGAGGGAATTTTTATGTAGTATTTGTTGTAAATTTTGGCGTATTATTTGGACCTCCATTTACCATTTTTTCAAAATAATCGGTAGAAAGTTATTTAGTATATATATATATATATATATATATATATATATATATATATATATATATACACGCACACACACACACACAGACATATATATATATATACACACACACACACACACACATATATATATATATAATCATTATATATATATATATATATATATATATATATATTATAGTGGGGCCCACATGTGGGTGAGGAAGAAAAAATGGGGGGGGGGATATTACGTAAAATGAAGGGAGTATATATATAAATATATTTTATAAGTTTTGTTTTTTATGAAAAAATAGAATATATTATATTTTATTATGCATAGTATTTGCATACTGTCTGCATAGTATTTGCATAGTAAATTAGAAAAAAAAATTCTCCAGCCGTCAGCGCCCATGAAGTTTTTACTGTGTGTCCGTGATTTTCTTTTTCAAATAGTATCCTTCCATTCTCCTATAAATAGGATGCTTAGTTTATAATTGAAAATCACACAAGAATCAGAGAATTCTTCTTCAATAATATTTAGTGTATTTCTTTAGAGTTTTAAGAAGCTTTGAGTGTAGAAAACAGTGAAAGTTTTCTTCAAGAATATCCTCGCTATACCAATTGGAATACTATCCTTTTTAAGGTAAGGGATATTATTTTTGTTCAATACTCGTAATAAATAATATTTTCTTCCATACTTTGTAGTATGTAAGTAATATTATTTCGTTTCAGATTTCGAATTCTACACTCATTTTGTTAAGTTTTGGCTTCTATACTCCATGAAATTAGTAGAATATATCTGAAATTTGCACTTCATCCAGTATTTTTTTCATGGAAATATTATACTAAACATTCTTGATAAGTTTTAACTTTTTCATGTCGGAGTACTATTTACAGGGGTACTATTCCTAAAGTACTATTCACGGGGTACTATTTGTGACGCCCCCAAATTTGGGTCCCTTTGAACCACGAATTCGATCCGCCACGATACTACTATCGTCAAACAATTAATATCCTTTATTCAACTTAATGAATATAACCTCACTTATTACAATTTAGAATATAAATTCATTCCATTTTCAGGATCTGCACAATGACACCAAACTTTTATAAGTTTCACAACGTGGTCATTTACTATTCCTGTTTTACATCACATTCGATGTTATAAAAATATTCATAATAATTTAAACTTCTTCAATCTCCTATGAAAAATAAAACTCTTATTGATTTCTTAACTTGAATCAATTACAAATCCCTGAATCAAATTATTTTATGATTCATTGTATTCGAATTAATGTATAAACCTTTACATCCCGATTCGAATTCCTCTGTGTATCACATAATACAACTTAACATGTATTACATATCGTAAACTACTATCATGTACATTTCTTAGAACCTAAACATGGTTCAAGAGTATATATTTAAATAAATAAATCAATCTCCTTCGATGCTATTGAACTTTATCTATCAAGTAGCATGTAATCTTTACCGTGAGTCCTTAACCTGGAAAAGTGGTTATTTACAAGGGTGAGCTCGACAGCCCAGCAATTCTGACAGTTTTCATGCATCACATAGCATATAATAACATACTCAGTTCATGCATTCATAATCAATTAACATTTACTACGCATGTTACTTTTCACATAACAGGCATAAAGATTTACTCTACAAGCATATCATCAAAGATCAACTTTCAACATTCATACATATCTCATATGTATTTCATATATATATACATCAACATTTCCATAGCATAATATAGCTCAACTAACAGTTATCGAATTCATATATCAAATAGGAACTGAAAGACTTGCCTGATTCGTAGTTTATCAACTAGGACTTAACTACTTAAAGCTTATATGCACTGCATGTATTCCTACACAGTTATATAATCATGGATTCACATCCATTAGTAACATATTTCATGCACTTTTAATATAAAAACAATGTTACATTGTTTCCTAACTAGGTTTGTAAAACCTACATTTCACTTTCTCATCATACTCTTAGAATAGCTAGGTATGTCTAGGTATACCTTAACAACTCGTATATGACATCAACATTCATATATAGCTACCACACACTTGACTCACTAGGTGTTCAACACCTTTAAAACTTATATAGGTAAGTTCAAACGTACACATAAACGTTTAACTTAGTTGTAATTCCATACCACATCACCTATCCTATATTTTAATAGCACAAATTAGATCACGAATTCAAAACAACGTATCGTTGCTTTATATCTTGAAAACATTCCTTTGGACTTTAACAATTGAATGTCCTAATTATCATTCATCTCTATCATCTAGCATGCTTCCTATATATTACATAGCATGTTGGTCATATATTGCAAATTAAAGTAATCATTTAAGCATGCCTTGAACTTCAGATTAAAAATAGAACTTATTCAAAACTGCAGGATGGCGCAGCCACGCCTGATTTGTACTAAGGAGACGCGCGGCCGCTCGGCTCCCAGTTCAAACCAGGGTTGAGCAAACTCTTGCTTGGCCTAGCTTGCCCATCCTTATATACATAACATATATTAACATGTTAAGGGTCCTTTTGCATCTTTGTAGGTCTCGTCTTGCATAATATGGTTCTAAGTTGGACATCTCAACAAATTAAGGCCATTTAAGGTTATGAAACCACAAAGTCTAACATGCTTGATTCTTAAACATATAGGGTAGTCATATAACTCATATTAGACATGCTTGTGAGTATTTATATGACTAGCATGGTTTATCACTTGAAAACTTCTCTAATACAAGGTCTAACAATTTTGATCATGAACAAGGACACTATAAACATCATGCCATGCTCATTTATATTTGAACTCGATCATGTATATAAACCACTAAGTTCAGAACTTGTAGAACATAAGTTTCTACAAGGTTTATTTTCAAAATCTTTAAGTCTCCTTTCAAAACACATACTAAGTCATGCTAATGCTTTCTATTATGAATAAGAAAACTTTATATGTCACGTCTATTATCATGCATTTTCATGCTATATCACTTAGAATAACATATTCCATCGTCGGGAGCACTATACTTGCGTATGTGCTCGTTCGACGCCCTTCAATCGCCTCTGAATACGTAACAGTCACAAAGATAACTATTTTGGCCCTTCCTAACGACCGCAAATTGAAAACCTTAAAGAACAAAAGTTGTAGGTCTATTCGTCCTCGTTCCAGATCATCTTGAATTCAATCGGAGTTTGTATAAAAAAGTTATGGCTATTTTACCGAAACAGGTTGGAGCAGTCACACTTGACACACATTGGGTGCAGCTGCGCCCAATTCCTTCATACTCCCAGCGTGCCCACGCCACTTGGCTGTGCCCCGCTGCGCGCCCGCGCTACTGGGCAGCGCGCCCGCACTTTGTCTTGCCCAATTTACAGTTTCTATCATAACTTACTTATTTTAAGTCCGAATTAGTTTGTTTTCGATTCGTTGGACTCGTTAAACTCTTAGCTGCCCATCTACAGAGTAATTATAACACTTCAAAATCATTAACTAAACCAAAGATTAATCCAAAACTCATGTTCATGCTAAATGTTCATGTTTTGACAAAGTTAGCGAATTCATTCACTACGAATTCGTTTCTCAACCAATTTGGTTCGTTTAACTCTCGTTGTTTTCGTTTCTAACTGTATTAACAACATCTAACAATAATTAACATATTGCAACAAGCCTTTGCCATAAACTTTTGGATTTAAAAGCAATTATTTCATTATACTTTTCTAGAAATTAAAGAACTTGGATTTAAGAACATATATGTTAGCAAGATTACCTCTTGAATGCTTGGAATTGGCTAACTATAGCTCCTCAATCCTCTCATTCTACTGACTGTCCAATTCTACTGACTTCCAATTAGCAAAACTCAAACACTTCAACAAACGGGAATGAAGAGGAGGAGTCTCTATTTATAGAGGAATCAATATCCAGGCAATAGCTTTGCCCAATAATTCAAACCAAGAGGAAGAAGAAGAGTCAAGTGGATTGAGAAGAGTTGGTTACCAACTCCACCTTCCTTCATTATTTGCAGCTATCTAGCCTTTATCGAGCTTAAGCAATAGAAGAGTAGGATAGGCCAAGGCCTTGTCACGTATGTGAGAGAAATGAGACTCTCAAATTGAGACAAAGATTATAACTAAAATTTGTAAAATGTGACTTGCAGACTTGGGTTTATTCCCCTTTGGACTAGCAAGCTTATTTCTAATAGCTTAATATTGTTACATCAGTTAAGTTATGGGCATATATATATACCTACCCATATATAGGAAGTATACTTATATTTTAAATATGCACCAATATAATCTTATTATAGTAATAACTTACTTATTTGTTTTATGTCAAATAAATAAATTATTCATCTTATTGATTAATTAACACTAGTATTAATTAATCCATTCCTCATTGTTTAATGTAATTATTGATCTCTATAACGATTAATTATCTATTACGTATAGTAAACAAATATAAACCTTATTATATTTATAGACACGTTGCTTATTATTATTATATCTCTAACAATAATAATCACATATCATTAATTAATCACCATTAATAATTAATTAATATTCTACAATAACAATTAACAATTAATATTAATTAATTATTCACTTAATAATTCCTTCGTCGATTAATATCATTATTAATATTTTCCATCACTGTGCCACACAAGGCTTAATACTCAAATTATATTATAATATTACATAATATAACTTAATTAACCAATATTAATTTCCATAAATAACTTCTCATTCAATTCATGATTCGTTATCTCAATCCATTCATGGACGGTTGGAACACCAATTATGGTCCTTATTATAACATACTAGTTACTAATACACAAATCCTAAAGTTCAGATTACAAACTCATCATGAACAGTCTATAGGCTGGCGCGACTGCTCTGGTCTTAGGCTTGAGAGTGGCGCAACCGCGCCACCTCAAGTTAGGACGCAGACATGTTATGCTTCAATTGAAACATAACTTAATTCACAAATCCTTTAACATGCTCCTTAATGCTATCTTATTATATTAACCAAAATCAATTTCCTTTTTGACTTTACAATATCAATTTCTTCTCTCGTCAACAACGTATGTATATACAAGTCCAAACATAGCACACATCGATTCTTTAATGGTATTAAATATAGTACACTGAGTGGTTTCCCACAAATAACCAACAAATTAGTTTTCGTCTCGTCTACACTGTTTTCACAGTGAGTTAGATCAATTACTAATTTGTATATACCTCCGCTCTCTAAAGGAATCGTTTAGCCCAGCTTCTACACATCCACCATTAAAAGGTATGGTTGCACTGCCTTAGACTTGATACATACTCATACAAATACTCAAGAAATTGGTGGTTATCAAAGATACTTAATGTCACCAACTATGATAAAATAATTCTATAAATTATTTAATCTCGATAGATAAATCTTATCCATCTTCTTACTAATTCATCTCTACAATTTATAACAAATATATAATAATGATATATATGTATTAAACATAATATAACTAGTAACACATTTATATTCTTATTCAAACCCTTCTCATGTTTTAAGAATTTTATTTACTAAATTCTTATTTTAGTATTTTCTGAAAATTCGGGTTCTTACACTATTCACTCGAGCACTATTCACCCGTGGTACTATTCATGACAAAAATTGATTTCTTTTTTGTCCAAATAATTTTTGATACAATATTATTCTTGAATTTTACTCCACAAAGAAGTATCATGTTGATAATTTGGACGTTTTTGAATTCTGGATAAATTAAATTATAAATCTGTAAAAATTTATCCTATGCTTTCATTTAATTGAATTTTTATATCATTGTCATCATCCTCATGCTTATATTGTTATGAAAGTCATCTTTGGCCCGTAGTGCATAGATGGACTGTTGATCGGTATGATTATGAGTAGGGATTATTTGGTATAATCATGACTGTAATGTTACAAATGATATGGTAAAAGTCCTCATTGGCTCGTAGTGCATTGATGGACAGTTGTTGGCATGATCATGACCATTAATGATTACACGAATATCCTTGGCCGATAGTGCATGGATAATTCGTGGAATATCCCTGGCCCGTAGTGCATGGATAATTCGTAGACGTGATACTAATGAATATCCTTGGTCTTAGTGCATGGATGATTCGATGATGTGGATTATTTTTTAAGCTGAGTCTCAACGATAAAATTAATGATAAACTTTCAAAATCATAGAAGATAGTAGATAACATGCTCTACTTGACTCTTCTAATGGATTGCTTGTTCCGCTGCAATTAAACTTGATGTTTACTATATTTTATCAGTTTAATATTGTTGAAGGCTAACGATAATTTATTTTGCATTATCTTAGTCATAATATTTCTTACCGGGCTAGTTGAGCTCACCCTTTTGCTTTTATTGTTCTCTTCAGGAAATAAGAATGTAGTCGGGGCTAGTCGGGTAATGGAGTGACGGTCCGAGATGGTTGTTTTAGTAGTCCTCACTATTTAGTGTGATAATAAATGTAATGAGGATTAAATTTAAGTTTTGATATTATCTAGAAGATAATATTCCTGTTAGAACTCTTAGCTATGTTTTGTCGTATTTTACACGATAGTTGTGTAATTAAGTTTGTATTTAAATTTTGTACCATGTATTTGACGACTCAAGATGGGTGATGTATACCTATTTTGGGGGCGTCACAGTTGGTATCAAAGCTTAGGGATATGATCACTAGCTAAGATGTGAGACTAGACCTAGGGGGTGAGACGGGAAAATCCTTCGCTAGTATGACCTACCTAAGTTTATTTGTTATTTAATTGGTAGATTAGAATATAAGGATAATATCTGGCATGCCAATTAACCCTTATTTTATGGCAGTGTTTGAAAATGACATCCGAGAATGTTGAGATAAGCAATGGAGAACATGAGACCGTTGAGTCACCGATGATCAATACCTAGGATAACGTGCATCAGGAAGGCAATAATCCTCAGGTAAACAATAACACCGACTAAATGATGAACGACTGAATGTTTATAAGCTTTTTGCAATTCGTGCAACATCAGGCAAGAGGGAGTCCTGTCCAAAATATAGGTGAAAACACTGGTAACTCTCAGACGGTCACCGCTAAGCAGTTCAAGGAGTTGGGACCACCGGAGTTTTTGGGAATGTCAGAACCATTTAAGGCGGAGACGTAGATAAAGCAGATCACCAAGATATTTGATGTGTTGGGATGCTCCAAGGATCAAAAGGTTCCCTTTGCCACCTTCATATTGCGAGGAGAGGCAGATTACTGATGGAAATCTGTAAGGCGTACTCAGCCTGTCGCACTCAAGATGTCTTGGGAGAAGTTCCAAGAATTGTTCAACAATAAATACTTTCCCAAACGTATTCGTCACATGAAGGAGGTAGAGTCCATCAAGCTAAAGCAAAACAATATGACCGTGTTGTAGTACGAAGCTAAGTTTGCCGAGTTATCCCGATTTGCGTCCCACTTGGTTGATAATAAGGAGAGAATGACGCGAATATTTATGCGAGGTTTGAAACCTGAAATACGTCATTATCTCATTTCTCACAAACTGTGTTTGTATTTAGATGTTGTAAATAAGGCTCAGTTATTAGAGTGTGATAATGAATCAACCCAACCAAGAGAGAGTAGCTGGCAAAGCGATACTACCAATGGAAGCAATCATCGAAGCGGTGACAACAAACATGGAGGAAGTCAACATGCTAGAAATGGTAACCACTTCAGTGGTAATCATGGTCAAGACAATAAGAGTGGAAATTTGAAGAAAAGGAGATTCAATAAAGATGGAAAGAGGTCAACACCTGTTAAAGAAGGAAAATGATCACCGATCATATGCTACAAATACGGAAGGGAGGGACACATCAGTCTAAACTGTACGCAACAATCTAAAACGTGTTACAATTGTGGAAGAGAAGGTCACCTAGAACAATTTTGTCGTGTAATGAAGTCAAATATTCCAGCTGGGATGGAGGCACCAAAGATCATCCAAGAGAAGTCAAAGTCAGTGGTTCAAGGGAGAGCATTTGTCGTGACCTCCCAAAAAGCGAGGAACCCAAACGAGGTTATCACGGGTAAGCTAATCATAAACTCTAGTGAAGTCTATACCTTATTTAATACCGGTTCTACCCATTCATTTATTTCTCCTACTTGCGCTAAACGTTTAAATTTAACTTCAGAGAAATTAGACTTTGACTTATCTGTTGAAACTCCGTTGGGAGAAACCTTCATTACATTCACTATTTATAAGTCTTATTTGATTCAAATCAGTGACCACATGTTACATGTCGATCTTATTTCTTTAAAAATACTTGCATTTGATGTTATTTTAGGGGTTGATTGGTTAACCACTCCTCACGCAAAAATTAATTATTTCCGTAAGGTTGTTAGCTTTCATATTCCTAACCAACCTATTATACAAATTCAAGCAACCAAACCAATAAAGTTAATCACTCTCATATCAAGTCATAAAGCTATTTGTTTATTAAAAAATGGATGTCAAGCTTTCTTAGCCCATGTCACAGATTTAAATAAAAATACGTCAGATTTGAATGATATTTCTATTGTTAATAAATTTCTTAACGTATTCCCCAAAGAACTTCATGCATGGCCTACCCCCAGAGCGTGAAATCGAGTTTGGTATCGACCTTGAACCCTGTACAAAACCCATTTCGAAAGCCCCATATCGAATGGCTCCTATTGAACTTCAAGAGTTAAAGATCCAACTGCAAGAATTATTAGACATCTGTTTCATTCGTCCTAGTACGTCTCCTTGGGGTGCTCTTGTTCTATTCGTAAAGAAGAAAGATGGAAGTATGTGACTTTGTATTGACTATCGGGAGTTGAATCATGTCACCATCAAAAATAGGTATCCGTTACCTCGTATTGATGACCTGTTTGACCAGTTGCAAGGTGCTAAATCCTTTTCAAAGATCGATCTTCGTTTCGGATATCATCAGTTAAAGATTAAAATAGATGACATTCCAAAGACTACTTTCAGAACTCGGTACAAGCATTATGAATTCCCAGTCATGTCCTGTGGATTGACTAATGCTCCTGCTGCCTTCATGGATATGATGAACTGAGTATTCAAGGAATATTTGGATCACTTTGTGGTCGTCTTTATTGATGACATTCTCATTTACTCCAAAAGTCATGAAGATCATGAGCAACACTTGAGGCTGATACTCCAAAAGCTTCGTGAAAATAAGTTATATGCCAAGTTAAAGAAATGCGAGTTCTGGCTTTAGAAAGTAGCATTCCTTGCGCACGTGATATCACATCACAGAATATCTGTTGACCCAGCGAAGATTGAAGCAATTCAAAGCTGGGAGCAACCTAAGTCAGTGACCGAAGTACGTAACTTTCTCGGCTTAGCTGGTTATTATTGGAGATTCGTGGAAGGATTTTCTCAAATCGCTACTCCATTAACTCAGCTGACTCAAAAAGATACAAAATTCGATTGGAGCGAGGAATGTGAGAAGAGTTTTCAAGAACCCAAGAGGAGACTCGTTTCAACACTTATTTTGACAATACCATCTGGTTTGGAGGGATTTGTCATCTACAGCGATGCTTCAGGCAGATGGTTATGATGTGTTCTCATGCAACATGTGAAAGTTATAGCCTATGCCTCACGATAACTCAATGAATATGAGAGCATTATCATACTCATGATCTAGAGTTGGCATATGTCGTTTTCGCACTTAAAATCTAGAGGCATTACCTGTATAGGGAGAAAGTGTGAGGTCCCCAAATTCGGGTCCCAAATCACCACGGATCTGGTACACTATTTCTAAACTATTGCGAAAGACATAATCATAAATTATTTATACATTACATTTACACACTAACCCCAAGGTCAAAAAGCTTCACATAACAACTGAACCAATATTCTATCTAACATACTACGTTATTATCACACTATACTACTACAATTTAGCTACACATATAATCCCAAGCTGACTTGGATTTGAATTTTCCTTGTATCCGACGTATTTGCCTTATCTACAATATTTTTCATGATATAGCAAGGGTGAGCAACAAGTTTGCCCAACAAGTATAAGTTCATAAATTAATGATATATCATGATGGAAAGAATTGAACAATAAGTTGGCTAAAATTCTACAATATAATTGTGAACTACCATGAAAAAAAAATTCATAGCTGAACGAACATTGAACATGAACAAATATATCTGGACCGAATGGTAATGAAGGTGATCAGCCATTCATATCTTATGAACGCATGCAATATGCACAGAGTGCGATTAAAAAATTCATATACATGGTAAAATCAGTAATGATTAACCACAAGCATATTTAAAATAACAACTCGAGGTCGAGTTAAAGAAAACTTGCATGCACCGTTGATTACTGTTACACAATTTATTAAGCTTTGTCTGAAGACCTAATATATAAGTAATATTGATATACAATTAGAATAATATCATTACAATTTTAAAATAACATAAACACATTAACACATAATCATATCAGTCTATGTAGCAAATAATACCTAGTATCAAGTCAAACTATTACAGTTTGAGTTGAATCCGACACAATTCTGACATCCCAACGGCATAGTCGGATAAATATCGAGTCTAATATTACCCTTTGTCATGATTTTTAAATCATTAATATCATAGTTATATGAACTAAATACCGCTTAATTCAATTATCATTAATATTTATTTAATACCAAATATTAATGAAATATATACATACCCTAATATTATAATATATTTATAATATATCAAAGTATTTTTATTACCTTAAAATCATATTTATATGATTTTTAAACCTTTAAATCCATTATCTAATAATTGCTATTAATATTGAAATATTATTATTTTACTGACAAAATATCAAAAGTTATATTTTATAACTTAAAATATTTTTACAACACTTAAATTATTTTTATATAATTTTTAAATCATTAATTCTATATTTTGTCAATTTATTTAATAAATTAATTACCATTAATATTAATTAATTAATAAAATTTCTCACAAAATAATAAAAGTCATTAAAAATAACTTAAAATATTTTCTTATACCATAATATAATTTTCCATGATTTTTCAAGTATTAAAATCATTTTTAACTAATTTATTTAATATTATAATTAAATACTATTAATATTTCAAAAATATTAAATATTAATGAAATATATTCACAATAATTAAAAACCCATTTTTGGACTTTAAAATAGTTTTTAGGAAACTAATACTAATTTTTAATAATTAAAAATTATTTTTCTCTATTTATTAAATAAAATAATTATTTTCGGAAATTAAATGTCACTAAAGGGGGCCTATAATGACAGAATCGTTGCTATAGGTGTTCTTCGTGTTCTTGAGTCAAACCTAGAAACTCATGTCAGTTTACTGGGAGCCTACTTTGACCACATGTAGATTCTTGGTCACACGGATTCTGGACTTGCAATTTTGTTAGGATTGTAGTACTAATGTAGTACTACAATTGCCAACTGGTTTCATATCCATATCACATCATAACAGAAAGATTTTGACCTCCAAAATTGTTGTCAGACATTGTTCTTCAAATTCTAGATTTTCTAGTATTGAAGAACAGTCGATGTACCTATTTTGAGCCCTTGAATCCTTGATGTCCAAGCTTGATTAATGTGTTATAAAGGTTCATACATGTAGTGGAGATGTCAGGGTCCATTTCTATAACACCAGATCATCCTAACAACATCATAATAGTAAGATCTAGGCCGGTCAAAAGCTTGTCAGAAACATGTTCTTGAGAAATCTGGGTTTCCCAGATTTCTTCAAAAGGCTGGTGGTCAACGCTGGTCTGACCACTCATAACTTTGATTCTGTTATGGATCAAGGTAATATAAAGGCATGGATATATAATCCTTATACCAGTCTACTAGATCAAAACAATAACTTGGACAAAAATATCAAACAATAGCAAGATCTAGAGCCTGCAAAAGCGTTGTCAAATTTACTGGGCAAATCTGGGTTACCCAGAAACAGCTAGTCAATGCCGGTCAACGCACTTTGACCCTTAATAACTTCCAATCTACACATGATCTGGGCTTGATTCATGTTCCAGATCAAAGCCCATACAACATACTACAACTACAAACCTTAAAAACATAAAAACAAATAACAGGTAATGATCTATGAGCCCTTACATTCGGCTGTCAGGCCATGTTTTAGGGTTCATAGATCAGTTTTGAAAAACTTAAATTTCGAGAACTTTGATGTTATGGATCTAAGATGTAATAGCCCAGATCACTAAATAACACCCTTAGACACAACTTAAAACAACTAATTACAACATCTTACACAAATCACATGATTTACAAAAAATTAGGGTTTATACCATTTTAAGCCTTGATCTTGAATCTGATCATCATGATATGATCTTGGGATGCTATGGATCATACTAAGGACTAATCCACTTATTAATTTTGTGGGTCTAGAGAGAGAGAGGCTTAGTTGAGTATTGGTGAATAGGGACAATAAATGAACTTTTTCTCTCTCTCAATCTATATATATTATGTTGTAATTGAATGTCTTATGAAATGTAGCTGCTTGCTGGAGTTTTTTTTAGCACATGGAGTTGTTAGAGTTGGTCACCAAACAATTATATGGAAAGATTTGCAAGCCACCTTATTAAAGAAATACAATAAGGGTATTTTAGTCTTTTTGCTCACCATTTTAATGGCATACTTATAACTTGTGTAACTCTTAGGGTTTGACCCTTAGGGTTTAACCTTAAGGTTAAAAAAAATTAATTTTCTAGGATTTCCTATTTAGGTTTTCAAAATAGAAAATTAATATTTCTAAATTATAATTAGGATTCTCAAATTATACTATGATTTCCTAATCATATTTCAAGCTTGCTAATTAGGATTAATATTTCCTAATTAAAATTGCTAAGTTAGCAATTAGATCCATAAGTATACATTAGGGTTTTTAACGGAATAATTAGGGTTTTCTAATTAATTTGTTAGGCTTTACCCTAATTAATCTTATAATCAATGCACTTAAGTCTCTGATATCCCAAGTTAGGGTTTTTGTAATCCGAATTAGGGTTTCAAATTCTTGAAATCTAAAAATAAGGTTTCCAGAACCAGTTTTAGGGTTTCTTATTAATCGATAGAATTTTCTCACTAAACGTTGACGTTCTTAATATATACTTAGGGTTTGTCACATATATAGTTTATCTGGTCAACCCTTGACCCTTATTCACATACTGTACACATATACAACCATATACACAGAACATATACACGTATACCCTTAATCCTGAATAATTCACCGCAAAAATTTTAAATCCATAAAATTTCTTCCCAGAAATGCCAAATCCATTCACTTATTTTTTGTCTAGGTTTATTATTTAACCTTAATTCATTATTTTACGATTTTAATAAATATCTAAATTCTCGAGTTGTCATAGAAAGTGGAGATCTATACGGATCATAAAAACATCAAATATTTCTTAACCGAAAGGAGCTCAACATGCGGCAACGATGTTGGCTTGAGCTGTTGAAAGATTATGATCATACCATTCAATACCATCCTGAAAAAGCGAACGTGGTAGTTGACGCATTGAGTAGAAGATCATATGCGGGTACGAGTGCGATATTGTCAACGCAAAAGCCCATTTTATATAACTTACAAAGGATGGAGATAGAGATAAAGACTCCAGGGACCCACGTGATGATGACAAATATACGAGTAGAACCAACTTTAATCGATAAAGTTAAAGTTGCTCAAGCTAAAGACCTGGAGCTGATGCGTATGACAAAGAAAGTACAAGAAGGTGCTATTTCGGAAACAAGAATCGATGAAGAAGGAATACTTTGAGTCAACTCCAGACTTTGTGTTCCTAACGACCATGATTTAAAGTATAAAATCATGATGGAGGTGCACAACACACCGTTTGCAATCCATCCTGGAAGTACCAAAATGTATTGTGATGTTCGACATATATTTTGGTGGAGCAATATGAAAAGAGAGATCACGGAGTTTATCTCAAGGTGTCTAACGTGTCAACGAGTCAATGTGGAGCATCAAGTTCCAAAAGGTCCATTGCAACCACTTGAAATTCTAGAATGGAAGTGGGAGCGCATTACCATAGATTTCGTTACTGGTCTTCCCAAGGTTTCTCGAGGGATAGATGCGATTTGGGTTATTGTCGATAGACTAACAAAGTCTGCTCATTTCTTACCTATACGAGAAACTTATTCACTTGAACGTCTTGCTCGTATATATATAAACGATATTATAAGACTGCGTGGTATGCTAGTATCTATAGTTTCTGATCGAGACCCAAGATTCACTTCATAATTTTGGGTTAGTTTACAAAAAGCTATGCGCACGGATTTACGATTTAGTTCGGCATATCATCCTTAAAAGGACGGCCAATCAGAGATGACTATTCAAACTCTTGAAGATGTATTAAGACTACGTGTCCTTGACTTCAAAGGAAGTTGGGATAAGTTCTTACAATTGGTGGAATTCTCCTACAATAACAGTTATCAAGCAAGTATTGGCATGGCTCCATTCGAGGTGTTGTATGGATGCAAGTGTCATTCTCCAGTATGTTGGGACGAGGTGGGTTAAACAACGTTGTTGGGACCAGAATTGGTACATATGACTACGGAAAAGATCCAAATGATCCGACAACATATAAAAACCTCACAAGATCGACAAAAGAGTTATTCTAATCTTCATCTAAGAGATGTGGAATTCAATGTTGGAAACATGTGTTGTTACGTGTTGCTCCATGGAAAAGAGTTACGAGATTTAGAAAAAGAGCAAAGCTCAATCCTTGATTCATTGGCCCATTTGAAATCCTCGATCGAGTAGGAACTGTGGCTTATAGACTTGTCTTACCGCCAAGTATGTCTCGTGTTCATAACGTTTTTCACATATCCATGTTACGTTAATATGTGGACGACCCAAACCACATTATTGAATTAGAACCGGACGAGATAGCAGAAGATTTAACGTATGAAGAGGTACCTGTTAAAATCTTGGATAAGAAGGAACATATTCTATACTCCAAGGTTATACCTCAAGTCAAAGTTTTGTGGAGAAACCATGATGTTGAGAAAATGACCTAAGAGTTAGAATCTAAAATAAAATCAAGGTATCCTCGTCTCTTCGACATACCAAGTATATACCCTAATTTTGCGGATGAAATTTCATAAGAAGAGGAGGTTGTAGGACCCCAATTTTCTTAAATAAAGATTAATTTTTCTCGAAATATAATTTTTTAATATTATGGTGTGGATTTGTTATAATATTATAGTTATGGGTAATATTTATAAATTTTACAAAGTATGCAAGTTGTTATAAAATATTCAATTGGTCGGGAAATATTCGTTTTAACAGGAAATATTCGTACGACGACACAATCATTGGCGGACCCCACAACGAAATTATTGTTAGAGTTAGAAAATGACAGAAATATCTTTTTATAAAAATAACGGCAAAATTTGTACCGTTAACTGTTGAAATACCCGGTGACGAAAAGTACAGTAATACGCGTGGTTGCATAGTAGCACACGATATTGATTATTGATGCTTACGTGAGAAGTCACTCAGTTATACTCAATAATTGCTGCAATAATTGCTGCATAGTATCTCACATTATTTGATTCAATTATTGTCAATATTTTATATTATTAAATTAATAATTGAGATGGCGGGTAATTCATATTATTATCTGCATAATTAACAATGTCTATAAAGTTCTGTCAAGAAAAGGGGTTTAGTCACCTAATTGCGTGCCAATAGGGAGAAATCTTTGTCAAAAAGCCCCCTCTTTCCTAGGAACAATCTGGTTGTTAATATTGCGGGTTACAATAATGATGAATAAATGTTGTTAAAAATATTGAGGGGATTTTTACGTAGTATTTGTTGTAAATTTTGGCGTATTATTTGAACCCCCATTTACCCATTTTTCAAAATAGTCGGTAGAAAGTTATTTAGTTTATATATATATATATATATATATATATATATATATATATATATATACATATATATTATAAGTTTTGTTTTTTATGAAAAAATAGAATATATTATATTTTATTATCCATAGTATTTACATAGTGCCTACATAGTAAATCAGAAAAAAAATTCTTCAATCGTCTGCGCCCGTGAAGGTTTTACTATGTGTCCATAATTTTCTTTTTTCAAATAATATCATTCCATTCTCCTATAAATCGAATGCTTAGTTTAGAATTGAAAATCACACCAGAATCAGAGAATTCTTCTTATATAATATTGAGCGTATTTCTTTACAGTTTTAAGAAGCTTTGAGTGTAGAAAATAGTGAAAATTTTCTTCAAGAATATTCACGTCATACCAGTTGGAATACTCTCCTTTTTAAGGTAAGAGATATTATTTTTGTTCAATACTCGTAATAAATAATATTTTTTTCCATAGTCTGTAGTATGTAAGTAATATTATTTCGTTTCAGATTTCGAATTCTACACTCATTATTTTAAGTTTTAGCTTCTATACACCATGAAATTAGTAGAATATCCCTGAAATTTGCGCTTCATCCAGTATTTTTTTCATGGAAATATTATACTGAACAGTCTTGATAGGTTTTAACTTTTTCATGCCGGAGTACTATTCAAGGGATATTGTTCTTGAAGTACAATTCATGGGGTACTATTCACTCGGGCACTATTTACCTGGGGTACTATTCATGACAAAAATTAATTTCTTTTCGGTCCAAATAAATGTTGATACAATATTATTCTTGAATTTTTACTCCACAAAGAAGTATCATATTGACAATTTGGACGTTTTTGAATTTTAGATAAATTAAATTATAAATCTTTAACAATTTATCATATGCTTTCATTTAATTGAATTCTTATATCATTGTCATCATCCTCAAGCTTATAATGTTATGAAAGTCATCTTTGGCCCATAGTGCATACATGGACTGTTGATCGGTATGATTATGACCAGGGATTATTCGGTATAATCATGACTGTAATGTTACAAATGATATGGTAAAAGTCCTCATTGGCTCGTAGTGCATTGATGGACAGTTATTGGCATGATCATGACCATTAATGATTTCACGAATATCTGTGGCCCGTAGTGCATGGATAATTCGTGGACGTGATACTAATGAATATCCTTGGCCCTAGAGTAAGGATGATTCGATGATGTGGATTATTTATTAAGCTGAGTCTTAGCGATAAAATTGATGATAAACTTTCAAAATCATAGAAGATAGTAGATAACATGCTCTACTTGACTCTTCTAATGGATTGCTTGTTCCGCTACAGTTAAACTTGATGTTTATTATATTTTATCAGTTTAACATTGTTGAAGGCTAACGATAATTTATTTGGCGTCATCTTAGTCATAATAATTCTTATTGAGCTAGTTGAGCTCACCCTTTTGCTTTCATTGTTCTCTTCAAGAAATAAGAACGTAGTCGGGACTAGTCGGGTAATGGAGTGACGGTCTAAGATGGTTGTTTTAGTAGTCATCACTATTTAATGTGATAATAAATGTAATGAGGATTAAATTTGATTTTTGATATTGTCTAGAAGACAATATTCCTGTTAGAACTCTCAGCTATGTTTTGTCGTATTTTACATGACAGTTATATAATTAAGTTTGTATTTGAATTCTATACCATGTATTTGGCGACTCAAGATGGGTGATGTATACCTATTTTGGGGGCGTCACAGTTGGTATCAAAGCTTTGGGATATGATCCCTGGCTAAGATGTGAGACTAGAACTAGGGGGAGAGACGGGGAAATCCTTCGCTAGTATGACCTAGATAAGTTTATTTGTTATTTAATTGGTAGATCAGAATATATGGATAATATGTGGCATGTCAATTAACCCTTATTTTATGGTAGTGTTTAAAAATGACATTTGAGAATGTTGAGATAAGCAATGGAGAACATGAGACCGTTGAGTCACCGATAATCAATACCTTGGATAATGTGCATCATGAAGGCAATAATCCTCAGGTAAACAACAACACCGACCAAATGATGAACGACGGAATGTTTAGGAGCTTTCTGCAATTCGTGCAACATCGGGCAAGAGAGACTCCTATCTAAAATGTAGGTGGAAACACTAGCAACTTTCGGACGGTCACGGCTAATCATTTCAAGGAGCTGGGACCACTAGAGTTTTTAGGAAAGCCAGAACCACTTAAGGCAGAGACGTGGATAAAGCAGATCACCAAGATATTTGATATCTTCGGATGCTCTGAGGATCAAAAGGTTCCCTTTGCCACCTTCATGATGCGAGGAGAGGCATATTATTGATGGAAATCTGTAAAGCGTACTCAGCTTGTCGCACTTAAGATGTCTTGGGAGAAATTCCAAGAATTGTTTAACTATAAATACTTTCTCGAAAGTATTCGTCACATGAAGGAGGTAGAGTTCATCAAGCTAGAGGAAAACAACATAACCGTGTCGCAGTACGAAGCTAAGTTTGCTGAGTTATCCCGGTTTGCGTCCCACTTGGTTGATAATGAGGAGAGAATGACGCAACTGTTTCTGTGAGGTTTGAAACCTGAAATACGTCAATATCTCATTTCTCACAAACTGTGTTTGTATTCAGATGTTATAAATAGGGCTCAGTTATTTGAGTGTGATAATGAGTCAACCCAACCAAGAGAGAGTAGCCGACAAAGCGATACTACCAGTGGAAGCAGTCATCGAAGCAGTGACAACAAACATAAAGAAAGTTAACATGCTAGGAGATTCAATAATGATGAAAAGATGTCAGCACCAGCACCCGTTGTTAAAGAAAGAAAACGATCACCGATCATATGCTACAAATGCGGAAGGGCACATCAGTTCAAACTGTACGCAGCAATCCAAAACGTGTTACAATTATGGAAGAGAAGGTCACCTAGCCCAATTTTGTCGTGCAGTGAAGTCAAATCCAGCTGGGATGGAGTCACTAATGGCCGTCCCAGAGAAGTTAAAGCCATTGGTTCAAGGGAGAGCATTAGGCGTGACCTCCCAAAAAGTGAGGAACCGAAACGAGGTTATCACGGGTAAGCTAGTCATAAACGCTAGTGAAGTCTATACCTTATTTGATACCGATTCTACCCATTCTTTTATTTCTCCTACTTGTGCTTAACGTTTAAATTTAACTTTAGAGAAATTAGACTTTGACTTATCTGTTGAAACTCCATTGGGAGAAACCTTCATTACATTCACTATTTATAAGTCTTGTTTAATTCAAATCGGCGACCGCACGTTACATGTCCATCTTATTTCTTTAAAAATACTTGCATTTGATGTGATTTTAGGGATTGATTGCTTAACAACTCATCATGCAAAAATTGATTATTTTTGTAAGGTTGTTAGCTTTTATATTCCTAACCAACCTATTATACGAATTCAAGCAACCAAACCACAAAAGTCAATCACTGTCATATCAAGCCATAAAGCTATTCATTTATTGAAAAACGTATGTCATGTTTTCTTAGCCCATGTCACATATTTAAACAAAAATACGTCAGATTTGAATGATATTTCTATTGTTAATAAATTTCCTGATGTATTCCCTGAAGAACTTCATGGCCTACCCCCGGAGCATGAAATCGAGTTTTGTATCGACCTTGAACCCGGTACAAAACCCATTTCCAAAGCCCCATATCGAATGACTCCTATTGAACTTCAGGAGTTAAAGACCCAACTGCAAGAATTATTAGACATCTATTTCATTCATCCTAGTACATCTCCTTATTCTCGAATCGCTACTCCAATAACTCAGCTGACTCAAAAAGATACAAAATTCAGTTGGAGTGAGGAATATGAGAAGAGTTTTCAAGAACTCAAGAGGAGACTCATTTTAGCACCCATTCTGATAATATCATAAAGTTCGGAGGGATTTGGAATCAATAACAATGCTTCAGGCAGATGGTTATGATGTGTTCTCATGTAACATGGAAAAGTCATAGCCTATGCCTCACGATAACTCAATGAATATGAGAGGAATTATCCTACTCATGATCTAGAGTTGGCAGCTGTCGTTTTCGTACTTAAAATCTAGAGGCATTAACTGTGTGGGGAGAAAGTGTGAGGTCCCCAGATCCGGGTCCCAATTCACCACGGATCTGGTACACTATTTCTATAACTATTGTGAAAGATATAAACATAAATTGTTTATACATTACATTTACACACTAACCCCAAGGTCGAAAACCTTCACATAACACCTGAACCAATATTCCATCTAACATACTATGTTATTATCATACTATACTACTACAATTTTGCTGCACATATAATCCCAAGCTGACTTGGCTTTGACTTTTCCTTGTATCCGTCGTATTCGCCTTAGCTGCAATATTTTTCTTGATATAGCAAGGGTGAGCAGCAAGTTTGCCCAGCAAGTATAAGTTCATAAATTAAGGATATATCATGATGGAAAGAATTGAACAATAAGTTGGCTAAAATTCTACAATATAATTGTGAACTAGCATGAACAAATTTTTCATAGCTGAACAAACATTGAACAATAACAAATACATCTGGACCAAATGGTAATGAAGGTGATCAGCCATTCATACCTGATGAACGCATGCAATATACACAGAGTGCGATTAAACAATTCATAGACATGGTAAAATCAGTAATCATTAACCCCAAGCATATTTGAAATAACAACTCGAGGTCGAGTTAAAGAAAACTTGTATGCACCGTTGATTACTGTTACACAATTTATTAAGATTTGTCTGAAGACCTAATATATAAATAATATCAATATACAAATTAGAATAATATCATCACAATTTTTAAATAACCTAAACACATTAACACATAATCATATCAGTTTATGCAGCATATAATACCTAGTATCAAGTCAAACTATTACAGTTTGAGTTGAATCCGACACAATTCTGACATCTCGACTGCCTAGTCTGATAAATATCGAGTCTAATATTACTAAGACTCGTTCAAAGTTGGTTCACAAAATATCTTAAATAATTTACTATTAGTCAAAATATTTTTCATAAGCTCGTAATAATTTTCAGATAATTATTACCCTTTATCATAATTTTTAAATCATTAATATCATAGTTATATGAATTAAATACCACTGAATTCTATTATCATTAATATTTATTTAATACCAAATATTAATGAAATATATACATACCCTAATATTATAATATATTTATAATATATCAAAGAATTTTTAATACTAATATTTTCATGATAAAATATCAAAAGTTATATTTTATAACTTAAAATATTTTTGCAACACTTAAATCATTTTTATATAATTTGTAAATCATTAATTCTATTTTTTCTCAATTTATTTAATTCATTTATTAAATAAATTATTTACCATTATTATTAATTAATTAATGAAATTTCTCACAAAATATTAAAAGTCATTAAAAATAATTTAAAATATTTTCTTATACTATAATATAATTTTTCATGATTTTTCAAGTATTAAAATCATTTTTAACTAATTTATTTAATATTATAATTAAATACTATTAATATTCCAAAAATATTAAATATTAATGAAATATATTCAAAATAATTAAAAACCCATTTTTGAACTTTAAAATAATTTTTAGGAAATTATTATTAATTTTTAATAATTAAAGACCATTTTTCGATATTTATTAAATAAAATGATTATTTTCAAAAATTAAATGTCACTAAAGGGGGCCTATACCGACAAAACCGTCGCTATAGTTGTTCTTCGTGTTCTTAGCCAAACCTAAAAACTCATATCAGTTTACCGAGAGCCTACTTCAACCACATGTAGATTCTTGGTCATACGGATTTTGGACTTACAATTTTGTTAGGATTGTAGTACTAATGTAATACTGCAATCACCAACTGGTTTCATGTCCATACCACGTCATAACAGAAAGATCTTGACCCCCAAAATTGTTGTCAGACACTGTTCTTCAAATTCTGGGTTTTCCAGAATTGAAGAGCAGTCGAGGTACCTATTTTAAGCCCTTGAATCCTTGATGTCCAGGCTTGATTTGTGACACCCCCAAATTCGGGTACTTCCATTCCCACATGATTTGGTGTTCACGATACAACATCATATATCTATCTACCCATAAATAAAATGCAAACCATGCAATAGATAGAAATAAATAATAAATCTATCCCCTTATTGGGTTACATCAACTTCATAATAAATAAATCCCAGGTTACTCTAACCTTAAATCATCTGTGCAGAAACATAAACAAATAAGTCTTAAGTAACATCAATTCTAATTATCATTACATAACCACATAAATAACACAATCTTCATTACTTGCTAATCTTGCCCTTGCCTTTACTAGTGGAAGGTTCTTCTGCTTTTTCGTTCTTAACTGCAATGTTATTATTACGCAAGAGTGAGCACGATTGCCCACAAGTATAACAATATAACAATGAATAATAGCATGCGAGAGAGATAATAAGTTCGAATATAAAAGCTCAACTTTTGAATCAAGAAATGAATAACAAGAATCAAAAGAAATTCTGAGGGTCATAAGACCTTGAACTATGTCCTAGGTTGTCAAGTGTTTATTCTTGAAACCTTTAACAATCATAAGACTATGGACTCTTCTTCTCTCGTACTTAGGGGGGATCAGCCCTTAGTACCATACTATGCACAATATCTTAACGCTAACGCATAAGTAATCCCCTATACAGGGTTGTTCATCTCAGTATGACATTCGAGTACGGACCAAAGGAAGTTAGGTTTGGATAATTCATCAAGGGTTCTGAAATTTAGAACGCTCATCAACTATGGACTAGTCAAATCATAAAGGGTTCGCTAGTCTAACAAGATTCACAATAACTGATATATAAATCGAATAACAATTCCAAGAGATATACAATAGAATAATTATTGTGTAACAACATCATGCTTTGAAAGATTAATATACTATTGATATAACAACATGGGCTTAGTCAAAATAACGAGAACTTGCTCGATGAAAAGAGACAACTTATAATTCATATAATGATAACGAGTAGGGTTAGGAAACTTGCCTCGTGCGTAGATTACACTTAATTAACTAGTTCTTTGAATTAAATCCTACATATCAATTATGTTCACAATACCAGTCAATAATAACGTAGTAAACATCATAAGTTATTCTTTGTCTAATCTCGAATTCATGACTATATTTAGTCAAATTATCATACTCGTTTTCACATAATATAATACTACACGAACAACAAGTTAATTACATAATCAACGATTCAAATAACATATAATTGTCTTCTTGACTTGGTAAAACTCATTTTAATATTTCATTATATGTCTAACAAGTTTTTATATTCATTAGACTAGGTTACTAACTCATTTCTATACTTGAACATAAAAAAAACATTTTCTGGACATTCTGCTAAGTGGCGCTACGGCGCCAATTTTGCACTGGGTCTTAGCGCTGCGGCGCCATGGCACTACGGCTTGGTCGTTGGCCCTGCGGCGCTATGGCGCTGCGGCGCGAGTCTCAGGCCTGGAGTTGGCGCCGCGGCGCGACACTCCAGACTTTGAATTCCCAGTTCGCGAAGAACACAGATTTCAGCGAAATAAACACTATAAAATCCTTAATTCTCCAAATTAAACATACCCACGTGTTAGAATTCATACATAATCAATACCTAACATTTATAGAGTGATTTTAACCCATTAAAACACATAATCACATAATTAAATTATGCAAATTGTATTGTTCTTGATGTTCTTGAAGGTTTTTGAACAAAAATATAGAATTTAATACTACGAATTCGTTATAAGACCAAATCCAACCATTGCAGTTTCGTTTTGTTCGTTTTAGCATGCATAATCATATACAAGTGGAAATTTTGTAGAAAAATTTATGGTTGACATATTAAAGTTACATATAAGGGCCATATAGCCATATAACGTACTCTATAAATTTTTGAAATAACAAGTCATAGTATTATGAAACTTATGATATGGAATTATATACAATATATATAAATCATTCTATGCTTCTCGAATTATTACATATATTCTCATAATTGTGACCCTTTTCAACTATAGAAACTTTACAAAAGACTTTAAGCCATATTCATAAAAACTAAATGACGTGAAATAGAAATTGGGTTTGGAGAAATTACCTAGAGTATAATTTATAAGAGATGATCACAGATGACTCTTTCACAATAGCTTGTTGATTACACACTCACAATTTCTCTAAATCTCACAATTTTTCTCTGACAAATTCATAAACTCTCTCCCTCTCTGCTCTTCCAGACTTAGAATAATAATAAAAAGAAGACGTCTGATAATGAAGGAAAAGAACTGACGTAGAAGTGGTCAGTTACCCCCCATCATGGTTAATCGCTAAAAACTCCCCTTAGGGCCTCGTTTAGCTGGTAATAAAAGATTTCAAAAACCATTTAATTTAATAAAACCTTATCATATAGTTTAAATAATGTCACACTCCTTGTAAAATAAATCAATATCTTATTTAATTTATTTTAAATAAAATATAATAATTTCTCATTAATTCACATAGTCAAATAATTAATTTTTTTATTTAATAATAATGTCAAATTATTAAATCTCTAATTAATAATTAAATTAATTAAAATAACATTAAGCTTATTAAATATTTCTTTTAATACAATAAGCTCACATAAATACAAGCATCGAATAATAAAATTCTCCACATCAATTTAATAAATACAACACATGTAATTAAATTAATCTACCATAATTTCATCAAATAATTTCTCCACATCAATTTAATAAAAACAACATATGTAATTAAATTAATCTACCATAATTTCATCAAATAATTATTTAATCTAATAATTAATTCATCGAAAAATATTTATTCACTCCAATAAATATTAAAATTAATTACAAAATCTTGGTTGTCACATCTTTCCCCTCTTAAAAGAATTCTGTCCCCAGAATCACGACTCAATAAATTTGACCCGTTATATTCTCTCCCCCTTATAAAGATTTTGTCCCCAAAATCGATTATACTAATCTAAGTAAATAAATGGGGATAATTCTTCATCATATTCTCTTCGAGTTCCCACGTAGCTTCTTCAGCATTGTGGTTCCTCCAAATTACCTTAACAGAAGGTATTACTTTATTTCTCAGAACTTGTTCTTTACGGTCGACAATTTGAACAGGAATTTCTTCATAAGATAAGTCTTTGTCGAAATGTAGGGGTTCATATTCAATGACGTGCTTATAATCGGATTTGTAGGGTCGTAGGACTGAGACATGGAAAATGTTGTGGACATTCTCTAGAGCTGGAGGTAAGGCTACCTCATAAGCAACTTCTTCGACCCTTCTCAGAACTTCAAAGGGTCCAATGAATCTTGGGCTTAATTTTCCTTTCTTTCCAAACCTGATCTTTCCCTTCTAGGGAGAGACCTTTAAGAACACATAACTACCTGGTTCGAACTCAACATTTTTACGGTGTGGATCTGCATACTTCTTCTGTCCATCTTGAGCTGCTACCAGTCGTGCTCGGATCACTTTGACTATTTCTGCAGTCTGTTATACCAATTCTGGCCCTAGCAATTGTCTTTCGCCAACTTCATCCCAATTAAGTGGAGTTCTGCACTTTCTGCCATATAAAGTTTCGTAAGGTGACATGCTTATATTATCGTGGTAACTGTTGTTGTAACCAAACTCTACGAGCAGTAGATAATCATCCCAATTTCCTTTAAAGTCCATTATACAAGCTCTTAACATGTCTTCTAATGTCTGAATCATTCTTTCGCTCTGTCCGTCTGTTTGAAGGTGGTATGTTGTACTCATTCGCAATTGCGTACCTATGTATTCCTGAAGACATTTTCAGAAATTCGATGTAAAGCGCGGGTCCCTATCAGAAACAATTGACACTGGCACCCCGTGCCTCAAAACAATCTCTTTTACGTATAGTCTCGCCAACTGATCTAAGTCAAATCTGATTTTGATCGGAAGGAAGTGTGCGGATTTCGTCAGTCGGTCAACGATAACCCATACTGCGTCGTAGCCTTTCTGAGTCGTCGAAAGGCCAACCACGAAGTCCATTATAATATGTTCCCATTTCCATTCTGGGATCTCCAACGGTTGTAACAATCCACTTGGTCTCTGATGTTCTACTTTTACTTTCTGACAGGTCAAACACTTGGCAACACACTCTGTAACATCACGTTTCAAATTCGGCCACCAGAAATGTTGTCGACGATCTTGATACATCTTGGTACTACTAGGGTGAATCGAATATCGTGAACTATGATCCTCGCTCAAAATGTCTTCCTTAATCTCTAGTACTGGCGGTACCCAAATTCTGTTCTTGAATCTCAGTATTCCTTCCTTATCCATCTTAAATACTGGTTCAGTTCCTTCAGATATCTTTATTATCACCTTTTTGCATTCATCATTCTGAAGTTGAACCTCCTTAACTTTATCTAGTAGGGTTGTACGAGATTGCATTTGAAATAGTTTCTCATCAATTTCCATAGGATATTTCACTTCTAACTCCAACTTCTCCATTGCTGAAATCAATTCCTTCTGAGCGCTCAACATCATCAACTTCTCCCGACCCTTTCTACTTAAGGCGTCGGCAACCACATTTACTTTACCCGGATGGTATAAAATTTCACAGTCGTAATCCTTAATTAATTCCAACCATCTTCTTTGACACATATTCAAATCCTTCTGTGTGAAAATATATTTCAGACTCTTGTGGTCCGTTTATATTTCACACTTCTCCCCGTAGAGATAGTGCCTCCAAATTTTCAAAGCAAAAACAACTGCAGCTAACTCCAAGTCATGGGTCGGATACCCCTTCTCATAATCTTTCAGTTGTCGTGATGCATACGTAATGACTCTACCATTCTGTATAAGCACACATCCAAGTTCCTTATGCGACGCATCACTATAAACCACAAAATTTCTTGTATCATTCGAAAGAGACAACACAGGTGTTGTACTCAACCTCTTCTTCAATTCTTGAAAGATTTCCTCACACTTCTCCGTCCAAACAAATTTCACAGCTTTTCGAGTAAAATTCGTTAACGGAGTTGCAATCTTGGAAAAGTCTTGAATGAATCTTCTGTAATATCCTGCCAATCCAAGAAAACTTCGTACTTCCGACGGCGTCTTCGGCTGATCCCAGTTAATCACAGCTTCGACTTTGGAGGGATCCACCAAAATTCCGTCCCTATAGATCACATGTCCTAGAAATTGTACTCTTTCAATCCAGAATTCACATTTCGAAAACTTAGCATACAACTTCTCATTTCTCAACAACTCCAACGTTAATCTCAAATGCTCTTCATGTTCTTCCTTAGTTTTTGAATATACCAAAATATCATCTATAAATACCACTAAGAACTTGTCCAAAAACGGCTTGAACACACCATTCATTAGCCCCATAAATGCTGCAGGAGCATTCGTTAAACCAAATGATATTACTAAAAATTCGTAGTGGCATATCGTGTTCTGAACGCTGTCTTTGGTACATCCTCTGGTCTCACCTTTAGTTGATGATAACCACTTCTCAAAACTATCTTTAAAAAGTATCTTGCTCCCTTCAATTGATCAAACAAATCATCGATCCTCGGTAATGGATATCTATTCTTAATCGTGACCTTATTTAGTTCTCTATAATCAATGCAGAGTCGCATCGATCCGTCCTTCTTTTTCACAAACAACACCGACACTCCCCATGGCGATACGCTATGTTGAATGTACTTCTTGTCCAGTAATTCTTGTAGTTGGACTATCAATTCTTTCATCTCTGCCGGTTCCATTCGATACGGTGCCTTCGATATTGGAGCCGTTCCTGGAGCCAAATCGATCACGAATTCAATTGCTCTATCTGGCGGAAGTCCTGGTAAATCGTCTGGAAATACGTCAACGAAATCCCTCACTATTGGTATCTCATCTATTTTTGGATTCTATTTACGACTGTCAACTATGTATGCTAAATATCCTACACATCATTGTCGTAACAACTTCCTGGCCTGTAACATCGTCAGACAACTCGCTTGTCTAGGTGACTTGTTACCATAAAACACAACCTTTGATGGAGTCATAAGGTTAATACACTTCTTTTGGCAATCAATTACCGCCCCGTAATTGAATAACCAGTCCATTTTCAAGATAACGTAAAATTCCCCAAGTCGAATAGGGATAAGATCTATGTTCATGATATTACCCTTAATATCCACTCTACAATTCTTATGCACGTACTTAACAAGGATTATTTCTCTATTCGCGATTTCTATGTTCATGGGGTATTCTAACTCATCCTTAGGCAATTCTAAATTCTTAGCAAAGTCATCGGATATAAATGAACAAGTAGCACTCGAATCAAATAACACATAAGCATTAACTTTATTGATCGGAATGATACCTGACACCACATCGCGAGACTACACTGCATCCTGCACTGTCATGTTGAATGTTCTGGCAGTAGGTCGGTTGGTTGCGGTTGGTGCTACGATAGTCAGAGTGCTTCCACCGGTATTCCCTCTATTTCCTCCTGAACTCGTTCCCACAGATCCCTTCTTAGGACAATCCCTAGCAAGATGATCCTTTGAACCACAAGTGAAGGAGGCACCCTTCTTTTGGTTTGGACAGTTTGGTGCTATGTGGCCCTCCTGACCACAATTATAGCACACCGGCTTCCCTTTCATGCAAACTCCCAAATGAGCTTTTTCGCAGGTTGGGCACGCTTCGATCTTCTTCTTCTGCCCTCCTTGTTGACTTCCAACTGACGAGTTATCCGTCCACTTCCTCTTATGATTATGGCTACCCCCAGTGCTACTCCCACCAGTCTTGTTATTACCTTCATTCTCACTCTTCTTCTTCTTTGCTCCTGATTATACTTCGTTACTGCATCGCTTCCACCCTCAGCGAGTATGGCTTTCTCTAATACCCCGACGAATGTCTTGAACTAAAACATCGACACCTTACTATACAACCACGGCTTCAGCCCTTGTTCGAACCTTCTTTCTTTTCTCTCGTCCGTGTGCACTTGATACGTGGCGAACCTTGCCAATTCGTTGAATCTAGCCGCATAATCTGATACAGACATATTCCCTTGCTTCAATTCCAGAAACTGAACCTCCAATTGGATCTGCGAGGTATTCGGGAAATACATCTCGAAAAACATCTCCTTGAAACTCTCCCAGGTAATCATACATTCTCTTCCGCTGACCTTGTTTGTTTGCCACCAAAAATTGGTTTCAGATTTCAGCATAAACGTTGCAAAAGCGGTCTTCTGGTCCTCTCTGACTCTTGCGACCTCAAAAACCTTCTCCATTTCCATAACCCAAGTCTGAGCTTCGATCGGGTTCATGGAACCTTTAAACTCTGGCGGTCCCATTGCCTTGAAATCTTTGAACGTTGTATTCGGTGGAGCTTGAGGTTGATTATTCATTGCTCCAGCTAGTAAGTTCACTAATTATTGGATGGGATTAGCATTGACATTATTGTTATTATTCGTTGACTCTTCCTGAGCTGGTTGACGATTTTGTCTTCTAGGCGGCATATTTCTATTAAGAATATACGCTTATTAGGTCTTTATTCAATCCTTCAAACAATTAAGGCTGAACTAGAATATTTAATCATAATTCACTTAACACATTACTTCAAATAAACTCTGACATTTCATTCAATTCAAAAGTTTTAACATCATAAGATAGCGTCACTGCTATTTACATCAACTATCCCGAGATAAAGAATCTATAGGATTTAAAACATCAAAATATTCATTTGTTTATAAACACATCGGAATTTACATCATTAACTACCAAATAGTTTTCACATAATTAATACTAATACTATCACTGTCTATTAACGCTCCGAATAGCCTTGCTACGCTCCTCTTCTATGATGCGAGACACTGTCCTGCGATCTAGCATGTACGATGGTAGACCTTCAAACTGGATTGGGTACCTCAAAACTCGATCCTGGGCTTCATCCATTGCGTTATTAAGTGTAGAGTATGTCTCCCAAAGCTTAGCATTCTTAACACGACAATCCCTTTCTGCAAGATCAGCACGACGTGATTCTCTTACCCAACCCTCCTCTACTATGGCAAGCCTCTCGGAGCTCTTTTTCAGATCCTTCTTCAATTTTTCTATTTCTATGGACTTCTCCTCGTTTTGACCCTTCTCATGAACCAAATCCCATTCCACGTTTCCCACACGTGTGTGAAGAGTCACAATCTCCCTATCCTTCTGCTCGATGGTAATCTGCTGACTAACCGCCTGCTCAGTCAGATCTCAGACAGTATCCTGCAACTCTATGTTACGATCATAAAGTGCATCATACATCTCAGCATCAATGGAGTTCGGTGGGAACTCCTCTTCTTCCTCATGATTCTCCTCTGGATCAGTCTCAGGCTCATGCTCCTGACCAATAACTATGATCAACGGAGATGGCTCCCTCTGAATCAACTGCTCCCTGACAACATGAATGTCTCGGAGCTCCTCCTTAATAGGCACTTGGGGTTCCTCCTCCCAATCTTGACTAGCTCCTCCAACATCTGACATCCTGACAACATAGTTTTAAGTTTTAGTCACTAAGTCGTGCTAGTGAGCACATAATTTAACACATAAACACATAAAGTCTTTTATTATCTTCAATGAATTAAGAAATTCATCTCTTAGAATTCGCTAAGAGTTTTCCTTCACTATGTTCTTCCTATAAGGCTATTACCTAAGGTTGTTCCCCCACCTAAAGTTCATAACCTACAGCTCTGATACCAACCTGTAACACCCCCAAATCCGGGTACTTCCATTCCCACATGATTTGGTGTTCACGAAACAACATCATATATCTATCTACCCATAAATAAAATGCAAACCATGCAATAGATAGAAATAAATAATAAATCTCTCCCCTTATGGGGTTACATCAACTTCATAATAAATAAATCCCAGGTTACTCTAACCTTAAACCATCTGTGCGGAAACATAAACAAATAAGTCTTAAGTAACATCAATTCTAATTATCATTACATAACCACATAAATAACACAGTCTTCATTACTTGCTAATCTTGCCCTTGCCTTTACTAGTGGAAGGTTCGTCTGCTTTTTCGTTCTTAACTGCAATGTTATTATTACGCAAGAGTGAGCACGATTGCCCACAAGTATAACAATATAACAATGAATAATAACATGCGCGAGAGATAATAACTTCGAATATAAAAGCTCAACTTTTGAATTAAGAAATGAATAACAAGAATCAAAAGAAATTCTGAGGGTCATAAGACCTTGAACTATGTTTTAGGTTGTCGAGTGTTTATTCTTGAAACCTTTAACAGTCATAAGACTATGGATTCTTCTTCTCGTACTTAGGGGGATCAGCCCTTAGTACCATACTGTGCACAATATCTTAACGTTAACGCATAAGTAATCCCCTATACAGGGTTGTTCATCTCAGTTTGACATTCGAGTCCGCACCAAAGGAAGTTTGGTTTGGATAATTCATCAAGGGTTCTAAAATTTAGAACGCTCATCAACTATGGACTAGTCGAATCATAAAGGGTTTGCTAGTCTAACAAGATTCACAATAACCGATATATAAATTGAATAACAATTCCAAGAGATATACAATATTATAATTATTGTATAACAACATCATGCTTTGAAAGATTAATATACTATTGATATAACAACATGTGCTTAGTCAAAATAACGAGAACTTGGTCGATGAAAGGAGACAACTTATAATTCATATAATGATAACGAGTAGGGTTAGGAAACTTGCCTCGTGCGTAGATTACACTTAATTAACTCGTTCTTTGAATTAAATCTTACATATCAATTATGTTCACAATACCAGTCAATAATAACGTACTAAACATCATAAGTTATTCTTTGTATAATCTTGAATTCATGACTATATTTAGTCAAATTATCATACTTGTTTTCACATAATGTAATACTACACGAACAACAAGTTAATTAGATAATCAACGATTCAAATAACATGTAATTGTCTTCTTGACTTGGTAAAACTCATTTTAATATCTCATTATATATCTAACAAGTTTTTATATTCATTAGACTAGGTTACTAACTCATTTCTATACTTGAACATAAAAAAAAACATTTTTTGGACATTCTGCTAAGTAGCGCTGCGGCGCCACTTTTGTACTGGGTCTTGGCGCTGCGGCGCCGTGGCGCTGCAGCGCCGTGGCGCTGCGGCTTGGTCGTTGGGCCTAGAGTTGGCGTCGCGGCGCTACACTCCAGACTTTGAATTTCCAGTTCGCGAATAACACAGAATTCAGCGAAATAAACACTATGAAATCCTTAATTCTCCATATTAAACAGACCCACATGTTAGAATTCATACATAATCAATACCCAACATTTATAGAGTGATTTTAACCCATTAAAACACATAATAACACAATTAAATTATGCAAATTGTACTGTTCTTGATGGTCTTGAAGGTTTTTGAACAAAAATATAGAATTTAATACTACGGATTCGTTATAAGACCAGATCCAACCATTCCAGTTTTGTTTTGTTCGTTTTAGCATGCATAATCATATACAAGTGGAAATTTTGTAGAAGAATTTATGGTTGACATATTAAAGTTACGTATAAGGGCCATATGGCCATATAACGTACTATGTAAATTTTTAAAATAACAAGTCATAGTATTATGAAACTTATGATATGGAATTATATACAATATATATAAATTATGCTATGCTTCTCGAATTATTACATATATTCACATAATTGTGACCCTTTTCAACTACAGAAACTTTACAGAAGACTTTAAGCCAAATTTATAAAAACTAAATGACGTGAAATAGAAATTGGGTTTGGAGAAATTACCCAGAGTATAATTTAGAAGAGATGATCATATATGACTTTTCACAATAACTTGTTGATTACACACTCACAATTTCTCTAAATCTCACAATTTTTCTCTGACAAATTCTCAAACTCTCTCCCTCTCTGCTCTTCCAGACTTAGAATAATAATAAAAAGAAGATGTCTAATAATAAAGGAGAAGAACTAACGCAAAAGTGGTCAGTTACCCCCCATCATGGTTAACCGCTAAAAACTCCCCTTAGAGCCTCGTTTGGCTGGTAATAAAAGGTTTCAAAAACCATTTAATTTAATAAAACCTTATTATATAGTTTAAATAATGTCACACTCCTTGTAAAACAAACCAATATCTTATTTAATTTATTTTAAATAAAATATAATAATTTCTCATTAATTCACATAGTCACATAATTAAATTTCTCCTTTAATAATAGTATCAAATTATTAAATCTCTTATTAATAATTAAATTAATTAAAATAACATTAAGCTTATTAAATATTTATTTTAATACAATAAGCTCACATAAATACATGCATCGAATAATAAAATTCTCCACATCAATTTAATAAATACAACACATGTAATTAAATTAATCTACCATAATTTCATCAAATAATTTCTCCACATCAATTTAATAAATACAACACATGTAATTAAATTAATCAACCATAATTTCATCAAATAATTATTTAATCTAATAATTAATTCATCGAAAAATATTTATTCACTCCAATAAATATTAAAATTAATTACAAAATCTCGGTTGTCACATGATTAATGTGTTATAAAGGTTCATACATGTAGTGAAGATGTCCGGGTCCATTTTTATAACACCAGATCATCCTAACAATATCATAACGGTAAGATCTACGCCGGTCAAAAGCTTGTCAGAAATGTGTTCTTGAGAAATTTGGGTATCCTAGATTTTTTCAAAAGGCTGGTGGTTAAAGCTGGTTTGACCACTCATAACTTTGATTCTGTTATGGATTAGGGTAATATAAAGGCATGGATATGTAGTCCTTATACCAGTTTACTAGATCAAAACAATAACTTGGCCAAAAATATCAAACAATAGCAAGATCTAGAGCCTGCAAAAGCTTTATCAAATTTGCTGGGCAAATCTAGGATACCCACAAACAGCTAGTCAATGCCGGTCAACACACTTTGACCCTTCACAACTTTCAATCTTCACATGATCTGGGCTTGATTCAAGTTCCAGATCAAAGCCAATACAATATGCTACAACTACAAACCTTTAAAACACAAAAATAAATAACAGGTAATTATCTATGAGCCCTGACATTCGGCTGTCAGACCATGTTTTAGGGTTCGTAGATCAGTTTTGAAAAACTTAATTTTTGAGCACTTTGATGTTATGGATCTAAGATGTAATAGCCCAGATCACTAAATAATACCCTTAGACACAACTGAAAATAACAAATTACAACATCTTACACAAATCACACTATTTACAAAATTTTAGGGTTTATACCATTTTAAGCCTTGATTTTGAATCTGATCATCATGATCTGATCTTGGGATGCTATGGATCATACTAAGGACTGATCCATTTATTAATTTCGTGGGTTTAGAGAAAGAGAGGCTTAGTTGAGTGTTGGTGAATAAATGGGACAATAAATGAACTTTTTCTCTCTCTCAATCTATATATATTATGTTGTAATTGAATGGCTGATGAAATGTAGCTGATTGCTGGAGTTTTTTTTAGCACATGGAGTTGTTAAAATTGGTCGCCAAACAATTATATGGAAAGATTTGCAAGCCACCTTATTAAAGAAATACAATAAGGGTATTTTAGTCATTTTGGTCACCATTTTAATGGCATACTTGTAACTTGTGCAACCCTTAGGGTTTGGACCTTTAGAGTTTATCCCTAAGGTTAAAAAAAATAATTTTTTAGGATATCCAATTTAGGTTTTCAAAATAGAAAATTAATATTTCTAAATTATAATTAGGATTCTCTAATTATACTAAGATTTCCTAGTCATAATTCAAGCTTCCTAATTAGGATTAATATTTCCTAATTAAAATTATTAATTTAGCAATTAAGTCCATAATTCTACAGTAGGGTTTCTAACGGAACAATTGGGGTTTTCTAATTAATTAGTTAGGTTTACCCTAATTAATCTTATAATCAATACACTTAAGTCTCTGAGATCCCAGGTTAGGATTTTCGTAATCCGAATTAGGGTTTTAAATTCCCAAAATCTGAAAATAGGTTTCCAGAATTGATTTTAGGGTTTCTTATTAATTGATAGAATTTTCTAATTGAACTTTGACTTTCTTAATATATACTTAGGGTTTGTCACATATATAGCTTATATGGTCAACTCTTGACCCTTAGTCACATACTGTAAACATATATAACCATATACACAGAACATATACACTTATATCCTTAATCCTAAATAATTCACCAAAAAAATTTTAAATCCATAAGATTTCTTCCTAGAAATGCCAAATACATTCACTTATTTACTATCTAGGTTTATTATTTAACCTTAATTCATTATTTTAAGATTTTAATAAATATCTAAATTCTCGGGTTGTCACATTCACCCCTTCTTCTAAAAATTTCTTCCCCGAAATTTACCTTAAACGTTCCACCTTTCATACTCATCACCACATGCTACCCAAAACATCACTCACAATAGTTAAATTATTCAAATTATGTTGAGGAGTCATATAGACTATGAACTTTCATTTTTGAAAAGGTTATATGAAAATTCATCTGCAAACCGTCATAACTTATAGACATATAAGGTAATTAGCCTGTTATGCCCTATACTTACTAAGTACTGCTAGTTGGAACAATTTTTCCCCGTTCCTTCTATCCCATCCGCCTTAGGCGCACAAAAATTTTCTTACCTCAGTCTTTATCGGATTTCGCACCAAAACAATGTGCTTCAGGAAAAATTTTAAAGAACGCTTAGGATTTTCATAAACGTTGGTCTAGCCGAATCAAGTAGCATAGACTCATACCAGTAATTCAATTCAATCGAAATATTTAGGTATATCCAAACCCCGTTGGCAAATTAAAATTTTAAAATTAGTTTGAAAATGGCGTCATGATGCTGTAATGTATTAACAGCCCATTTAAGGATGCCATCGTTGAGTGACTTTGTCATAACACATCATACAATAGTGGAACAACGATTTTTAGATCAAATTCAACACTAAGTATTCCTGTATTTACAACTCCATCAATTTTTTATCATATCTGCACCAGGTTACATGGTACATAAGCGATAAATAAAAATAAATTTTTATATTTCAAAACATTGTCGTCTAGTCGAAACAAGTAGCGTAAACTATTCTTTAAATCGTTCCAAAAATAATTGCAAATCTATTTTATCATCTTAACAAGTAACAACGTGTCGGTGGCCCGAAGTCCACGCATACACAATGGTCACCAAGAGTTGAGAATAAAAATTCATTTCAAAAAGGAATATAGTGCGTATTTAGCTTGATGTCAAAAATTTTGAGTTTAGCTTAGCTAGAAGATTTGGAAAACATATGTCTCCACTAATGATTAATTGCTTAATAATCTATCTATTCCTATAATCCTCAATTCTCCATTCACACAAAACTATTCCCAGTTCGTCAAACCAAACTCATGAGTTCAGGAACTTTCCACAATCATAAGAGTTTAAGAACTTGTCCTAGTTAGACCTTTGGCGTCCATTCGCTGAGGGGTTCTTAAATATTTTATATAATTATGAGTCACGAACGTACCATAAGTATGAGTATTAAGAACTCGTACTTAACCTTATATTCTCTAACTATACTCTACATATCTGTTATACACCTGAGAAAAGAATCACCTTATCAACACGTATATATCAAATAGCGCGACACAATTTATAGTACAACTAAAATCCCACTTATTCCTAACTCCCTTCTCAATACGAATTTCGCTCAATTCATATTCATAATCCTTTCTTGAATTTTCCTCGTACTAATTCATAGTACAATCTGACACACATTATTCTTGCTGTAAACTTTTCTATCATTCGCTTGATCATTCTCTATACTACAAACTTATCAGATCACGGGGTGATCTCATCGTATATATTATGATTCATTTCTATGTCTTGATCATTTTGTTTTACGATCTCTTGTCTATGTACTTTTGGTCTTTTAGACTCTATTTATTCATCACTATTAATCAACATTATTATCAGAGTTAGGGAACTCTGTATCTTTTATAACTCACCGAGATTCGTCTTTGAATCTTACCGACACACTAACTCGATTTGAGTCAGTCCTTATCCTAATCACTACGGTTATTAGTCTCAGGTATTCCTACCTAAGGTTCATAACGTACAACTACGATACCAACTGTGAGGTCCCCAAATCTGGGTCCAAATCACTGCGGATCTGGTACACTATTTCTATAACTATTGCGAAAGATATAAACATAAATTGTTTATACATTACATTTACACACTAACCCCAAGGTCGAAAACCTTCACATAACACCTGAACCAATATCCTATCTAACATACTATGTTATTATCATAATATACTATTACAATTTAGCTGCACATATAATCCCAAGCTGACTTGGCTTTGACTTTACCTTGTATCCGATGTATTCGCCTTATCTGCAATATTTTTCATGATATAGCAAGGGTGAGCAACAAGTTTACCCAGTAAGTATAAGTTCATAAATTAAGGATATATCATGATGGAAAGAATTGAACAATAAGCTCGCTAAAATTCTACAATATAATTGTGAACTAGCATGAATAATTTTTTCATAGCTGAACGAACATTGAACATTAACAAATATATATGGACCGAAAGGTAATGAAGGTGATCAACCATTCATACCTGATGAACGCATGCAATATGCACAGAGTTCGATTAAACAATTGATAGACATGGTAAAATAAGTAATGATTAACCACAAGCATATTTAAAATAATAACTCGAGGTCGAGTTAAAGAAAACTTGCTTGCACCGTTGATTACCGTTACACAATTTATTAAGCTTTGTCTGAAGACTTAATATATAAATAATATCAATATACAAATTAGAATAATATCATCACAATTTTAAAATAACCTAAACACATTAACACATAATCATATCAGTCTATATAACACATAATACCTAGTATCAAGTCAAACTATTATAGTTTGAGTTGAATCCGATACAATTCTGACATCCCAACGGCCTAGTCGGATAAATATCGAGTCTAATATTACTAAGACTCGGTCAAAACTAGTTCACAAAAGATCTTAAATAATTTACTATTAGTCAAAATATTTTTCATAAGCTCGTAATATTTTTCAGATAATTCCAAATAATTCCATTATAATTAATATTTATTTAATACCAAATATTAATGAAATATATACCCTAATATTATAATATATTTATAATTTATCAAAGTATTTTTAATACCTTAAAATCATATTTATATGATTTTTAAACCTTTAAATTCATTATCCGATAATTGCTATTAATATTAAAATAATAATATTTTTATGACAAAATAACAAAAGTTATATTTTATAACTTAAAATATTTTTACAACACTTAAATCATTTTTATATAATTTTTAAATCATTAATTCTATTTTTTTCTCAATTTATTTAATATATTTATTAAATAAATTAATTACCATTAATATTAATTAATTAATAAAATTTTCTCACGAAATATTAAAAGTCATTAAAAATAACTTAAAATATTTTCTTATACCATAATATAATTTTTCATAATTTTTCAAGTATTAAAATCATTTTAACTAATTTATTTAATATTATAATTATATAAATAAAATACTATTAATATTCCAAAAATATTAAATATTAATAAAATATATTCAAAATAATTAAAAACCCATTTTTGGACTTTAAAATAATTTTTAAGAATTTAATATTAATTTTTAATAATTAAAAACTAATTTTCTTTATTTATTAAATAAAATAATTATTTTTAGAAATTAAATGTCACTAAAGAGGACTTGTAGCGACAGAACCGTTGCTATAGGTGTTCTTCGTGTTCTTGAGCCAAACCTAGAAACTCATGTCAGTTTACTGGGAGCCTACTTTGACCACGTGTAGATTCTTGGTCATACGGATTCTAGACTTGCAATTTTGTTAGGATTGTAGTACTAATGTAGTACTACAATCACCAACTGATTTCATGTCCATACCACATCATAACAGAAAGATCTTGACCTCCAAAATTGTTGTCAGACACTGTTCTTCAAATTCTGCGTTTTCCAGAATTGAAGAACAGTCAAGGTACCTATTTTGAGCCCTTGAATCCTTGATGTCCATGCTTGATTAATGTGTTATAAAGGTTCATACATTTAGTGGAGAAGTCAGAGCCCATTTCTACAACACCAGATCATCCTAACAACATCATAACAGTAAGATCTAGGCCGGTCAAAAGCTTGTCAGAAATGTGTTCTTGGGAAATCTGGGTTTCCCAGATTTCTTCAAAAGGCTGGTGGTCAACGCTAGTTTGACCATTCATAACTTTGATTCTATTATGGATCAGTGTAATATAAAGGCATGGATATGTAGTCCTTATACCAGTCTACTAGATCAAAATAATAACTTGGCCAAAAATATCAAACAATAGCAAGATCTAGAGCCTGCAAAAGCGTTGTCAGATTTGCTGGGCAAATCTGGGTTACCCAGAAACAGCTAGTCAATGCCGGTTAACGCACTTTGACCCTTAAAAACATTCAATCTACACATGATTTGGGCTTGATTCAAGTTCCAGATCAAAGCCCATACAACATACTACAACTACAAACCTTTAAAGCACAAAAACAAATAACAGGTAATTATCTATGAGCCCTGACATTCGGCTGTCAAGCCATGTTTTAGGGTTCATAGATCAGTTTTGAAAAACTTAATTTTCGAGCACTTTGATGTTATGGATCTAAGATGTAATTGCCCAGATCACTAAATAACACCCTTAGACACAACTTAAAACAACTAATTACAACATCTTACATAAATCACATGATTTACAAAAATTTAGGGTTTATACCATTTTAAGCCTTGATCTTGAATCTGATCATCATGATATGATCTTGGGATGCTATGGATCATACTAAGGACTGATCCACTTATTAATTTCGTGGGTCTAGAGGGAGAGGCTTAGTTGAGTGTTGGTGAATAAATGGGACAATAAATGAACTTTTTCTCTCTCTCAATCTATATATATTATGTTGTAATTGAATGGCTGATGAAATGTAGCTGATTGCTGGAGTTTTTTTTAGCACATGGAGTTGTTAGAGTTGGTCACCGAACAATTATATTGCAAGATTTGCAAGCCACCTTATTAAAGAAATACAATAAGGGTATTTTAGTCTTTTTGCTCCCCATTTTAATGGCATACTTGTAACTTGTGCAATCCTTAGGGTCTAACCCTTAGGGTTTGGACCCTTGGGGTTTAACCCTAAGGTTAAAAAAATAATTTTCTAGGATTTCCAATTTAGGTTTTCAAAATAGAAAATTAATATTTTTAAATTATAATTAGGATTCTCAAATTATACTAAGATTTCCTAATCATAATTCAAGCTTGCTAATTAGGATTAATATTTCCTAATTAAAATTACTAATTTAGCAATTAGGTCCATAATTGTACATTAGGGTTTCTAACGGAACAATTAGGGTTTTCTAATTAATTTGTTAGGCTTTACCCAAATTAATCTTATAATCAATACACTTATGTTTTTGAGATCCCAAGTTAGGGTTTTCGTAATCCGAATTAGGGTTTTAAATTCTCGAAATCTAAAAATAGGGTTTCTAGAACCGGTTTTAGGGTTTCTTATTAATCGATAGAATTTTATAACTGAACATTGACGTTCTTAATATATAATTAGGGGTTGTCACATATATAGGTTATCTGGTCAACCATTGACCCTTATTCACATATTGTACACATATACTACCATATACATAGAACATATACACGTATACCCTTAATCTTGAATAATTCACTACAAAAATTTTAAATCCATAAAATTTCTTCCCGAAAATGCCAAATCCATTCACTTATTTTCTGTCTATGTTTATTATTTAACATTAATTTATTTTTTTAAGATTTTAATAAATATCTAAATTTTCGAGTTGTCACAAAAAGTGGAGATCTATACGGATCATAAAAACCTCAAATATTTCTTCACCCAAAAGGAGCTCAACATGCGGCAACGATGTTGGCTTGAGCTGTTGAAAAATTATGATCATACCATTCAATACCATCGTAGAAAAGCGAACGTGTTAGCTGACGCATTGAGTAGAAGATCATATGCGGGTACGAGTGTGATATTGTCAACCCAAAGGCCCATTTTATATGACTTACAAAGAATGGAGATAGAGATAAAGACTCCAGGGACTCACGTGATGATGACAAATATACGAGTAGAACCAACTTTAATCGATAAAGTTAAAGTTGCTCAAGCTAAAGACTGGAGCTGATGCGTATGAAAAAGAAAGTGCAAGAAGGTGCTATTTCAGAAGCTAGAATCGATGAAGAAGGAATACTTCGAGTCAACTCCAGACTTTGTGTTCCTAACGACCATGATTTAAAGTATAAAATCATGATGTAGGCGCACAACACACCGTTTGCAATCCATCCTAGAAGTACCAAAATATATCGTGATCTTTGACATATATTTTGGTGGAGCAATATGAAAAGAGAGATCACGTAGTTTATCTCAAGGTGCTTAACGTGTCAACGAGTCAAGACGGATCATCAAGTTCCAAAAGGTCCATTGCAACCACTTAAAATTTTAGAATGGAAGTGGGAGCACGTTACCATAGATTTCGTTACTGGTCTTCCCAAAGTTTCTCAAGGCATAGATACGATTTGGGTTATTGTCGATAGACTAACAAAGTCTGCTCATTTCTTACTTATACGAGAAACTTATTCACTTGAACGTCTTGCTCTTATATACATAAACGAGATTATAAGACTGCATGGTATGCCAGTATCCATAGTTTCTGATTGAGACCCATGATTCACTTCACGATTTTGGGTTAGTTTACAAAAAGTTATGGGCACGGATTTACGATTTAGTTCGGCATATCATCCTCAAAAGGACGGGCAGTCGGATAGGATTATTCAAACTCTTGAAGATGTATTAATACTATGTGTCCTTGGCTTCAAAGGAAGTTGGGATAAGTTCTTGCCATTGGTTGAATTCTCCTACAATAACAGTTATCAAGCAAGTATTGGCATGGCTCCATTCGAGGCGTTGTATGGAAACAAGTGTCGTTCTCCAGTATGCTGGGATGAGGTGGGTGAAGCAACGTTGTTGGGACCAGAATTGGTACGTATAACTACGAAAAAGATCCAAATGATACGGCAGCGTATAAAAACCTCACAAGATTGACAAAAGGGTTATGCTAATCTTCGTCGATGATACGTGGAATTCAATGTTGGAGAGCATGTGTTGTTATGTGTTGCTCTATGGAAAGGAGTTACGAGATTTGGAAAAAGAGGAAAGCTCAATCCCCGATCCATTCGCCCATTTGAAATCCTCGATCGAGTAGGAACTGTGGCTTATAGACTCGCCTTACCGCTAAGTATGTCTCGTGTTCATAACATTTTTCACATATCTATATTACGTTAATATGTGGACGACCCGCACCACATTATTGAATTAGAACCGGACGAGATAGCGGAAGATTTAACGTATGAAGAGGTACATGTTAAAATCTTGGATAAGAAGGAACATATTCTATGCTCTAAGGTTATACCTCAAGTCAAAGTTATATGGAGAAACGACGATGTTGAGAAAATGACCTGAGAGTTTGAATCTGAAATAAAATTAAGGTATCCTCACCTCTTTGATATACCAGGTACGTACCCTAATTTCAAGGACAAAATATCATAAGAAGGGGAAGTTGTAACATTTTTCTTAAATAAAGATTAATTTTTCTCAAAATATCATTTTTAATATTATGGTGTGGATTTGTTATAATATTATAGTTATGAGTAATATTTACAAATTTTGCAAAGTATGCGAGTTGTTATAAAATATTCGATTAGTCGGGGAATATTCGTTTTAACAGGAAATATTTGTACGACGACATAATCATTGGTGAACCCCACAATGAAATTATTGTCAGAGTTAGAAAATGACAGAAATATCTTTTTATAAAAATAACGGCGAAAGTTGTACCGTTAACTGTTGAAAAACCCGGTGATGAAAAGTACAGTAATACGCGTGGTTGCGTAGTAGCAGATGGTATTGATTATTGATGCTTATGTGAGAAATCACTCAATTATACTCAATTATTGCTACAGTAATTGCTGCATAATATCTCATGTTATTTGATTCAATTATTGTCAATATTTTATATTATTAAATCAATAATTGAGATGTCGAGTTATTCATATTATTATTTGCATAATTAACAATGTCTAGAAAGCTCTGTCGAGGAAAGGGGTTTGGTCATCTAATTGCGCGCCAATAGGGAGAAATGCTTATCGAAAAGTCCCCTCTTTCCTGGTAACGATCTAGTTGTTAATATTGCGAGTTATAATAATGATGAATAAATGTTGTTAAAAATATTGAGGGGATTTTTATGTAGTATTTGTTGTAAATTTTGGCGTATTATTTGGACTCCCGTTTACCCATTTTTTAAAATAATTGGTAGAAAGTTATTTAGTATATATATATATATATATATATATATATATATATATATATATATATATATATATATTATAATGGGGCCCACATGTGGGCGAGGAAGAAAAAATGGGGGGTGAGGGATGTTACGTAAAATGAAGGGAGTATATATATAAATATATTTTATAAGTTTTGTTTTTTATGAAAAAATAGAATATATTATATTTTATTATGCATAGTGTTTGCATAGTATCTGCATAGTATTTGCATAGTAAATTAGAAAAAAAAAATTCTTCAGTCGTCTGCGCCCGTGAAGGTTTTACTGTGTGTCCGTAATTTTCTTTTTTAAATAGTATCCATCCATTCTCCTATAAATAGAATGCTTAGTTTAGAATTGAAAATCATACCAGAATCAAAGAATTCTTCTTCTATAATATTGAGCGTATTTCTTTAGAGTTTTTAGAAACTTTGAGTGTAGAAAACAGTAAAAATTTTCTTCAAGAATATCCCCCCTATACCTGTTGGAATACTCTCTTTTTTAAGGTAAGAGATATTATTTTTATTCAATACTCGTAATAAATAATATTTTCTTGCATACTCTATAGTATATAAGTAATATTATTTCGTTTCAAATTTCGAATTCTACTCACATTTTGTTAAGTTTTAGCTTATATACTCCATGAAATTAGTAGAATATCCCTAAAATTTGCGCTTCATCCAATATTTTTTTAATGAAAATATTATACTGAACATTTTTGATAAGTTTTAACTTTTTCATGCCGGAGTACTATTTACAAGGTACTATTCTCGAAGTACTATTCAAGGGGTACTATTCACTCAGGCACTATTCACTCGGGGTACTATTCATGACAAAAATTAATTTTTTTTCGGTCCAAATAATTTTTGATACAATATTATTCTTGAATTTTATTCCACAAAATAGTATCATGTTGACAATTTGGACATTTTTAAATTCTGAATAAATTAAATTATAAATCTTTAAAAATTTATCACATGCTTTCATTTAATTGAATTCTTATATCATTGTCATCATCCTCATGCTTATATTGTTATGAAAGTCATCTTTGACCCATAGTGCATAGATGGACTGTTGATCGGTATGATTATGACCAGAGATTATTCGGTATAATCTGAATGTAATGTTACAAATGATATGGTAAAAGTCTTCATTAGCTCGTAGTGCATTGATGGACAGTTGTTTGCACGATCATGACTATTAATGATTACACGAATATCCTTGGCCCGTAGTGCATGGATAATTCGTGGACGTGATACTAATGAATATCCTTGGCCGTAGCGTAGGGATGATTCGATGATGTGGATTATTTATTAAGCTGAGTCTCAGCGATAAAATTGATGATAAACTTTCAAAATCATAGACGATAGTAGATAACATGCTCTACTTTACTCTTGTAATGGACTGCTTGTTCCGCTGCAGTTAAACTTGATGTTTATTATATTTTATCATTTTAACATTGTTTAAGGCTAACGATAATTTATTCTGCATTATCTTAGTCATAATATTTCTTACTGAGCTAGTTGAGCTCACCCTTTTGCTTTTATTATTTTTTTCAGGAAATAAGAACGTAGTCGGGACTAGTCGGGTAATGGAGTGATGGTCCGAGATGGTTGTTTTAGTAGTCCTCACTATTTAATGTGATAATAAATGTAATGAGGATTAAATTTGAGTTTTGATATTGTCTAGAAGACAATATTCCTGTTAGAACTCTCATGTGACGCCCCCAAAATAGGTATACAACACCCATTCTGAGTCGCCAAATACATGGTACAGAAAGCAAACTACAACTTCAATAATACAACTGTCGTGCAAAATACGACAACACATACTGTGAGTTTAAATACAAATATTGTCTTATGGACAATATCCATACTCAAATAAATCCTCATTACAATTATTAAAACACTATTTTACAGAAATAGTGAGGACTGCTAAAACATCTTTCTAGAACCATCACTCCATACCCAAACTAGATCATGCAATGTTCTCACCTCCTGAGAAGAAAAATGGAAAAAAAAGGAAAATGGTGAGTTCAACTAGCCCAGTAAAGAATATTGTGACTAAGATAATATACAACAAATTATAATTAGTATTCAACAGGGAAAAATCTGATATAATATAATCGACAACAAGTTTTAGATCAACAACTGCAACGGAAACAGCAAACCATTAGAAGAGTCAAGTAGAGAAAGAATTCTACTATCTTTTAAGATTTAAAAGTCCATCATCAATATTTTATCCCTGTAACATCAATCAATATACCTCTTGAATCAAATATTCATCTTTGCACTACAGACCAAAGATATTCATTTGTAACACCAGTCGGTCATGTTCATCTCAACATCTGTTCATCTTTGCACTACAGGCCAAAGATATTCATCAAGTAATCATACATCTTTGCACCACAGGCCAAAGATATTCAGTAATATCATCATTTAGGAGTGAAGATGATGAAAAATATCTTAAAGAAAACGAATCCAGTGAGATAGAAGGACAAATAGTAGGGATTCGTATAACAGTTTATCCAAGATTAATAATACTTTATAATAATCAATTGTGAAGCAGAAATAAAAAATAAAGATCAAAACATGGATACAATCAAAGATAGTAACTATAATAGACATTTTGGACAAAAAATAAAATTTTTTATTTTTTGGTGAATAGTGTCGTATACGTGAATAGTAATCCCGACACAAAAAGTTTCAAATTTGATAAAAAGTTCATATCAATATTTCAGCATAATGATATTGAAGAAAATAATATCATTTAAGAAGAAAATAATATCACTTACTTCAAAATAACTGTACTTCTGACTAAATATCGAATATGAGGCTGAATAAAACTTGTGCTGAATAGCAACTTTCAAAGTATCTAAATACTCACAAAATACACTCAATAATCTAGAGAGAGAAAGAGAGAAAACTTATGCATTCTGGCGTGATTTTCAATTCTAACTTAACCCTCTATTTATAGGAAAATGTTAGCACGCCGAAGCAGACTTAACCTGCAACCTGATGGCTTTACCTGCTACTATTCTCACCCACCACATTTGAATAAAAATCTCAGCACATTTCCCCACCAATTCTAGAATTTTCTACCAAAATGATTAACTCTGAAAATTCAACAATTTCTGAACCAGTCATCTCGTAAAATTCATAACAAATCATACGTTCATTTTTAACGGTTCAAAATTTGTGGACATATACTCAACTTATATGTGTATAACATATCCAAATATTACCACGATCCAACGGTCGGATTAAAAATTATAACCCTCCCAAAATATCTCAAAAACCCTAATTTAATTTTCAATACCTCCGTTCTTACAAAAATACAGATAAAACACCTCAACATTAACTCCTTCATTTTTAACCACAAAAATATATCCCTCATTTATATCCACATAAAATAAATATTTCCTTATCATATGAATTAATAATTAATTATTCACAAATAATATTACAGAATCACATTTATGACAACCAGGCCGTTCCCAGAAAAGTGGGGGCTTTCCAATAAGGATTTCTCCTTGCTGGCGCGCAATTAGATGACCAAACCTCTCCTTAGACAGAACTTTCTAGACATTGCCAATAATGTTATCTAATAATATTATTCAAATAATATGAATTATTGATCTGATAATGAAAAATACTGTGCAGTGACAATTATTGAAACAATAATAATATAAAATATCAATGCAGTAATTATTGAATCAATAAAATAAAATATTAAATAGTAACTACTGTAACAATTATTGAGTAGTGTCTTCTTACGTAAGAATCAATAATTGGTGCAATACCGTGTGCTACTATATTTTAACCATCGGATATTCTAACAGTGTTAACGGTAATAACTATGCTGTTATTTATAAAAACTCAATTTTTGTCGTTATCTTCATCCAATCATTTTCCGTTATGGGGCCCACAAATAGCTGCGCCGTCGTACGAATATTCCCCGACAGAAAGAATATTCCACGACCACACGAATATTCACCGACCAAAAATGAATATTTTATAACCACTTTCTTATTTGAAATATTTGCGCATTTTACCCATAACTAACCACATTAATCAAATCAACCCTTTCTATTTCAAAATAATAAATAGAGAAAATTTAATTTCATTTATTAATAAGTTGGGGTCTTACAACCTCCCCTCCTTATGAAATTTCGTCCTCGAAATTGACGTACGTACCTGGTGTTTCAAAAAGGAGAGGATACCACGCTTTTATTTCTGATTCCAACTCCCAAGTCATTTCTTCAATAGCATGGTTTCTCCACAAAACCTTAACTTATGGTATAACCTTCGCGCATAGGACATCTTCTTTTCTATCCAATATCTTAACAGGTACCTCCTCGTACGTTAAATCTTCGGCTATCTCGTCTGGTTCTAGCGCAATAATATGATTCGAGTCGTCCACAAATTTACGTAACATCGATACGTGAAAAATGTTATGAACACGTGACATACTTAGCGTTAAGGCGAGTCTATAGGCCACAGTTCCTACTCGATCGAGGATTTCAAATAAATCGAAGGCTTGAGCTTTCTTCTCTTCATCGACTCTTACTTCAAGAATAACACATTCTTGCACCTTCTTCTTTATATTCATCAGCTCCAGGTCTGTAGCTTGAGCGGCTTTAACGTTATCGATTAAAGTCGATTTTACTCTTATATCATCACGTGGGTCCCTAGAGTCATTAACTCTATCTCTATCATTTATAAATTATACAAAATAGGTCTTTGTGTTAAACAATATTGCACTCGTACTTGTGTACAATCTTCTACTCAATGCGTCAGCTACCACGTTCGCTTTTCCAGGATGGTATGGTCATAACAGGTTCCGAATGAGTCACCTCTTGAGCTATTGGAAACTCTTCTCGCATTCCTCGCTGCATACGAATTTTGTATCTTTCTGAGTCAGCTAAGTTTAACGGAGTAGCGATTCGAGAAAATCCTTCCACGAATCTTCGATAGTAACCAGTTAAGCCCAGAAAGCTACGTACTTTGGTCACCAACTTCGGTTGCTCTCAATTGTGATTCATATCTCAATCTTGGATAGCACGTCACAATGACCTATATTATTTTACCACCACACAATATAGAGTCCCTTACGGAGAGTCTGGCTTTGGTGCATTCCACAAAGGAAGTCACCAGATAGAGGCTCGGGTACCAACTTCTATAGTTGGGTTTAACTCCTGAAGTTCAATAGGAGCTATTCAATATGAGATTTTAGAAATGGGTTTTGTATCGGGTTGAAGATCAATACAAAAATTCAATATCATGCTCTGGGTTAGGCCAGGAAATTCTTCAGGAATTACGTCAAGAAATTCACTAACAACAGAAATATCATTCAAATTTGACATATTTTTGTTCAAGTCCATGCCATAGGCTAAGAAAGCTTGACATTCATTTTTCAATAAACGAATGGCTTTATAGCTTGGTATGACAGCGATTGATTTTAGTGGTTTGGTTGCTTGAATTCGCATAACAGGTTTGTTAGGAATATGAAAACTAACAACCTTACGAAAATAATCAATTTTGGCATGATGAGTAGTTAACTAATCAACTCCTAAATTCACATCAAAAGCAAGTATCTTTAAAGAGATAAGGTCAACAGGTAATGTGATTGTGCCAACTTGGATTAAGCAAGATTTATAAACTGTAGTTGTAATGAAAGTTTCTCCTAACGGAGTCTCCACAGATATGTCAAAGTCTAATTTCTCCGGAGTCAAGTTTAAATGTTGAGCACAAGCAGGAGAGATAAAAGAATGGGTAGAACCGGTATCTAGTAAGGTATAAACTTCGCAAGAATTTATAATTAACTAACCCGTTATACCTTCGTTTAGGTTCCTCGCGTTTTGGGCAGTCACGACAAACGCTCTTCCAGAAACTGCTGACTTTATTTTGTCCGTATCCACCTTTGGTGTCACCGTCCCAGCTGAACTTAGTTTTGCTATACTACAATCTAGAGCGATATATCCTTCCTTTCCACAATTATAACATACCTTGAACTGTTGTGGGCAGTTTGGACTTATATGTCCCTCCTCTCCGCATCTGTAACATCTAACTGACGGTTGTTCTCCTCCCCTAGAATTTATTCCTTGTGCTGGTGCTGCTGTCGACGTCTTCCTGTCATTGTTAAATCTTCTCTTCTTGAAATTTCCACTTGACTCACCTCTCCTATTATCATGGCCACAATGACCACCCGAGTGGTTACCACTTTTGTCTGTATTTTTCCCTCCTCGCTGGTTCTCATCGCTCCGATGACTGCTGTCACCAGTATGACCCTGGTTGTGGTCCCTCGATTGAACATACTCATTATCTCGCTCTAATAATTGAGCCCTGTTTACAACATCTGAATATAAAGAAAATTTATGAGAGATAAGATATTGTCGAATCTCGGGTTTTAAACCTCTTAGAAACATCCTTGTCATTCGTTCCTCATTCTTGACAAAATGAGGTGCAAACTTGGATAACTCTACAAACTTCGTCTCGTACTGGGACACCGTCATGTTGTTTTGTTTCAGTCTAATAAACTCTACCTCCTTCATATGACGAATATTTTCAGGAAAGTACTTGTCATTAAACAGTTTCTAAAATGTTTCCCAGGACATGTTGAGTGCGTCAGGCTGGGTACGCTTCACAGACTCCCACCAGTAGTCTGCCTCACCGCGGAACATAAAGGTGGCAAATAGAACCTTCTGTTCCTCCGTGCATCCCAAGACATCGAATATCTTGGTAATTTGCTTGACCCACGTTTCCTCCATGATCGGATCTGGCTTTCCCTTAAATTCTGGTGGTCCCAACTCCTTGAACTGCTTGGCTATGACAAACCGCGCGTTGCCATCATTTCCACCCGTATTTTGTACACGAGTCTCCCTCGTCTGATTTTGCATGAACTGCAAGAAGCTCCTAAACATTCTATCATTCATCGTTTGCCCGGTAACGTTGTTTACAGGAGGAATATTGCCTTCCTGTTGCACGTTCTCCTGGTTTGTGACTAGAGGTTGTTCCACAGTTTCATATACTCCATTGTTAACGTTCTCGGCTGCCATTCTCAAATACTTCCATAAAACAAAGGTTAATTAAACAAATTAACATATCACATAATATCCCTATATTATGACTGACCAACAAATAAGCTTAGGTAGGACACACTAGCGAATGATTTACTCGTCTCTCCCCTCCTAGTTCTATTCCCCGATCTCCGCTAGAGACCATATCTCTAAGCTCTGACACCAACTGTGACGCCCCCAAAATAGGTATACAACACCGATTCTGAGTCGCCAAATACATGGTACATAAAGCAAACTACAACTTCAATAATACAACTGTCGTGCAAAATACGACAACACATACTGTGAGTTTAAATACAAATATTGTCTTCTGGACAATATCCATACTCAAATAAATTCTCATTACAATTATTCAAACACTATTTTACAGAAATAGTGAGGACTGCTAAAACATCTTTCTAGAACCATCACTCCATACCCCAACTAGATCCTGCTATGTTCTCACCTCCTGACAAGGAAAATGGAACAAAAAGAAAAAGGGTGAGCTCAACTAGCCCAGTAAAGAATATTATGACTAAGATAATATACAACAAATTATCATTAGTATTCAACAGGAAAAAATCTGATAGAATATAATCGACAACAAGTTTTAGATCAACAACTGCAGCGGAAACAGCAAACCATTAGAAGAGTCAAGTAGAGAAAGAATTCTACTATCTTCTAAGATTTAAAAGTCCATCATCAATATTTCATCCCTGTCACATCAATCAATATACCTCTTGAATCAAATATTCATCTTTGCACTACAGGCCAAAGATATTCATTTGTAACACCAGTCGGTCATGTTCATCTCAACACATGTTCATCTTTGCACTACAGGCCAAAGATATGCATCAGGTAATCATACATCTTTGCACTACAGGCCAAAGATATTCAGTAGTATCATCATTCAGGACTAAAGATGATGAAAAATATCTTAAAGAAAACGAATCCAGTGAGACAGAAGAACAAATAGTAGGGATTCGTATAACAGTTTATCCAAGATCAATAATACTTCATAATAATCAATTGTGAAGCAGATATCAAAAATAAAGATCAAAACATGGATACAATCAAAGATAGTAACCATAATAGACATCTTGGACAATAAAGAAAATTTTCATTTTTTGGTGAATAGTGTCGTATTCTTAAATAGTGCCGTATACGTGAATAGTGCCGTATACGTGAATAGTAACCCCGACACAAAAAGTTCCAAATTTGATAAAAAGTTCATATCAATATTTCAGCATAATGATATTGAAGAAAATAATATCATTTAAGAAGAAAATAATATCCGTTACTTCAAAATAACCGTACTTCTGACTGAATATCGGATATGAGGCTGAATGAAACTTGTGCTGAATAGCAACTTTCAAAGTATCTAAATACTCACAAAATACACTCAATAATCTAGAGAGAGAAAGAGAGAAAACTTATGAATTCTGGTATGATTTTCAATTCTAACTTAGCCCTCTATTTATAGGAAAATGTTAGCATGCCGAAGCATACTTAACCTGTAACCTGATGGCTTTACCTGCTACTATTCTCACCCACCACATTTGAATAAAAATCTCAGTACATTTCTTCACCAACCAAGAGTGGGGCACACCAATTCTATAATTTTCCACCAAAATGATTAACTCCGAAAATTTAACAATTTCTGAACCAGTCATCTCGTAAATTTCATAACAAATCATACGTTCATTTTTAACGGTTCAAAATTTGTGGACATATACTCAACTTATATGTGTATAACATATCCAAATATTACCACGATCCAACGGTCGGATTAAAAATTATAACCCTCGCAAAATATCTCAAAAACCCTAATTTGATTTTCAATACATCCGTTCCGACTAAAATACAGATAAAACACCTCAACATTAACTCCTTCATTTTTAACCACAAAAATATATCCCTCATTTATATCCACATAAAATAAATATTTCCTTATCATATGAATTAATAATTAATTATTCACAAATAATATTACAGAATCACATTTATGACAACCAGGCCGTTCCCAAGAAAGAGGGGGCTTTCTAATAAGGATTTCTCCTTACTGGCGCGCAATTAGATGACCAAACCTCTCCTTAGACAGAACTTTATAGACATTGTCAATAATGTTATCTAATAATATTATTCAAATAATATGAATTATTGATCTGATAATGGGAAATACTGTGCAGTGACAATTATTGAAACAACAATAATATAAAATATCAATGCAGCAATTATTGAATCAATAAAATAAAATATTGAACAGTAACTACTGTAACAATTATTGAGTAGTGTCTTCTTACGTAAGAATCAATAATTGGTGCAATACCGTGTGCTACTATATTTTAACCACCGGGTATTCCAACAGTGTTAACGGTAACTACGCTGTTATTTATAAAAACTCAATTTTTGTCGTTATCTTCATCCAATCGTTTTCCGTTATGGGGCCCACAAATAGCTGCGCCGTCGTACGAATATTCCTCGACAGAAGGAATATTCCACGACCACACGAATATTCACCGACCGAAAATGAATATTTTATAACCACTTTCTTATTTGAAATATTTGCGCATTTTACCCATAACTAACCACATTAATCAAATCAACCCTTTCTATTTCAAAATAATAAATAGAGGAAATTTAATTTTATTTATTAATAAGTTTGGGTCTTACATCTCAGCTATGTTTTGTCGTATTTCACACGACAGTTGTATAACTAAATTTGTATTTGAATTCTATATCATGTATTTGGCGACTCAAGATGGGTGATGTATACCTATTTTGGGGGCGTCACAGTTGATATCAAAGCTGAGGGATATTATCCCTGGCTAAGATGTGAGACTAGAACTAGGGGGCGAGACAGGGAAATCTTTCTCTAGTATGACCTTCCAAAGTTTATTTGTTATTTAATTAGTAGATCAGAATATAGAGATAATATGTGGCATGTCAATTAACCATTATTTTATGGCAGTGTTTGAAAATGACATCCGGGGATCTTGAGATAAGCAATGGAGCACATAAGACCGTTGAGTCACCGATGATCAATACCCAGGATAACGTGCCTAAGGAAGGCAATAATCCTCAGGTAAACAACAACACCGACCAAATGATGAACGACGAAATGCTTAGGAGCTTTCTGCAATTCGTGCAACATCGGGCAAGAGAGACTCATGTCCAAAATGTAGGTGGAAACACTGGCAACTCTCGGATGGTCACCGCTAAGTAGTTCAAGGAGCTGGGATCACCGGAGTTTTTGGGAAAGCCAGAACCACTTAAGGCGAAGACGTGGATAAAGCAGATCACTAAGATATTTGATGTCTTGGGATACTCCGAGGATAAAAAGGTTCCCTTTGCCACCTTCATGTTGCGAGGAGAGGCAGATTACTGATGGGAATCTGTAAAGCGTACTTAGCCTGTCGCACTTAAGATGTCTTGGGAGAAGTTCCAAGAATTATTCAATGATAAATACTTTCCCGAAAGTATTCGTCACATGAAGGTGTTAGAGTTCAACAAGCTAGAGCAAAAAAATATGACCGTATCGCAGTACAAAGCTAAGTTTGTCCAGTTGTCCCGGTTTGCGTCCCACTTGGTTGATAATGAGGAGAGAATGACGCGAATATTTTTACGAGGTTTGAAACCTGAAATACGTCAATATCTCATTTCTCACAAACTGTGTTTGTATTCAGATGTTATAAATAAGGCTCAGTTATTGGAGTATGATAATGAGTTAACTCAACCAAGAGAGAGAAGCCGGTAAAGCGATACTACAAGTGGAAACAGTCATCGAAGCGGTGACAACAAACGTGGAGGAAGTCAACATGCCATAAATGGTAACCACTTCGGTGGTAATCATGGCCAAGATAATAGGAGTGGAAATTTCAAGAATAGGAGATTCAATAATGATGAAAAGACGTCAGCACCAGCACCCGTTGTTAAAGAAAGAAAACGATCACTGATCATATGCTACAAATAAGGAAGGGAGGGACACATCAGTCCAAACTGTACGCAACAATCCAAAACGTGTTACAAATATGGAAGAGAAGGTCACTTAGCCCAATTTTGTCATGCAGTGAAGTCAAATACAGCTGGGATGGAGGCACCAAAGGCCATCCCAGAGAAGTTAAAGCCAGTGGTTCAAGGGAGAGCATTTGTCGTGACCTCCAAAAAAGTGAGGAACCCAAACGAGGTTATCACGGGTAAGCGAGGCGATCACACGTTACATATCAATCTTAATTCTTTAAAAATACTTGCATTTGATGTAATTTTTGGGATTGATTGGTTAACCACTCATCATGCAAAAATTGATTATTTTCGTAAGGTTGTTAGCTTTCATATTCCTAACCAACCTATTATGCAAATTCAAGTAACCAAACCACTAAAGTCAATCACTGTCATATCAAGCCATAAAGCTATTCACTTATTAAAAAACGGATGTCAAGCTTTCTTACCCCATGTCACATATTTAAACAAAAATACATCAAATTTGAATAATATTTCTATTGTTAATAAATTTCCTGACCTATTCCCCGAAGAACTTCATGGCCTACCACCGGAGCGTGAAATCGAGTTTGGTATCGAACTTGAAACCGTTACAAAATTGATTTCCAAAGCCCCATAAGATATGGCTCATATTGAACTTCAGGAGTTAAAGACCCAACTGCAAGAATTATTAGACATCTGTTTCATTCGTACTAGTACGTCTCGTTGGGGTGCTCTTGTTCTATTCGTAAAGAATAAACATAGAAGTATGTGAATTTGTATTGACTATCGGGAGTTGAATCATGTCACCATCAAAAATAGGTGTCCGTTACCTCGTATTGATGACCTATTTCACCAGTTACAAGGTGCCAAATTCTTTTTAAAGATCAATCTTCGTCCCAAATATCATCAGTAAAAGATTAAAACAGATAACATTTCAAAGACTGCTTTCAGAACTCGGTACGAGCATTATAAATTCCTAGTCATGTCCCGTGGATTGGCCAATGCACCTGCTGCCTTCATGGATATGATGAACCGAGTATTCGAAGAATATTTGGATCACTTTGTGGTCGTCTTTATTGATGACATCGTCATTTACTCCAAAAGCCGTGAAAATCATGAGCAACACTTGAGGCTGATACTCCAAAAGCTTTGTGAAAACAAGTTATATGCCAAGTTAAAGAAATTCAATTTATGGCTTTAAGAAGTAGCATTCCTTGGACACGTGATATCAAATCACAGAATATATGTTGACCCAGTGAAGATTGAAGCAATTCAAAGCTAGGAGCAACCTAAGTTAGTGACCGAAATACGCAGCTTTCTCAGCTTAGCTGGTTATTATTGGATATTCGTGGAAGGATTTGTCTCGAATCGCTACTCCATTAACTCAGCTGACTCAAAAAGAAATAAAATTCAGTTGGAACGAGGAATATGAGAAGAGTTTTCAAGAACTCAAGAAGAGACTCATTTCAGCACCTATTCTGATAATACCATCTATTTCTGAGGGATTTATCATCTACAGCGATGCTTCAGGTAGATGGTTATGATGTGTTCTCATGCAACATGGGAAAGTCATAGCCTATGCCTCACGCTCAATGAATATGAGAGGAATTATCCTACTCATGATCTAGAGTTTGTAGCTGTCGTTTTCGCAATTAAAATCTGGAGGCATTACCTGTGTGGGGAGAAAGTGTGAGGTCCCCAGATCCGGGTCCCAAATCACCGCGGATCTGGTACACTATATCTATAACTATTGCAGAAGATATAAATATAACTTATTTATACATTACATTTACACACTAACCCCAAGGTCAAAAAATTTCACATAACACATGAACCAATATTCTATCTAACATACTATGTTATTATCATACTATACTACTACAATTTAGCTACACATATAATCCCAAGCTGACTTGACTTTGACTTTTCCTTGTATCCGACGTATTCACCTTATCTGCAAAGTTTTTAATGATATAGCAAGGGTGAGCAATAAGTTTGGCTAGCAAGTATAAGTTCATAAATTAAGGATATATCATGATGAAAAGAATTGAGCAATAAGCTGGCAAAATTCTATAATTTAATTGTGAACTAGCATGAACAAATTTTTTATAGCTGAACGAACATTGAATAAGAACAAATATATCTGGACCGAATGGTAATGAAGGTGATCAACCATTCATACCTGATGAACGCATGAAATATGCACAGAGTGCGATTAAACAATTCATAGACATGGTAAAATTAGTAATGATTAACCACAAGCACATTTGAAATAACAACTCGAGGTCGAGTTAAAGAAAACTTGTCTGCACATTTGATTACCGTTACGTAATTTATTAAGCTTTGTCTGAATACCTAATATATAAATATTATCGATATACAAATTAGAATAATATCATCACAATTTTAAAATAACTTAAACACATTAACACATAATCATATCAGTCCATACATCACATAATACCTAGTATCAAGTCAAACTATTACAGTTTGAGTTAAATCTGATACAATTCTAACATCCCGACGGCCTAGACGGATAAATCTCGAGTCTAATATTACTAAGACTCGGTCAAAATTGGTTCACTAAATATCTTAAATAATTTACTATTAGTCAAAATATTTTTCATAAGCTCGTTAAAATTTTCAGATAATTATTACCCTTTATCATGATTTTTAAATCATTAATATCATATTTATATGAATTAAATACAACTTAATTCCATTATCGTTAATATTTATTTAATACCAAATATTAATGAAATACATACCCTAGTATTATAATATATTTATAATATATCAAAGCGTTTTTAATACCTTAAAGTCATATTTATATGATTTTTAAACATTTAAATCCATTATCCGATAATTGCTATTAATATTTTCATGACAAAATATCAAAAGTTATATTTTATAACTTCAAATATTTTTACAACACTTAAATTATTTTTATATAATATTTAAATCATTAATTCTATTTTTTTCAATTTATTTAATACATTTATTAAATAAATTAATTACCATTATTATTAATTAATTAATAAAATTTCTCACAAAATATTAAAATTCATTAAAAATAACTTAAAATATTTTCTTATACCATAATATAATTTTTCATGATTTTTTAAGTATTAAAATCATTTTTAACTAATTTATTTAATATTATAATTAAATAAATTAAATACTATTAATATTCCAAAAATATTAAATATTAATGAAATATATTCAAAATAATTAAAAACCCATTTTTGGACTTTAAAATAATTTTTAGGAAATTAATATTAATTTTTAATAATTAAAAACTATTTTTTTCTATTTATTAAATAAAATAATTATTTTTCAAAAATTAAATGTCACTAAAGGGGGCCTATAGCGACAGAACCGTCGCTATAGGTGTTCTTCATGTTCTTTAGCCAAACCCAGAAACTCATGTCAGTTTACCGAGAGCCTACTTTGACCACATGTAGATTCTTGGTCATACGAATTCTGGACTTGTAATTTTATTAGGATTGTAGTACTAATGTAGTACTACAATCACCAATTGATTTCATCTCCATACCACATCATAACAGAAAGATCTTGACCTCCAAAATTGTTGTCAGACACTGTTCTTCAAATTATGGGTTTTCCATAATTGATGAACATTCGAGGTACCTATTTTGAGCCCTTGAATCCTTGATGTCCAGGCTTGATTAATGTGTTATAAAGGTTCATACATGTAATGGAGATGTCAGGGTCCATTTCTATAACACCAGATCATCCTAACAACATCATAACAATAAGATCTAGGCCGGTCAAAAGCTTGTCAGAAACGTGTTCTTGAGAAATCTGGGTTTCCCAGATTTCTTCAAAATGCTGGTGGTCAACGCTGGTTTGGCCACTTATAACTTTGATTCTGTTATGGATCAGGGTAATATAAAGGCATGGATATGTAGTCCTTATACCAGTCTACTAGATCAACACAATAACTTGGCCAAAATATCAAACAATAGCAAGATCTAGAGCCTGCAAAAGCGTTGTCAGATTTGCTGGGCAAATCTGGGTTACCCAGAAACAGCTAGTCAATGTTGGTCAACGCACTTTGAACCTTAATAACTTTCAATCTACACATGATATGGGCTTGATTTAAGTTCCAGATCAAAGCCCATACTACAACTACAAACCTTTAAAACACAAAAATAAATAACAGGTAATGATCTATGAGCCCTGACATTCGGCTGTCAAACCATGTTTTAGGGTTTATGGATCAGTTTTGAAAAACTTAATTTTCGAGCACTTTGATGTTATGGATCTAAGAAGTAATAGCCCAGATCACTAAATAACACCCTCAGACACAACTTAAAACAACAAATTACAACATCTTACACAAAAATTATGATTTACAAAAATTTAGGGTTTATACCATTTTAAGCCTTGATCTTGAATCTGATCATCATGATATGATCTTGGGATGCTATGGATCATACTAAGGACGGATCCACTTATTAATTTCGTGGGTCTAGAGAGAGAGACTTAGTTGAGTGTTGGTGAATAAATGGGATAATAAATGAACTTTTTCTCTCTCTTAATCTATATATATTATGTTGTAATTGAATGGTTGATGAAATGTAGCTGATTGCTGGAGTTTTTTTTAGCACATGGAGTTGTTAGAGTTGGTCACCAAACAATTATATGGCAATATTTGCAAGCCACCTTAATAAATAAATACAATAATGGTATTTTAGTCTTTTTGCTCACCATTTTAATGGCATACTTATAACTTGTGCATCCCTTAGGGTTTAACCCTTAGGGTTAGGACCCTTAGAGTTTAACCCTAAGGTTACAAAAATAATTTTCTAGGATATCCAATTTAGGTTTTCAAAATAGAAAATTAATATTTCTAAATTATAATTAGGATTCTCTAATTATACTAAGATTTCCTAATCATAATTCAAGCTTGCTAATTAGGTTTAATATTTCCTAATTAAAATTGCTAATTTATCATTTAGGTCCATAATTGTACATTAGGGTTTCTAACGGAACAATTAGGGTTTTCTAATTAATTCGTTAGGCTTTACCCTAATTAATCTTATAATCAATACACTTAAGTCTTTGAGATCCCAAGTTAGGGTTTTCGTAATCCGAATTAGGGTTTCAAATTTCCAAAATCTAAAAATAGGGTTTCTAGAACCGGTTTTAGGGTTTCTAACTGAACGTTGACGTTCTTAATATATACTTAGGGTTTGTCACATATATAGCTTATCTGGTCAACCCTTGACCCTTAGTAACATACTGTGCACATATACAACCGTATACACAGAACATATACACTTACATCCTTAATCCTGAATAATTCATCACAAAAATTTTAAATTCATAAAATTTTCTTCCCAGAAATGCCAAATCTATTCACTTTTTTTCTGTCTAGGTTTATTATTTAACCTTAATTCATTATTTTATAATTTTAATAAATATCTAAATTCTCGGGTTGTCACATTCACCCCTTCTTCTAAAAATTTCATTCCCAAAATTTACCTTACACCTTCCACCTTTCATACTCATCACCACATGCTACCCAAAACATTACTCATAAGAGTTAAATTATTCAAATCATGTTGAGGAGTCATATAGACTACGAACTTTCATTTTTGAAAAGGTTATATGGAAATTCATCCACAAACCGTCATAACTTACAGACATATAAGGTAATTAGCCCGTTATACCCTGTACTTATTAAGTACTTCTGGTTGGAACAATTTTTCCCTGTTCCTTCTATCCCATCTGCCTTAGTCGCATAAAAAATTTCTTTCCTCAGTCTTTATCGGATTCCGCACCAAAACAATTTGGTTCGAGAAAATTTTCAAAGAACGCTTAGGATTTTCATAAACGTTGGTCTAGCCGAATCAAGTAGCATAGATTCATACCAGTAATTCAATTCAATCGAAATATTTAGGTATAACCAAACCCCGTTGGCAAATTAAAATTTTAAAATTTGTTTGAAAATAACGTTATGATTTCGTACTGTATTAACAGCCCATTTAAGGATGTCGTCATTGAGTGACTTTGTTATAAGACATCATACAATAGTGGAACAATAATTTTTAGATCAAATTCAACACTAAGTATTCCTGTATTTACAACTCCATCAATTTTTTTATCATCTCTGCACCAGGTTACATGGTACATAAGCGATAAATAAAAATAAAATTTGATATTTCAAAACATTGTCGTCTAGTCGAAACAAGTAGCATAGACTATTCTTTAAATCGTTAAAAAAATCATTGCAAAGCTATTTTATCATCTCAACAAGTAATAAGGTGTTGGTGGCCCGAAGTCCACGCATACACAATGGTGATCAAGAGTTGAGAATAAAAATTCATTTCAAAAAGGCACATCGTGCGTATTTCGATTGATGTCAAAAATTTCGAGTTTAGCTTAGCTAGAAGATTTGGAAAACCTATGTCTCCACTAATGATTAATTGCTTAATAATCTATCTATTCCTATAATCCTCAATTCTCCATTCACACATAACTATTCCCAGTTCGTCAAATCACACTAATGAGTTCAGGAACTTTCCACAATCATATGAGTTTAAGAACTTGTCCTAGTCAGACCTTTGGCATCCATTCACTGAGGGGTTCATAAATATTTCATATAATTATGCGTCACGAACGTACCATAATTATGGGTTTTAAGAACTCGTACTTAACCTTATATTCTCTAACTATACTCTACATATCTGTTATACACCTGAGAAAAGAATCACCTTCTCAACACGTATATAGCAAACAACACGACACAATTTATAGTACAACTAAAATCCCACTTATTCCTAACTCCCTTCTCAATACAAATTTTGTTCAATTTGTATTCATAATCCTTTCTTGAATTTTCCTCGTACTAATTCATAGTACAATCTGACACACATTATTCTTGCTATAAACTTTTCAATCATTCGCTTGATCCTTCTCTATACTATAACCTTATTAGATCACGGGGTGATCTCATCGTATATATTACGATTCATTTTTATGTCTTGATCGTTTTGTTTTACGATCTCCTATCTATGTACTTTTAGTCTTTTAGACTTTATTTATTCATCACTACTGATCAACTTTATTATCAGAGTTAGGGAACTCTGTATCTTTTATAACTCGCCGAGATTCGTCTTTGAATCTTATCGACACACTAACTCGATTTGAGTTAGTCCTTATCCTAATCACTACGGTTATTAGTCTCAGGTATTCCTACCTAAGGTTCATAACCTACAGCTTTTATACCAACAGTGAGGTCCACAGATCCAGGTCCCAAATCACTACAGATCTGGTACACTATTTCTATAACTATTGCGGAAGATATAAACATAAATTATTTATACATTACATTTACACACTAACCCCAAGGTCGAAAACCTTCACATAACACCTGAACCAATATCCAATCTAACATACTATGTTATTATCATACTATACTATTACAATTTATCTACACATATAATCCTAAGCTGACTTGGCTTTGACTTTTCCTTGTATCCAACGTATTCGCCTTATCTGCAATGTTTTTCATGATATAGCAAGGGTCAGCAACAAGTTTGCCCAGCAAGTATAAGTTCACAAATTAAGGATATATCATGATGGAAAGAATTGAACAATAAGCTGGTTAAAATTCTATAATATAATTGTGAACTTGCAAGAACAAATTTTTTGTACCTGAACGAACATTGAACATGAACAAATATATCTAGACCGAATGGTAATGAAGGTGATCAGCCTTTCATACCTGATGAAAGCATGCAATATACACAGAGTGCGATAAAACAATTCATAAACATGGTAAAATCAGTAATGATTAACCACAAGCATATTTGAAATAACAACTCAAGGTCAAGTTAAAGAAAACTTGTCTATACCGTTAATTACCGTTATGCAATTTATTAAGCTTTATCTGAAGACCTAATATATAAATAATATAGATATACAAATTAGAATAATATTATCACAATTTTAAAATAACCTAAACACATTAACACATAATCATATCAGTCTATACAGCACATAATACCTAGTATCAAGTCAAACTATTACAGTTTAAGTTGAATCCGACACAATTCTGACATCTCAATGGCCTAGTCGAATAAATATCGAGTCTAATATTATTAAGACTCGGTCAAAATTGGTTCACAAAATATCTTAAATAATTTACTATTAGTCAAAATATTTATCATAAGCTCGTAATAATTTTCAGAAAATTATTACCATTTATCACGATTTTTAAATCATTAATATCATATTTATATGAATTAAATACCGCTTAATTCCATTATAATTAATATTTATTTAATACCAACTAATAATGAAATACATACCCTAATATTATAATATATTTATAATATATCAAAGTATTTCTAATACCTTAAATCCATTATCCGATAATTGCTATTAATATTAAAATATTAATATTTTCATGACAAAATATCAAAAGTTATATTTTATAAATTAAAATATTTTTACAACACTTAAATCATTTTTATCTAATTTTTAAATCAGTAATTCTATTTTTTCTCAATTTATTTAATATATTTATTAAATAAATTAATTACCATTAATATTAATTAATTAATGAAATTTCTCATAAAATATTAAAAGTCATTAAAAATAACTTAAAATATTTTTTTTATACCATAATATAATTTTTCATGATTTTTCAAGTAATAAAATCATTTTTAACTAATTTATTTAATATTATAATTAAATAAATTAAATACTATTAATATTCCAAAAATATTAAATATTAATGAAATATATTCAAAATAATTAAATATCCATCTTTGGACTTTAAAATAATTTTTAGGAATTTAATATTAATTTTTAATAATTAAAAACTATTTTTCTCTATTTATTAAATAAAATAATTATTTTCGGAAAATAAATGTCACTAAAGGGGGCCTACAGCGACAGAACCGTTGCTATAGGTGTTCTTCGTGTTCTTGAGCCAAATCCAGAAACTCATGTCAGTTTATTGGGAGCCTACTTTGACCGCATGTAGATTCTTGGTCATACGGATTCTGGACTTACAATTTTGTTAGGATTGTAGTACTAATGTAGTATTACAATCACCAACTGATTTCATGTCCATACAACATCATAACAGAAAGATCTTGACCTCCAAAATTGTTGTCAAACACTGTTCTTCAAATTCTGGGTTTTCCAGAATTGAAGAACAGTCGAGGTATCTATTTTGAGCCCTTGAATCCTTGATGTCCATGCTTGATTAATGTGTTATAAAGGTTCATACATTTAGTAGAGATGTCAAAGTCCATTTCTATAATACTAGATCATCCTAACAACATCATAACATTAAGATCTAGGTCGGTCAAAAGCTTGTCAGAAACGTGTTCTTGAGAAATCTGGGTTTCCTAGATTTCTTCAAAAGGCTGGTGGTCAACGCTGGTTTGACCACTCATAACATTGATTCTATTATGGATCAGGGTAATATAAAGGCATGGATATGTAGTCTTTATACCAGTCTTCTAGATCAAAACAATAGCTTGGCCAAAATATCAAACAATAGCAAGATCTAGAGCCTACAAAAGCGTTGTCAGATTTGCTGGGCAAATCTGGGTTACCCTGAAAGAGCTAGTCAATGCCGGTCAACGCACTTTGACCCTTAATAACTTTCAATCCACACATTCTGGGCTTGATTCAAGTTCCAGATCAAAGCCCATACAACATACTACAACTACAAACCTCAAAAACACAAAAACAAATAACAGGTAATGATTTATGAGCCCTGACATTCGGCTGTCAGGCCTTGTTTTAGGGTTCATAGATCAGTTTTGAAAAATTTAATTTTCGAGCACTTTGTTGTTATGGATCTAAGATCTAATAGCCCAGATAACTGAATAACACCCTTAGACACAAATTAAAACAACAAATTACAACATCTTACACAAATAACATGATTTACAAAAATTTAGGGTTTATACCATTTTAAGCCTTGATCTTGAATCTGATCATTATGATCTGATCTTGGGATGCTACGGATCAGACTAAGGACTGATCCACTTATTAATTTCGTGGGTCTAGATAGAGGGGCTTAGTTGAGTGTTGGTGAATAAATGGGTCATTAAACGAACTTTTTCTCTCTCTCAATCTATATATATATTATGTTGTAATTGAATGGCTGATGAAATGTAGCTGATTGCTAGAGTTTTTTTTAGCACATGGGGTTATTAGAGTTGGTCACCAAACAATTATATGGCAAGATTTACAAGCCACCTTATTAAAGAAATACAATAAGGGTACGTATTTTAGTCTTTTTGCTCACCATTTTAATGACATACTTGTAACTTGTGCAACCCTTAGGGTTTAGACCCTTAGGGTTTAACCGTAAGGTTAAAAAAAATAATTTTTTAGAATTTCCAATTTAGGTTTTCAAAATAGAAAATTAATATTTCTAAATTATAATTTGGATTCTCAAATTATACTAAGATTTCCTAATCATAATTTAAGCTTGCTAATTAGGATTAATATTTCCTAATTAAAATTTCTAATTAAGCAATTAGGGTCATAATTGCACATTAGGGTTTCTAACGGAACAATTAGGGTTTTCTAATTAATTTATTAGGCTTTACCCTAATTAATCTTATAATCAATACACTTAAGTCTCTGAGATCCCAAGTTAGGGTTTTTGTAATCCGAATTAGGGTTTCAAATTCTCGAAATCTAAAAATAGGGTTTCTAGAACCGATTTTAGGGTTTCTTATTAATTGATAGAATTTTCTAACTGAACGTTGACGTTCTTAATATATACTTAAGGTTTATCACATATATAACTTATATGATCAACCCTTGACCCATATTCACATACTATACACATATACAACCATATATATACACGTATACCCTTAATCCTGAATAATTCACCATAAAAAATTTAAATCCATAAAATTTCTTCCCAAAAATGCCAAATCCATTCACTTATTTTCTGTCAAGGTTTATTATTTAACCTTAATTCATTATTTTAAGATTTTAATAAATATCTAAATTCTCGAGTTATCACAGAAAGTGAAGATCTATACGGATCATAAAGACCTCAAATATTTCTTCACCCAAAAGGAGCTCAACATACAACAACGACGTTGGCTGGAGCTATTGAAAGATTACGATCATACAATTCAATACCATCTTGGAAATGTGAACGCGATAGCTGACGCATTGAGTAGAAGATCATATGCGGGTATGAGTGCGATATTGTCAACGCAAAGGCCCATTATATATGACTTACAAAGGATTGAGATAAAGATAAATACTCCAGGGACCCACATGATGATGACAAATAAACGCGTAGGACCAACTTTAATCGATAAAGTTAAAGTTGCTCAAGCTAAAGACCTGGAAATGATGCGTATGAAAAAGAAAGTACAAGAAGGTGCTATTCCGGAAGCAAGAATCGATGAAGAAGGAATACTTTGAGTCAACTTTAGACTTTATGTTCCTAACGACCATGATTTAAAGTATAAAATCATAATGGAGGCACACAACACACTGTTTGCAATCCATCCTGGAAGTACCAAAATGTATCGTGATCTTCGACATACATTTTGGTGGAGAAATAAGAAAAGAGAGATCATGGAGTTTATCTCAATGTGCTTAACGTGTCAACGAGTCAAGGCGGAGCATCAAGTTCCAAAAGGTCCATTGCAATAACTTAAAATTTCAGAATGGAAGTGGGAGCGCGTTACCATAGATTTCGTTACTGGTCTTCCCAAGGTTTCTCAAGGCATAGATGCGATTTGGGTTATTGTCGATAGACTAACAAAGTCTGCTCATTTCTTACCTATACGAGAAACTTATTCACTTGAACGTCTTGCTCGTATATACATAAACGAGATTGTAAGACTGCATGGTATGCCAGTAGCCATAGTTTGCGATCGAGACTCAAGATTCACTTCATGATTTTGGGTTAATTTACAAAGAGATATGGGCACGAATTTACGATTTATTTCGGCATATCATCCTCAAAAGGACGGGCAGTCGGAGAGGACTATTCAAACTCTTAAAGATGTATTAAAAATATGTGTCCTTGACTTGAAAGGAAGTTGGGATAAGTTCTTGCCATTAGTGAAATTCTCCTACAATAACAGTTATCAAGCAAGTATTGGCATGGCTCCATTTGAGGCGTTGTATGGACGCAAGTGTCGTTCTCCAGTATGCTGGGACGAGGTGGGTGAAGCAACGTTGTTAGGACCAGAATTAGTACGTATGACTACAAAAAAATTCAAATGATCCGACAACGTATAAAAACCTCACAAGATCGACAAAAGAGTTATGCTAATCTTTATCGAAGAGACGTGGAATTCAATGTTGGAGAGCATGTGTTGTTACGTGTTGCTCCATGGAAAGAAGTTACGAGATTTAGAAAAAGAGAAAAGCTCAATCCTCGATTCTTTGGCCCATTTGAAATCCTCGATCGAGTAGGAACTGTGGCTTATAGACTTGTCTTACCGCCAAGTATGTCTCGTGTTCATAACGTTTTTCACATATCCATGTTACGTTAATATGTGGACGACCCGAACCACATTATTGAATTAGAACCGGACGAGATAACGAAAAATTTAACGTATGAAAAGATACCTATTAAAATCTTGGATAAGAAGGAACTTATTCTATGCTCCAAGGTTATACCTCAAGTCAAAGTTTTGTGGAGAAACCACGATATTGAGAAAATGACCTGAGAGTCAGAATCTGAAATAAAATCAAGGTATCCTCACCTCTTTGACATGCCAGGTACGTACCCTAATTTCGAGGATGAAATTTAATAAGAAGGGGTGGTTGTAAGAGTCCAATTTTCTTAAATAAAGATTAATTTTTTTCGAAATATCATTTTTAATATTATGGTGAGGATTTGTTATAATATTATAGTTATAGTTATTATAAAATATTCGATTGATCGGGGAATATTCGTTTTAACAAGAAATATTCGTACAACGACACAATTATTGGTGGACCCCACAACGAAATTATTGTCAGAGTTAGAAAATGACAGAAATGTCTTTTTATAAAAATAATGACAAAAGTTGTACCGTTAACTGTTGAAATACCTGGTGATAAAAAGTACAGTAATATGCGTGGTTGCATAGTAGCACACGGTATTGATTACTGATGCTTACGTGAGAAGTCACTCAATTATACTCAATTATTGCTACAGTAATTGCTGCATAGTATCTCACGTTATTTGATTCAATTATTGTCAATATTTTATATTATTAAATATATAATTGAGATGACGAGTTATTCATATTATTATCTGCATAATTAACAATGTCTAGAAAGTTCTGTCGATGAAAGGGGTTTGGTCACCTAATTGCGCGCCAATAGGGAGAAATCCTTATCAGAAAGCCCCCTCTTTCCTGGGAACGATCTGGTTGTTAATATTGCGAGTTATAATATTGATGAATAAATGTTGTTAAAAATATTGAGGGAATTTTTATGTAGTATTTGTTGTAAATTTTGGCGTATTATTTGGACCCCCAATTACTCATTTTTCAAAATAATAGATAGAAAGCTATTTAGTATATATATATATATATATATATATATATATATATATATATATATATATATATATATATATTATAGTGGGGCCCACGTGTGGGTGAGGAAGAAAAAATGGGGGGTGGGATGTTACGTAAAATGAAGGGAGTATATATATATAAATATATTTTATAAGTTTTATTTTTTATGAAAAATAGAATATATTATATTTTATTATGCATAGTGTTTGTATAGTGCCTGCATAATGTTTGCATACTAAATCAGAAATTCTTTTTCTTCAGCCGTCTATGCCCGTGAAGGTTTTATTGTGCGTCCGTGATTTTCTTTTTCAAATAGTATCCTTCCATTCTTCTATAAATAGGATGCTTAGTTTAGAATTGAAAATCACACCATAATCAGAGAATTCTTCTTTTATAGTATTGAGCATATTTCTTTAGAGTTTTAAGAAGCTTTGAGCATAGAAAATAGTAAAAATTTTCTTCAAGAATATCCCTGCTATACCAGTTGGAATACTCTCCTTTTTAAGGTAAGGGATATTATTTTTGTTCAATACTCGTAAGAAATAATATTTTCTTACATACTCTGTAGTATGTAAGTAATATTATTTCATTTCAGATTTTGAATTCTACACTCGTTTTGTTAAGTTTTGTCTTTTATACTCCATGAAATTAGTAAAATATCCTTGAAATTTGCGCTTCATCCAGTATTTATTTCATGGAAATATTATTCTAAACATTCTTGATAAGTTTTAACTTTTTCATGTCATAGTACTATTCACGGGATACTATCCCCGAAGTACTATTCACATATTACTATTCACTCGGGTTGTAACAACCGAGAAATTCAGATTTATTGTAAAAAAAATTATTTAATTAAATAATGAATAAAATTATATTAAATATTATTACTACGTGTTAGTAAGATGAATCTTGTTCTATAACCTAGATATGTCGGAATGTCGTAGTATTTTGACTACGTGAAGGAACTATAGTGTTTGAATTTTCAAGACGAAAATAAAAGCTTTTCGAGAAATTTTTTGAAAAATACTATTCACGAATTTCTGCTCGGGAATTATACTTCTGAGAAATATGTTATGATAGAATAATAAGATAGGATGTAATATGTAATAATATTTTCGTTATGGCAAACGCAGTTTTTCGCCTGCAGACTTGATTTGAGAACGTTAGTGAAAGTAAAGCGTTAATGAATAAACGATGATCATGTGATACGTGAGTATTGTACGAGGTAATGAATATACGCATGATACGAACTATAATACGAGTATTTATGAATAATGGTATGTCGTATATTATGAATAAGTATACGAGTTAGTATACGAGAAAAAAATGTTGATTATACGTTATAAGGTTTGAAGCTAAATGTATTGGACTTGTAAGATTTGTTAGGAATAATGCAAGCCCAAGTGTAGGAATAGATAATTCCAATGTGAATTAATGAACAAGCCCAATGTTGGTTTAAATGAAAGCCCAAAGCATACGTTAAGTTAATTAAATTTAAAGCCCAAATTAAGAATCGGATCCGTGGATCGATCCAATAGGTAAAGATGACCCACGGGGCAACCCATATGGGCCCCATGATCACATGAGTGATCTTGGTGGGCAAGCAAAAGATGAGTGTTGTGAACTCCAAGTAATGAATAGTAAGGTGGTCTATTAAGAAGGTGGATGGCTTAAGGACCATTATACCCTCACTTAGCTTTTCCTATAAATATGAGAGGTTGATTTCATTATTTACTTGTTAGATTTTCACCAACAACTTAAGTACTTATTTGTTAGAGAGAAAAAGCTAGAAAAGTTAGTCTTTCATAATTCAAGAAGCAAGAAGAAGAATCAAGTGATCATCAAGGGTAAGCCTCTTGACCATTAATCTTCGTCTCTTCAATTGTAATTTTCTAGAGAAGTGAGGATTAATGGAGTATGTATGATAAGAAGGAATAAGGATGGTAGTTAGAGAACTTAAACTTTAATAAACCATGTGAAGTGAAATCCAAAGTATAAAAGCTTTAGACCATTGAAATCCATGGAAGAATTGTATTATGTTGTTGTTTATGGAAAAGTTTAAACCCATCATTTATAGGCTTGGATTACACATGTTAGTATGATGGAATGAATCCTTTTGAAATGATGTAAAAATCTTAAGTAGCGAAGTATGGCAGAATTTACGAGATTAGACGATAATCGTCAAAATCATGAAATTCTCGGAACGGAAGTCAAATTTTGACATTGAACTCAGAAATGTTGGTTTGCAATGGAGATTAGTCTCAATTAGTATTCTAGAGTTGCGGACTCGAAAATGACCAAATTCTGACTTAAAACGAAGAAATGAGCTTTGAACGTTCACGAACGTTTATCATTTTCATAATACTAAACTAATCGATGATTTTTGAGTTAAAAGATTCAAAAATGAAATGTTTTCTAATGAAATCATAGAGTATGTAATTTGTGAGCTAACGGCTTTTGAACGAGCCAATTCAGACTTATAACGAAAAAGTTATGAGCCCGGGAATCTCACATAAGAGATTGTCTGTCAAATTTGTCTGGCGCCGCAGCGCCAAGCATGTCTACGAGCTATTGAAGTATCGTGCCGCAGCGCAGAAATTAACACTAAGACTCACTCCGCAGCGCCGAGTCCGGACTTTAGCCACTAAAGAATGGCGCCGCAGCGCCGCATAGAGAAGAGAAGATGGCGCCGCAGCACCAGCACTTAACCAAGCATAGAAATGAAGGTTTATAAAGATAGAAAGAAAATTGGTTGATTAGTAATGAACTAATACATTAATAAACTTAAAGTAACATCAATTAGGATGATGAAAACCTTAAGTTAACAACTAAAGGTTGAAGATAACTTACTCAAACGTGAATGTATGAACAAGGTAATGCGATAAACTTGAACCAATGTTAAACAATCTAATGAACAATTAGATTGAGAATAAGGGTAAGATACGTCAGGAACCATACATGATTATATATGATCTAACGTGGTATGTTAGATGATTATGTATTGTAGAGACCTTAAAGAATCAAAGGGAATTTGTATTGACTGTAGAAGATGCCAAAGGCAAGTATTCTTACCCTTGTCTGAATTCTTTGGACAAGCTTTGTAATTCATGTATCTTATGCATGAATTGATGTATGATGAGGTTGAAGCCAATTCCTTCGGCTAAACATAAGATGTTTTATGGATTTCTTATAATCTATTGAAATGATATCAAAGTTATTAAGTTTTGCCAAACTATTTTGGTATGGTTTTCAAAGGAAGACTGAGTATGCATAAAAAAATGTCTTGTCGTCAAACGACAGACACGTGAGGTTGCCAAACCTTAAACATACATATGTTTAAAGAAATTAGTGTTGTACAACATATAATACTATAGGCTGATCACCTAGACGTGCTCGTAAGTAATGATGGACTTACAGACTTAGTGTCGGGTTGTCCTTTTCAAAGAAAATATGGAATGCTCACGGTCTTGAACCAAACTTTATGAATGTTGTTCATGATGAAATGTTTTGAAGGAAAAGAAGTGCTATTTTGAATTATCTATAGTACTTCATAACTATTATTCAGTTATTGAAGATATACGATTTGTATGTTTCAAGCATATTGTTAAATTAAATTATCATACTTGCTGAGCTAGTTATGCTTATTCTTTCTTAACCATATGAATACAACTAAGACCGAACGGATCGAAGGATCCGGTAAAGATAAAGGGAAGGCTAAGGCGAACCTATAGATTACTTTTGTAATAGTATAGGTTGAATGTTGTTATTATTTGATATTATAACAAGAACAAAAGTAATGGTTATAAAGAAACTGGGGAATGGTAATGTTGTTTGGTATATATATAAGATATATTCGTTCTTTTGAGGCTTTTCAATTGAATGTATGTGTGAACTGTACCACCGTGTACCACCATGTGTCGGGTTGAAAGATACCCGAATTTGGATGCGTCACAGGTCGGTATCAAAGCATTAGGTTATAAAACTTAAGGGGGGAAAAGAACCTTAAGTCATAACCTTAAGAAAAGTTAAAGAAGTAAAAGATGAAGATAACCCTAAAAATGCATTAAATGTGATATGTGTTTTTATTATTCTACTGACATGTACTAATCAAACTAAATTATTTTGTTGTAGATGTTAGGAGAAAACAAAATGTATAGGGATATACATGTAGCAAGTGAGGAATCTGTAAACCAAATACAGATCTTACCGAACCCTATAGCAGCAGAGCCCGAAGTGGTTGTAATTGAGTCTGGAGACTCTGAAAGGTTAGACCTCATGTCCATGTTCGATGGCATGTCGGAGGAGGAGGTAGAGGTGGCATCTTTTAACACCGTAACACCTGAAGAGGAGGTGGCTCCTTGGGAGGCAATGAAAACACTGTTCATGGCCTTATTGGATAGGAATATCCAGCTGGGTAAGGAAGTTAGGGAATTGAAGGAAGAGGTCCAGGAAATCCTGGAGGATAAGAAAAGCATGGAATCCATGTGGGAGGAAGAGCACAATGAACTTGTTTTGGCAAATGACAAGGTCAACGAGCTGAAACACGAGGTCTTTGAGCTCAGGAAGGAGCTAAAGACCAAGAAGCAGAAGATTGGGAGGATGTCCTATATACATAAGAGTTCTCATGTGGATTTCTAGCAGTAGGTAGCTAGGTATCCGATAAAGGTAGTGCAGACTCGACATACTATCAACCGAGATAGTATTGCCAATCTTACCAACGTAGATTTTGAGAATGCCATAAGGCAGATGTAATCTAGTGGTAGCTAGAGTAGAGTTAGATATGTACATATGATGTATCTAGTAGTGACGTAAAACCCTCTTTTGTATATCAAAGGGTAGTCTTTTATAAATCCCAATTTTTGGAAAGCAATTGCGGGATAGAAATGTAATCAACTAAGGCTGTGTAATGAACGAATGATGTAGTATTATACTACAAGCAAACAAATCCATATAAGCCATTTTATGGAACATATTGTGCAATGAGTTGAATTATTGTTTAAGAAATGAATAATAACTCACAAACAAGAAGAAAGTAATAATGACGTGTTGTTTATCTTAACAGCAAAATGCCGCCAAGAAGGATACAACGAAATCAAGATGCTAATGTTAATCAACTAAAGGAATGTCTGGTTAACCCGATACAAGAGTTTGTTAACTTGTTAATGGCCGCTTTTAATAGGAACGGTGCTAATATACCCATAAATCCTGTAGTAGTACAAGCTACTACTTTTAAGGATTTTAAGAGTGTCGGCACATCGGAGTTCAAAGGAACTACAGACCTCATAGAAGCCCAAATGTGGGTGACAAAAATAGAAAAGGCATTTGTTATTGCAAATGTCGATGAGGGGCAAAAGGTTGCTTTTGCCACTTATATGATGAAGGGTGAGGCCAATTTCTAGTGGTAGGCGAACTAGGCTAGGGCCGTAATAGAAAATCTTACATGGATGCTTCGAGAACTACATTCCCACGAGTATGTAGAGGAGGATGGAGATGCGGTTTCTGGAGTTGAAATAAGGGGAAATGATAGTTCCCCAATACATTGCCAAATTCAATAAATTAGAGCGGTTTGCTCCACATCAGGTGGACACCGAGGTGAGAAAGGCTAGGAGGTTTTAGCGGGGCTTGAAACCCTGGCACTATAGCTGTATATCTGTGTTCAAAAGTAATTCTTTTGGGACTATATTGGAGAAGGCAATAATTGCCGAAGGTGGTAACGAGGCTTTAAACCAATACCACAAGGAGAAGAAGAATAAGGGAAAGGTAGACGGAGGAGTAAGGCTTGAGGGAGCCAGTTGTAGTGGCGAAGGCCATAAGAGGAAGGGATTTAACTCTAGGAATACTGGAGTGAAGCAATGGGATCCTAAGAGAAGGATGGAGGCGTGCAAGAACTGTGGGAAGACTCACTTAGGAGTCTGTTTCAAAGGGAAAGCCGTATATTACAACTATGGATAGGAGGGGCACATTTCACCTAACTGTCCAAGTCTGAAGAAAAACCATAGATGCTACATGTGTGGATCAATTGATCACATGGCGAAGAACTACCCGAAGAAGAGGACGGATGGGAATAAAGGCCCTAATAGCGATAAGTTAGCTATTAGTAGTCCAGCGCAGACGGGTAGGCCGATGGCCCGCACCTTTAACATGACGGTCCAAGATGCAGTAACATCTGGGGATGTAGTTGCAGGTATTATCCCAATCAACGACATAAATGCTTAAGTGTTATTCGACTCGAGTGCTACTTGTTTTTTCATAGCATGAGATTTTGCTAGACGTTTAGGATTACTTCCCGAAAGATTGCTTGTACCTTTGAATATCAAGGTAGCAAATAAAGAAATAATTCTTGTTAAAGATATCCATAGGAGTTATTGTGTAGATATACGAGGTTGTAAATTATCAGTAGATTTGATACCGATAAAGTTGGGAGAATTTAATGTAATTCTCGGGATGGATTGGTTGTTCAACCATGGTGCAATAATAGATTTCCAAAAGAAATGTGTAAACATTAGAACGTTGAGTCAACCTTATGTAGTGTTTTACGGTAATAAATTGTTGGGACGTTCGTGTTGTCGTACTATGACACAAACGAGAAAGTTGTTAAGGAAGGGATGTGTAGGTTACTTGTGCCATGTTATTGATACCCCGAGAGTGGGAGCAACGATGGAACAAATACCTATAGTGAAAAAAATTTATGGATGTATTTCCAAAAGAATTACCGGGTCTTCCACGGGATAGGGAGACCGAATTTGTGATAGACATTGTGTCAGGGGCGGCACCAGTTTCCAGGGCACCGTATCGTATGGCGCCTATGGATATGAAGGAGTTAATGGTTCAGTTACAAGAACTGTTAGATATGAAGTACATTCAACCGAGTGTTTCACCGTGGGGAGTACCAGTACTATTTGTGAAAAAGAAGGACGGATCGTTAAGACTTTGTATCGACTATCGAGAGTTGAACAAGTTAACAATAAAGAATAAATACCCATTGCCCAGGATCGATGATCGTTTTGATCAGTTGAAAGGGGCAAAGTATTTTTCTAAGATAGATTTACGAATGGGGTATCATCAGTTGAAGGTTAGGAATGAGGATGTACCTAAGACGACATTCAGGACTCGTATGGCCATTATGAGTTTCTGGTGATGTCATTTGGATTAACTAATGCACCATCTGCATTTATGGATATGATGAACAGAGTGTCCAAAGAATATTTGGACAAGTTCATCGTGGTATTTATCGATGATATTCTAGTCTATTCTAAGACGCCAGAAGATCATGCTGAACACTTAAGGATACTGTTGGAGACACTAAGGAAGGAGAAGTTATATGCGAAATTGACAAAGTGTGAATTTTGGCTAGAAAGGATACAGCTTTTGGGCCATGTTATCGATCGAGAAGGAATTTCAGTAGATTCAGCGAAGGTGAAAGTAGTGATGAGTTGGGAACAGCCAAAAATGCTGACTGAGGTGCGGAGTTTCTTAGGGTTAGCATGATACTATCGGAGATTTATTCAAGATTTTTTGAAGATAGCTACTCCGTTGACTAACTTGACAAGGAAGACAATGAAGTACGTGTGAACGGAGAAATGTGAAGACAACTTTCAAGAACTGAAGAAAAGGTTGAGTGAAGCCTCAGTATTATCTTTACCCGATGATACAGGAAATTTCGTAGTTTATAACGATGCTTCGCATAGAGGACTTGGTTGCGTGCATGCAGTATGGCAAAGCCATTGCTTATGCATCACGACAGTTAAAAGATTATGAGAAAGTTTATCCTACTCATGATCTAGAACTAGTCGCGGTAGTGTTTGCCTTGAAGATATGGAGGCATTATTTATGCGGGGAGAGATGTGAGATATACACGGACCATAAGAGTCTAAAATATATCTTCACACAAAAAGAGTTGAATATGAGACAAAGGAGATGGCTAGAGTTAATAAAGGATTACAACTGTGAAATCCTGCATCACCTTGGAAAAGCCAATGTAGTGGCCGATGCCTTGAGTAGGAAGGGTCGAGAAAAGTTATCTATGTTAATGGCTCAAATTGAGTTAATAACAGAGATAGCTAGGATGGAGTTGGAGGTAAAGTTAACGAGTGAGTCGGGGCAGAGACTTTTTACAGTAGAGATTCAATCTACTATTATAGAAAGAGTCAAGGAGGTGCAACTCTGAATGGAGGAGTGTGACCAGATGAAGAAGCGGTTAACCGATAAAAAAGATTTAAAGTATAGTCTTGATAATGAGGGATTATTAAGATTTGAAGGAAGAATTTGGGTTCCAAATGAGACAAAATTAAATGAGCAAGTGTTACCAGAAGCTCATAGTTCGAGGTACTCGATTTATCCCAATAGTACTAAGATGTATCAAGACCTTTAACAGAGTTTTTGGTGGCCGAACATGAAGAAAGAAATAACAGAATACGTAAGTGCTTAACTTGTCAGAAGGTTAAGGCCGAACATAAATGACCAAGTGGCTTGTTACAGTCATTGGAGATTTCAGAATGGAATTGGGAGCATATCACGATGGACTTTATGGTGGGACTTCCAATTTCTCAGAAGGGGTATGATGCGATTTGGGTAATACTGAACCGGTTGACAAAGTCGTCTCACTTTTGGCCAATAAGGGTTAAGTATAATTTAGACCAGTTAGCTAAACTTTATGTTAAGGAATTCATTTCCAGACATGGAGTACCGATTTTGATTATGTCAAATCGTGATCCACGATTCACGCCGAGTTTTTGGAGGAGTCTACAAGAATAGATGGGAACACAACTGAAGTTGAGTACGACTTATCATCCAAAAATTGATGGGCAGAGCGAGAAAATAATTCAAACGCTAGAAGATATGTTGAGATCTTGCGTCATGGATATCAAGGGTAGTTGGGATGATCATGTACCACCAGTAGAGTTTGTGTATAACAACAGTTATCATGTGAGCATAGGCATGTCGTCTTTCGAAGCTCTATACGGACGGAAGTGCAAAACACCATTGTTTTGGGACGAAGTGGGAGAACACCGAATGCTAGGACCTGAATTAGTGTAACAAATAGCGGATATAGTAAAGCTGATACGGATGCGTCTCGTGGCAGCTCAAGACAGACAGAAGAAATATGCGGATTCGCATCGAGTAAATAGAGAATTTGAAGTAGGCTCGTATGTATTTCTAAAGGTATCTCTCTGGAAAGGAAAGATATGATTTAGAAAGAAAGAAAAGTTAAGTCCAAGGTTTATAGGACCTTTCGAGATATTAAAAAGGGTAGGAGAGGTAGCTTACGTGGTAACGTTACCTCCAGACTTAGAAAGAATACATAATGTGTTCCATGTATATGTGTTACTGTGATGCCCCCAAATCCGGGTGACCTGACTCCTGAGTTTGGTGCTCACGATCCACAATATAATAACATTTAACTGCCCATTCATTGATGAATATAAACTTACATAACATTAATTAATAAGTTAACAACATCATCCCTGGTCATCTAACCTTAACATTACAAGCTTACCCTTTAGATATACAAAAAGGGTTAGAAATACAACATATTAATAATGTTTATTAAAACTAATCCAGCATTTTGCCTTTGCCCTTGTTCTTCATAGACCCGCTGGCCTCTTCGTTCCTAGCTGAAATATTTTATTTAGCAAGGGTGAGCAACAAATTTGCCCTGCAAGTTAAGATATACAATGAATGTATAAGAATCAATAATAACAAACTATCTAATTTGATAGAATAACACCAACACAGTAAATTAAATAAATCTTTAATAACTAACAAGTCTTCTCGCAATCCATGCAACATAGTAAATTGATAATAAAAGAGTGCAACGCTTTCAAAGTTTCTATGATATTCTATTGAATAATCAAGAATCAATTCTACGCAATAACAAAGTGGAACGTTTTCCAGATTTATGCTGAGCGATCCATTGGATCTTGAACTTCTCTTATCGAGTAACTATCAAAGATTTGACTTTGATATACCCAGGTGTATCAGATAACCATAAAGATTAAATTTTACCCCTCTGCAAGTAATTAGAGCGGCCAACTCTTTGTACCCTATATTATGCATAATACTTAAACGAGCGCAAAGGCCGAATATACGACCAGAAATGTTTCCTTTGTATAAAAGGTTGTTCTTCTTAGTCTTATAATCAGAGTTTGATTTAACAACGAAATACTATAATTTCAATATCTAATTACTTCTCGATCTAGCCGAAATAATTGGCATCGATCTGTCAATAATAATTAAATTATCTTCTCGAACCTATCAAGTTCTAACAATTATTCGTTTAGCCAGAATAATTAGCTAAGATATTTCTTTACACAATTCGATAATAGACAGGAATTATCCGTACTGTCAATAACAACTTCTACGGATGTAAGTATTCAACAACAGATATTCTTAAAGTATATTCTCAGAATCACTAATTCAATTTTAATTAATAAACATGCACTAACTGCAAATAATCAACAATAATTCTCAGACGTGGTCTAAGCAATAATAATTAACCACCATAATACACTACTAAAAAAATGGTCATTTGTGATGGCCAAAATCTATCACAAAAAGTAAGAAAACCATCACGAAAGGTTTACGTGATGGCTTTAAGCATCACAATAACCGTCTTGTATACGCCCATCATGCACATGATGGTTTTGGCAATCACGCAAACGCTTAGTGCTTTTGTGATGATTAATATAATCACATTAACACGTAATCTATTGTGATTGTCAAAGTCATCACAAAAAAATAAGACTTTAAGGATCAAATGTAAGAACGTGAATCTCTATTTACGTATAATTTATTTCACTGTATTAAATGTATCTATATTAATTGTATGAAATGATACTTATAGGATTCGAACCCTCCCCCCATTTGCAAACTAAATAACGAGTATTACCACTACACCAAAGCCCAGATCATGATTATAATTTTAAAACAAAATATAAAAGGAAACATATGTTAGTTGACTTACTAAACAAAATTACTTCCACATAAGATTTGGTGATTGCAATGGTAGTCACAAATACACTATAATGATAGTAAAATTAGTCATCACTGAGAGCCGTCATATATTTTATTGATTTGTGATAGCTTGAAAATTCCATCACAAAATACCTTCGTTTTGTAATTGAAAATAAAAGTTGTCACAAAAATATATCTTTTTAATGATTGTCACGGCCGTCATAAAATATTGTTTTGATTATTTGTTACATTAAAATATATAGTGATAGCTTAAATGCAATCATGAAAAGGGTATTTCTATAAGTGATGACTTGGTGCTTCACAAAAAGAAAATTTATTTTACGTGAAAAAATTGGTGTGATTGACATGACCATCACAATTATAATACATTGATGGCAAGATTAGTCATCACTAAGAGCTATCATATATACTATTATTTTGTGATTGCTTAAAAAGTTCATCACAAATTACTATCTTTTGTGATTATTTTTAAAAATAGTCACAAAATTTCGTCACATATTCTTGTTTTTCTAGTAGTGATATTTGGAAAGTATAACTCAAGGTTGAATTAGGAAACTTGTCTTCCGCTTTGATTACTGCTACACAATATACTTAACTGCGTTCGTAAGACCTATAATCAATAATATCGGTCTTACAATTAGCACAATAATTTATAACACGTATCACTGTAATTTACAGTCACTCTTTCACCTAGGCACATTACCACATAGCAACATCAGTGTTTTATAACCTATATAAACACTTAACATGTAAGACCCCGAATTTTATGAAATAAAAGTATTCAATTTTTCTTATAATTACTATTCAGTAAATGGTTAAATTGATAAAAGTTTAAAGTTATGGGTGAAATATGAATTTTTTTTCAAAATAAGCAAGTGGTTATAAAATAATCATTGTTGTCGGGGAATATTCGTTTAGTCGTGGAATATTCTTTCTGTCGGAGAATATTCGTACGACGGCGCAGCTATTTGTGAGCCTCATAACGAATAACTGTCGGGTGAAGGAAAACGATAAATTTGAGTTTTTACAAATAACGGCGTAGTTGTTACCGTTAACACTGTTAGAATACCCCATGGTTAAAATACAGTAATACGCGTTATTGCACAGTAGCACACGGTATTGCACAGTATTTTTGAAATTATTGATTCTTACGTAAGAAGGCACTACTCAATAATTGTTACAGTAGTTACTGTTCAATATTTTATTTTATTGATTCAATAATTGTTGCGTTGATATTTTATATTATTGTTGTTTCAATAATTGTTGCTGCACAGTATTTTCCTTTATCAGATAAATAATTCATATTATTTGAATAATATTATTCGATAACATTATTGTCAATGTCTAGAAAGTTCTATCTAAGGAGAGGTTTGGTCATCTAATTGCGCGCCAGTAAGGAAAAATTCTTATTGGAAAGCCCCCTCTTTCCTGGGAACGGCCTGGTTGTCATAAATGTGATTCTGTAATATTATTTGTGAATAATTAATTATTGATTCATATGATAAGGAAATATTTATATTATGTGGATATAAATGAGGGATATATTTTTGTGGTTAAAAATGAAGGAGTTAATGTTAAGGTTTTTACCAGTATTTTTGTCGGAATGGAGGTATTAAAAATCAGGGTTTTTGAGATATTTTGCGGGGGTTATAATTTTTAATCCGACCGTTGGATCGTGGTAATTTTTGGATATGTTATACATATATAAGTTGAGTATATGTCCATAAATTTTGAACCGTTAAAAATGAACGTATGATTTGTTATGAATTTTAAGAGGTGGCTGATTCGGAAATCAGGTTATAAATCATTTTTGGTGGAAAATTCTAGAATTGGTGGGCCCCACTTGTGGTTGGTGAAGAAATGTGCTGAATTATATTTCAAATGTGGTGGGTGGGAATAGTAGCAGGTAAAGCCATCAGGTTGCAGGTCAAACCTACCAAAATTTTCCTATAAATAGAGGGCTAAGTTAGAATTGAAAATCACACCAAAAACATAAGCTTTCTCTCTTTCTCTCTCTATATTATGAAGCATATTTTGTGAGTATTTAGATACTTTGAGAGTTGCTATTCAGTGCAAGTTTCCTTCGGCTTTACATTCCGATCAGAAGTACTGCTCTTTTGAGGTAAGGGATAGTAAGGGATTGTAAGGGATAGTAAGGGATAGTAAGGGATTGTAAGGGATAGTAAGGGATATTAAGGGATTTTAAGGGTTGTTATGATTTTCAGTTTCGTAATTTTTCTGAACTTCAAAAATTCTGGAAAAATTTGAAATGATATTTTGATGAGTTTTATTGATTGTGTCCAAAAATGGTGATTTTTGGATGTATAGATTGAGAGTTATGAATTTTATGAGAAAAGACTATTTTAAAAGTAACAGCTTATAATTCCTTGTGGTTAACTCCAAAATTGATGAAATTTTTATTGGGAGTACATGTATATGATAGAAGTATACTCTGTAAATTTCAGAATTTTTAGACAAAAGTACAATTTTTGATAAATGTCTAAATATTCGGCTATTTTGGCCATATGAAAAATAGTAAATGACTTTTAAAAATTCTGAGAAAAATATATGTTCACTATGGGACTATATTATGCTAAATCCCAGAAAAGAAATATTTTTGGAACTGATTTGGTATTTTTCATGAAAATAGTCTAGTTATGAGAAAATGAATTAAATATGTTATGTGAAGTAAGAAAATTGGAAAATAGGATTTTATGGCTTGAGAATCCTATATATGAGGTATATGCAGATTTTTGATGAGGGTTTTTGGTTATTGGTGATGAAATATTATGAGTTTGGCATTTTATGATGATTAAATGCATTAATTAGTAAAGTGTAAACAATTTAAATAAATTGTTTATAAGCTTAAGAAATGTTATTCTTTCAATATCATTATACCGAAATATTGGTATAGATTTTATTGTTGAATTTCTACCTTTTTGAGTCGAGGTTACTATTCATGAGTTACTATTCACGACAAAATTGGTTTTTTTTTTCTAACCAAATTATAGTTGATTTATGAATATTGCTCTTGAAATTAAATCCATGTTTTGACCATATTATTTTTATAATCATATATAACATTTTTATAACCTTGATGTTGAAATTCTCTTTCGCTTGAGTGTAAAGATGGGTAAATTATTGGTATGATCATGACTATGGGTTCTCTTTGGCCAGTAGTGCAAAGTTGAATTGTTGACTGGTATGATCATGACCATTGAATTTGTAATTGAATATCTTTAGCTTAAGTGCAAAGGTGAAATGATCAACATGGTTATAATTATTGTTTATATAAATTCTTAAATGATTATATATTCTTTGAGGTATTAATATATTTGGCATGTAGTGCAAATATGAATTGTTGAGGAATATCTTTGGCCTGTAGTGCAAAGATGAATTGTAGATGAATATCTTTGGCCCGTAGTGTAAAGATGACCTGTTGTTGAATATCTTTGGCCAGTAATGCAAAGATGAACGGTTGAGGAATATCTTTGGCCTGTAGTGCAAAGATGAATTGTAGATGAATATCTTTGGCCTGTAGTGCAAAGATGGTCTGTTGATGAATATCTTTGGCCCGTAGTGCAAAGATAAACTGTTGTTGAATATCTTTGGTCGTAGTGCAAAGATGGATTTATTAGTATGATTATGAACAGGAACTGTGATTTGGTATAACCATGATCTTTGATGTTTCAGGTAAAGACATGTGATGAAAATATTCTTCGTCCTGGGTGCGAAGAAAAATTTAGAATCACAATTATGATTATGAGTTATTCATATGATTGTGGAAAGGAACTGTTGATTGATGTTACAGGGATAAAACATTGTTGATGGATTTTTAACATGGAGAAGATAATAGACTTTATAGTCTATTTGACTCTTCTAATGGATTGCTCGTTCCGCTGCAACTATGGTTGAAATTTTTATCATTTACCATATGTTCTAAATCTCTGATTTATTATTGATGAAGGCTACTGATAATTTAATTATCTTTAGTCATGATATTCTTTACTGGGCTAGTTGTGCTCACCCTTTTGCTTCACAATTCCTTTCAGGTAATAAGAGTGTAGCTGCGTCGAGCGGGGGTAACAAGGGAATAAAACGGTGGTCATTATTTAGTAGTTTTATTTGGTGAATCCAATAGGGTAAGGTGTACCCAACGTTGGAAGGGTGGTTTGCCACTATCATACAAGATGTCTAACGACATACAACCTCGTGTCATCATAAGACAGGGATGTGCTCATCCACTTGCTGAGTATATCTATGAGCACTACTTATATAATCTTGGTGTTTATTTGAAGTATAATTCTCAATTAGAGACAGTGGAGATAATGATAAGTCAAGAGAAGACTCACCATTGGGAAGAATATAATAGTAATCTTCTCGTTTTTCTTTGGGGTCTATTGGGTCAACCAAGGATAATTCTGTGGCCATATGATATCTATCATAACCTAGACGCGTGGCCTCCCATGTACGAAGGTTTCCTTGAGCACTTCCCAAAGATTCTAATTTCTAGAACAGTTTTTGACTATACCTTTATGTAAGGTACCTTTGTGAAGTGCTGATACATGATGGTGTCCAACGTCACAGTTGGTATATATTTGTATCCAAACTCACAGCATATGTGTTGTTGTATTTTGCACGATAATTGTTGTAATAAAGTTGTAGTTATTTTCTGTACCATGTATTTGACGACTCAGAATGGGTTGGATGGAATGGACCTATTTTGGGGTTGTCACAGGTGGTATCAGAGCTTAGGGATATGATCTCTGGCGGAGATCGGGGAATATAACTAGGAGGGGAGAGATGAGTAAATCCTTCGCTAGTGTGTCCTACCTAAGCTTATTTGTTGATCAGTCATAATATCGGGATATTATGTGATATGTTAATTTGTTAAATTAACACTTGTTTTGAAGCTGTATTCTAGAATGTTATTTGAAATACAGGAGATGAGCAATGGAGAAATTATGATGACAGAGAAGATGGAATTTGAAATGAAAGGAAGGTATTCTCAACTCTTTGAAATACCAGGTACGTAAATTTCGGGGACGAAATTTCATAAGGAGGGGAGATTGTAAGACCCCGAATTTTATGAAATAAAAGTATTCAATTTTTCTTATAATTACTATTCAGTAAATGGTTAAATTGATAAAAGTTTAAAGTTATGGGTGAAATATGAATTTTTTTTCAAAATAAGCAAGTGGTTATAAAATAATCATTGTTGTCGGGGAATATTCGTTTAGTCGTGGAATATTCTTTCTGTCGGAGAATATTCGTACGACGGCGCAGCTATTTGTGAGCCTCATAACGAATAACTGTCGGGTGAAGGAAAACGATAAATTTGAGTTTTTACAAATAACTGCGTAGTTGTTACCGTTAACACTGTTAGAATACCCCATGGTTAAAATACAGTAATACGCGTTATTGCACAGTAGCACACGGTATTGCACAGTATTTTTGAAATTATTGATTCTTACGTAAGAAGGCACTACTCAATAATTGTTACAGTAGTTACTGTTCAATATTTTATTTTATTGATTCAATAATTGTTGCGTTGATATTTTATATTATTGTTGTTTCAATAATTGTTGCTGCACAGTATTTTCCTTTATCAGATAAATAATTCATATTATTTGAATAATATTATTCGATAACATTATTGTCAATGTCTAGAAAGTTCTATCTAAGGAGAGGTTTGGTCATCTAATTGCGCGCCAGTAAGGAAAAATTCTTATTGGAAAGCCCCCTCTTTCCTGGGAACGGCCTGGTTGTCATAAATGTGATTCTGTAATATTATTTGTGAATAATTAATTATTGATTCATATGATAAGGAAATATTTATATTATGTGGATATAAATGAGGGATATATTTTTGTGGTTAAAAATGAAGGAGTTAATGTTGAGGTTTTTACCAGTATTTTTGTCGGAATGGAGGTATTAAAAATCAGGGTTTTTGAGATATTTTGCGGGGGTTATAATTTTTAATCCGACCGTTGGATCGTGGTAATTTTTGGATATGTTATACATATATAAGTTGAGTATATGTCCATAAATTTTGAACCGTTAAAAATGAACGTATGATTTGTTATGAATTTTAAGAGGTGGCTGATTCGGAAATCAGGTTATAAATCATTTTTGGTGGAAAATTCTAGAATTGGTGGGCCCCACTTGTGGTTGGTGAAGAAATGTGCTGAATTATATTTCAAATGTGGTGGGTGGGAATAGTAGCAGGTAAAGCCATCAGGTTGCAGGTCAAACCTACCAAAATTTTCCTATAAATAGAGGGCTAAGTTAGAATTGAAAATCACACCAAAAACATAAGCTTTCTCTCTTTCTCTCTCTATATTATGAAGCATATTTTGTGAGTATTTAGATACTTTGAGAGTTGCTATTCAGTGCAAGTTTCCTTCGGCTTTACATTCCGATCAGAAGTACTGCTCTTTTGAGGTAAGGGATAGTAAGGGATTGTAAGGGATAGTAAGGGATAGTAAGGGATTGTAAGGGATAGTAAGGGATATTAAGGGATTTTAAGGGTTGTTATGATTTTCAGTTTCGTAATTTTTCTGAACTTCAAAAATTCTGGAAAAATTTGAAATGATATTTTGATGAGTTTTATTGATTGTGTCCAAAAATGGTGATTTTTGGATGTATAGATTGAGAGTTATGAATTTTATGAGAAAAGACTATTTTAAAAGTAACAGCTTATAATTCCTTGTGGTTAACTCCAAAATTGATGAAATTTTTATTGGGAGTACATGTATATGATAGAAGTATACTCTGTAAATTTCAGAATTTTTAGACAAAAGTACAATTTTTGATAAATGTCTAAATATTCGGCTATTTTGGCCATATGAAAAATAGTAAATGACTTTTAAAAATTCTGAGAAAAATATATGTTCACTATGGGACTATATTATGCTAAATCCCAGAAAAGAAATATTTTTGGAACTGATTTGGTATTTTTCATGAAAATAGTCTAGTTATGAGAAAATGAATTAAATATGTTATGTGAAGTAAGAAAATTGGAAAATAGGATTTTATGGCTTGAGAATCCTATATATGAGGTATATGCAGATTTTTGATGAGGGTTTTTGGTTATTGGTGATGAAATATTATGAGTTTGGCATTTTATGATGATTAAATGCATTAATTAGTAAAGTGTAAACAATTTAAATAAATTGTTTATAAGCTTAAGAAATGTTATTCTTTCAATATCATTATACCGAAATATTGGTATAGATTTTATTGTTGAATTTCTACCTTTTTGAGTCGAGGTTACTATTCATGAGTTACTATTCACGACAAAATTGGTTTTTTTTTCTAACCAAATTATAGTTGATTTATGAATATTGCTCTTGAAATTAAATCCATGTTTTGACCATATTATTTTTATAATCATATATAACATTTTTATAACCTTGATGTTGAAATTCTCTTTCGCTTGAGTGTAAAGATGGGTAAATTATTGGTATGATCATGACTATGGGTTCTCTTTGGCCAGTAGTGCAAAGTTGAATTGTTGACTGGTATGATCATGACCATTGAATTTGTAATTGAATATCTTTAGCTTAAGTGCAAAGGTGAAATGATCAACATGGTTATAATTATTGTTTATATAAATTCTTAAATGATTATATATTCTTTGAGGTATTAATATATTTGGCATGTAGTGCAAATATGAATTGTTGAGGAATATCTTTGGCCTGTAGTGCAAAGATGAATTGTAGATGAATATCTTTGGCCCGTAGTGTAAAGATGACCTGTTGTTGAATATCTTTGGCCAGTAATGCAAAGATGAACGGTTGAGGAATATCTTTGGCCTGTAGTGCAAAGATGAATTGTAGATGAATATCTTTGGCCTGTAGTGCAAAGATGGTCTGTTGATGAATATCTTTGGCCCGTAGTGCAAAGATAAACTGTTGTTGAATATCTTTGGTCGTAGTGCAAAGATGGATTTATTAGTATGATTATGAACAGGAACTGTGATTTGGTATAACCATGATCTTTGATGTTTCAGGTAAAGACATGTGATGAAAATATTCTTCGTCCTGGGTGCGAAGAAAAATTTAGAATCACAATTATGATTATGAGTTATTCATATGATTGTGGAAAGGAACTGTTGATTGATGTTACAGGGATAAAACATTGTTGATGGATTTTTAACATGGAGAAGATAATAGACTTTATAGTCTATTTGACTCTTCTAATGGATTGCTCGTTCCGCTGCAACTATGGTTGAAATTTTTATCATTTACCATATGTTCTAAATCTCTGATTTATTATTGATGAAGGCTACTGATAATTTAATTATCTTTAGTCATGATATTCTTTACTGGGCTAGTTGTGCTCACCCTTTTGCTTCACAATTCCTTTCAGGTAATAAGAGTGTAGCTGCGTCGAGCGGGGGTAACAAGGGAATAAAACGGTGGTCATTATTTAGTAGTTTTATTTGGTGAATCCAATAGGGTAAGGTGTACCCAACGTTGGAAGGGTGGTTTGCCACTATCATACAAGATGTCTAACGACATACAACCTCGTGTCATCATAAGACAGGGATGTGCTCATCCACTTGCTGAGTATATCTATGAGCACTACTTATATAATCTTGGTGTTTGTTTGAAGTATAATTCTCAATTAGAGACAGTGGAGATAATGATAAGTCAAGAGAAGACTCACCATTGGGAAGAATATAATAGTAATCTTCTCGTTTTTCTTTGGGGTCTATTGGGTCAACCAAGGATAATTCTGTGGCCATATGATATCTATCATAACCTAGACGCGTGGCCTCCCATGTACGAAGGTTTCCTTGAGCACTTCCCAAAGATTCTAATTTCTAGAACAGTTTTTGACTATACCTTTATGTAAGGTACCTTTGTGAAGTGCTGATACATGATGGTGTCCAACGTCACAGTTGGTATATATTTGTATCCAAACTCACAGCATATGTGTTGTTGTATTTTGCACGATAATTGTTGTAATAAAGTTGTAGTTATTTTCTGTACCATGTATTTGACGACTCAGAATGGGTTGGATGGAATGGACCTATTTTGGGGTCGTTACATAACAAGTATAACTAGTTCGGTCTGGTTGGACTTTGGTCTCATCTCGGTGTCTTGGTCACCCTATCTGACAATTTACACATTTATTGTCAATTAAACTCGGTCTCAAAGCTTCAATATTACATTAGATAAGTCATATGTCATTTATAATTTTGTTTCGGAAGCTTTTAATAATTTATAAATAATTATTATAATTTATAATAATTTTTCAAACACTGGAATCATTTTTAAATGATTTAAATACTAATTAATTCCATCATTATTAATATTTAATAATATTAAAATATTAATGACCTACTTGTCAAAATATTAAAGTTATTTATAATAACTTAAAATATTTTTAAATCATCTATATTCTACTTAAATAATTTTTAAAATAATTAAAAATCATTTTTATACCATCACAATTAATAATTAAATATTAATGAAATTATTATCAAAATATTAAAAGTAATTAATTATAACTTCAAATATTTTTAAATCATTTTTCTCATTTTTAAATGATTTTTGAATTAATAAAACTATTTTTAATTCATTTCTTTAATATAATAATTAAATAAATCTATTATCATTAATATTAAATTATTAATGAAAATTACTCAAAAATATTAAAAGTTACATTTTTATAACTCAAAATAATTTTAAGCACTTTATTCTTATTTAAAATGATTTTTTATAATTTTAAAATTATTTTCTCTAATTTATTTAATACACTAATTAAATAAATTAAATATCATTAATATTCAAATAATTATAAATATTAATGAAAAATATCTCAAATAATTAAAAGTTATTTTTCATAATTTAAAATAATTTTTAAAACTATTTTTTTAGTTTTTAGAATTTATTTTCTATTTTTAATTAATTTCTGGAAAAATCAGAAATTAAAAATAATTAAAACCTTCGCTGTAACCTTTAGCGACACTTTTTGTCTTCTTAGGTGTTCTTGACTCAAGAACACTGACAAGTCAGTGTTCAAGGGTCTTGGTTTGACCGGTTGAAATTCTCAGCTTAGGCATGTTCTGAGCTAGCTAATACTTTGATCTTGTAGTATACATGTAGTACTACAAGTATCAATCATTATATTGGTCATACAACAACTCAAATGCAAGATCTGAACATTTGAAATCGTTGTCAAGTTTGTTCTAGGTTTTCTGGTTAACCCAGAAACCCGAGCAGTTTCGAGTAGACATATTCTAGCTCGCATATATCCATGATCTGGCCATCAAATTGATGTTCTTAAGGTCCACACCTCTAGTACACATGTTAAGGAAGAACTACATATCACGATTTCAGTTCGACTATAACAGAATCACGAGTTATGGTTCGGTCAAACCCTGTCAGAGGGCCTGTTCTAATGATTTCTGGAATTTCCAGAAAACAGCTTTGTGACCGGATGGCCTAGTTTGACCGTCCACTCTGTTCAATCTGTTGATTATTTAAACGATCTAAAGCCATGGATCTAGAGTCCATATTACAGGTTACAACATATATATAACAACAACATTAAAATATCTTATAACCTGACAGATCCGGGCATTAGAAGATCTTGTCAGACGTTGGAAAATGTTTTTTGGGTTACCCATAATTCATCTGGTCATGCCCGGGCAACAGGTTTTGACCAACTATGACATGAAATCTAGGCATGTAATGGTTGATATTCCACTTTCATATCACAGACCTTATACCAAACTACAGATTCAAAACATAAAATATCAAAAATCAAGAACATGAAAGAATCTATGGGCTCTGACTTTAGCTTGTCAGACCACTATGACTGTTCTTGGACAGTTTTTTCAAAAACTCATTTTTACCAACTTTGATGTTATGGATCCACGATAGATCATCATAGATCATCATAAAACATCATCTAGCAAGATTCCAAACACATAAACACATAATTTTTATTAGCATACAAGATAAAAAGTAGGATTTAGGGTTTATACCTTATATTAACCAATCCTTGATCTAAGCTCTTCTCCACTGATATTGATGATCTAAGGGGTGTTCTAGTGACTGTTACACTTGTAATTTTCGGAGGATAGGAGAGAGAGAGAGAGTTATTGAGAGCTAGAGTGCAAAATGAGCAACTTTTGGTGACTTTCTCTCTCTTTATCTCCTAAATATTTGATTCAGTGAATCCTCACATGCTAGGTGGCAATTTGGATCAGTTTATGGCTGAGATAAGAGTCAATGGCTGCCTTTAGTTGGTGAACAACTAAAGGTTTAACAAATTTTACAAGTTACCTAATAAAAAATCCATAAAGGGCATTTTGGTCATTGTCCTTGTAATTTTAATGGCATGCAGGTAATTTTCGAAACCCTTAGGGATTAACCGTTAAGGTTTAACCCTAAGGATCTAACGCTTAGGTTTACCACCATAGCTTCTAGGATTTTCTAAATTAGGGTTTTAAAATAAAAAATTATGATTTCAAAAATATAATTAGGGTTTTAAATAGAAATTAATATTTCTAAAGTGTAATTAGGTTTCCTAATTATATTAACGGTTACTAATCACATTAATCTTGCTAATTAGGATTAGGGTTTCCTAATTAGGGTTTAGGATTCTCGAATTTAAAATTAGGGTTTTCTGACATTCGATTAGGGTTCCTAACTACGCGTTAGGGTTTTAAATCTTGAGATTTGGGTTTCTAATCCATTATTAGGGTTTACTAATATTGTACCCTACCCGATCAATCAGTGATTAATAATTCTATATAGTACAAACACGTACTCATCAATATAATTATTTCAATAGTATTTTCTATCGAATCCCTATCCGGACTTAGGGTTAGGGTTTCTAAATATATTAAGCACAACTCTACTCCTATTTTCTCTCTCGATACACAAATTGTCCACTCCCCAAGACTCGTATCACAGATACTCGTCACAAAATTGATAATTAATATTAATATTAAATAAAAAAATAATTATTCGTAAAATTCAGATTATTCGAAATCTCAGGTTATCACAGTCACATCCTTATATGCCAGATTATAAGCACATAATAGAGTATGAGCCTATTCATATTGAGAATGACTTGACGTACGAAGAAGTGCCTATTCAAATCATTGATAGAACGGAGCAAGTTCTGAGGAACAAAGTTATACCTTCGGTAAAGGTGTTATGGATGAACCACGATGCCGAAGAAGTAACGTGGGAACTTGAAGAAAAGATGAAAAAGAATTTTCCTCAGTTATTTGTTTAATGTAAGACGAGTTTCTGGGGAAAGAATCCTTATAAGGGGAAAAGATGTAACGACTGAGAAATTCAGATTTATTGTAAAATAATTTTATTTAATTAAATAATGAATAAAATTATATTAAATATTATTATTACGTGTTAGTAAGATGAATCTTGTTCTATAACCTAGATATGTCGGAATGTCGTAGTATTTTGACTACGTGAAGGAATTATAATGTTTGAATTTTCAAGACAAAAATAAAAGCTTTCCGAGAATTTTTTTGAAAAACACTATTCACGAATTTCTGCTTGAAAATTATTTTTGAACTTCCGAGAAATACATAATGATAGAATAATAAGAAAGGATGGAATATGTAATAATATTTTCGTTATGGCAAACGTAATTTTTCGCATGCGGACTTAATTTGAGAACATTAGTGAAAGTAAAGCGTTAATGAATTAACGATGACCATGTGATACGTGAGTATTGTACGAGGTAATGAATATACGAATGATATAAAGTATCATACGAGTATGTATGAATAATGGTATGTCGTATATTATAAATAAGTATACGAGTTAGTATACGAGAAGAATACGTAGATTATACGTTATAAGGCTTTAAGCTAAATGTATTGGACTTGTAAGATTTGTTAGGAATTATGCAAGCCCAAGTGTAGGAATGGATAAGTCCAATGTTAATTAATGAACAAGCCCAATGTTGGTTTAAATGAAAGCCCAAAGCATAAGTTAAGTTAATTAAATTTAAAGCACAGATTAAGAACTGGATCCGTGGATTGATCCAATGGGTAAAGATGACCCATGGGGCAACTGTAAAAGCCCCAGATCCGGGTACTAATCACCACGAATCTGGTACACTATTTCTATAACTATTTGCGAAAGATATAAAGATAAATTGTTTATACATTAAACTTTACACATTAATCCCCAATGTCAAGTAAACTTAACTTATACATAATTCATAACCTATTTGACTTAAAATGTCATTAGTATACAATACTGTTACAAACTTTATCTGCACATAAAATTCAAAGCTGGACTTGACTTGGTCTTTTCCTTGTATCCGACGTATTCGTCTTAATCTGTAATTTTTATCATGATATAGCAACGGTGAGCACCAAGTTTTTCGAGTAAGTAAAAGTTTATTTGAGGATATATCATGATTGAAAGAATTTGAATAATAGCTGGCTAAAGTTCTACAATATGCTTGTGAGCTAGCATAAAAAAAATTTCATAGCTGAACGAACATTTAACATAAACAAATATATCTGGACCGAATGGTAATGAAGGTGACCAGCCTTTCATACCTGATGAATACATGCAATATGTACAGAGTGCGATTAAATAATTCATATACATGGTAATCAACAATGATTAACCATGAACATATTCGAGTTTAAGAAAACTTGCACAATAATTAGAAGTTCAAGGTTAGGAACTTGCTTGTATCACCGACTACTGCTACGCAGTTTATATCGCTTTATCCGAAGACCTAATATTAATAATATAGATCTCTAATATTAGAATAATATCATCACATTGTAATATTGTTATGTATATATATATATATATATATATATATATATATATATATATATATATATATATATACCAAATTATTTTCTTATCATTAATATTTATTTAATATTAAATATTAATAAAAATCACAACATAATATTATAATATATTTATAATATTTCAAAGTATTTTTAATACCTTAATTTCTCATTTAAATGAATTTTAAACATTTAAATCCATTGTCCAATAATTGACATTAATATTATAATATTAATATTTTCATGACAAAATATCAAAAGTTATATTTTATAACTTAAAATATTTTTTTAACCCTTAAATTATTTTTATATTATTTTTAAATCCTTAATTCTAATTTTCCATAATTTATTTAATATATTCATTAAATAAATCAATTATCATTAATATCAATTTATTAATGAAATTTATCATAAAATATCAAAAGTTATTAAAAATAGCTTAAAATATTTTCTAACACCATAATATATTTTTAAATGATTTTCAAGTATTAAAATTATTTTTAAGTAATTTATTTAATATTATAATTAAATAAATTAAATACCATTAATATTCCAAAAATACTAAATATTTATGAAATATACTCAAAATTATTAAAAACCCATTTTTAGGCTTTAAAATAATTATTAGAAATTTATTTTGTATTTTTCATAATTAAAAACTAATTTTTTCTATTTATTTATTAAAATAATTAATTTTCGTAAATTAAGTGTCACTAAAGGGCCCTATAGTGACAGAACCGTTGCTATAGGTGTTCTTCACAAACCCAAATTGTTCATACACAGCTTGTAGGGACCTAGTTTGACCGATTTAAATTTCATGTTCTTGATGTTATGTGGGCAGTCTAGTGCATTAATGTTATAGTACTTATGTAATACTAAAACCACTACTACAAAACAGTAAATAGATAACGCGAAAAAATCGTTGTGGTTTCTGTCAGAAAAACGTCGTGGTTAAGGGTGTCATCTATTTGACACCCTTACACAACGTTTTTAAAACGTTGTAGTTAAGTACATTACACAACGTTTTTAAGAAAAAAACGTTGTAGATTTATTTTTCATAAATTAGCATACGCTTAAAAACGTTGTAGAAAGTATGATTTCACAATGTTTTCTGGATAAAAACGTTGTAGTTTAATATATCAGACAACGTTTTTAACCAATTTATACAACATTTTTAAAATGTTGTAGGTAAACAAAAAAAAAGAAAAAAAAAGTTGTGGTTCACCTATATTACCAATGCACCTGCAATATGCTAATGCTATGATATATAGCTAAAAGGTCTAAATTCTCATTTAAATTTAAAGCCAAAATGTATCAACCATTCAAAATACATCCTAATAATACCATTCGTTTACAATTTTAAATTACTACATCCACAAAATATATACCAAACTATCCATATATACATCTCAAATTCGCTTTTCAATCCACAAAATAAACCAAACTATCCATAAAATTAAGCTACTACCTAAGCATTATAGTGTCCTTGTGATTAATTATAAAGTAAAACTTCATCACCGAGTATGTGATTAATTTACAAAAGCATAACAATAGGAAATGCAATTGAACTTCCCATAATAGCTCACCAGTTGTGCTATTACAAATGCAGCCAGAAGTAGTAAAGATTCCAGAAACCTTAATAACCCCAGAGAGGACTCCCACTGCTACTTTTTCTGTCATCTTTGTCACCCTCTTTATCCTACAAGAATATATATATATATATATATATATATATATATATATATATATATATATATATGTAACTTCAAAACAATCAACCAAATCTAAGTGCAATGAACCAGAATCAGAAATCATTTTCAACATTAATTCCATTTATAAATAATACTACGTACAGTCTCATGAATCTAATAATGCCAAAGTAATTTCCCTTAAAAACCATTACAAAAATTTAAATAAACAAGAGACTCAAAAACCATGACATGAGTCCACTACTGTAGAGCTAAAAACAACATTATCTTGAATAGAGTTTCATCCCTATGGTATTAAACTCTGCTGAATGCAATAAATATCACCAGAAACAATTAAGATAAAGAATAAAGTTAAATAGCTACCGCAAAACACCACCACAATATTGAATAAATGTAAGCACAAACACCTCTTAATCCTCTTCAAGGTCTCGGGACTGATCTCGTTACTCGAACCAAGGGTCATCCTCTTTTTCATAACCTCATTCCCCCATTTCAACCTGTCAACCCATAATTCAATAACATCACTAAATCTGTCACTTCTTAATCATGTGTATACATGCCAAGATATCTTATAAGACTAAAAGTTATAGATGTGACCTATGGAATGCATTGTGGTTGTCATTTATTACACCTTCAATTCTGAAATTAAATCAAGTTTGTAATTGTCATTTATTACATATTCGTCTTGGACTATTACAATTATAGGAAAAATTGTTGTATTATAATATAGAAAAATAGAACAAATGATATAATTAAAGTGTAGAACATGACCTAGTATTTTTAACATAAACAGCATGCCATTGTTTACCTTTTAGTAAAATCCTTCAACAATGAAAACAAAAAACCATTCCTATGGCTCCTACTATTTGAAATTCAAACAACACTAATGCTCTGAATGGCCAACAATACTTAGCAAAGTAATGGCCAACAATTTGTAGTAAATCAAATTACCAGTGAAGAAATCAACAGGAATTACTGTCTATCTCAAGGCAAAAACAATGTTTCATAAAGTTGGCCTGTCATACAATATATTGCAAATTCAAATTTCATATTGAATGGAATTGTTTTCTTTACTTGAGAAACATTTCAACAACTAAAGACCTAGATTCCATTTAAGAGTTATATACATGGAAAAACATTATGTGCATGTCAGAGCAATTAGCAAAGTGGACAAGCATTACACAACACTGTTATGACAGAGTTACTACATGTCCTATAAAACTTTCAGACATCATTAAAGATAAGGAGTGCACGCAAATATGTTAAATTCATGTGTGCAAAAAATTGAAAATTAGAACTAGAAGTTTAATGCACTTGGCTTATTTGATTTTGTTTTATTGCACTCAACATATTTTCGAATTCTGTATCCACAATTTAAATTTCATGTACAAGGGTAAATCAGCGTAGAAGTGATTTAATAATTCTAAAAATGCATTCAAAGTTTAAACGAATAATAACTGCCAAACAAACTTGCCAAAAGATATCAATATTCATACATTTCTATACCTTAGGCATCTGATCAATCTCTCAGCAACACAAGCCTCTTGCAAAGCCTCAACTGCACCAAGCAGAGCAACATCTCTTCGCCATATCACCTCCTGCACTGCCGATCAGGTAGAGAGCTTAACTACTAAAATCATAATATTACAAAAGAAGTCGAATGGAAGATGTAATAAAAGCTTTGTACCTTGCCAAACATCACCAGGCTTGAGGGAAGAGAGGCCCATGAAACTCTAGTTTCTGCTCCTTTGAGATGTATATAGTATATACCTAGACTCACCAAGTAATCATCAAAATCTCGATTTAAAAAGACATTAATTTAATAAATCAGAGAGATTATCATGCAAAACAAAGTTATATTATAAACGAATTAACTGCTAATTTAAAGAGTCTTTTTCCCATATCTAGCACAGACAGCGGCCTTAATAATAATAATAAGATGGATCAAAAGATGTGCTGGAAATGAAACAAAAAAAATCCAATTACACTGGGCAATTCAGTTAAAAATCATGGTATATACTCAAGTGGATAACTGGGTAAGGTACCTCTTAGTTGCTTTTCTCTCCCTCTCCGCCGGCATTGACATTGTTTTCTAAGCTGAAGCTGCTACTTCCGTTAAGGTTCATCAAATTGGATCTGCCACCGCCACTGCCTCCGAGCTTCTCCATGTCTATGTAAGTGCAAAAGAGATCGTCTTCCGATCCGAGGTCTTCGAAACTCCCATAAGGCGCATCGAAGGGGTCGGAGGCTAGATCTAGGTCTTCCGGCAGGCGAAAGTTATGTTTTGATTGGGCTCACCGGTGTTGAGATGACTTGGACGGATTTGGCAATGTTGCCGGCGCATTGGATGGATTTTGGTGGTGGCCAGAGCAGAACGTCCCTTCTGGCTTACTCACTGTGCTGTCGCTGCTAACTTAAGAGAGACGGTCCACAATGTTTAGAACGATGGTGAAGCAGTCGACGGCCGGAGCTGGCTTACAGTCTAGGTCTTGTTTGTGTAATCTAGTGGTTTAATCTTGTAGAACACATGTCAGGGTACATTTCTATTACATCATATCATCATAAAATCAACACATCTGTAAGATCAAGGCTGGTCAAACTTTGTTAGAGAAGTTGTTCTTGAGTTTTCTGGGTTTTTCGTAAAACTCATCCGGCTGATGGTCAACGCTTATTTGACCACTCATATCTTTGATCTTGTTATGGATCTAAGTGTTCTAAAGGCTTTACTGTGTAGTACTTATACCATTCTACAAGATCAAAACAACAACTTGGCCTAAACATCAAAGATCAGTAAGATCAAAGCCTTCAAAAATGGTCGTCATGCTTTCTGGGTTTTTCAGAAATAGTTAGGTCATGGTCGGTCAACCATGTTTAACTGCTTATAACTTGAGATCTAGACGTGGTATGGAGGTGATTCCACTTCCAGTCTACTCTCCTCATAGCAAAGAACAAGTCTATAACATCTAACACACCTAACACTTAACATAGATAGATCTAGAGGCCCTGACATATAGTTGTCAGGCCTTAAAATTAGGGTTCATAGTCAGTTGCTTAAAAACCCATTTTCTTGCATCTAGATGTTATGGATCCTTGATGTAACACCTTGGATCACTAAATGACATTCCCTAACACAACTTTAACCAACAAACAACATCTAACATGAAACACATAGATTTATAAAAGTTAGGGTTTATAACTTTAAAACTTTAATTTTGATTTCTGATCTTGATGTTCTGTCCTTGGTAAGTTAAGAATTGATATAGTCTTAACTTATCACTCCCTTTCACTCTAGATTTTGAAATTGTAGAGAGAGAATGGACTTGGAGAAATGATAAACTAAAGTAAACTTTTCTTACTTTTTAATCTTTGATCTTTTAAATCCATGGTTGTAAATGTGGCTAGGCGGCACTTAAAATCTGATCTTGGATGTTTTAAGGCACATGGCATATCAAATATAGTGAGTCACCAAGATTTGGTGTAATCTTTTACTTAAAAAGTAAGTAAAATGGTATTTTGGTCTTTTCCCCTATAAATTTAAGGGTATTTTGGACATTTCATATATATCACATAACTTTTATTCCTTAAGCTTTATACTTAGCATTTTGAACACTCGAATTAGGGTTTTGATAATCTTAATTAGGGTTTCGGATTCCCGAAACTAAAATTAGGGTTTCCGAGCTTATCGTTCGGGTTCCTAACAATTCGTTAGAGTTTTCTCACTGAACAATAATGTTATTAACATAACTTTAGGGTTTGTTAAATTTATACTTATCCTGATCAATAATTGATCCTTAAACCACACATGTTCACATATATGATCACATATACCAACTCGTATACACTTAGATACTTAATCTTGATAATTCTTCACAAGAATTTTAAATCCACCAAAATCTTAGACCTCATTACCAGACTATCACTTATAGTCTACCAAATCATTCAAGTCTTGTCCAAAATTTTGGAAATCCTTAAAATTTCTTAACAGAAACGTCAAATCTATACACTTATTTTCAGTCTAGGTCTATCATATAACCTTTAATTCATCATTCAAGATTTAAATAAATTATCTAAATTCTAGGGCTATCACATTCATCCATTCTTCTAGGAATTTCGTCCCCAAAATTCAACATACACCTTATACCATACAACTTACACCATTCATACACATCATCACATGCTACCCAATACACCTCTCATAAGAGTAAAAAATTTCAAATCATACTGAGGAGTCATATAGACTATAAACTTTCATTTTCGAAAAGGTTTATACAAAAATTCATCCGCAAATCGTCTTATCTTACAGACATAGTGGGTAGCTAGCCCGATATGCCCCGTACTTATTAAGTACTGCTGGTCCAATCTGTTTCTCATCACTGCCATAGGAACAAACTTTTACCTCAGTCTTATCAGATTCTGAACCAAAATAAGTTGGTTAAGAAAAGTTTTCAAAAAACGCTAAGAATTTTCATAAAAGTTGGTCTAGCCGAATTAAATAGCTTAGACCCATATCAATAATTCAATTTCAATCGAAATACGAATATTTAGTTTGAACATGACGTCATGATGTCGTACTGTGGTAACAGCCCGTTTGAGGATGCCGTTATTATATGACTTTGCCATAACACATCATACAATAGTGGGATAACGATAATCAGATCGAATTCAACACTAAGTATTCCTGTATTTATAACTCCATCATTTTTTATTATCTTTGCATTAGGTTACATGGTACATAAGTGATAAATAAAAATATATTTTGATATTTCAAATCATTATCGTCTAGCCAAAATAAGTAGCGTAGACTATTCTTTAAACCGTTCAAAAATCATTACAAATCAGTTTTATCATCTCAACAGGTAATGATGTGTCGGTGGCCCGCAGTCCACGCATACACAATGGTCACTAAGAGTTGAGAATAAAATTTTTTTTTTCAAAAGCATATAGTGCGTATTTAGCTTGATGTCAAAAATTTCAAGTCTAGCATAGCTAGAATATTTGGAAAACTTATGTCTCCCCTAATAATCAATTGCTTAAACAGTCTATCTGTTCCTATTATCCTCAATACTCCATTCACACATATCTATACCCAATTCGTCAAACCACACTCATGAGTTCAGGAACTTTCCACAATCGTATGAGTTTAAGAACTTGTCCTAGTCAGACATTTGGCGTCCATTCGCTGAGGGGTTCATAAATATTTCATATAATTATGAGTCACAAATGTACCATAAGTATGAGTTTTAAGAACTCGTACTTAAACTTATATTCTCTAACTGTACCCTACCTATCTGTTATACACCTGAGAAAAGAATCACCTTCTCAACACGTATATAGAAAACAGCGTGACACAATTTATAGTACAACTAAAATCCCACTTATTCCTAACTCCATTCTCAATACGAATTTCGTTCAATTCATATTCATAATCCTTTCTGAATTCGTACCAATTCATAGTACAATCTGATACACAGCAATCTTTGCTTTAAATTTTTCAATCATTCGCTTGATCCTTCTCCATATTATAACCTTACCAGATCACGGGGTGATCTCTCATCGTATACATTACGATTCATTTCTATACTACGATCGTTTTATTTTACGATCTTCTCATACTTTTAATTTTCTAGACGCTATCTATTCATCACTATTGTTCAACTTTATTTTCAGAGTTAGGGAACTCCGTATCTTTATAACTCGCCGAGATTCGTCTTTGAATCTCACTGACACACTAACTCTATATAAGTTAGTACTTATCCTATTCAATGCGGTTATTAATCTCAAGTAATCCTACCTAAGGTTCATAACCTACAACTTTGATACCAACTGTAAAAGCCGTAGATCCGGGTACTAACCACCACGAATCTGGTACACTATTTCTATAACTATTTAAGGAAGATATAAATATAAATTGTTTATACATTAAACTTTACACATTAATCCCCAAGGTCGAGTAACCTTAACTTATACATAATTCATAACCTAGCTGACTTACAATGTCATTAGTATACAATACTGTTACAAACTTTATCTGCACATAAAATCCAAAGCTAGACTTGACTTGGTCTTTTCCTTGTATCGGACGTATTCGTCTTAATCTACAATGATTATCATGATATAGCAAGGGTGAGCAACAAGTTTGCCCAACAAGTAAAAGTTTATTTGAGGATATATCATGACTGAAAGAATTTGAATAATAGCTGGCTAAAGTTCTACAATATGATTATGTACTAGCATGAACAAATTTTTATAGCTGAACGAACATTTAACATAAACAAATATATCTAGACCGAATGGTAATGAAGGTGATCAGCCTTTCATACCTGATGAATACATGCAATATGCACAGAGTGCGAATCAATAATTCATATACATGGTAATCAGCAATGATTAACCATAAGCATATTCAAATGAAACAACTCGAGGTCGAGTTTAAGAAAACTTACACAATAATTAGAAGTTCAAGGTTAGGAACTTGCCTGTATCACCGACTACTGCTACGCAGTTTATATTGCTTTATCCGAGGACCTAATATTAATAATATAGATCTCCAATATTAGAAAAATATCATCATAGTATAATACTATTTTATATATATATATATATATATATATATATATATATATATAAAGTAACTTAGACACATAATCATATCAGTCCACAAACTACCTAAGACTCAGTATCAAGTCAAACTATTTCAGTTTGAGTTGAATCTGACACAATTTTAACATCCCGACGGTCTAGTCAAATAATTCTCGAGCCTAATATCGCTAAGACTCAGTCTAAATATTTAACAATTAACTTAGATATTTTTATTATCAGTCAAAATATTTTTCAAAGTTTCGTAATAATTTTTATGTAATTATTACCATTTATCACAATTTTTCAATCACTTATATCGTATTTATATGCTATATATACCACATTATTCTCTTATCATTAATATTTATTTAATATTAATAAAAATTATAACATAATATTATAATATATTTATAATATTTCAAAGTATTTTTAATACCTTAATTTCTCATTTAAATGAATTTTATACATTTAAATTCATTGTCCAATAATTTACATTAATATTATAATATTAATATTTTCATGACAAAATATCAAAAGTTATATTTTATAACTTAAAATATTTTTCTAATCCTTAAATCATTTTTATATAATTTTCAAATCCTATATTCTAATTTTTCATAATTTATTTAATATATTCATTAAATAAATCAATTATCATTACTATTAATTTATTAATGAAATTCATCACAAAATATCAAAAGTTATTAAAAATAACTTAGAATATTTTCTAACACCATAATATATTTTTAAATTATTTTTCAAGTATTAAAATCATTTTAAGTAATTTATTTAATATTATAATTAAATAATTTGAATACCATTAATATTTTAAAAATATTAAATATTTATGAAATATACTCAAAATTATTAAAAACCAGTTTTTAGGCTTTAAAATAATTTTTAAGAATTTATTTTTTATTTTTCATAATTAAAAACTAATTTTTTCAATTTATTTATTAAAATAATTAATTTTCAAAAATTAAGTGTCACTAAAGTGCCCTATGTGATACCTCGGGATTTTGAATAATTCGAATTTTACGAATAAATTTTTTTATTTAATATTAATATTGATTATCAATTTTGTGACGAGTATTTGTGATACGAGTCTCGAGAAGTGGTCAATTTATGTATTGATTGAGAAAATAAGATTAGAGTTGTGCTTAACATATTTAGAAACCCTAATCCTATGTCCGGATAGGGTTTCGATAGAAAATACAATTAAAATAATTGTATTGAAAAGTACGTGTTTGTACTGTTTAGAATTATTGATCAATGATTGTAGGGTACAATATTAGTAAACCCTAATAAGTGATTAGAAACCCTAATCTCAAGATTAGAAACCCTAACGTACCGTTAGAAACCTTGATCGAAAGCCAAGAAACCCTAAATTTTAAATTCGGGAATCCTAAACCCTAATTAGGAAACTCTAATCCTAATTAGCAAGACTAATGTTGTGACGCCCCCAAAATAGGTATACATCACCCATCTTGAGTCGCCAAAATACATGGTACAAAATTCAAATACAACTTAATTATACAAATGTAGTGTAAAATACGACAAAATATAAGTAGGGAGTTTTAGTACAAATATTGTCTTCTAGACAGTATTCAAACTCAAAATATGTCCTCATTATAATTATTATTATACTATTTCATTGAATAGTGAGGACTACTAATATAAATATCTGGACCGTCACTCCGTTCCCCGACTAGTCCCTATTATATTCTCATTTCCTGAAGAGAACAATGAAAGCAAAGGGTGAGCTCAACTAGTCTATTAAGAAATATTATGACTAAGATAACGCAGAATATCCTTCAACAGTGTTAAACTGATAAAATATAATAAACATCAATTTTAACTGCAGCGGAACAAGCAATCCATTAGAAGAGTCAAGTAGAGCATGATATCTATTATCTTCTATGATTTAAAAAGTTTATCCTCAATTTTATCGATGAGACTCAGCTTAATAATTAATCCACATCATCGAATCATCTATGCACTACGGCCAAGGCTATTCATTAGTATCACGACCATGAATTATCCATGCACTCCGGGCCAAGGATATTCGTGTTTTCATCAATGGTCATGATCATGCCAACAACTGTCCAGCAATGGACTACGGGCCAATGAGGCATTTTACCACATCATTTGTAACATTACGGTCATGATTATACCAAATAATCCCTGGTCATAATCATACCAAGTTTATATGTTTTTATATGATTATAGTGTTGTTGTGCTTAATTGACATATTGTAGGGCTTATCAGGTGGTTTCTAGCATTCAGGGGCAAAAACGGGCATTTTATGTATAGCCGCGTCGCGGCGCCAATGCCAAGCATATTGGCCGAGCCGTAGCGCCACTCCCTGGCCCTTACTGACATCATCTTCGCGCCGTGGCGCCACTGTTCCGTCTTGGGCTCACGCTGCAGCGTGAGCTCCGGTCTCCTTACTTGATGATGTGGCGCTGCAGCGCCAACCACAGCTTATTTGGCCGCACCGCGATGTTAGGTCTGGTTCCCAGACAACCAATGCCTTGGTTTGACCTAGAAAAGGAAGGAAGGAGATATATAGTAGAGGCAGCCTCTGCATTTGATATACCAGACATCCTATAACATATTCTCCCATAGATTAGCTTAGTTTTTAGTTTTTCTTTGTAATTTCTCTTTCTTTCTCTTAGTTGATGTCTGTAAATATAGATTAGGTAGATTAGGGAGAAGTTTGGCTTTTCTTTGGAGCACAAGAGTAACGAGCGACATGAATTGGAAAGCTTGGAAGGAGCAGATTGCGTGGAGATTGAAGGTTCTTTGACAGAGTTTCTTCTATCCATTTATCCTCTCTGATTTTGTAAACTATAAATGTTGTCTTATTTGCTACTTGTATTTGGTTTATTAACTATGAACTGATTGTTGGCTCTAAGGTTATAATGAATCCCTTTGTTATTTGAATTGACTATCTTTATCTTTTTGGTTGGCACCATATGATTTGGTTTAATATATTTGTGCTTTATGATTCTTGCTAAGACATTAGTGATGATTTTGGTAATCTACATTATATCAACAGAAGAATTATAGATTTACACCTAAATATATTAGCATGTGATTGTGGGTTTCGACTGCATAAGTTGTGAATAGAATAAACATATCTCTGTGCGCCACGTGCGACCTCAATGAGAACTTATGCTTAAATCCTTATTATGATTAATTTGTATAGACATATGTAGGATTACATCTAGCGTGGACGTTCTTTTCTGTTCTATTCCCTTTAGGGAGGATCTGGAGAGGATATATTTGTGCATACCTCAACAGAGGTGCATGAGCACCTGTGTGTTCTCGGTCGACAAATTATCCTGACCATTAAGACCAAAGACAGAAATGGTAGCTAGTTTGATGAAACATAACACACCAGGTGTTCGACAGAATGCCTGTGTGGGGGTGAAGTTGTGACCTTAGCTTGTAATTCCTTAGATTTCCATTCATTATCCATTTACTTGCTTTGTTTAGTAGTATAATTAGATTAATCATCCTTCCATTTAGTGTTGTTCGAATAAGACTTTAGCGATAAGCAATCAGTACTTGGTAAATATTAGTCATAGTTCCTCGTGGGTACGACACACTTCTTATCACTGTATTACTTGTTAAACCGCGTATACTTGCGCGTGTTTAGTGATCGGTATTCTGACCAACAAGTTTTTGGCGCCGTTACTGGGGAACTATTTATCTAATATTGTCCGATATTGATTTAAATCAATTTAGTCTTACTTTGAACGTGTATATATTTACTTCTTTTATTTGTTTGATCTTCCTTTCTTTTTGTTTTTAAGTCTACAGATTATGGACGATCAAAGTTATCAATGGCCTTATGAGGGGACAACACAACTATGCTCGGAAGAAGGGCTCGAGAGATTACAACTTCAAATTGCTAATGCCTTGAGGTTTTCTGACAATCATGAGTGTTAGTCCACTCAGAATGCCTACTGTCAGAATCAAGCTGACTTTGAACAGATCTCCTACCATCCAAACTACCAGGGTTATCCAAACTCATGGGACTATAGTCAAGAGCAATATTATGATTCGAATCATGCCTTTCAGTTTGACTATCAGTCTCCGCCGCATTATGAGTTGATGTCCCCACCCAATGAGAGTTTTCATGAGACCTCAACACGAGAAGAAGAGAGCCGGCTTGAAGATCTTCTCGCCAACTTTATTGAAAGAAATGAGGTTCGGATGGCAAGCCAAGAAGCCGCATTGCACAGCCTTGAGAATCGATTGGGGAAACTCATCAATGCCATCACAAATCCACCGCAATGCAATCTACCGGTCATAATTGATCTCAATGATGAAGTAGTGGAGCAGTGCACGGTGGATACTCGAGGAGAAGGTGATGAGCCTCACCAAAGTGTTGAGGGCAATGTCAATGTGCAACTTGACCAACTTGCGAAGGCTGAGCTAGCAGAAGAGGGGATCACCAGTGGGTACACTGTCAAGACTGATCAACAACCAGAACCCATGCTCACGACTGTGGAAACCCGAGAGGGCCCAATAGAGCACAAAGAACGCTTTAAATTTAATGAACAAGGCGAATTAGTGGATAATTCTAGTGGCGAGCGATTCTTTGTGCCGAATGATGATTGGATGGATGAGGAGAACGAGGATGACCAATCATCCATGTCTGCTAAGAATCCAAAGGAATTGACGATTAGGCGACATGAAAAGGTTATTTTCGCTTATAAGCTGGATTGAACGGCGTCGGTATAGTCAAGCCGACGACTTTAAAACAAGTGCTTGGTGGGGAGGCACCTCCATCTCGGAATAAATTTTATCTGTTTTCCTTTACCTATATCTATTTTACTCTGTAGTTAGTTATTATATTGTTTGGAATAATGCATATTTGCTCTGTAGCATAGTTTGTTGTTCTTGCCTTAGCATGTGCAGATAGCAGTTAGAAAATTGCAAAAATTGGCATCTTGAGCCGCGACGGCACTATATACACTGGGTTTCGCGCCGCGGCACCGTCTTCGAACCCCAGCGCCATACTCTGCGCCCCAGCGCTAATCCTTCATTGCCCAACCTCTCTCATCCGCGCCGCAGCGCCGATTAACGAAGCCTCACTCGCACCGCGGCGCAAAAGTCAGCCTCACCCACTGTTAACTCGCGCCGCAGCGTCGAGTAACGTGGGACAACTCGCGCCGCGGCGTCGACAACGAGATTTTAACTCTTAAGTGCAATTTTTAGCCAGCCGTGTGTGCCATACCTCTCCTTCCTCTTGACATATTCAGCAGCAGCAACCCACACACGCCAACAGTCTTCTAAACCCCAAAAGGCCTTGCCAGGTGATCGCATAGAAAATGAGAGTCTTCAAAAAAGTGAAATCCTTCAACCAACTGAGTGCCATCAATTGCCTATCAGAGCGTGCTTTATCCCAAGACTGTTCTAACCTAGGGTTTGGAATTTAAAGGTAAAGTGGGCCAATTCTCAGAATTTAGTTTTCTTCTTCTGTGATTTCCTTGTGTGGGATTGGTTCCATCTGTTAGGTGGGGTGATTTCCTCTGTTGAAAATCTAGATTGAGCATTTACAAACAAAGGTTATCCAAGTTGGGTTTGCAGAACGAACACAAAGTGTTCGACAAATTGTTTGAACCAAAAAGTTGACTGATTTGGGCTCTTTTGGCACTGCTATTGCATTGGGTTTATCTGGAAAAGGTTTGGGGGAGTTTGAATTGAATTTTCTGTCAGTGTGTATACTAATTTCTTCAAGTTCAGAAATGGCACCAAAAAGGCAACGACTTAGCGTCGACGGGTCATTATCCGTGGCACCACCAATGGATTGGGACAGAGCCAAGTTTATCAATGAGGAGGCCTGGAAAGGTACAAAAGTTCTTTCAGCTCACGAAATGTTATTCCTGAGCTGTGTTTCAGGCCGGACAAGAAATATGGTGAGCTAACCATCATGATACAGGAGCGCAGCTGGATCCACTTCACAAAACCCCCTGCGTTAGCTGTTGTTTCTGTGGTTCGGGAGTTCTACACCAACGCCAATCCGGAAGGCCCTGCTGTTGTTCAAGTTTGGGGGAAGCAAGTGGCGTACAGTAGTCAGGCCATCAATGCCTTGTTCGGAACACCCAATTATGCGGGCAATAATTATATGTAGACGGGACTCCGCAGTTATGATCTTGAAGATATCATTAGGCGGCTTTGCAAACCTGGAACTATGTGGAAGAAAAATGATTACATGGGGGAAAAGACCAGTTTCCCGGCTTCAGCACTCAGTCGCTACGGGAAGGTGTGGTTTGGCTTCATTTGTTCCAACATGATCCCAAACCGTTATTTGAGCGACGTGACTATTGATAGGGCGATATTACTATTCGCCATTGTCACGGGTACACATGTGGATATTGGCGTGCTCATTCATGACTCCATTCGGAAGGCAATCAAGAGTAACATTCTTGCTGGACTTCCTCATCCATCATTGATCACTACATTGTGCCTCAGGGAAGGTATCCAGTGGGGGCCCGAGGAGATAGCCTCGCCGTCGATGACAGTCATTTACCACCTGACAATCAAACGCTACTATGAATGGGATGGGGCAGAATCTCACGTCAGAGGCGAGGGATATGGGCCACCTAATGTGCCACCTCCTGCAGCAAATGCCGAGCCCTCGCAGCCTTTAGACGCCGGTCCAGACGCCGGCCTAGTTGCACAGGGCGTACTGACTGACATTAATGCATCCCTCACCCTGCTGCATCAGAAACATGACACCGAGGCACAGAGGCAGCGAAGGCACATAGCAGCCATGGCTCAGAGGCAGGATATAGCAATGCAGTACCAGGCTGAGCTGGTAAACACCATTCAGAGCATCTACACGGATTATTATGGCGAGAATGCTGAGTTCACGCCATATCAATTCCCGAAGCCTCCTGTCTTTCCACCATACCCTCCACCATCATCGCCTGCCAAAGTTGAGGACGAAGCCGATGAGGATGAAGCTGCCGAAGCTGAGGAGTGAGCTATCTTCAGGGAAGCCCTCTTGTATCGATTGCTTTATGTTTAGCAATGAAGGTATTGCTCACCTCAAGTTTGGGGGTGCTTTTAGCCATTATCTATCTATTTCTGTACTGCCATGATTATGATTGCATACTTTAGTATCTTATTATGTTTTTATTATCAGTTTTGTGGCACAGTCATTTTAAACTGCGGGAATTTTAGGATTATGCTTTAATTTTTATTCCATGAACTGTTTTTTGTTTTTATTATTTAATGCTTTATTTGTTATCAGCATGATTGTGGTTTATAGCCATCTTTTTGGGGCTTTTACAGATTTGATGCTTGTGCCATATGAATGGCCTTTTTGCCCTATTTTGAGCTGCTATTTAGCAAGCGTATTATAGTTATTCTTTATTTTTTATTTTTTTTTGATTGTGGTTGATGACAAGCGTTAAGTATCTATGCCTTTCTCTTAGAGTCGTGTCAAGCATGTATGAGCTAGGGGTTGTTCAATTGATAAGTTTAGACTGTTATTGATCCGTCCTTCTTAGCAAGCACTGACCAACTGTGTTAACTCGTTGTTTTTTCGAATTTTGTTCGCTCGTTTATTGCTTTAAGAATTTGTTCCCTCTTATAAACTTTCATTTGTACACGGTAATAAAAGACTTAGACGTTTATACAGTTTTGGATCTTGGATTCTAGCATGTTGACATATAAAAAAAAGAAAAATGAATGAAATGAGAATAAAAATAGAAAATAAGAGTCTATATCGAAAGTTTTACGGTGGGTCGAGATGGAGCGTAAAACGCACTTCCCCATAAACGCAGGGTCGATATCGAGATGGAGCATAAAATGCATTCGCTGAGTAATTTTCATTTTTATTGTAAAATCTCAATAGCTTATGTTGATTATGGGGCCTTTACTGCTCGAGTTATTAGATTCATAGGGGTGTTCTACACCTAGTGCCCCAAAGTCGTCTGGCTTGGGAGTCACTGATCAAAATCTCATTCATGGGTAGTTCTGAATAGCCTAAGGTAATTAAGTACTATCCGAGTCAGATTTTACTATCGTCATGCTAGAGTTTTTTAATTTTTTCCTGCATTTGCGTTTTATTCTTATTGCTTGTTGAATGCTTAAGTTGCAGAGTAGGCATATTAGTATTAACAATCGACTGTGCGAACTTATTTGAGCCATGATTAGTTAGGACGGTTGGTCTCCACACACACACATAGAATGGATCGAATACAGTCTTATGCTTGAAATTGAATGAACCCTTATTCATTTATGTGTTTGCCCTATTATCTGGGAATGGCTATGATCGAGCTTTGAAGCCATGATACTACTATACTGTTTTTGTTTTCTTTCGCGTATGTTTTATTATTAGTGTTGTGTTAGTTAGTTTGCTCGAGGACAAGCAAAGACTTAAGTTTGGGGGTATTTGATAAGTGGTATTTATACCTGCGAATCGGATATTTTATGACTTAAATAGTTGTATGTTATCATAGAGTTTATATGTTTTTATATGATTATAGAGTTGTTGTGCTTAATTGACATATTGCAGGGCTTATCAGGTGTTTTCTAGCATTCAAGGGTAAAAACGGGCATTTTATGGATAGCCGCGCCGCGGCGCCAATGCCAAGCATATTGGCCGGGCTGCAGCGCCACTCCCTGGCCCTTGCTGACATCATCTTCGCGTCGTGGCGCCACTGTTCCTTCTTAGGCTCGCGCTGCAGCGCGAGCTCCGGTCTCCTTATTTGATGACATGGCGCTGCAGCGCCAACCGCAACTTATTTGGCCACGCCGCAGCGCCAGGTCCGGTTCCCAGACAGCCAATGCCTTGGTTTAACCTAGCAAAGGAAGGAAGGAGATATATAGCAGAGGCAGCCTCTGCATTTGATATACCAGAGATCCTATAACATATTCTCCCATAGATTAGCTTAGTTTTTAGTTTTTCTTTGTAATTTCTCTTTCTTTCTCTTAGTTGATGTTTGTAAATATAGATTAGGTAGATTAGGGAGAAGTTTGGCTTTTCTTTGGAGCACAAGAGCAACGAGCGACACGGATTGGAAAACTTGAAAGGAGCAGATTGCGTGGAGATTGAAGGGGCTTCGACAGAGTTTCTTCTATCCATTTATCCTCTCTGATTTTGTAATCTATAAATATTGTCTTATTTGCTACTTGTATTTAGTTTATTAACTCTGAACTGATTGTTGGCTCTAAGGTTATAATGAATCCCTTTGTTATTTGAATAGACTGTCTTTATCTCTTTGGTTGGCACCATATGATTTGGTTTAATATATTTGTGCTTTATTATTCTTGCTAAGACATTAGTGATTATTTTGGTAATCTGCATGATATCGACAGAAGAATTGTAGATTTACATCTAAATATATTAGCATGTGATTGTGGGTTTCGACTGTATAAGTTGTGAATAGAATAGACATATATATGTGCGCCACGTGCGACCTTAATGAGAACTTACGCTTAAATCCTTATTATGATTAATTTGTATAGACATATGCAGGATTGCATCTATCATGGACGTTCTTTTCTGTTATATTCCCTTTAGGGTGGATCTGGAGAGGATATATTTGTGCATACCTCGACAGAGGTGCATGAGCACCTGTGTGTTTTCGGTCGACAAATTATCGTGACCATTAAGACCAAAGAGAGAAAGGGTAGCTAGTTTGATGAAACATAACACGCCAGGTGTTCGACAGAATGCCTATGTGGGGGTGAAGTTGTGACCTTATCTTGTAATTCCTTAGATTTCCATTCATTATCCATTTACTTGCTTTGTTTAGTAGTATAATTAGATTAATCACCCTTCCATTTAGTGCTATTCGAATAAGACTTTAGCGATAAACAATCGGTACTTGGTAAATATTAGTCATAGTTCCTCGTGGGTACGACACACTTCTTATCACTGTATTACTTGTTAGACCACGTATACTTGCGTGTGTTTACTGATCGGTATTCCAACCAACACAAAGACTGTTATATAACTGTGTTATGTGATTCATGATTAAATGATTAATTAGGTAAACCCTAATTAAAATCTAGAAATCCTAATTAATATTTAGAAAAACCCTAATTATAAAACCCTAATTTTTGAAATGAGAAACCCTAATTTAAAACTTAAATTGGAGTTTGTGATCAGTCAGAAATTGTGTTAATGTGATTAATATCAGGTATAGTACGTTTTATTGCTAATTATGAAAAATCTAATTAGTATTTTAAAACCCTAATTAACATTTTGATATATTATTATTAAGAAATCCTAATTTCTATATTAGGTAACCCTAATTAGTAATTATAAAATTTAAGTACTAATTATAAGCCCTGATTTCTAAATTAGAAAGGTTAATTATAATTAGTGATTTTAAACCCTAATGTTCCTATATAATTTAATTAGAAAACCTAACTAATTAACGAACCCTAAATTTCTATTTTTAGAAACTACTTTTATTTTTAGTTTAATTTAAACCCTAAATAAAAATCTAGAAATTCATTTAGTGCTTAGGGTTAAACCCTAAGGGTCAAACCCTAAGGGTTTGCCATTAAATTTGTGAGCAAAAAGACCAAAATACCCCTCTGTGGATTTTCTTTATTATGTAAATTGCAAAGCTTGACAAGTGTGGGAGTTGGTGACCTAATATAACTACTCCATTGACTTAAAATGCCAGCAATCAACTCTAACTACCAGCCAATACATGTATCTTACACTTATATATATAGATTGGAGAGAAAAAATATCATTTGGTAACCTATTTTTGCACAACGCTTATCCTTGAGCCTCTCTCTCTCTAACCTACGAAATATTGTAGTGTTTCAGTCCCAAAACAAAGCCCCAGTATTAAACATAACATATCAAAGGCTTAGAATCAAAAATTTGTTCATAAATGTATAAAATCTAACCCTAGAATCTGACCATTGATTTGTTGTTAGATGTAAAAATTTTTATGTTAAACATGTTATAAATAATATATAATGATGATCTGGGTTGCTAGATGTTAGATCCATAACATCTAGAGGCTCGGATTTGAAGATTTACAAAATCTAAAAATTTCATTTTTGATGTCTGACAACTAAATGTCAGGCTTTGTAGATCTATTTCTATGTTTGGTTTTTGTGTTTTGAAGGTTGATACTTGTTGTATGTCATGTGATCTATATTCTATAACTTTTAGCTAGCTCAGATCGTGCAAAGAATGAAATTTATGGACAGTCAAACCTCATTGACCGACCATGACTTTCAATTTCTGGAAAACCCAAATCGTGCCCAGAATGCTCTGACAAGTTCTTCGTGGGTTCAAATCTGACTATGTTATGATGATATGTAATAATCTTTGCATCTATGTTATAGTATGTTGTTTGGACTACAATATTATAACACTAGATGACTAAAACCTTAAACATGTAGATCGTAGTGGGCGGTCAAACTAAGCCGGACGTTCATGAAATGCATATTCTGGGTAACCCAAAAAATGCATGATCATGACGTCTGACAGGATTTGACCAGTATTTATTTAGTGATTCTGTTGATCGTATATGTATTTTATTTAATGAATCTCTTCCTTGTCATGGTGGCTACATAATGAAGCTTATAGATCACTAAACCATTACATGTGCTGCAAGTTATGGAAGCCCAAAACTAGCCAGTTGAACTGTTCTTCATTTCTAGGTAACCCAAAAAATGAAGAACAGCTCTGACAGCTTGTTCAAGGCTCTAGATCTCACTTATGTTATGCTTGTTGGCCATGTTTGTGGTTGGATCATGTATTATTGTATTAGTACTACACTACCTAAGTCATAGTTTGGTCAGAAACATTTTGTGTTAAGAATTAATCACGGTCAAAGTTGCCTACTCGGTAACTGACTTGGTGATCTGGGTTTGCATGAAGAACATGAAGAATACCTATAGCGACGGTTCTGTCGCTATAGGTGGTCTTTAGCGACAGTTAAAATATAAAAATTATAATTTCATTAAATAATTATAGAAAATTAGATTTTAATTATTAAAAATATAAAATAAATTATTAAAAATTATTTTAATGTCTGAAAATTTGTTTTTAATTATTTTAATTATATTTCATAAATATTTATTATATTTGAAATATTAGAGGTATTTAATTTATTTAATTATTACATTAAATAAATTATTTAAAAATAATTTTAATACTTGAAAAATCATTTAAAATTATATTATGATATAAGAAAATATTTTAAGTTATTTTTAATGACTTTTAATATTTTGTGATTAAATTCATTAATAAATTAATATTAATGATATTTAAGTTATTTACTAAATGAATTAAATAAATAAATTAAAAATGATTTTATTATATTAAAAATCATTTTAAATAATAATAAGGTATTTAAAAATATTTTAAGTTATAAACTATAACTTTCAATAATTAAAGGTAAATTTCATTAATTAATTATTATTAATGATATTAAAGTTATTTAATAATTATATTAAATAATTTAGTTTAAAAATGATTTTAATATTAGAAAAATCATTTTAAATAAAAATAAAGTGTTTCAAAATATTTTTAAGTTATAAAATATAACTTTTAATATTTAAAGGATAATTTCATTAATAATTTAATATTAATGATATTAATCTAATATTAATGATATTAAATTTATTTAATAAATTATATTAAATAAATGATTTAAAAATGGTTTTATTAATTTAAAAAAATCATTTAAAAAGGATATAAATAAATTAAAAATATTTTAAGTTATACTTAATGACTTTTAATATTTTGAGGAATAGTACATTAATATTTTAATATTAATGGTAATTATTTAAAAATAATTTTAAATATTTTAAAAATCATTTAAAGGAAATATAAATGTTTTAAAAATATTTTGAGTTATTATAAATAACTTTAATATTTTGGCAATGGTTTCATTAATAGTTTAATATTAAGTAAATGTTAATGATAATAGAATTGTTTAATATTTAAATCATTTAATAATGATTTCGGAGTTTAAAAATTTATGATAAATTATAGTAAATGTTTAAAAATTATTATAAGTCAATTAAAAATAATATAACTAATAATTACAGTTATTGAACTTCGGGATAGAGTCTTAGACTCGATAATTACAAGATAAAGTCGTCAGTACATCGGCATGTTTTAGAAATTGATCTGGACTTAGATATTTTGACTGTATAAGTGTTTATTTGTGATTCAATGGTTGTTAAACTTATGTGACAATGTGATTAGGTAATGTGCTGACTGCAATAAGTAGTGCTATGTGCTATAGTATGTGATTCTAATCAGTAAAATGATCTTATTACTGATAGGTTGTTATATAAAAGATAGAACTAAGTTGGGAATTATAAACAGCAGATCAGGCAAGTATCTTACCTTTGCATTTTCTTTATACAATGGAAATGAGTAAGAATGTTTCTAAATTATATTATTATTGTATAAATTATTAACCCTATATTATATACGCTCATTGATTATCAATATGTTAGTAAATGGTAATTCAGATATATATTCTATTCGTTAATTTCTATAAATGGTTATACAAGTATTCCCACTTGGATAATCATTGTATTTAATCACATGTTTATACACCTTTATTAATTTCTCGTGTATATATATATATATATATATATATATATATATATATATATATATATGTTGAATTATAGATTATTGTTGAACAAGATAAAACCTTTGGTTTGGAACCCCGACAAGTATGAATATCTCGTACACGGGAAAACTTTTTATGCACCCAAGGTGGACAGAGTGAATGATACCCTCGTTCTTACATGTAGTATTGATCAATACAGGGTACAACGAGCTGATCACCACTGTGCCCGTAAGTTATGACGGTTTATAGATGAAATTCTATTTAACCTATTCGAAAATTGAAAACAATATTCATAGTATGTCACCTTAACCCTAATTATATTCATTACGTAGTTTCAAAAAAATTTGAAAGAGGGTTGTTATGTTATTATTATCGGTTCAGATTACTTCACAACTATTGACTTGTTATAGAAGGGTAGTACAAAAAAAACATTTTAATTCTTTCAGCTTATATATATAATTGATATTACTTGGTGGGCACTCAAATGCTCATCCTTGCTTAATTTAAATATTTTCAGCTAAGTGTGAACAACTAGAGAGCTCTGCTAAAAACAAGAGAAAGGGAAAAGTTACTGAATGAACACAATGCTATTTTATTTAATAGTTAACTTTATTAAGACAAGTATGATATATATATATATATATATATATATATATATATATATATATATATATATATATATATATATATATATATATTATTTATCATGGATTGTAATAAATGTTTAAAGGTCTCGTACTTGGGGATTAGACTCTGATGATATGTAAATTAAGTTGATCTTTGTATTATTGTTATTATTATTAGTATTATTCCGCTCATAGAAATGATAACGTGAAGCACTGAGTTCGGGTTTCAAGTACTTGAATTTAGGGGGCTTTACAGGTTTGTATCAGAGCTATAAGCATGAATTTGTGAAGAGCCCCGAGCCTCTCGCTGGTGACTTCCTTGTGTGGAATGTACCGAAACTAGACTCTCCGTAGGGGACGCCGATTCAGTCGGAGGCAAGCTGATAGGTACCCTTGTAAGGTGCTATGGTTGGAAACACCATGAAAGTTACAGGTTGGTATCAGAGCTTAGGGTTAAAAACCTTAGGTGGGCTAGATCTTAGGCTATAACCTTAGAACAGAGGGAAACGTTAAAAATATAAACAACCATTATAGAGTTTAAAAAGAGATGGATTAAATAAATTCATCTTCAAACAAAATAAAAGATAACTTATATAAAACTATTATTTGCTGTGTGTATATACTATATGCTAATCAGGATAATTTATGTGTATAGATGTCTGGTGGAAAAGGCTTATTATATGCATATAGCATGAAGAAGGATCAAATTCATACACCCGAGCTAATGTCGAAGCCAATATCTAAAATAGAGGCTCACGATGAAAACAACTCAGACGAGGTGGTTATTGTAGAAAATGTAATACCAGATCCGGAGCTGGTGGAGATGACAGATAGTGATTCGGACACTAAAGTTGAAGTTGATCAAGCATCAACGGAGGTGCAGGATCTGAGGAACAAGGTTTCTTCTCTAGAAAGGCTGTGGGAGATAGAAAAGTTGTTAAATAGTCAATTGCGTCAGGCGTTAATAAAAACAATGGAAGAACAAGATAAGCTTAAAATCCAAATTAATCAGATGGGAGCCACAAGCAACACATCGTGTGCAGCTCCGAGCAAAAAGAGGAAAAGAAAGATAGAAGACCAGGACTTAGGAAATTTTGACAAGAAGAAAGGGAAAAGAATATGTTATCTTTGCGATTATGAAGGACATACTACTCTGTATTGTCCCGACTACAAATCAGGAGCATGTTTTATCTGTGGGATAGAAGGTCATCAGGCTAAAGGTTGTCAAAGAAAAAGGTTTAATAAATAGGTAGTATAGGTTCTGTTGTGTTGGTGTGTTTAATGTAATACGTATGATAAGTATGTCTGTGTAATGTATTATTCTAAGAACTTTTGTACAACTAGTATAAGCGAATCCCGACTTTTGCAGTCACAAAGGGATAGCTGATGTTTAAAGCAGTATGTGTTATGCTATGTAAAATATTCGTTAAATGAATATGAATCTAAGTTTGAGAAATGAAACAAGTTTAATATATTAAACTTATGCAATAAGGTTTAGAATGTAAGTTAAATTGATGGTTTTATTTAATCAGATAATGCCGCCAAGACTTCGAACTCGCAATCAAAGGGCAGAAGAATCTGTCAACAACGCTGAGGGACAACAACAAGCAAACCCGATGCAGAACTTCGCGAACATGGTAGCACAAGCTATGCAACAAGGAATACCAGCCGCAGGGAACCAGTCGGACAACCGCTTAGCGAACTTCAAAGACTTTAAGGCTGTAGGGCCACCATAATTTAAAGGTACAACTGACCCAGTTAAAGCCCAAACTTGGGTTAAAGAGATTGAAAAGGCATTTATGATAGCTAGAGTAGCTGAAGGGCAGAAGATTACTTTTGCCACTTACATGATGAAGAGTGGCAAAATTTTGGTGGGAAGCGAATCAGGCGAGGGCAGGAGAAGGTGTGATAACTTGGGATAGGTTTAAAACACTATTTTTTGAGAATTATTTTTCATCCAGTATGCAGGCTAGGATGGAGGTAAAATTTTTAGAATTGAAGCATGAAAATATGACGGTGTCAGAATACGTTGCTAGGTTTAATGAGTTGGCTAGGTTTTGTAAGACCCTAACTTATTAATGAATAAAATCAAATTTTCTCTAAATATTATTGTGAATAATAAGGGGTTAATTTGATATAATACTTTGGTTATGGGTGAAATGTGCAAATTTTGCAAAATAAGCAAGTGGTTATAAAATATTTATTTTTGGTCGGTGAATATTCGGTTGGTCGTGGAATATTCTTGCTGTCGGGAAATATTCGTACGACGACGCAGCCTTGTGTGGACCCCATAACGGAAAGCGATTGGATGAAGAAAACGACAAGTATAAGTTGTTTATAAATAACGGCGTAGTTGTTACCGTTAATACTGTTGGAATACCCGGTGGTTAAAATACAGTAGCACACGGTATTGCACCAATTATTGATTCTTACGTAAGAATGCACTACTCAATAATTGTTACAGTAGTTATTATTCAATATTTTATTTTATTGATTCAATAATTGCTGCGTTGATATTTTATATTATTGTTGTTTCAATAATTGTTGCTGCACAGTATTTTCATTTATCAGATCAATAATTCATATTATTTGAATAATATTATTAGATAACATTATTGGCAATGTCTAGAAAGTTCTGTCTAAGGAGAGGTTTGGTCATCTAATTGCACGCCAGTAAGGAGAAATCCTTATTAGAAAGCCCCCTCTTTCCTGGGAACGGCCTGTTTGTCATAAATGTGATTCTGTAATATTATTTGTGAATAATTAATTATTGATTCATATGATAAGGAAATATTTATTTTATGTGGATATAAATGAGGGATATATTTTTGTGGTTAAAAATGAAGGAGTTAATGTTGAGGTTTTTGTCAGTATTTTTGTCGGAATGGAGGTATTAAAAATCAGGGTTTTTGAGATAGTTTGCGGGGGTTATAATTTTTAATCCGACCGTTGGATCGTGGTAATTTTTGGATATGTTATACATATATAAGTTGAGTATATGTCCACAAATTTTGAACCGTTAAAAATGAACGTATGATTTATTACGAATTTTACAAGATGACTAGTTCAGAAATTGTTGAATTTTCGTAGTTTATCATTTTGGTGGAAAATTCTAGAATTGGTGGGCCCCACTTGTGGTTGGTGAAGAAATGTGCTGAATTATATTTCAAATGTGGTGGGTGGGAATAGTAGCAGGTAAAGCCATCAGGTTGCAGGTCAAACCTACCAAAATTTTCCTATAAATAGAGGGCTAAGTTAGAATTGAAAATCACACCAGAAAGAAGTTTTCTCTCTTTCTCTCTCTAGATTATTGAGTGTATTTTGTGAGTATTTAGATACTTTGAGAGTTTCTATTCATCAGAGCAAGTTTCTTTCAGCCTTATACCAGTATTCCGACCAGAAGTACTGATATTTTGAGGTAAGGGATATTATTTTCTTCTTAATGATATTATTTTCTTCAATATCATTATGCTGAAATATTGATATGAGTTTTTATCAAATTTGGAACTTTTTATGTCGGGAGTTACTATTCACGTATACGGCACTATTCACGTATACGGCACTATTCACGAATACGGCACTATTCACCGAAAAATAAAATTTTTCCTTTTTGTCCAATATGTCTATTATGGTTACTATCTTTGATTGTATCCATGTTTTGATCTTTATTTTTGAATTCTGCTTCACAATTGATTATTATGAAGTATTATTGATCTTGGATAAACTGTTATATGAATCCCTACTATTTGTCCTTCTGTCTCATTGGATTCGTTCTCTTTAAGATATTTTTCATCATCCTCAGTCCTAAATGATGTTATTACTGAATATCTTTGGCCTGTAGTGCAAAGATGAACAGGTGTTGAGATGAACATGACCGACTGATGATACAAATGAATATCTTTGGCCTGTAGTGCAAAGATGAATATTTGGTTAAAGATGATTATTAATTGATGTTACAGGGATAAAATATTGATGATGGACTTTTAAATCTTAGAAGATAGTAGAATTCTTTCTCTACTTGACTCTTCTAATGGTTTGCTGTTTCCGCTGCAGTTGTTGATCTAAAACTTGTTGTCGATTATATTTTATCAGATTTTTCCCTGTTGAAGACTAACGATAATTTGTTGTATATTATCTTAGTCATAATATTCTTTACTAGGCTAGTTGAGCTCACCCTTTTCCTTTTTGTTCCATTTTTCTTCTCAGGAGGTGAGAACATAGCAGGATCTAGTCGGGGTATGGAGTGATGGTTCTAGAAAGATGTATTAGCAGTCCTCACTATTTCTGTAAAATAGTGTTTGAATAATTGTAATGAGGATTTATTTGGGTGTGGATATTGTCTAGAAGACAATATTTGTATTTAAACTCACAGTATGTGTTGTCGTATTTTGCACGACAATTGTATTATTGAAGTTGTAGTTTGCTTTCTGTACCATGTATTTGGCGACTCAGAATGGGTGTTGTATACCTATTCTGGGGGCGTCACAGTTGGTATCAGAGCTTAGGGATATGATCCCTGGCTGAGATGTGAGACAAGAACTAGGAGGGGAGAGACGGGGAATTCCTTCGCTAGTATGACCTGACTAAGTTTATTTGGTGTCTATTTGGTCGGTCAGAGTATAGGGATAATATATGACATGACTATTAACCCTTGTTTTATGGCAGTATTTAAGAATGGCAGCTGAGAACGTTAATAATGGAGTAAATCAGACCGTGGAGACACCTTTGATCAACACCCAGGGGAACGTGCAACAGGAAGGCAATATTCCTCCTGTAAACAACGTTACCGAGCAAACGATGAATGATGGAATGTTTAGGAGCTTTTTGCAGTTCATGCAAAATCAGACGAGGGAGACTCGTGTGCAGAATACGGGTGGAAGTGATAACGCGCGGTTTGTCACAGCTAAGCAGTTCAAAGAATTGGGACCACCAGAATTTAAGGGAAAGCCGGATCCGATCATGGCGGAAACGTGGGTCAAGCAAATTACCAAGATATTTGATGTCTTGGGATGCACGGAGGAACAGAAGGTTCCATTCGCCACATTTATGTTCCGCGGTGAGGCAGACTACTGGTGGGAGTCTGTGAAGCGTACCCAGCCTGACGCACTCAACATGTCCTGGGAAACATTTCAAAAACTGTTCAATGACAAGTACTTTCCTGAAAGTATTCGTCATATGAAGGAGGTTGAGTTTATTAGACTGGAACAAAACAACATGACGGTGTCCCAGTACGAGGTGAAGTTTGCAGAGTTATCCAGGTTTGCACCTCATTTGGTCGAAAATGAGGAACGAATGACAAGGATGTTTCTGAGAGGTCTAAAACCCGAGATTCGGCAATATCTTATCTCTCATAAATTTTCTTTATATTCAGATGTTGTAAACAGGGCTCAATTATTAGAGCGAGATAATGAGTATGTGCAACCGAGGGACCACAACCAGGGTCATACCGGTGGCGGCAGTCATCGAAACAATGAAAACCAGCAGGGAGGAAAACATTCGGACAAAAGCGGTAACCACTCTGGTGGTAATCGTGGTCGTGATAATAGAAGGAGCGAGTCGGGAGGAGATTTCAAGAAGAGAAGGTACAACAATGATAACGTGAAGATGTCAGCACAAACATCAACTGTTTCTAGGGGAGGAGAACGACCACCGGTCGTATGTTACAAATGTGGGAAAGAGGGACATATCAGCCCAAACTGCCCACAACAATCCAAGGTATGTTATAACTGTGGAAAGGAAGGTCATATAGCTCGAGAGTGTTCTGTAGCAAAACCAAGTTCAGCGGGGATGGTGACTCCAAAAGTTATCCCGGATAAGTCGAAATCAGCGGTTCCTGGAAGGGCGTTTGTCGTGACTGGCCAAAACACGAGAAACCCGAACGAGGTGATCACGGGTAAGCTAATCTTGAATTCTTGTGAAGTTTATACTTTACTAGATACCGGTTCTACCCATTCTTTTATCTCTCCTGCTTGTGCTCAACGTTTAAACTTGACTTCGGATAAATTGGACTTTAACTTATCTGTTGAAACTCCGTTGGGTGAAACCTTCGTTACATCTACAGTTTATAAATCTTGCATGATCCAAGTTGGCACTATCACATTACCTGTTGATCTTATCTCTTTAAAGATACTTGCTTTTGATGTGATTTTAGGAATTGATTGGTTAACCACTCATCATGCTAAAATTGATTGTTTTCGTAAGGTTGTTAGTTTTCATATTCCTAACCAACCTGTCATACGAATTCAAACTACTAAACCACTAAAATTAGTCACTGTCATATCAAGCCACAAAGCTATTCGTTTATTGAAAAACGGATGTCAAGCTTTCTTAGCCCATGTTATGGATTTGAACAAAGACAAGTCAGATTTGAATAATATTTCTATTGTTAGAGAATTTTCCGATGTATTTCCTGAAGAACTTCCCGGTCTACCCCCGGAACGAGAAATTGAATTCTTTATTGACCTTGAACCCGGTACAAAGCCCATTTCTAAAACCCCATATCGAATGGCTCCTATTGAACTTCAGGAGTTAAAAGTCCAACTACAGGAGTTGTTGGACATCGGTTTTATTCGTCCTAGTACGTCTCCTTGGGGTGCTCCTGTTTTATTCGTAAAGAAGAAAGACGGGAGTATGCGACTTTGTATTGACTATCGAGAATTGAACCATGTCACCATCAAGAATAGGTATCCGCTACCTCGCATTGATGACCTGTTTGACCAGTTGCAAGGATCACAATTCTTTTCAAAGATCGATCTTCGTTCTGGATATCATCAGCTGAAGATTAAAACTGAGGATATTCCAAAGACTGCCTTCAGAACTCGGTACGGGCATTATGAATTCTTAGTAATGTCTTTTGGATTGACTAATGCTCCTCCTGCCTTCATGGATATGATGAACCGTGTATTCAAAGAATATTTGGATCAGTTCGTTGTTGTCTTTATTGATGACATCCTCATCTATTCCAAAAGCCGTGAAGATCATGAGCGCCATTTTGAAGCTGGTACTGCAAAGGCTTCGTGAAAACAAGCTATATGCTAAACTGAAGAAATGCGAGTTCTGGCTTGAGGAAGTAGCATTCCTTGGGCACGTGGTGTCAAAACATGGAGTATCTGTCGACCCGGCGAAGATTGAAGCCATACAAAGTTGGGAGCAACCGAAGTCGGTAACCGAAGTACGTAGCTTTCTGGGCTTAGCTGGTTATTATCGGAGATTTGTGGAAGGATTTTCTCGAATCGCTACTCCGTTAACTCAGTTGACTCGGAAAGATACAAAATTCGTATGGAGTGAGGAATGCGAGAAGAGTTTCCAAGAACTCAAGAGGAGACTCATTTCGGAACCTGTTTTGACAATACCATCTGGTTCGGATGGATTTGTTATCTACAGCGATGCTTCAGGCAAAGGGTTAGGATGTGTTCTCATGCAACATGGGAAAGTCATAGCCTATGCCTCACGACAACTCAAAGAATATGAGAGGAATTATCCTACTCATGATTTGGAGTTGGCAGCAGTCGTTTTTGCGTTGAAGATCTGGAGACACTACCTGTATGGGGAGAAAGTGGAGATCTATACAGATCATAAAAGCCTCAAATATTTCTTCACCCAAAAGGAACTCAACATGCGGCAACGACGTTGGCTTGAGCTGTTGAAAGATTACGATCATACCATCCAATACCATCCTGGAAAAGCAAACGTAGTAGCTGACGCATTGAGTAGAAGATCATATGCGGGTACGAGTGCAATGTTTTTAACACAAAGGCCCATTTTGTATGACTTGCAAAGGATGGAGATAGAGATGAAGGCTCCAAGTACCCACATGATGATATCAAATATACGAGTAGAACCGACTTTAATCGATAAAGTTAAAGCTGCTCAAGCTACGGATATAGAGCTGATGCGTATGAAGAAGAAAGTGCAAGAAGGTGCTATTCCAGAAGCAAGAATCGATGAAGAAGGAATACTTCGAGTCAACTCCAGACTTTGTGTTCCTAACGATTTTGACTTGAAGCATAGAATAATGATGGAGGCACACAACACACCGTTTGCAATCCATCCTGGGAGTACCAAAATGTATCACGATCTTCGACATACATTTTGGTGGAGCAATATGAAAAGAGAGATCGCGGAGTTTATCTCGAGATGTTTAACTTGTCAACGTGTAAAAGCGGAGCATCAAGTACCAAAGGGTCCATTGCAACCACTTGAGATTCCGAAATGGAAGTGGGAACACATTACTATGGATTTTGTTACAGGTCTTCCCAAGGTTTCTCAAGGCATAGATGCGATTTGGGTTATTGTTGATAGATTAACCAAGTCCGCTCATTTCTTGCCGATACGTGAGACTTATTCCCTTGAACGTCTTGCTAGTATGTACGTGAACGAGATTGTGAGATTGCATGGCATGCCAGTATCCATAGTTTCAGATCGTGACCCAAGATTCACTTCACGATTTTGGGTTAGCTTGCAGAAAGCTATGGGCACGGATTTACGATTCAGTTCAGCATACCATCCTCAAACGGACGGACAATCAGAGAGGACTATTCAAACTCTTGAAGATCTATTAAGACTTTGTGTCTTAGATCTCAAAGGGAGTTGGGATAAGTACCTACCATTGGTGGAATTCTCCTACAACAACAGTTATCAGGCGAGCATAGGTATGGCTCCATTTGAGGCGTTGTATGGAAGAAAATGTCGTTCTCCAGTATGCTAGGACGAGGTGGGTGAAGCAACATTGTTGGGACCAGAATTGGTACGCATTACTACAAAGAAGATCCAAACGATTCGACAACGTATACAAACGGCACATGATCGACAAAAGAGTTATGCGGATCTTCATCGGAAGGACGTGGAATTTAATATTGGGGATCATGTATTGTTACGTGTTGCACCATGGAAGGGAGTTACAAGATTTGGGAAGAGAGGAAAGCCCAATCCAAGATTTGTTGGTCCATTTGAGATTCTTGAGCGAATAGAAAATGTGGCATATAGACTCGCATTACCTCCAAGCATGTCTCGTGTTCATAATGTTTTTCACATATCTATGCTTCGTAAATATGTTAAAGACCCGAACCACATTATTGAGTTAGAACCAGACGAGATAGCTGAAGATTTAACGTACGAGGAGGTACCTGTTAAGATCTTGGATAGGAAAGAGCATGTCCTACGCACGAAGGTTATACCACAAGTTAAGGTTTTGTGGAGAAACCATGCTATTGAAGAAATGACCTGGGAGTTGGAATCAGAAATGAAAGCGAGGTATCCTCACCTTTTTGAAACATCAGGTACGTACGTCAATTTCGAGGACGAAATTTCATAAGGAGGGGAGGTTGTAAGACCCCAACTTATTAATGAATAAAATCAAATTTTCTCTAAATATTATTGTGAATAATAAGGGGTTAATTTGATATAATACTTTGGTTATGGGTGAAATGTGCAAATTTTGCAAAATAAGCAAGTGGTTATAAAATATTTATTTTTGGTCGGTGAATATTCGGTTGGTCGTGGAATATTCTTGCTGTCGGGGAATATTCGTACGACGACGCAGCCTTGTGTGGGCCCCATAACGGAAAGCGATTGGATGAAGAAAACGACAAGTATAAGTTGTTTATAAATAACGGCGTAGTTGTTACCGTTAATACTGTTGGAATACCCGGTGGTTAAAATACAGTAGCACACGGTATTGCACCAATTATTGATTCTTACGTAAGAAGGCACTACTCAATAATTGTTACAGTAGTTATTATTCAATATTTTATTTTATTGATTCAATAATTGCTGCGTTGATATTTTATATTATTGTTGTTTCAATAATTGTTGCTGCACAGTATTTTCATTTATCAGATCAATAATTCATATTATTTGAATAATATTATTAGATAACATTATTGGCAATGTCTAGAAAGTTCTGTCTAAGGAGAGGTTTGGTCATCTAATTGCGCGCCAGTAAGGAGAAATCCTTATTGGAAAGCCCCCTCTTTCCTGGGAACGGCCTGGTTGTCATAAATGTGATTCTGTAATATTATTTGTGAATAATTAATTATTGATTCATATGATAAGGAAATATTTATTTTATGTGGATATAAATGAGGGATATATTTTTGTGGTTAAAAATGAAGGAGTTAATGTTGAGGTTTTTGTCAGTATTTTTGTCGGAATGGAGGTATTAAAAATCAGGGTTTTTGAGATAGTTTGCGGGGGTTATAATTTTTAATCTGACCGTTGGATCGTGGTAATTTTTGGATATGTTATACATATATAAGTTGAGTATATGTCCACAAATTTTGAACCGTTAAAAATGAACGTATGATTTATTACGAATTTTACAAGATGACTGGTTCAGAAATTGTTGAATTTTCGGAGTTTATCATTTTGGTGGAAAATTCTAGAATTGGTGGGCCCCACTTGTGGTTGGTGAAGAAATGTGCTGAATTATATTTCAAATGTGGTGGGTGGGAATAGTAGCAGGTAAAGCCATCAGGTTGCAGGTCAAACCTACCAAAATTTTCCTATAAATAGAGGGCTAAGTTAGAATTGAAAATCACACCAGAAACAAGTTTTCTCTCTTTCTCTCTCTAGATTATTGAGTGTATTTTGTGAGTATTTAGATACTTTGAGAGTTTCTATTCATCAGAGCAAGTTTCTTTCAGCCTTATACCGGTATTCCGACCAGAAGTACTGATATTTTGAGGTAAGGGATATTATTTTCTTCTTAATGATATTATTTTCTTCAATATCATTATGCTGAAATATTGATATGAGTTTTTATCAAATTTGAAACTTTTTATGTCGGGGGTTACTATTCACGTATACGGCACTATTCACGTATACGGCACTATTCACGAATACGACACTATTCACCGAAAAATAAAATTTTTCCTTTTTGTCCAATATGTCTATTATGGTTACTATCTTTGATTGTATCCATGTTTTGATCTTTATTTTTGAATTCTGCTTCACAATTGATTATTATGAAGTATTATTGATCTTGGATAAACTGTTATATGAATCCCTACTATTTGTCCTTCTGTCTCATTGGATTCGTTCTCTTTAAGATATTTTTCATCATCCTCAGTCCTAAATGATGATATTACTGAATATCTTTGGCCTGTAGTGCAAAGATGTATAATTACTTGATGAATATCTTTGGCCTGTAGTGCAAAGATGAACAGGTGTTGAGATGAACATGACCGACTGATGATACAAATGAATATCTTTGGCCTGTAGTGCAAAGATGAATATTTGGTTAAAGATGATTATTAATTGATGTTACAGGGATAAAATATTGATGATGGACTTTTAAATCTTAGAAGATAGTAGAATTCTTTCTCTACTTGACTCTTCTAATGGTTTGCTGTTTCCGCTGCAGTTGTTGATCTAAAACTTGTTGTCGATTATATTTTATCAGATTTTTCCCTGTTGAAGACTAACGATAATTTGTTGTATATTATCTTAGTCATAATATTCTTTACTGGGCTAGTTGAGCTCACCCTTTTCCTTTTTGTTCCATTTTTCTTCTCAGGAGGTGAGAACATAGCAGGATCTAGTCGGGGTATGGAGTGATAGTTCTAGAAAGATGTATTAGCAGTCCTCACTATTTCTGTAAAATAGTGTTTGAATAATTGTAATGAGGATTATTTGGGTGTGGATATTGTCTAGAAGACAATATTTGTATTTAAACTCACAGTATGTGTTGTCGTATTTTGCACGATAATTGTATTATTGAAGTTGTAGTTTGCTTTCTGTACCGTGTATTTGGCGACTCAGAATGGGTGTTGTATACCTATTCTGGGGGCGTCACTGGTTTGCCCAGCATCAAGTTGATACGGAGGCTAGAAAAGTGAGAAGGTTTGAGCTGGGATTAAAACCCTAGTTCTATAACAAGGTGGCAGTGTTGCAGATTCCTACATTTGCAGCACTCATAGAGAAAGCTATTATTACTGAGGAGGAAAGTGAGGCCATGAGCCTCTACAACAAGGAGAGGAAGAACAAGAGTAAGATCGAAGGAGCTGGTGTGACGCCCCCAAAATAGGTCCATTCCTTCCAACCCATTCTGAGTCGCCAAATACATGGTATAGAAAACAATTACAACTTTATTACAACAATTGTCGTGCAAAATACAACAACACATATGTTGTGAGTTTTTATACTAAAATATACCAACTGTGACTCTGGACACCAACTTGAATAGCACGCCACCATGACACCTTACATAAAGGTACAGTCAAAAACAATTTTAGAAATTAAAACCTTTGGGAAGTGCTCAAGGAAACTTTCGTACATGGGAGGCCATGCGTCTAGGTTATGATAGATATCATATGCCCACAGAATTATCCTTAGTTGACCCAATAGACCCCAAAGAAAAATGAGAAGATTACTATCATATTTTTCCCAATGGTGAGTCTTCTCTTGACATATCATTATCTCCACTGTCTCTAATTGAGAATTATACTTTAACCAACTCCAAGATCATATAGGTAGTGCTTGTAGATATACTCAGCAAGTGGATGTGCAAAACCTTGTCTTAGGATAACTCGAGCTTGTATGTCATTAGACATCTTGTATGATAGTGGAAAAACACCCTTCCAACGTTGGGTTCGCTTCACCCTATTTGATTCAACAAATATAACTACTAAGTGATGACCACCGTTCTATTCTCCTGTTACCCTCGCTCGACCCAGCTACACTCGTATTACCTGAAAGGAATTGTGAAGCAAAAGGGTGAGCACAACTAGCTCAGTAAAGAATATTATGACTAAAGATAAATAAATTATCAATAGTCTTCATCAGTAATAAATCAGAGATTTAGAACATATGGTAGATGATAAAAAATTTCAACCATAGTTGCAGCGGAACGAGCAATCCATTAGAAGAGTCAAATAGACTATAAAGTCTATTATATTCTCCATGTTAAAATTCCACCAACAATATTTTATCCTTGTAACATCAATCAACAGTTCCTTTCCACAATCATATGAATAATTCATAATCATAATTGTGATTCTAAATTCCTCTTCGCATCCAAGACGAAGATAATTTTTATCACCTGTCTTTACCTGAAACATCAAAGATCATGGTTATACCAAATCACAGTTCCTGTTCATAATCATATTAATAAATTCATCTTTGCACCACGGGCCAAAGATATTCATCAACAGTTCATCTTTGCACTACATGCCAAAGATATTCAACAACAAGTCATCTTTGCACTACGGGCCAAAGATATTCAACAATAATTGATCTTTGCACTACATGCCAAAGATATTCATATCTCAAAGAAATACATAATCATTTCAGAATTTATATAAACCATAATTATAACCATACATGTTAATCAATTCACCTTTGCACTTAAGCTAAAGATATTCAATTATAAATTCAATGGTCATGATCATACTAGTCAACAATTCAACTTTGCACTACTGGCCAAAGAGAACCTATAGTCACGATCATACCAATAATCTACGCATCTTTACACTCAAATTAAAGAGAAATATCATCATTAGGGTTATAAGAATGTTATATATGTTAATAAAAATAATATATTCAACATATAGATTTAATCTCAAGAGTAAGATTCATAAATCAATGATCTCATAACGCCTTAATCAAAATATTATAAATCACTTAATAATCTCATAATCTAATATTATTAATACTACCACAATATTTTAATCATTACTTAAACTTATAAATAATTTATTTTAATTGTTTACACTTTACTAATAAATGCATTTAATCATCTTAAAATGCCGAACTCATAAAATTTCATCACCAATAACCAAAACCCTCATCAAAAATCTGCATATACCTCATATATAATTCTCAAGTCATAAAATCATATTTTTCAATTTTCTTACTTCACATAACATATTTAATTCATTTACTCATAACTAGAATATTTTCATGAAAAATACCAAATCAATTCCTAAAATATTTTTTTTCAGGGATTTAGCATAATATAGTCCCATATTAAACATATATTTTTCTCGAAATTTTTAAAATTTATTTACTATTTTTCACATGGCCAAAACTACCGAATATTCAGACATTTATCATAAATTGTAATTTTATCCAAAATTTCTAAAATTTACAGAGTATACTGATATTATATAGATGTACTCCCAATAAAAATTTCATCTATTTTGGAGTTAATCACAAGGAGTTATAAGCGGTTACTTTTAAAGTAGTCTTTTCTCATAAAATCCGTAACTCCTAATCTATACATCCAAAAATCGCCATTTTTGGACACAATCCACAAAACTCATCAAATTATCATTTCAAATTTTTTTAGAATTTTTGAAGGTTCAAAAAAATTTCAAAATTTAAAAACATAATAACCTTACATACTAACCACAATATCTCTTACCTCAAAAGAGCAGTACTCCTGACTGGAATAACGCTGAACGAACTTGCACCGTATAACAATACTCAAGATATCAAAATACTCAAAAGAATACACTCGATAATATAGAGAGAGAATTAGAGAGAAAACTTCAGTTTCTGGTGTGATTTTCAATTCTAACCTAAGCACCCTATTTATAGGAAATTACTTAGAACACCAAAGCAGAAAATTGAATATAATAATATTATTTATAATAAAATTTCCTTAGCACACCTTTGAATCTAAATTCAGCAATTCAACACATGCAAGTGGGGCCCACCAAAGTGTAAAAAACATTTTTCTTAAATAAAACAATTAAAACTTTCAAAATTTTATTATTATGGAACTTTGGAACTTCAATAATTCATAATAAATAGCCCTTTTATCAGAAAAATTCAAAACACATGTTCTTTCCATAGGAAATTTCATTCTCTACAACTTTCCAGAAGAAAATTTTCTAAATTCTAAACAGAAATTGACCGAAATTCACAAACGGACGATTTTACAGGCTATAATCAAATTTTAGTCAAAATTTGTGTACACCATCGTGTTTAACATGTCTTAAACATTTTTTTATAGCACACAAAACATGTGTTTAGCAATTAATGCAACAAAACTACTCTTCCTCCTTATTTATTCATATATCACACATTCATTGTAAAAAAATCACCATTATTATATTATTGTAATATAATAATATATTTTATCAGAAAAGCTAAAATATCAATTTTCAACAATTGTCACATTAAAAAATTTTCTCTATCTATAACCACATAAAATAAATATTTTCCTTATTAATAATTAATTATTTACAAATAATATTACAGAATCACAATACTGACAACCAAGCAGTTCCCAGGAAAGCGGAGACTTTCCAATAAGGATTTCTCCTTACTGGCGCACAATTAGATGACCAAACCTCTCCTTGACAGAACTTTCTAGACATTGCCAATAATTTTATCTAATAATATTATCCAAATAATATGAATTATTGATCCGATAATGGAAATACTGTGCTGTGATAATTATTGAAACAAGAATAATATAAAATATCAACGCAACAGTTATTGAATCAATAAAATAAAATACTGAACAGTAATTACTGTAACAATTATTGAGTAATGCCTTCTTACGAAAAAAAATTATCATGCTTCATGAATAGTACTCGTGAATAGTAACTCATGAATAGTAACTCGTGAATAGTAACTCGTGAATAGTAATTATAAAAAAATTGAATACTTTTATTTCATAAAATTCGGAGTCTTACAATCTCTCCTCCTTATGAAATTTCGTCCTCGAAATTTACGTACCTGGTATTTCAAAGAGTTAAAAATACCTTGTTTTCATTTCAGAATCCATCTTCCCTGTCATCATGATTTCTCCATTGCTCATCTCCTGTATTTTAGATATCATTCTATAATACAGCTTCAAAACAAAGGTTAATTGACATATCACAATTTGTCAACTTAAGTAAGAAAATTCAGCTTAGGTAGAAAACACTAGCGAAGGATTTACTCGTCTATCCCCTCCTAGTTCTATTCCCCGATCTCCGCCAGAGATCATATCCATAAGTTCTGATACCAACTGTGACGCCCCCAAAATAGGTCCATTCCATCCAACCCATTCTGAGTCGCCAAATACATGGTACAGAAAACAACTACAACTTTATTACAATAATTGTCGTGCAAAATACAACAACACATATGTTATGAGTTTTTATACTAAAATATACCAACTATGACTCTGGACACCAACTTGAATAGCACGTCACCATAACACCTTACATAAAGGTAAAGTCAAAAATTGTTTTAGAAATTAAAACCTTTGGGAAGTGCTTAAGGAAACCTACGTACATGGGAGGTCATGCGTCTAGGTTATGATAGATATCATATGCCCACAGAATTATTCTTGGTTGACCCAATAGACCCCAAAGAAAAACGAGAAGATTACTATCATATTTTTCCCAATGGTGAGTCTTCTCTTGACATATATCGTTATCTCCACTGTCTCTAATTGAGAATTATACTTTAACCAACTCCAAGATCATATAGGTAGTGCTTGTAGATATACTCAGCAAGTGGATGTGCACAACCTTGTCTTATGATAACTCGAGCTTGTATGTCATTAGACATCTTGTACGATAGTGGCAAAACACCCTTCCAACGTTGGGTTCGCTTCACCCTATTTGATTCAACAAATATAACTACTAAGTGATGACCACCGTTCTATTCTCCTGTTACCCTCGCTCGACCCAGCTACACTCGTATTACCTGAAAGGAATTGTGAAGCAAAAGGGTGAGCACAACTAGCTCAGTAAAGAATATTATGACTAAAGATAAATAAATTATCAATAGTCTTCATCAGTAATAAATCAGAGATTTAGAACATATGGTAGATGATAAAACTTTTCAACCATAGTTGCAGCGGAACGAGCAATCCATTAGAAGAGTCAAATAGGCTATAAAGTCTATTATATTCTCCATGTTAAAATTCCACCAACAATGTTTTATCCCTGTAACATCAATCAATAGTTCCTTTCCACAATCATATGAATAATTCATAATCATAATTGTGATTCTAAATTCCTCTTCGCATCCAAGACGAAGATAATTTTTATCACATGTCTTTACCTGAAACATCAAATATCATGGTTATACCAAATCACAGCTCCTGTTCATAATCATATTAATAAATTTATCTTTGCACCACGGGCCAAAGATATTCATCAACAGTTCATCTTTGCACTACATGCCAAAGATATTCAACAACAAGTCATCTTTGCACTACGGGCCAAAGATATTCAACAATAATTGATCTTTGCACTACATGCCAAAGATATTCATATCTCAAAGAAATACATAATCATTTCAGAATTTATATAAACCATAATTATAACCATACATGTTAATCAATTCACCTTTGCACTTAAGCTAAAGATATTCAATTATAAATTCAATGGTCATGATCATACTAGTCAACAATTCAACTTTGCACTACTGGCCAAAGAGAACCTATAGTCACGATCATACCAATAATCTACGCATCTTTACACTCAAATTAAAGAGAAATATCATCATTAGGGTTATAAGAATGTTATATATGTTAATAAAAATAATATATTCAACATATAGATTTAATCTCAAGAGTAAGATTCATAAATCAATGATCTCATAACGCCTTAATCAAAATATTATAAATCACTTAATAATCTCATAATCTAATATTATTAATACTACCACAATATTTTAATCATTACTTAAACTTATAAATAATTTATTTTAATTGTTTACACTTTACTAATAAATGCATTTAATCATCTTAAAATGCCGAACTCATAAAATTTCATCACCAATAACCAAAACCCTCATCAAAAATCTGCATATACCTCATATATAATTCTCAAGTCATAAAATCATATTTTTCAATTTTCTTACTTCACATAACATATTTAATTCATTTACTCATAACTAGAATATTTTCATGAAAAATACCAAATCAATTCCTAAAATATTTTTTTTCAGGGATTTAGCATAATATAGTCCCATATTAAACATACATTTTTCTCGAAATTTTTAAAATTTATTTACTATTTTTCACATGGCCAAAACTACCGAATATTCAGACATTTATCATAAATTGTAATTTTATCCAAAATTTCTAAAATTTACAGAGTATACTGATATTATATAGATGTACTCCCAATAAAAATTTCATCTATTTTGGAGTTAATCACAAGGAGTTATAAGCGGTTACTTTTAAAGTAGTCTTTTCTCATAAAATCCGTAACTCCTAATCTATACATCCAAAAATCGCCATTTTTGGACACAATCCACAAAACTCATCAAATTATCATTTCAAATTTTTTTAGAATTTTTGAAGGTTCAAAAAAATTTCAAAATTTAAAAACATAATAACCTTACATACTAACCACAATATCTCTTACCTCAAAAGAGCAGTACTCCTGACTGGAATAACGCTGAACGAACTTGCACCGTATAACAATACTCAAGATATCAAAATACTCAAAAGAATACACTCGATAATATAGAGAGAGAATTAGAGAGAAAACTTCAGTTTCTGGTGTGATTTTCAATTCTAACCTAAGCACCCTATTTATAGGAAATTACTTAGAACACCAAAGAAGAAAATTGAATATAATAATATTATTTATAATAAAATTTCCTTAGCACACCTTTGAATCTGAATTTAGCAATTCAACACATGCAAGTGGGGCCCACCAAAGTGTAAAAAATATTTTTCTTCAATAATTCATAATAAATAGCCCTTTTATCAGAAAAATTTGAAACACATGTCCTTTCCATAGGAAATTCCATTCTCCACAACTTTCCGGAAGAAAATTTTTCTAAATTCCAAACAGAAATTGACCGAAATCCACAAACGGACGATTTTACAGGCTATAATCAGATTTCAGTCAAAATTTGTGTACACCATCATGTTTACATTGTGTTAAACATTTTTTGTAACACACAAAACATGTATTTAGCATTTAATGCAATAAAACTACTCTTCCTTCTTATTTATTCATATATCACACATTCATTGTTAAAAAATCACCATTATTATATTATTGTAATATAATAATATATTTTATCAGAAAAGCTAAAATATCAATTTTCAACAATTGTCACATTAAAAAATTTTCTCCATCTATAACCACATAAAATGAATATTTTCCTTATTAATAATTAATTATTCAGAAACACTACAAGAAAAAGGTCTATCAGCGACCAATAATATCAGCGACCGCAACTGCGGTCGCTGATATTAGTACTAGCGACCGTCATCTGCGACCGTAATTATATCCAGTCGCTATTCAATATCAGCGACCGCATGCAGTCGCTACGTGGTCGCTAGAATAATTTTACCTCCAAAAATTTGGCAGGAAATGTTGGCGCGAGAATTCTGTGCGACTACTTGATATCAGCGACCGCATGCGGTCGCTGATAAGTCCATGTCATTAAAACATAGCGACCGCATGCAGTCGCGAAAGGCGGTCGCTGATCAAACTTAATCTAACCAGTATCAGTTATTCGCGAAAGACAAAGACGAAAGAAAAAAAAAAGAGGGAGCAGATAGAGAGAAGAGGGAGAAAGGGGGGAAGAGAAGAAGGAGAAGAATTAGCTGCCATTGTCACCGCCGCCGACCCGCCGCCACCACTGCCATTATCAACGCCGCCCACAGGTAATCCCTAACTGCCATTTATGTTGAATGTGGTATATAGATTTCTGAATTGGGTGTTATGTAGATATCTGAATTGGGTATTATATAGTTTTCAGCATAATAACCCTAACATTGCAATAATTTTTATAGTTTTTTACTAATGACTGTAGTTTATTACTGGCAAATTAATGTGTTTCAGCATAATAACACTAACTGCCATTTATGTTGAATGAATGAATATGGCTAGCATGCTTAAATCAGTATGTTATTGTTTACTACGAATTTGTTCGATTTATTGAAGAAAATTTGCAAACTGAGTCTGATAATAATGGAGGCAAATTTTATTTTTTTTGGGTGTGATATAATGAATGCAACTTCTCTAAAATAGATAGTAGTTTTCCTTATTCGATCAAGTTTTTGAGTTTACTCGCCTGGGCATGGATAAAAATTGAAAAGAAAAAGAAGAGGGGCTGTTAATTTTCCTCCATTTCTCTTACTTTTTTGGCTGTCAAGTACACTTGAATTTTGGGCAGGTTGGGTAGAATGCATTCTTGTAACAAACTGGGCCTTGCAAAGAAATCAAATGAACATAAAACTAATGCCCATATTTATCGTTCTAAAAAAAAGAAAAAAAGAGCCCATATTTATACACACAAAATTGTCTGAAAGTTGTTGGAAACTAGGACACTTATATTTGTAAGCTAGATTTCATTTTCTTTTTTCATGTTTTATTACAACTTCTTCAGAGGTCTTATCTCTAAGCACAATAAGGATTACTGACTTTAGACTTCTTCAGAACTTCAATCCAACACAAGACAAGTGATAGGACCTATATCTACAGATTGAACATGACCTTAATAGCAATACCACCATGAGCACTAGTTTCAAAGGCTTCTTCGACCTCCTTCTGGGAGAATCCAAATCTATGGGTTATTAGAGGCTTCACGTCAATCTTACCACTTGTGAGAAACTCGAGGCACAGAGGCAATGTGTTCTTGTAGCGGAAGATGCCTACCACATCGACCTCCCTAAATTTATTCAGGCAATGTATAATCACTATCAAGAATGCTTCAAAAACTAAAAGGAAAGAAGGAACTAATAATTGATTAACATCGATTAACACATCAAACATCGATTATAAGTAACTAAGAACTCATAATTGCTATAACATGAGTTCAAATACATAAAACTTAAATAGGTACTTTAAGTTTGCCATTACAAATGGGGGAAATATATATTTTGTGATTTTGACTTCATTCCAGATTTATATGACTGTGTCTGATTCTGGGGAAATATATATTTTGGTATTTTGTATATTTCTCTTGGTTTGTGTCTTGGGTGCTTAGAAATGACCATATATGCATGCCGTCGTGCATGTGGCTAGTCCATATTGTAGGGGAGACTCTGGCGAATTCTTTTTAAGTATTATAAGTATATTGGTGATCCACTAGAGCCTATTAAGGGGCTGTTAAAGTTGATGGGCTGGGATTGGGGCCGCGAGGCCACACGAGGCCACGCCAAGCTTAGCTAAGCCTCACGGGGTCAAGCCAAGCTTGGTTGTCAGCATGGTAAGCTATTGGGGGGCTATTAAGCCAAAATAGGCAGTGTTAGGGAACTATTAGTGTAACAGAGAAGGTAACTAGACACACTTGGTTAATAAAGAGACTGTTTTGGCATCTGAATACCAGCCAAATATGTATTACTGATATAAAGCTAGCATAAATAAAATACCTTACGTATTCACTTACGATTAACAATAAGAACAAATTTAAAACAAATTAAAATAAAATAACATAATATATTATAAAGTTTCTCATACCGCTTTAATTTACATTCATTCGTTAACATATGCTTACAAGTATGATCAAGTCATATGGTTTCAAGTATGCTCAAGTCATATGATTAATAAGCTCATGTTGTCTGTAGTAGGTACCATGGAATCATGGGCCTCTATTCAGACCGTAGTTGGATGGCACGACGAAAGTCAAGTGCCCAGATAGGTGCTACAGCTGAATTTAGAGCTGGTTGCCAGGTGTTTTTGGAGTATGCATATAGTCACCCGGAATGTATGAATGGTAAGTCGCAGATACGATGTCCATGTTTGAAGTGTAAGAATATAAATTATATGGACAGAGACATGGTAAACTATCATTTACTTGTTTCTGGGTTCATGAGAAATTACGAAGAATGCTGGTGGGCACATGGGCAGAGAAGAGATGGTGGCATCACACAAGTACATAATTCAGGCAGTAGTACTTATCGTATGAATAAAATGGTTCATGATATTGCAGGGCCAGATTTTGATTTGGAGCAAGGCAGAGAGCAACCTATGAATTCTGATGCCAAAGACTTTTTTAAGTTGTTAGACGATGGTAGCGAGCCATTGTGGCATGGTTGTACCAAACACACTACATTGTCTATAGTGGCGACATTACTTAACATCAAGGCTGATCACAACATGAGCCATGAGTGTTTTGAGTCGCTCTTGAAGGCCATTAAGGGTATGTTGCCTGACGGTGAGAAATTACCTGGTAACTATTACTTTTGTAAGAAAATGGTGAAGAAGTTGGGTCTTGGATACCAAAAGATCGATGCATGTCCCAACGATTGCATGTTGTTTTATAAGGAAAATGAACAGATGACAAGGTGCACGTTTTGCAGTCATGATCGGTTTAGGCCTATTAAAGAGGGTGTGACTACAAAAAAATCAAGTATACCGTTTAAGATTCTAAGGTATTTTCCAATAACACATCGGCTAAAAAGATTGTACATGTCTTCAAGAACAGCTGAACATATGAGTTGGCATACGAAATCTCCAGCTAAAGACGGAGAACTAAATCATCCCGCAGATGGGCAGGCTTGGAAAGATTTCAACTTAGCACATCCTGAATTTGCATTGGAACCAGAAATGTGAGGCTTGGATTGTCCACCGATGGTTTCAATCCGTTTAGCCACTCAGCTGTTTCGTACTCATGTTGGCCTGTGATTGTTACCCCGTACAACTTATCTCCTTGGATGTGTATGAAACAACCATACTTGTTTCTTTCACTCGTGGTTCCTGGTCCTAAGAGTCCTGGAAAGAACTTAGATGTTTACTTGAGACCTCTTATAGACGAGTTGAAGGTATTGTGGGAGGATAGAGTACAGACTTGGGATGTTGCAACGAAAACAAATTTCAACCTTAGGGCAGTGGTTATGTGGACTATAAGTGACTTCCCAGCTTATGGTATGTTAGCTGGATGGAGTACACACGGGAAGTTGGCTTGTTCGTATTGTATGGAGCATACAAAGTCATTTAATCTATCAAAAGGTCGAAAGCCTTATTAGTTTGACTGTCACCGTCGGTTCTTACCGGTAGATCACCCGTTTCGAAGAAATAGAGAACACTTCAGGAAAGGGAAAGTAGACAATGATATGCCTGCACCGCGATTGTCAGGAACGGAGATGCGAGATCGTGTGATGAGATTGCCGGTTATCCCATTTGGTAAGGTTGATGCCACAAACATAATCAATGGGTTTGGCGAATCTCATAACTGGGTTCGAAGAAGCATCTTTTGGGAACTGCCTTATTGGTCTACAAATTTGATTCGTCATAATCTAGATGTGATGCATATTGAGAAGAATGTGTTTGACAATGTGTTTAACACTGTGATGAATGTTACGGGGAAGACAAAAGATAACGATAAGGCACGTTTGGACATGAAAGATATTTGTAAGCGTCCCGGATTAGAACTTTATGAATCTCCTAATGGTAAGATTGTCAAACCGTATGCAAGGTACACATTGTCCAAAAAGCAAGTTGAAGATATGTGCACATGGGTTAAGTCTCTGAAACTACCAGATGGATATGCGTCAAACATTGCAAGGTGTGTTACGGGTGGGAAATTGCAAGGGATGAAGAGGCATGACTGTCATGTGTTCATGGAGAGACTCATGCCTATAGCATTTCGGGATTTGCTTGATAAACCAATATGGGATGCTTTGACGAATCTTAGTCGTTTCTTCAAAGACTTATGTTCAAAGTCATTAAATGAGAAGGACATGTCTGTACTTGAGAAGAACATCATAGAGATCACGTGTAAATTGGAAAAAATATTCCCACCTGGTTTTTTTGACTCCATGGAGCATTTGCAAATCCATCTTCCCTATGAAGCTCGTGTTGGGGGTCCAGTTCAATATAGATGGATGTACCTTTTCGAAAGGGTGATGGGAAACCTTAAGAGGAAGGTGAAGAATAGAGCTTATGTCGAGGGGTCGATATGCGAGGCATACAATTTCGATGAGATATCTACATTTGTCTCAGACTATTTTCCGGACGAAGTCTTGACAAAGGCCAATCGAGTATTGAGACATGATGATGGGGGAAATGTTGAACTAAATGGTCGGCTCTCTGTATTTGGTCTATCGGGCCGCGCTTATGGAAAAGGAAAGCGCATATTCCTCTCTGAGCAAGAATTACATGCTGCACATACTTACATTCTTCTCAATTGCGAGGAGATTGACGAATTTGTGAGGTACACATGTAAACTTGATAATTTATCTTTTAAGTTGAAAATTTATTCTAATATGTTAATTTTTATAACATGGTATAGATTGTACGATGACGAGTTAAAAGTGAAGCATCCCGGCATAACTGATAAAGATATTCAAATCAATCGGGATAAAAACTTTGCACTTTGGCTAAAGGACAAAGTAAGTTCAATTTTTAAGCACGTAGTTTAATTTTTAACCATGACTTCATTTAATAAGATAGAGTTTTTGTACGCTTTGACTGAGGGATCAACGATTTCGGCTAATGTACAAGTCCTAGCTATGGGACCAGACAGGGACCAAGTCAGCCGCAATGGTTACAAAATAAATGGTTGTGAATTTCACATAAAGGCATATTAGCGCGGTAAAAGAACAATGAACTCTGGAGTGTGTGTCCAAGGAGATTGTTACAATGAGCTTGGTCGTGCCTTTTATGGGGAGTTGGAGGAAATCGTAGAGTTGTCGTACAAGGGCACGTACGGGGGTCATATTCATTTGTTCAAGTGCCGTTGGTTTGATTCAGAAAAAGGGATACGTGTTGACAGACATGGAATCGTCGATATTGACCTCCATAGGTCTGCGTACTCCAACGAACCGTTTGTTTTACCAACTCAAACAGTACAAGTATACTACACTCCTAGTCCTGTTAGGAAAAGGGATAGACCGCCTACAGATTGGCAAGTTGTAATTCATACTCCCGCGCGTAGTCGTGTAGAATTAGTTGATGGGGAGATTTACCAAGAGCAGATGCTTCATAGTCAAACCATAATAAATGTGGAGGACGACAATGAAGTAATCCAGTTAGATGGTGGAGATGAACCACATGAATTAGATCCTGAGTCAATACTTATGTCAGCTGACATTGATACTGAGGAGGAAGAGTTATTGACTGCATCTGACACTGAATCTGAAACAGATGATGGTTATGAATCTGCAACATGTATACATGATGATTCTGAATCAGACACTGACACTTGAAATGTATGTTTAGCATTACATGATTCTGAACAAATGAAATGTATGTTTAGTATTACATATTTTTTATATTCATATATATACATGTTTATATCACTGTCATGCATGTTTATGTACTAAACTATTTAAATGCAACTTTTGTTTATTGTCATTTTATATTCATATATATACATGTTTATATCACTGTCATGCTTATTGTCATGTATACATGTAATCAAACATGACTCATAATAACATCCTGAAATTTGTAATATACAGATGGCTTCTGAAGCAGCGCAGAAAAAGCGCGGCTTGGGTAGGGGGCCTAATCATGTGCCCAAGGCCCCTAGTAATCCAGATGATCGGATTCTTATTCAGATTCTCCCTCCTCCGAATAGCACGTACGTCCCACATATATCATTTATATATAAGCATTTAAGATTCCATTCAATCGTTATTGTTCGTGTCTTATATACTGTATTGAAAATTTGTATATTTCTCTTGGTTTGTGTATTGGGTGCCTAGAAATGTCCATATATGCATGTCGTCGTGCATGTGGCTAGTCTACATTGTAGGGGAGACTCTGGCAAATTTTTTTAAGTATTATAAGTATAAGTTTGAAAAATGTTCATAAGTATTATAACTTAGATATAATTTGCTTTAATATATGCTAATTGATGTTGTATATTATAGTGATTTTTCAGATAATAAGATCGTCAAGTGTATATCACAGCTGTGTTTACAGAATTGGCCTACACCTGTGATTACGTGGGCGAGCACACCTATCGCCCACAAGGATGCTGTTTGGGCAGAATTTTAGGTATGTTTTTTTAATTATGACAAAGGATAATTATTTAGTATTCGAAGGATAATTATTTAGTAATGTTTTTATTGTTGTTTTATTTGCAGAAACGGTATAGATGGGAGGACGCACAGGCTTCAGTGATACAGACATTATTCTGGCAGAAGTGTGCGGTCCGTACCAAAGACAATTTGAATAAAGAAAGACAAAAAGCCCTTCACAATGCAGAGATCGACCATCCAGGCCAGGGAGAAGATTACATGCATGAGCATAGTCTATGGTGGTGCACCCAGGCCATATGGGCTGAGATGTGTGCCCAATAGAGGGCTGAGAGCTGGGTGAAAAGACGAAAGACTGCCGTCAGCAACAGATCCTCGGGTGTACCCGAAGGCAAAAAGGCTAAAGGGACATACAAGGGCGGTAGTATTTCACAGTTACAGCATATCACTGCCAGGGTACGTATTTAATTGCAAGTTTTAATGTGTTTAAAATCATGAATTGTAGAAAATATATCATATTTTTACTTAGTAATATTATGCTTTTTTTGTATAGGAGTCTCAGTCTCAAGGTACACCTATCCATTGGTTGGATGTGTACGTGGCCACCCGTGATGGTCTGCCTGAGGCTATCCAGATAGCGGTAATAAATTTTAACAACTTGATCTTGTTTATTAAAGCTTACAGAATTAATTTATTTTTCACTATTTAATTGTTAACATGATGACAGGACACTTATAAGCGTTTATTGAATGAACGCTATCCTAAAGGCACTCCACGTCCGTCTATTGATCAAGAGTTGTGGGAGAGGGCGTCTGTTGTGAAGAAAAACTACATTAAAGGTCAAGGACAACGACGACGCCCATCCTCAGTGGCTCAGGCTGCTCTTCTACCCAGTCTACACAGTCATCGAGCCATCCAGCTGTTCATACTCCGGCTGACTGTGTTAGAGCTATATGTCAAGATCGAAATCTTCTGACGATACTGGGCGGGCATCTGGGGGCTCTGGATCCTGAGGAGTTAGCTAAATCAGTGGCGGCAGCAGCAACATCACAGCACGGGGATGGCGACGAGGTATAGAATCAATTTGTTGTATATTGTCGTAATAAACCAATATTAACATAATTAATATATATTTGTAACTTGTTTTATTATTTTTTTAATTACAGGGTGATCAAGGAGGCGGTGATGCTTGACGTACCTGTTTTAGATTAGTTTTATAGTTATAGTATAAGTTTGTACTTGTATATTAATTTTAGGATGTTTGTATGTTACTTAAATAAGTTTTGAAATGTTATTATATTTATTCAAAATCATATTGGTTTTGAATGGTTTATATACTAGTTTGGTGTATATGTGTTGGTGGACGATGGATGTTTATATTGTTGTGTATGTTGTTGTTGGGTATGTGTGTTGGGATAAAACAGGTACAAAACAGGTACAGGTTTTTGGGATTTCTGCAAAACAGCAAAATTCTATTTTTTTATTTTTCCATATCAGCGACCGCAGGCGGTCGCGGATAGATAATAGCGACAGATAACTATTTGTGGACAACAGCGACCGGAGGCGGTCACGGATACCGGTCGCTAACATGTGGGACACGTCAGCTTTGGCCCTGGACTATGCTGACTCAGCTCAGCGACCGTATTTGTCATTACGGTCGCTCATAGCGGTCGCAGATATATCGGTCGCTAATAGTGGTCGCGGATGTGCATCTCAGCGACCAGATTTTGTGCGACGCCTTTCAGCGACCGTATACGGTCGCTGATGGTTATCTGCGACTGTTTGCGGTCGCTGATATGCGGTTGCTGATAAAGCTTTTTCTTGTAGTGAAATAATATTACAGAATCACAATACTGACAACCAGACAATTTCCAGGAAAGAGGGGACTTTCCAATAAGGATTTCTCCTTACTGGCGCGCAATTAGATGACCAAACCTCTCCTTGACAGAACTTTCTAGACATTGCCAATAATTTTATCTAATAATATTATCCAAATAATATGAATTATTGATCCGATAATGGAAATACTGTGCCGTGACAATTATTGAAACAACAATAATATAAAATATCAACGCAACAATTATTGAATCAATAAAATAAAATATTGAACAGTAATGACTGTAACAATTATTGAGTAATGCATTCTTACGAAAAAAAATTATCATGCTTCATGAATAATACTCGTGAATAGTTAATCGTGAATAGTAACTCATGAATAGTAAGTCGTGAATAGTAACTCGTGAATAGTAACTCATAAATAGTAATTATAAAAAAAATTGAATACTTTTATTTCATAAAATTCGGGGTCTTACAACTGGGAAGGTGGAAATTAATAGTGGGAGTAGGGGTGCTAGTAGCAAGAGGAATGGGAGCAATTTTGGAAGTGTACAGGTAAAATAAGAAGGTGCGAAAAAGCAGATGGTGCCGTATAAGACTTGTGGAAAGAACCACATTGGGGAGTGTTTGAAGGGGAAATTTGTATGCTATAAGTGCAGGTAGGAGGACCATATCTCTCCCAACTGCCCCAATCCTAGGATGAATAGTGGGTGTTTTCTGTGCGGATCGACTGAGCACAAGGTGAAGGATTGTCCGAAGAGGAGGGCGGAAGCATGAAGTTTGAATACTGGCACTGACAGCGGGACTTTAGCGATCACAGGACCGATTTCTTCAAACAAGCCAACAAAATCAATAGCATGGGTCTACAACATGACTGTCCAGGATACGATGGCAGCTAGCAATGGAACTCCAGGTATTATTTGTATACTTTGTATTTTCTTATACATGATTTTCCTATATATAGTAAATTATTTTATAAAGAAATTTTGATGGAGGAATTTGAGTTCTTTTAGAAAATTAAATTTCAGTTTAATCGAATAGACATGCTTTATGTGAATAGTTAAAGATCAGTTCGATCAAATTATGATCAAGATCTAATTGCAATGATTGTGTATGCTATGTACCCTGGTATGTATAGGTTTTAAAGCGGTGATTCTGGGGACGGAATCTTTATAAGGGAGGGTGAATGTAACAATCCGATATTTTCTATACAATTAAATCAGAAATTTTGCGTATAATTTTTTTTTTAAGATGAGGATTTGTACAAGATATGGTGTATATGTATTTATGTGATAAATAAAAATATATTTATTACATGAATGTTTACAAATAATTTTATTTTAGAATTATTGATTATTATAAAGTATATTCTTATAATAATTAATTTTATAGTAGAAAGGTTTTTATTAATTATTTTCTATGAAAATATAATTATATATTATTTAAATAACATATGAAATAATTTTTAGAATTATTATAATAATTATTTATTTTATTATATGAATTTATGCTAGATTAATTAAGTTAATTATTTTAACTTAAATAATAATGTTAAATATGAAAGATAAATCAGATATGGAACCCAAACCCTAATTTTGGATTTTTATCCATGAATGAGAATAATAATATAATATTAATTATATTTTAATTTTTCAGTGCTATAAAAATGTAATGTATGTACGTAATGATAATGGTTGGTCAATTATGGTGTGTAATGTCAAAACCCTAGCATTAATTTGTTTAACCATATTTTTAAATTTAAATGGTAAATTCAAAGACTGTTATATAACTATGTTATGTGATTTATGATTAAATGATTAATTAGGTAAACCCTAATTATAATCTAAATACCCTAATTATAAAACCCTAATTTGAAACCTAAATTAGAGTTTGTGATCAGTCAGAAATTGTGTTATTATGATTAATATCAGGTATATTACGTTTTATTGCTAATTATAAAAAATCTAATTAGTATTTTGAAACCCTAATTAACATTTTGATATATTATTATTGTAAGACCCCAATTTTTATAAATAAAGATGAATTTTCTATAAATATCATTTTTGAATATTATGGAGTTAATTTGATATAATGTTATAGTTGTGGGTAATATTTATAAATTTTGCAAAGTAAGCAAGTTGTTATAAAATATTCGTTTGGTCGGAGAATATTCTTTTTGTCGGGGAATATTCGTACGACGGCACAATCATTGGTGGACCCCACAACGGAATTATTGTCGGATTGAGAAAACGACAGAATTATCTTTCTATAAAAATAACAGCTGAGGTGTTACCGTTAAAACCGTTAAAACTGTTGAACTACTCGGTAGTAAAAGTACAGTAATACGTGTGGTTGCATAGTAGCACACGGTATTGATTATTGATGCTTACGTAAGAAGTCACTCAGCTATACTCAATTATTACTACAGTAATTGCTGCATCATATCTCTTAAATTATTGTCATAGTATCATCTGTATAATATGTTATATTATTGAGACGTTGTGGTAAGTTTGGTTATTTTATGGGGGGCCATATGTCATCATCTAAGAGTCTCTTCGTCAATAGTAATTACCGTCGTCAATAGTAATTACCATCGTCAATAGTAATTACCGTCGTCAATAGTAATTACCTTCGTCAATATTATTTACCTTGGTCAATAGTATTTACCTTGGTCAATAGTAATTACCTTCGTCAATAGTATTTACCTTGGTCAATAGTAATTACTTTCGTCAATAGTAGTTGTCCCTTCAATATTACCAAGAGTCATTTGACCCTTCGTTAAGACCAAAAGTCATTTGACCCTTCGTTAAGACCAAGAGCCACCCTCAGTTTTTCTATAAATAGAGGCCTAGGGCTTCATTATTTTTCACGAATTCATTCAAGCTATAGAGAGAGAAAGTATAGAGAGAATAAGAGAGAGAGAATAAAAGTATTCTGCTACATCACTTTTCCAATATCCAGTTCTTTTAAGGTAGGGAATATTATTCATGAAGAGAACTTCTGTTATTCCATTTGTTATTATTCTGTTGGAATAACCAGTATACGCGGTCTACCCTATACTTGGTGACATTCTTCTATTATTCTGTTGGAACATCCTGTCTGTGTGTTTTACACCGGACCTGGTTCCGTTTATTATTCTGTTGGAACATCCTGTCTGTGTGTTTTACACCGGACCTGGTTCCGTTTTATTATTATTCTGTTGGAATATCCTGTCTGTGTGTTTTACACCGGACCTGGTTCCATTATTTATTATTCTGTCGGAATATCCTGTCTGTGCGTTTACGCCGGACCTGGTTCCATTATTTATTATTCTATTGGAATAACCTGTCTGTGCGGTCTATCGCATGCATGGTGATTTCTTTTGTTATTCCATTCTTTATTGTACTCAGTTGGTTAAGTTTTGACTTCTATACTCCATGAAATTTGTGGAATATCCTTGATAGTTACGTTTCATCCAGTATCTTTTCAAGAAAATATTCTTCTAAGCATTCTTGAATTTTACTCCACAATGCAGTATCATGTTGACAATTTGGACGTTGTTAATTCCTGGATAAATTAATTCTTGAACTTGTTTTATTGAATTCTTATATCATTGTCATCATCCTCATGTTTATAAAATGTTGAAAGTCATCTGTGGCCTGTAGTGCATAGATGGACTTGGTATGATTATGACCAGGGATTATTCGGTATAATCATGACCGTAATGTTACAAATGATGTGGTAAAAGTCCTCATTGGCCCGTAGTGCATTGATGGACAGTTGTTGGCATGATCATGACCATTAATGAATACACGAATATCCTTGGCCGTAGTGCAGGGGTGATTCGATGATGTGGATTATTTTATTAAGCTGAGTCTCAGCGATCACAGTGTTGAAAAACTTTTTAAATCATAAAAGATAGTAGAGTTTATTTTCTACTTGACTCTTTTAATGGATTGCTTGTTCCGCTACAGTTAAACTTGATGTCTATTATATTTTATCAGTTTAACATTGTTGAAGGCTAATGATAATTTATTCTGCATTATCTTAGTCATAATATTTCTTACTGGGCTAGTTGAGCTCACCCTTTCTTTCACTGTTCTCTTCAGGAAATGAGAACGTAGCTGGGACAAGTCGGGGTACGGAGTGATGGTCCGAATGATAGTATTAGTTAGTAGTCCTCACTATTCTATGTAATGGTGTGTTAATAAATGTAATGAGGACTCCTTTTGAGTATGAATACTCTCTAGAAGATAATATTTGTATTCAAACTCACAGTTTATGTTTTGTCGTATTGTACACGACAGATGTATTAATCAGTTGTATTTGTATTCTGTACTATGTATCTGACGACCCAAGATGGGTGATGTATACCTAATTTTGGGGGCGTCACAGTTGGTATCAGAGCTTAGGGATATGATCCCTGGCTAAGATGTGAGAATAGAACTAGGAGGGGAGAGACGGGGAATTCCTTCGCTAGTATGACATACCTAAGTTTATTTGCATGGTATTTAATTGGTCGGTCATAATATAAGGATAATATATGACATATCAATTAATTTTTATTTTGTGGCAGTATCTGAAAATGGCATCCGAGAATGTTGAGAATAGCAATGGAGCACAGACGACTGTTGATTCACCACATATCAATAATCAGGATAATGTGCATCAGGAAGGTGTCAATCCTCATGCAAACAACAACACTGACCAAATGATGAATGATCAAATGTTCAGAGGCTTTATGCAATTCATGCAACAACAGGTGAAAGCGGCTCCTGTCCACAACGTAGGTGGAAATACTGGAAACTCTCAGGCGGTCACCGCTAAACAGTTTAAGGAGCTGGGACCACCGGAGTTTATGGGAGAACCCAAACCACTGGTAGCTGAAACATGGATAAAGCAGATCACCAAGATATTTGATGTCTTGGGTTGCTCCGAGGAGCAAAAGGTTCCCTTTGCCGCCTTTATGTTGCGAGGAGAGGCAGATTACTGGTGGGAATCGATAAAGCGTACTCAACCTGCCGCACTGAAGATGTCCTGGGAGAAGTTCCAAGAGCTGTTTAACGACAAATACTTTCCCGAGAGTATTCGTCACATGAAGGAGGTGGAGTTCATCAAATTGGAGCAGAATAATATGACCGTGTCGCAGTACGAGGCAAAATTTGCGGAATTATCCCGGTTTGCGTCCCACCTGGTGGATAATGAAGAAAGAATGACGCGGATGTTTTTAAGAGGTTTGAAGCCGGAGATACGTCAACATCTTGTTTCTCATAAACTGTGTTTGTATTCAGATGTTGTAAATAGGGCTCAGTTGGTGGAGCGCGATAACGAGACAACGCAACCAAAAGAGAGCAGCCGGCAAAATGATAATACCAGTGAGAGCAGTCATCGAAGCGGTGACAACAAGCGTGGAGGGAATCAACAGGCCAGAAATGGTAACCACTTCGGTGGTAATCAGGGCCAAAACAATAAGAATGGACATTTCAAGAAGAGGAGATTCAACAATGATGGAAAGACGTCAGCACCAGCACCTGTCGTTAAGGAAGGAGAACGACCACCTATCATATGTTTCAAATGCGGAGGGGAGGGGCACATCAGTCCAAACTGCGCGATGCCGTCCAAAGCATGTTATAATTGTGGAAGAGAAGGTCATTTAGCCCGATTTTGTCGTTTACCGAAGACAAATTCAGCTAGGATGGAGGCACCAAAAGCCGTCCCAGAAAAGTCAAAACCGGTTGGTGCAAGGGAGAGCGTTTGTTGTGAACTCCCAGAGAGCAAGGAACCCAAATGAGGTCATCACGGGTAAGCTTATCATAAACTCTAAAGAAGTTTATACTTTATTTGATACCGGTTCAACCCATTCTTTTATTTCTCCTACTTGCGCTCATCGATTAAATTTGATTCCGGAGAAATTAGACTTTGACTTATCTGTGGAAACTCCGTTGGGAGAAACCTTCATTACCTCCACTGTTTATAAGTCTTGTTTGGTTCAAGTTGGTACCCACACATTACCTATCGATCTGATTTCATTAAAAATACTTGCATTTGACGTGATTCTAGGGATTGATTGGTTAACTACTCATTATGCAAAAATTGATTGTTTTCGTAAGGTTGTTAGTTTTCATATTCCTAATCGACCTATTATGCGAATTCAAGCAACCAAACCATTAAAATCAATCGCTGTCATCTCAAGCCATAAAACTATTCGTTTATTGAAAAACGGATGTCAAGCTTTCTTAGCTCATGTCACAGATCTAAACAAAAATACGTCAGTTTTGAATGATATTTCTATTGTTAATAAATTCCCTGACGTATTCCCTGAAGAACTTCCTGGCCTACCCCCAGAGCGTGAAATTGAATTTTGTATCGATCTTGAACCCGGTACAAAACCCATTTCCAAAGCCCCATATCGAATGGCTCCTATTGAACTTCAGGAGTTAAAGATCCAACTGCAGGAATTGTTAGACATTGGCTTTATTCGTCCTAGTACTTCTCCTTGGGGAGCTCCTGTTCTATTCGTGAAGAAGAAAGATGGAAGTATGCGACTTTGTATTGATTATCGGGAGTTGAATCATGTCACCATCAAAAACAGGTACCCATTGCCACGTATTGATGACCTGTTTGACCAGTTGCAAGGAGCACAATTCTTTTCAAAGATCGATCTTCGTTCTGGATATCATCAGCTGAAGGTTAGAACTGAGGATATTCCAAAGACGGCTTTTAGAACTCGGTACGGGCATTATGAATTCCTAGTCATGTCCTTTGGATTGACTAATGCTCCTGCTGCCTTCATGGATATGATGAACCGGGTATTCAAGGAATATTTGGATCACTTTGTGGTCGTCTTTATTGATGACATCCTTATTTATTCCAAAAGCCGTGAAGATCATGAGCAACACTTGAGGCTGGTACTCCAAAAGCTTCGTGAATACAAGCTTTATGCCAAGTTGAAGAAATGCGAGTTCTGGCTGGAGGAGGTAGCATTCCTTGGGCACGTAGTATCAAGTCGTGGAATATCAGTTGACCCGGCAAAGATTGAAGCTATTCAAAGCTGGGAGCAACCTAAATCAGTGACCGAGGTACGTAGCTTTCTTGGTTTAGCTGGTTATTATCGGAGATTCGTGGAAGGATTTTCTCGAATCGCTACTCCATTAACTCAGCTGACTCGGAAAGATACAAAGTTCAGTTGGAGCGAAGAATGTGAGCAGAGTTTTCAAGAACTCAAGAGGAGACTCATTTCAGCACCTGTTCTAACAATACCATCTGGCTCGGAGGGATTTGTCATCTACAGTGATGCTTCGAGCAAAGGGTTGGGATGTGTTCTCATGCAACATGGAAAAGTCATAGCCTATGCATCAAGACAACTCAAGGAATATGAGAGGAATTATCCTACTCATGATCTAGAGTTGGCAGCTGTTGTCTTTGCACTTAAAATTTGGAGGCATTACTTGTATGGGGAGAAAGTGGAGATCTTTACGGATCATAAAAGCCTCAAATATTTCTTCACTCAAAAGGAACTCAACATGCGACAACGACGTTGGCTTGAACTGTTGAAAGATTATGATCATACCATTCAATACCATCCTGGAAAAGCGAACGTGGTAGCTGACGCATTGAGTAGAAGATCATATGCGGGTACAAGTGCAATATTAACAACGCAAAGGCCCATTTTGTGTGACTTGCAAAGGATGGAGATAGAGTTGAAGACTCCAGGGACCCATGTGATGATGGCGAATATACGAGTAGAACCGACTTTAATCGATAAAGTTAAAGCTGCTCAAGCTACAGACCTGGAGCTGATGCGTATGAAGAAGAAAGTGCAAGAAGGTGCTATATTGGAAGCAAGAATCGATGAAGAAGGAATACTTCGAGTCAACTCCAGACTTTGTGTTCCTAACAACCCTGATTTAAAGTATGAAATCATGATGGAGGCGCACAACACACCGTTTGCAATCCATCCTGGAAGTACCAAAATGTATCATGATCTTCGTCATACATTTTGGTGGAGCAATATGAAGAGAGAGATAGCGTTGTTTATCTCAAGGTGTCTAACTTGTCAACGAGTCAAAGCGGAGCATCAAGTACCAAAAGGTCCATTGCAACCACTTGAAATTCCAGAATGGAAGTGGGAGCACATTACCATGGATTTCGTTACCGGTCTTCCTAGGGTTTCTCAAGGTATTGATGCGATTTGGGTCATTGTTGATAGATTGACCAAGTCTGCTCATTTCTTACCGATACGAGAAACTTATACACTTGAACGTCTTGCTCGTATGTACATAAACGAGATTGTAAGACTGCATGGTATGCCAGTATCCATAATTTCTGATCGAGACCCAAGATTCACTTCACGATTTTGGGTTAGTTTACAAAAAGCTATGGGCACGGAGTTACGATTTAGTTCAGCATATCATCCTCAGACGGACGGACAATCAGAGAGGACTATTCAAACTCTTGAAGATCTATTAAGACTCTGTGTCTTTGACTTCAAGGGAAGTTGGGACAAGTTCTTACCATTGGTGGAGTTTTCCTACAACAACAGTTATCAAGCAAGTATTGGCATGGCTCCATTCGAAGCATTGTATGGAAGAAAATGTCGTTCTCCAGTATGCTGGGATGAGGTGGGCGAAGCAACGTTGTTGGGACCGGAGTTGGTACGTATGACTACAGAAAAGATTCAAACGATCCGACAACGTATAAAAACCTCACAAGATCGACAAAAGAGTTATGCTGATCTTCATCGAAAGGACGTGGAATTTGATGTAGGAGATCATGTGTTCTTACGTGTTGCTCCATGGAAAGGAGTTACGAGATTTGGAAAGAGAGGAAAGCTAAATCCTCGATTCATCGGTCCATTTTTAATCCTCGATCGAGTAGGAACTGTGGCTTATAGACTCGCTTTACCGCCAAGTATGTCTCGTGTTCATAACGTTTTCCACATATCCATGTTACGCAAATATGTGGAAGACCCGAACCACATTATTGAGTTAGAACCGGACGAAATAGCGGAGGATTTGACGTATGAAGAAGTTCCTGTTCAAATCTTGGATAAGAAGGAACATATTCTACGCTCCAAGGTTATACCTCAAGTTAAAGTTTTGTGGAGAAACCACGATGTTGAGGAAATGACTTGGGAGTTAGAATCAGAAATGAAATCAAGGTATCCTTACCTCTTCGACATACCAGGTACGTACCCTAATTTCGAGGGCGAAATTTCATAAGAAGGGGAGGTTGTAAGACCCCAATTTTTATAAATAAAGATGAATTTTCTATAAATATCATTTTTGAATATTATGGAGTTAATTTGATATAATGTTATAGTTGTGGGTAATATTTATAAATTTTGCAAAGTAAGCAAGTTGTTATAAAATATTCGTTTGGTCGGAGAATATTCTTTTTGTCGGGGAATATTCGTACGACGGCACAATCATTGGTGGACCCCACAACGGAATTATTGTCGGATTGAGAAAACGACAGAATTATCTTTCTATAAAAATAACAGCTGAGGTGTTACCGTTAAAACCGTTAAAACTGTTGAACTACTCGGTAGTAAAAGTACAGTAATACGCGTGGTTGCATAGTAGCACACGGTATTGATTATTGATGCTTACGTGAGAAGTCACTCAGCTATACTCAATTATTGCTACAGTAATTGCTGCATCATATCTCTTAAATTATTGTCATAGTATCATCTGTATAATATGTTATATTATTGAGACGTTGTGGTAAGTTTGGTTATTTTATGGGGGGCCATATGTCATCATCTAAGAGTCTCTTCGTCAATAGTAATTACCGTCGTCAATAGTAATTACCATCGTCAATAGTAATTACCGTCGTCAATAGTAATTACCTTCGTCAATATTATTTACCTTGGTCAATAGTATTTACCTTGGTCAATAGTAATTACCTTCGTCAATAGTATTTACCTTGGTCAATAGTAATTACTTTCGTCAATAGTAGTTGTCCCTTCAATATTACCAAGAGTCATTTGACCCTTCGTTAAGACCAAAAGTCATTTGACCCTTCGTTAAGACCAAGAGCCACCCTCAGTTTTTCTATAAATAGAGGCCTAGGGCTTCATTATTTTTCACGAATTCATTCAAGCTATAGAGAGAGAAAGTATAGAGAGAATAAGAGAGAGAGAATAAAAGTATTCTGCTACATCACTTTTCCAATATCCAGTTCTTTTAAGGTAGGGAATATTATTCATGAAGAGAACTTCTGTTATTCCATTTGTTATTATTCTGTTGGAATAACCAGTATACGCGGTCTACCCTATACTTGGTGACATTCTTCTATTATTCTGTTGGAACATCCTGTCTGTGTGTTTTACACCGGACCTGGTTCCGTTTATTATTCTGTTGGAACATCCTGTCTGTGTGTTTTACACCGGACCTGGTTCCGTTTTATTATTATTCTGTTGGAATATCCTGTCTGTGTGTTTTACACCGGACCTGGTTCCATTATTTATTATTCTGTCGGAATATCCTGTCTGTGCGTTTACGCCGGACCTGGTTCCATTATTTATTATTCTATTGGAATAACCTGTCTGTGCGGTCTATCGCATGCATGGTGATTTCTTTTGTTATTCCATTCTTTATTGTACTCAGTTGGTTAAGTTTTGACTTCTATACTCCATGAAATTTGTGGAATATCCTTGATAGTTGCGTTTCATCCAGTATCTTTTCAAGAAAATATTCTTCTAAGCATTCTTGAATTTTACTCCACAATGCAGTATCATGTTGACAATTTGGACGTTGTTAATTCCTGGATAAATTAATTCTTGAACTTGTTTTATTGAATTCTTATATCATTGTCATCATCCTCATGTTTATAAAATGTTGAAAGTCATCTGTGGCCTGTAGTGCATAGATGGACTTGGTATGATTATGACCAGGGATTATTCGGTATAATCATGACCGTAATGTTACAAATGATGTGGTAAAAGTCCTCATTGGCCCGTAGTGCATTGATGGACAGTTGTTGGCATGATCATGACCATTAATGAATACACGAATATCCTTGGCCGTAGTGCAGGGGTGATTCGATGATGTGGATTATTTTATTAAGCTGAGTCTCAGCGATCACAGTGTTGAAAAACTTTTTAAATCATAAAAGATAGTAGAGTTTATTTTCTACTTGACTCTTTTAATGGATTGCTTGTTCCGCTACAGTTAAACTTGATGTCTATTATATTTTATCAGTTTAACATTGTTGAAGGCTAATGATAATTTATTCTGCATTATCTTAGTCATAATATTTCTTACTGGGCTAGTTGAGCTCACCCTTTCTTTCACTGTTCTCTTCAGGAAATGAGAACGTAGCTGGGACAAGTCGGGGTACGGAGTGATGGTCCGAATGATAGTATTAGTTAGTAGTCCTCAATATTCTATGTAATGGTGTGTTAATAAATGTAATGAGGACTCCTTTTGAGTATGAATACTCTCTAGAAGATAATATTTGTATTCAAACTCACAGTTTATGTTTTGTCGTATTGTACACGACAGATGTATTAATCAGTTGTATTTGTATTCTGTACTATGTATCTGACGACCCAAGATGGGTGATGTATACCTAATTTTGGGGGCGTCACAATTATTAAGAAACCCTAATTTCTATATTAGGTAACCCTAATTAGTAATTATAAAATTTAAGTACTAATTATAAACCCGAATTACTAAATTAATAAGGTTAATTATAATTAGTGATTTTAAACCCTAATGTTCCAGTATAATTTAATTAGAAAACCTAACTAATTAATGAACCCTAAATTTCTATTTTTAGAAACTAATTTTATTTTTAGTTTAATTTAAACCCTAAATAAAAATCTAGAAATTCATTTTATGCTTAGGGTTAAACCCTAAGAGCTAAACTCTAAGGGTCAAACCCTAAGAGTTTGCCAAAATTACAAGTTTGCCATTAATTTTGTGAGCGAAAAGACCAAAATACCCCTATTTGGATTTTCTTTATTATGAAAATTGCAAAGCTTGACAAGTGTGGGAGTTGGTGACCAAATATAACTGCTCCATTGACTTAAAATGCCAGCAATCAACTCTAACTATCAACCAATACATGTATCTTACACTTATATATATAGATTGGAGAGAGAAAATGTCATTTGGTAACCTATTTTTTGCACAACACTTATCATTGAGCCTCTCTCTCTCTAACCTACGAAATATTGTAGTGTTTCAGTACCAAAACAAAGCCCTACTATTAAACATAACATATCAGAGGCTTAGAATCAAAGATTTGTTCATAAAGGTATAAAATCTAACCCTAAAGTCTGACCATTGATTTGTTGTTAGATGTTAAAATTTTTATGTTAAACATGTTATAAATAGTGTATAATGATGATCTGGTTTGCTAGATGTTAGATCCATAACATCTAGAGGCTCGGATTTGAAGATTTAAAAAATCTGGAAATTTCATTTTTGATGCCTGACAACCAAATGTCAGGCTTTGCAGATCTATTTCTATGTTTGGTTTTTGTGTTTTGAAGGTTGATACTTGTTGTATGTCATGTGATCTGTATTCTAGAACTTTTAGCTAGCTCAGATCGTGCAAAGAATAAAAGTTATGGGCGGTCAAACCTCATTGACCGACCATGACTTTCAATTTCTGGAAAACCAAGATCGTGCCCAGAAGGCTCTAACAAGTTCTTCGTGGGTTCAGATCTGACTGTGTTATGATGATATGTAATGATCTTTGCATCTAAGTTATTGTTTGTTGTTTGGACTACAATATTATAACACTAGATCACTAAAACCTTAAACAGGTAGATCGTAGTGGGCGGTCAAACTAAGCCGGACGTTCATGAAATGCATTTTCTGGTTAACCCAGAAAACGCATGATCATGAAGTCCGACAGGATTTGACCAGTATTTATTTAGTGATTCTGTTGATCGTATATGTATTTTATATAATGAATCTCTTCCTTGTCATGCTAGCCACATAATGAAGCTTATAGATCACTAAACCATTACATGTGTTGCAAGTTATGGATGCCCAAAACTAGCCAGTCGAACTGTTCTTCATTTCTGGGTAACCCAGAAAATGAAGAACAGCACTGACAGCTTGTTCAAGGCTCCAGATCTCACTTATGTTATACTTGTTGGCCATGTTTGTGGTTGGATCATGTAGTATTGTATTAGTACTACACGATCTAAGTCATAGTTTGGTCAGAAACATATTTGTGTTAAGAATTAATCACGGTCAAAGTTGCCCACTTGATAACTGACTTGGTGATCTGGGTTTGCATGAAGAACATTAAGAACACCTATAGCGACGGTTCTGTCGCTATAGGTGGTCTTTAGCAACAGTTTCAATATAAAAATTATGATTTCATTAAATAATTATAGAAAATTAGATTTTAAATATTAAAAATACAAAATAAATTATTAAAAATTATTTTAAGGTCTGAAAATTTGTTTTTAATTATTTTAATTATATTTCATAAATATTTAATATTTTTGAAATATTAGATGTATTTAATTTATTTAATTATTACATTAAATAAATTATTTAAAAATAATTTTAATACTTGAAAAATTATTTAAAATTATATTATGATATAAGAAAATATTTTAAGTTATTTTTAATGACTTTTAATATTTTTTGATTAAATTCATTAATAAATTAATATTAATGATATTTAAGTTATTTACTAAATGAATTAAATAAATAAATTAAAAATGATTTTATTATATTAAAAATCATTTTAAATAATAATAAAGTATTTAAAAATATTTTAAGTTATAAAATATAACTTTCAATATTTAAAGGTAAATTTCATTAATTAATTATTATTAATGATATTAAAGTTATTTAATAATTATATTAAATAATTTAGTTTAAAAATGATTTTAATATTAGAAAAATCCTTTTAAATGAAAATAAAGTGCTTAAAAATATTTTTAAGTTATAAAATATAACTTTTAATATTTATAGGATAATTTCATTAAGAATTTAATATTAATGATATTAATTTAATATTAATGATATTAAATTTATTTAATAAATGATATTAAATAAATGGTTTAAAAATAATTTTATTAATTTAAAAAAATCATTTAAAAAGGATATAAATAAATTAAAAATATTTTAAGTTATACTTAATGACTTTTAATATTTTGAGGAATAGTACATTAATATTTTAATATTAATGGTAATTATTTAAAAATAATTTTAAATGTTTTAAAAATTATTTAAAGGCAATATAAATGTTTTAAAAATATTTTAAGTTATTATAAATAACTTTAATATTTTGGCAATGGTTTCATTAATAGCTTAATATTAAGTAAATGTTAATGATAATAGAATTGTTTAATATTTAAATCATTTAATAATGATTACTGAGTTTGAAAATTTATGATAAATTATAGTAAATGTTTAAAAATTAGTATAAGTCAATTAAAAATAATATAACTGATAATTACAGTTATTGAACTTCGAGATAGAGTCTTAGACTCGATAATTAGCAGATAAAGTCGTCGGTATACCGACATGTTTCAGAAATTGATTTAGACTTAGATATTTTGACTGTATAAGTGTTTATTTGTGATTCAATGGTTGTTAAACTTATGTGACAATGTGATTAGGTAATGTGCTGACTGCAATAAGCAGTGCTATAGTATGTGATTCTAATTAGTAAAATGATCTTATTACTGATAGGTTGTTATACAAAAGATAGAACTAAGTTGCGAATTGTAAACAGCAGATCAGACAAGTATCTTACCTTTGCATTTTCTTTATGCAATGGACATGAGTAAGAATGTTTCTAAATTATATTATTATTGTACAGATTATTAACCCTATATTATATACGCTCATTGATTATCAACATGTTATTAAATGGTAATTCAGATATATATTCTGTTCGTTAATTTCTATAAATGGTTATATAAGTGTCCCCACTTGGATAATCATTGTATTTAATCATATGTTGATAAACCTTTGTTAATTACCCGTATATATATATATATATATATATATATATATATATATATATATATATATATATATGTTGAATTATAGATTATTGTTGAACAAGATAAAACATTTGGTTTGGAACCCCGATAAGTATGAACATCCCGTACAAGGGAAAACTTTTTATGCACCCAAGGTGGACAGAGTGAACGATACCCTCGTTCTTGCATGTAGTATTGATCAATACAGGGTACAACGGGCTGATCACCCCCGTGCCCGTAAGTTATGACGGTTTATAGATGAAGTTCTGTTTAACCTATTTAAAAATTAAAAATAATGTTCATAGTATGTCACCTTAACCCTAATTATATTCATTACGTAGTTTCAAAAAAATTTGAAAGAGGGTTGTTATGTTATTATTATCGGTTCAGATTACTTCACAACTATTGACTTGTTGTAGAAGGGTAGTACAAAGAAAATATTTAAATTCTTTCAGCTTATATATATAATTGCTATTACTTGTTGGGCACTCAAATGCTCATCCTTGCTTAATTTAAATATTTTCAGTTAAGTGTGAACTACTAGAGAGCTCTGCTAAAAACAATAGAAAGGGAAAGGTTGCTGAATGAACGCAATGCTATATTATTTAATAGTTAACTTTATTAAGACAAGTATGATATATATTATCTATCATGGGTTGTAATAAATGTTTAAAGGTCTCATACCTGGGGATTAGACTCTGATGATATGTAAATTAAGTTGATCTTTGTATTATTAGTATTATTCTGCTCATAGAAATGGTATCGTGAAGCACTGATTTCAGGTTTCAAGTACCCGAATTTAGGGGGCTTTATAGGGTGAATATTAACCGAGTGAATAGTATCCCATGAATAGTAATTTAGGAATAGTAACCCCGTGAATAGTACTCCGGCATAAAAAGGTTAAAACTTATCAAGAATGCTTAGAATAATATTTTCATGAAAAGATACTGGATGAAGCGCAGATATCAAGGATATTCTACTAATTCCATGGAGTATAGAATTTAAAATCTGAAACGAAATAATATTACTTACATACTACAGAGTATGGAATAAAATATTATTTTTTACGAATACTGAAAAAAAATAATATCACTTACCTTAAAAAGGAGAGTATTCCAACTGGTATAGCCGAGATATTCTTAAAGAAAACTTGAACGGTTTTCTATGCTCAAAACTTTCTAAAATTCGAAAGAAATACACTCGATATTATAGAAGAAGAAATATCTGATTCTGGTGCGATTTTCAATTCTAACTAAGCATCCTATTTATAGGAGAATGGAAGGATACTATTTAGAATTTTCACAGACTGCACAGTAGTAAATCAGACAAAATTATCACGGGCGGACGAAAAATAAACGCAAACGCCCGTTTTTTCAAAATATTAATATAATATTCAATAAAATATAATATATTCTATTTTTTATAAAAAAACAAAACTTATAATAATATATATAATAACCATAGCAGTACTCCCTCCCGTGAATTCACCAATTCCTTTCCCCTGACAATTCAAAAACATGTGGGCACATGTCATTATCATATATATATATATATATATATATATATATATATATATATATATATATATATATATATCTCTCTCTATATACCAAATAATTTTTTACCGATTATTTTAAAAAATGAGTAAATGATGGTCCAAATAATAAGCAAAATTTACAACAAATACTTCATAAAAATTCTCTCAATATTTTTAACAATATTTATTCATCATTATCATTATTCTCTATATTTAACAATCAGATCATTTCCAGGAAAGAGGGGGCTTTCTAGTAAGGATTTCTCCCTATTGGCGCGCAATTAGGTGACCATACATCTTCTCGACAGAACTTTCTAGACATCATCAATATTACAAATAATAATATGAATAATTGTATCGTCTCAATTATTGATTTAATAATATATAAATTATCGACAATAATTGAATCAAATAACGTGAGATACTATGCATCAATTACTAAAGCAATAATTAAACAAAACTGAGTGACTTCTCACGTAAGCATCAATAATCAAAATCGTGTGCTACTATGCAACCACGCGTATTAATATACTTTTAACACTGGTTATTTCAACAGTTAACGGTAAAACTTTCGCCGTTATTTTAATAAAGAGATATTTTTATCGTTTTCTCACTCCGACAATAATTCCGCTGTGGGGTTCACCAATGATTGTGTTGTCGTACAAATATTCCTTGTTAAAACAAATATTCCCCGACCAAATCGAATATTTTATGACAACTTGCATACTTTGTAAAATTTATAAATACTACCCACAACTATAACATTATATCAAATCCACACTAACATTAAAAATATATTTCGAAAAAAAATTAATCTTTATTCATAAAAGTTGGGGTCATACAAATGTGATTAGTAACCTTTAATATAATTAGAATACCCTATTTATACTTTAGAAATATTAATTTCTATTTAAACCCCTAATTATATTTTGGAAATCTTTATTTTTTATTTTAAAACCCAAATTTAGAAAATCCTAGAAACTAAGGTTGTAAAACCTAAGTGTTAAAACCTTATGGTTAAACCGTAAGGGTTTGGACAATGTCTAGAATACCATTAAAATTTTATGATCAGTGACCAAAATGGCCTTTATGAATTTTTTTTTATTAAGTTACTTGTAAATCTTGCCAAATCAAGAGTTGGTGACCAACTATTATTGACTTTGTGACTCAAATCTCAGCAAATCAACCTCTCATTGACAGCTATAGCAGCAACATGCATTGTATCTAAGGATTTATAAGAGATAAGAGAGAGAAAGTCTAGCATTTTACTTATTTTGCACTCTAGTTCTCAACAACTCATTCTCTCTCCAAACCTCCTAAAATTACATGTGTTTCAGTTCCTAAAACACCTCTTAGAACACTAAGATCTGTTAAGGAGAGCTAAGATCAAAGATTGGACAAGAGAGGTATAAACCCTAACTCACCATTTGATCTTGTACGCTAAGAAAATATTTGTGTTTATGTGTTTAGGTTCATGCTATAGGATGTTATATGATGATCTATGATGATACATCATAGATCTATAACATCAAAGGGCATGATATCTACTATCTTCTATGATTTAAAAAGTTTATCCTTAATTTTATCGCTAAGACTCAGCTTAATAATTAATCAACATCATCGAATCATCTATGTACTACGACCAACGCTATTCATTAGTATCACGACCACGAATTATCCATGCACTATGGGCCAAGAATATTCGTGTTTTCATCAATGGTCATGATCATGCCAACAACTGTCCATCAATGCACTACGGGCCAATGAGAACTTTTACCATATTATTTATAACATTACGGTCATGATTATACCGAATAATCCCTGGTCATAATCATACGAAATCCATCTTTGCACTACGGGTCACATATGACTTTCATCATAATATAAATAGGAGGATGATGTCAATGATATAAGAATTCAATTAAAATAAAGCAAACGATAAATTTTTAAAAATTTATAATTTAATTTATCAAGAATTCAATAACGTCCAAACTATCAACATAATACTGCTTTGTGGAGTAAAATTCAAGAATAATATTGTATCAAAAATGATTTGGATCGAAAAGAAATCAAATTTTGTTAAGAATAGTACCCCGAGTGAATATTAACTGAGTGAATAGTATCCCATGAATAGTAATTTGGGAATAGTAACCCCATGAATAGTACTCTGGCATAAGAAGGTTAAAACTTATCAAGAATACTCAGAATAATATTTCTATGAAAAGATACTGGATGAAGAATAAATATCAAGGATATTCTACAAATTTCATGTAGTATAGAATTCAAAATCTGAAACGAAATAATATTACTTACATACTACAGAGTATGGAATAAAATATTATTTCTTATGAATACTGAAAAAAATAATACCCCTTACCTTAAAAAGGAGAGTATTCCAACTAGTATAGCGAAGATATTCTTGAAGAAAACTTGAACTGTTTTCTACGCTCAAAACTTTCTAAAACTCGAAAGAAGTACGCTCAATATTATAGAAGAAGAAATCTCTAATTCTAGTGTGGTTTTCAATTCTAACTAAATATCCTATTTATAGGAGAATGGAAGTATACTATTTAGAATTTTCACGGACTGTACAGTAGTAAATCAGACGAAATTATCACGGGCGGACAAAAAATAAACGCAGACGTCCGTTTTTTTCAAAATATTAATATAATATTCAATAAAATATAATATATTCTATTTTTCATAAAAAACAAAATTTATAATAATATATATAATAACCATAGCATTACTCCCTCTCGTGAATTCACCAATTCCCTTCCCCTGACAATTCAAAAACATGTGGGCACATGTCATATATATATATATATATATATATATATATATATATATATATATATATATATATATATATATATATATATATATATATATATATATATGTTTGTGAAAATGACATGTGGGGCAGGGCCCACATGTTGGATGAAATGGAAATGGGAGGTGTGATAGTTTACGTATTATGGAGGGAGTATATATATATATATATATATATATATATATATATATATATATATATATATATATATATATATACCGAATTACTTTTTACCGATTATTTTAAAAAATAGGTAAATGGGGGTTCAAAAAATAAACAAAATTTACAACAAATACTTCATAAAAATTCTCTCAATATTTTTCACAATATTTATTCATCATTATTATTATTCGCAATATTTAACAACCAGATCATTTCTAGGAAAGGGGGGGCTTTCCAATAAGAATTTCTCCATATTGGCGGGCAATTGGGTGACCAAATCTCTCATCGACAGAACTTTCTAGACATCGTTAATATTGCAAAAAATAATATGAATAACTGTATCGTCTCAATTATTGATTTAATAATATATAAAATATCGACAATAATTAAATCAAATAACGTGAGATACTATGCATCAATTATTGTAGCAATACTTGAACAAAACTGAGTGACTTCTCACGTAAGCATCAATAATCAAAATCGTGTGCTACTATGAAACCATGCGTATTACTGTACTTTTAACACCAGATATTTTAACAGTTAACGGTAAAACTTTCGCCGTTATTTTTATAAAAAGATATTTTTATCATTTTCTCACTCCATTAATAATTCCGTTGTGGGGTCCACCAATGATTGTGCCGTCGTACAAATATTCCCTGTTAAAATGAATATTCCCCGACCAAATTGAATATTTTATGACAACTTACATACTTTACAAAATTCTAAATACTACTCACAACTATAACATTATATCAAATCCACACTAATATTAAAAATATATTTTGAGAAAAAATTAATCTTTATTATTAAAAGTTGGGGTCTTACAACCTCTCCTTTTTATAAATTTTGCCCTTGAAATTAGGGTACATACCTGATATATCGAAGAGGTGAGGATATCTTAATCTCATTTCAGATTCTAACTCTCAGGTCATTTCCTCAACATCGTTGTGAGACCCCGAATTTTATGAAATAAAAGTATTTAATTTTTCTATTTTGGTAAATAGTTAAATTGATAAAAGTTTAAAGTTAAGGGTGATATGTGAAAATTTTTTAAAGTAGACAAGTTGTCATAAAATTCCCGGTTACTATTTACTCTAGTATTGTTCACTCGAGTATTTTTTGTGTCAGAGTACTATTCGCGAGTTACTATTCATGAGTTACTATTCACGATTTACTATTCACCTGAATATTATTCACTCGGGTATTTGGGGTATTTTTTGTGTCGGAGTACTATTCACGAATTACTATTCACATGTTACTATTCACCTGATTACTATTCATTCTAGTATTGTTCACTCGGGTATTCAGGACACTTTTTGTGTCGAGATACTATTCATAGGGTATTATTCTCTAAGTAATATTCACGGGGTATTATTCACCCGAAAAATATATTTCTTTTCGGTCTAAATCATTTTTGGATACAATATTATTTCATGAGGAGATGTGCTAATTTTTCAGACCGTTGGTTGAAATTATAATAGAAAATCAATATGGATCGTTAGTTTAAAGTTTTAATAGTAAAATCTTTTTATATAAAACAAAATACTTTTATAAAGTTATTCTATAAATAGAATATATTATATTCTATTATGCATAGTATTTTACATAGAAAAATCTTTTTATATAAAACAGAATACTTTTATAAAGTTATTCTATAATTAAAATATATTATATTTTATTATGCATAGTGTTTGCATAGTGCCTGCATAATGTTTACCTAGTAAAATCTTTTATAAAGTTATTCGTTTTATTAGACTATAAATAGAATATAATATATTTTATTTAAAAGATTTTACTTTAAATATGGACCGTCCGATTAAAAGTAAATCAATCTGGACTGTTCATGAATTAGTTACTATGCAGTCCATTCTTCTATAAATAGAAGCTCATTCCTTCATTATTTCTTACGAATTCACTGAAACTCTAGAGAGAGAAATTATAGAGAGAGAAAAGAAAAGTATACTGCTACTTCACTACTCCGATATCAAGTTTCTTTTACGGTAAAGGATATTATTTGTTGTTCCCGTAAGGGATATTATTTTTTTTTGTATTCATGAAGAGAACTTCTGTTATTCTATTCTTTATTATTCTGTTGGAATAACCTGTATACGCGGACTACCCTATACTTGGTGAAATTCTTCTGTTATTCCATTCTTTATTATTATGTTAGAATAACCTGTTTATGCGATGTACCGCATACATGGTGAAATTCTTCTATTATTTTGTTCTTTATTATTATGTCGGAATATCCTGTTTGTGCATTTACGTCGGACCTGGTTCTATTATTTATTATTCTGTCGGAATATCCTGTCTGTGCGTTCACGCCGGACCCGATTCTATTATTTATTATTCTGTTGGAATATCATGTCTGTGCGTTTTACGCCAGACCTGGTTCCGTTATTTATTATTCTGTTAGAATAACCTGCCTGTGCGGTTTATCGTATGCATGGTGATTTCTTTTATTATTCCATTCTTTATTATACTCAGTTGGTTAAAACTTTGACTTCTATACTCTATGAAATTAGTGGAATATCCTTGATATTTGCGCTTCATCCAGTATCTTTTCATGAAAATATTCTTTTGAGCATTCTTGAATTTTACTCTACAAAGCAGTATCATGTTGGCAATTTGGACGTTATCAGTTCCTAGATAAATTAATTCTTGAACTTGTTTTATTAAATTTTTATATCATTTTCATCAACCTCATGTTTATATTTAGTTGAAAGTCATCTATGGCCTGTAGTGCATAGATGGACTTGATATGATTATGACCAGGGATTATTCGGTGTAATCATGACCGTAATGTTACAAATGATGTGGGAAAAAAAAGTCCTCACTGGCCCGTAGTGCATTGATGGACAGTTTTTGGTATGATTATGGCTATGAATTCTCTTTGGCCGTAGTGCAAAGATGAATTATTTTATGGCATGATCAGGACCATTGATGAAAACATGATTATCTTTAGCTGTAGTGCGTGAATAATTCGTGGTCGTGATACAAAAGAATATCCTTGGCCGTAGTGCAGGGATGATTCGTTGATGTGGATTATTTATTAAGCTGAGTCCCAGCGATAAAAGTCATGAAAAATCTTTTAAATCATAAAAGATAGTAGATTTTATTATCTACTTAACTCTTTTAATGGATTACTTGATCCGCTGCAGTAAAACTTGATGTCTATTGTATTTTATCAGTTTAACTTTGTTGAAGACTAATGATAATTTATTTTGCATTATCTTAGTCATAATATTTCTTACTGGGCTAGTTGAGCTCACCCTTTCTTTCATTGTTCTCTTCAGAAAATGAGAATATAGTTAGAACGAGTCAGAAAACGGAGTGATGGACCAGATGATTGCATTAGTAGTCCTCATTATTCTATGTAATAGTGTGATAATAATTGTAATGAGGACTCCTTTTGAGTTTGTATACTCTCTTGTAGACAATATTTGTATTCAAACTCACAGTTTATGTTTTATCGTATTAAACACGACAGTTGTATTATTAAGTTGTATTTAAATTCTGTACCATGTATCTGGCGACTTAGAATGGGTGATGTATACCTATTTTGGGGGCGTCACAGTTGGTATCAGAGCTTAGGGATATGGTCGCTGGCGGAGATAAGAGTCTAGAACTAGGAGGGGAGAGACGAGTTATATACTTCGCTAGTGTGTGACTTACCTAAGCTAAAATTATTTACTTGATAAGTTGACAAATTATGATATGTCAATTAACCTTTGTTTTGAAGCTATATTCTAGAATGATATCTGAAATACAGAAGATGAGAAATGGGAAAATCATGATAGCGAAAAAATTGCCGGGAGGGTACAATCTGAAAAGAAAGCAAGGTATTCTCATCTCTTCGAATATCAGGTACGTACGTAAATTTCGAGGGCGAAATTTTATAAGGAGGGGAGATTGTGAGACCCCGAATTTTATGAAATAAAAGTATTTAATTTTTCTATTTTGGTAAATAGTTAAATTGATAAAAGATTAAAGTTAAGGGTGATATGTAAAAAATTTTCAAAGTAGACAAGTTGTCATAAAATTCACAGTTACTATTTACTCTAGTATTGTTCACTCAAGTATTTGGGGTACTTTTTGTGTCAGAGTACTATTCGCGAGTTACTATTCATGAGTTACTATTTACGGGTTACTATTCACCTAAATTACTATTCTCCTGAATATATTATTTACTTGGGTTTTTGGGGTATTTTTCATGTCGGAATACTACTCACGAATTACTATTCACGGGTTACTATTCACCCAATTACTATTCACTCTAGTATTGTTCACTCGGGTATTTAGGACACTTTTTGTGTCGGGGTACTATTCTCGAAGTAATATTCACGGGGTACTATTCACCCAAAAAATATATTTCTTTTCGGTCTAAATCATTTTTGGGTACAATATTATTCCATGAGGAGATGTGCTAACTGTGACGCCCCCAAAATAGGTATACAAAACCTATTCTGAGTCGTCAATAACATGGTATAGAAACAACTACAACTTTATTTATACAACATAAAAATTGTGAGTGTAAATACAAATATTGTCATCTAAAAAATATCCACACTCAAATAAGTCCTCATTACAATTATTGGAACAATATTTTACAAAAAAAATGGTGAGGACTACTAAAACAACTTCCTAGAACCTTCATTCCATACCCCGACTAGTACCTGCTACATTCTCGCCTCCTGAGAAGAAAATGGAACAACAAGGAAAAGGGTGAGCTCAACTAGCCCAGTAAAGAATATTATGACTAAGATAATATACAACAAATTATCGTTAGTCTTCAACAGGGAAAAAATTTAATAGAATACAATAGACAACAAGTTTTAATTCAATATTCGCAGCGGAAAATAATAATTCATAGAGAAGTTACGTAGAGAATGAAATCTATGAATTTAAAAGTCCATCATCAACATTTTATCCCTGTAACATCAATCAATAAATATCTTGAATCAAATAGTTATCTTTGCACTACAGGCCAAAGATATCCATCAGTTGGTCATGTTCACCTCAACACCTGTTCATCTCTGCACTACGGGCCAAAGATATTCATCAGAAATTATTCATCTTTGCACTACAGGCCAAAGATATTCAGTTATATCATCATTTAAGACTGAGGATGATGAAAAATATTTTAAAGAAAACGAATTCAGTGAAACAAAATAACAAATATTAAGGATTCGTATTTCGATTTATCCATGTCCAAAAATACCTTATCATAGTGAAGTAAAATTCAAGAATGATCAAAACATGGATACAATCAAAGCTAGTATCCAGAATAGATATTTGGACGAAAAGAAGGAAATTTCATTTTTCGGTGAATAGTAACTCGTGAATAGTAACTCGTGAATAGTAACTCATGAATAGTAACCCCGACATGAAAAGTTCCAAATTTGATAAAAAGTTCAGATCAATACTTCGACATAATGATATTGAAAAAAATAATATCATTTAAGAAGAAATAACATCCCTTACCTCGGAAATACGGTACTTCTGACTGGAATACTAGATATAGTGCTGAAGGAAACTTGCACCGTATAGCAACACTCAAAGTATCAAATACTCACAAGAATACGCTCGATATAGATAGAGAAATAGAGAGAAACTTGTGTTTCTGGTGTGTTTTTCAATTCTAACTTAAGCACCCTATTTATAGGAAAATGCTTAGAACACCAAAGCAGAAAATTGAATATAATAATATTATTTATAAACAAAATTCCTAAGTACACCACCAGCTGATTTCAACCATTTAACACATGCCCCTCAATTGAAAAAAACGTTTTTCTTAAAAATAATAATTAAAACTTTCAAAAATCAATTATTTCGGAACTTCAGAACTTCAATAATTCATAATAAATAGCCCTTTTGTCAGAAAATTCGAATCTCGCGAGTTTTTATAGGAAATTCAATTCTCTACAACTTTACAGAAGAAAGTTTTTCTAAATTCTAAACAGAAATTGACCGAAATTCATAAACGGGCGATTTTACAGTCAATAATAAATTTTCGGTCAAGAATTATGTCCACCAACACACAAAATATGTGTTAATCATTTAATGCCACAAAAATACTCTTCCTCCTCATATACTCATATATCCCACATTCATTGTAAAAATACCATCATCAATATATTATTAAAATAATATATTTAAATGAATTATTTTATCAGAAAAAGATAAAATATTAATTTTCAACAATTGTCACATTAAAATTTTTTTCTATCTATATCCACATAAAATCACTATTTTCCTCATCATATAAATCAATTATTAATTATACACAAATAATATTACAGAACCACAGTACTGGCAACCAGGCAATTCCCAGAAAAGAAGGGGCTTTCCAATAAGGATTTCTCCTTACTGGCGCGCAATTAGATGACCAAACCTCTCCTTAGACGGAACTTTCTAGACATTGCCAATAATGTTATTTAATAATATTATTCAGATAATATGAATTATTGCTCCGATAATGAAAAATACTGCGTAGTGACAATTATTGAAACAACAGTAATATAAAATATCAACGCAGCAATTATTGAATCAATAAAATACAATATTAAATAGTAATTACTGTAACAATTATTGAGTAGTGCCTTCTTACGTAAGAATCAATAATTGGTGCAATACAGTGTGCTACGCGTATTACCGTGCTTTAACCACCGGGTATTCCAACAGTATTAACTGTAACAACTACGCCGTTATTTATAAACAACTTATTTTTGTCGTTTTCTTCATCCGATCGTTTTCTGTTATGGGGCCCACACAAGGCTGCGCCGTCGTACGAATATTCCCCGACAACAAGAATATTCCACGACCAAACAAATATTCTCCGACAACAATGAATATTTTATAACCACTAAAATATTTGCGCATTTTACCCATAACTAACCACATTAATCAAATCAACTCTTACTATTTCAGAATAATAAATAGAGGAAATTAAATTTCATTTATTAATAATTTGAGGTCTTACACTAATTTTTCAGACCGTTGGTTAAAATTATAATAGAAAATCAATATGAATCGTTGGTTTAAAGTTTTAATAGTAAAATCTTTTTATATAAAACAGAATACTTTTATAAAGTTATTCTATAAATAGAATATATTATATTCTATTATGCATAGTGTTTTACATAGTAAAATCTTTTTATATAAAACAGAATATTTTTATAAAGTTATTCTATAATTAGAATATATTATATTTTATTATGCATAGTGCATGTATAGTGTTTGCATAGTAAAATCTTTTATAAAGTTATTCGTTTGATTAGACTATAAATAGAATATATTATATTTTATTTAAAAGATTTTGCTTTAAATATGGACCGTCCGATTAAAAGTAAATCAATCTGGACCATTCATGAATTAGTTACTATGAAGTCCATTCTTCTATAAATAGAAGCTTATTCCTTCATTATTTCTTACGAATTCACTGAAACTCTAGAGAGTGAAATTATAGAGAGTGAAAAAAAAAGTATTCTGCTACTTCACTACTCCGATATCAAGTTTCTTTTACGGTAAGAGATATTATTTGTTGTACCCGTAAGGGATATTATTTCTTTTGTATTCATGAAGAGAACTTCTGTTATTCCATTCTTTATTATTCTGTTGGAATAACCTATATACGCGGACTACCCTATACTTGGTGAAATTCTTCTGTTATTCCATTCTTTATTATTATGTTGGAATAACTTATTTATGCGAAGTACTGCATACATGGTAAAATTCTTCTATTATTCTATTTTTTATTATTATGTCGGAATATCTTGTCTGTGCGTTTACGCCGGACCTGGTTCTATTATTTATTATTCTGTCTGAATATCCTGTCTGTGCGTTTACGCCGGACCTGATTCTATCATTCATTATTTTGTCGGAATATCCTGTCTGTGCATTTTACGCCGGACCTAGTTCCATTCTTTATTATTCTGTTAGAATATCCTGTCTGTGCGTTTTACGCCAGACCTGGTTTCGTTATTTATTATTCTGTTAGAATAACCTGCATGTGCGGTCTATCACATGCATGGTGATTTCTTTTTGTTATTCCATTCTTTATTATACTTAGTTGGTTAAAACTTTGACTTCTATACTCCATGAAATTAGTGGAATATCCTTGATATTTGCGCTTCATTCAATATCTTTTCATGAAAATATTCTTCTGGGCATTCTTGAATTTTACTCTACAAAGCAGTATCATGTTGACAATTTGGACATTATCAGTTTCTAGATAAATTAATTCTTGAACTTGTTTTATTGAATTTTTATATCATTGTCATCATCCTCATGTTTATATTTTGTTGAAAGTCATCTATGGCCTGTAGTGCATAGATGGACTTGGTATGATTATGACCAGGGATTATTCGGTGTAATCATGACCGTAATGTTACAAATGACGTGAAAAGAAAGTCCTCACTGGCCTGTAGTGCATTGATTAACATTTTTTGGTATGATTATGGCTATGGATTCTCTTTGGCTGTAGTGCAAAGATGAATTGTTTTATGGCATGATCAGGACAGTTGATGAAAACATGATTATCTTTAGCTGTAGTGCGTGGATAATTCGTAGTCGTGATACTAAAGAATATCCTTGGCCGTAGTGCATGGGTGATTCGATGATGTGGATTATTTATTAAGCTGAGTCCTAGCGATAAAAGTCATGAAAAATCTTTTAAATCATAAAAGATAGTAGATTTTATTCTCTACTTAACTCTTTAAATGGATTGCTTGATCCGCTGCAGTTAAACTTGATGTCTATTATATTTTATCAGTTTAACATTGTTGAAGACTAATGATAATTTATTTTACATTATCTTAGTCATAATATTTCTTACTGGGCTAGTTGAGCTCACCCTTTCTTTCACTATTCTCTTCAGGAAATGAGAATATAGTTGAGACGAGTCAGGAAACGGAGTGATGGACCAGATGATAACATTAGTAGTCCTCACTATTCTGTGTAATAGTGTGATAATAATTGTAATGAGGACTCTTTTTGAGTTTGTATACTCTCTAGTAGACAAAATTTATATTCAAACTCACAGTTTATGTTTTGTCGTATTGTACACGATAGTTGTATTATTAAGTTGTATTTGAATTTTGTACCATGTATCTGGTGACTCAGAATGGGTGATGTATACCTATTTTGGGGGCGTCACAATCGTGGTTTCTCCATAAAACTTTAACTTGAGGTATAACCTTGGAGCATAGAATATGTTCCTTCTTATCCAAGATTTTAACAGGTACCTCTTCGTACGTTTAATCTTCTGCTATTTCGTCCGGTTCTAACTCAATAATGTGGTTCGGGTCTTCCACATATTTACGTAACATGGATATATGAAAAAACGTTATGAACACGAGACATACTTGGAGATAAAGCGAGTCTATAAGCCACATTTTCTACTCGGTCAAGGATTTTAAATGGGTCAATGAATCGTGGATTGAGCTTTTCTCTCTTTCCAAATCTCGTAACTCCTTTCCATGGAGCAACATGTAACAACACATGCTCTCCAATATTTAATTCCACGTTTTTTCGATGAAGATCAGCATAACTCTTTTGTCGATCCTGTGAGGTTTTTATACGTTGTCGGATCATTTAAATCTTTTCTGTAGTCATATGTAACAACTTCGGTCCCAACAACGTTGCTTCACCCACCTCGTCCCAGCATATTGCTTCCATACAACGCCTCGAATGGAGCCATGTCAATACTTACTTGATAACTGTTGTTGTAGGAAAATTTCACTAATGGCAATAACTTGTCCCAACTTCCCTTGAAGTCAAGGATACAGAATCTTAATAAATCTTCAAAAGTTTGAATAGTCCTCTCTGACTGCCCGCCCATTTGAGGATGATACGCCGAATTGAATCGTAAATCCGTGCACATAGCTTTTTATAAGCTAACCTAAAATCGTGAAGTGAATCTTGGGTCTCGATCTACAACTATGGATACTAGCATACCATGCAGTTTTATAATCTTATTTATGTATATACGAGCAAGACGTTCAAGTGAATAAGTTTCTCGTATAGGTAAGAAATAAGAAGACTTGTTCAATCTATCAATAATGACCCAAATTGCATCTATGCCTTGAGAAACCTTGGGAATACCAGTAACTAAATCCATGGTAATGTGCTCCCACTTCTATTCTAGAATTTCAAGTGGTTGCAATGGAACTTTTGGCACTTGATGCTCTGCCTTGACTCGTTGACACGTTAAACACCTTGAGATAAACTCCGCTATCTCTCTCTTCATATTGCTCCACCAAAATGTATGTCGAAGATCACAATACATTTTGGTACTCTTAGGATAGATTGCAAACGGTGTGTTGTGTGCCTCCATCATGATCTTATATTTTAAATCAAAGTCATTAGGAACACTAAGTCTAGAGTTGACTCGTAGTATTTCTTCTTCATCGATTCTTGCTTCTGGAATAACACCTTCTTGCACTTTCTTCCTCATACGCATCAGCTCCAGGTCTGTAGCTTGAACAGCTTTAACTTTATCAATTAAAGTCGATTTTACTTGTATATTTGCTATCATCATGTGGGTCCCTGGAGTCTTTAACTCTATCTCCATCATTTGCAAGTCATACAAAATAGGCCTTTGCATTGACAATAACGCACTCATACCTGCATATGGTCTTCTACTCAATGCATTAGCTACCACGTTCGCTTTTCCAGGGTGGTATTGAATGGTATGATCATAATCTTTAACAGTTCAAGCCAACGTCATTCTCGGATGTTGAGTTCCTTTTGGGAGAAGAAATATTTGAGGCTTTTATGATCTGTATAGATCTCCACTTTCTCCCCATACAGGTAATGTCGCCTGATCTTTAGTGCGAAAACGACTGCTACCAACTCTAGATCATGAGTAGGATAATTCCTCTCATATTTTTTGAGTTGTTGTGGGGCGTAGGCTATGACTTTCCCATGTTGCATGAGAACACATTCTAAACCTTTGCCTAAAGCATCACTGTAGATGACAAATCCCTCTGAACCAGATGGTATTGTCAGAAGAGGTGCTGAAATGAGTCTCCTCTTGAGTTCTTGAAAACGCTTCTCACATTCCTCGCTCCAATCGAATTTTGTTTATTTTTGAGTCAGCTGAGTTAATAGAGTAGCGATTCGAGAAAATCCATCCACGAATCTCCGATAATAACCAGCTAAGCCCAGAAAGCTACGTACTTTGGTCATTGACTTAGGTTGCTCCCAGCTTAGTATTGCTTCAATCTTCGCTAGGTCAACAGATATTCCATGATTTGTTATCACATGCCCAAGAAATGCTACTACCTCAAGCCAGAACTCATATTTCTTCAACTTGGCATAAAGCTTGTTTTCACGAAGCTTTTGGAGTATCAGCCTCAAGTGTTGCTTATAATCTTCACGGCTTTTGGAGTAAATGAGGATGTCATCAATAAAGACGACCACAAACTGATCCAAATATTTTTTGAATACTCGGTTCTTCATATCCATGAAGGCAACAGGAGCATTAGTCAATCCAAAGGACATGACTAGGAATTCATAATGCTCGTACCGAGTTCTGAAAGCCGTCTTTGGAATGTCATCGGTTTTAATCTTCAATTAGTGATATCCAAAACGAAGATCAATCTTTGAAAAGAATTTGGCGCCTTGCAACTGGTCAAACAAGTCATCAATACGTGGCAATGGGTACCTATTTTTGACAGTGACATGGTTCAACTCCTTAAAATCAATACAAAGTCGCATACTCCCATCTTTTTTCTTCACGAATAGAACAGGAGCACCCCAAGGGGACGTACTAGGACGAATGAAACTGATGTCTAACAATTCCTGCAGTTAGGTTTTTAACACCTGAAGTTCAATAGGAGCCGTTCGATATGGGGCTTTGGAAATGGGTTTTGTACCGGGTTCAAGGTCGATACAAAATTCAATTTCACGCTCTGGGGCAGGCCAGGAAGTTCTTCAGGGAATACGTCAGGAAATATACTAACAATAGAAATATCATTCAAAACTGACGTATTTTTGTTTAAATCCGTGACATGAGCTAAGAAATCTTGACATCTACTTTTCAATAAACGAATAGCTTTATGGCTTGAGATGACAGTGATTGATTTTAATGGTTTGATTTCTTGAATTCGCATAATAGGTTGGTTACGAATATGAAAGCTAACAACCTTACGAAAATAATCAATTTTAGCATGATGAGTAGTTAACCAATCAATCCCTCGAATTACGTCAAATACAAGTATTTTTAATGAAATATGGTCGACAGGTAATGTGAGGGTACCGATTTGAACCAAACAAGACTTATAAATAGTGGATGTAATGAAGGTTTCTCCCAACGGAGTTTCAACAGATAAGTCAAAGTCTAATTTCTCCGGAGTAAAATTTAAACATTGAGCGCAAGTAGGAGAAATAAAAGAATGGATAGAACCGGTATCAAATAAGGTATAGACTCTGCTAGAGTTTATGATTAGCTTACACGGGATCACCTCGTTCGGGTTCCTTGCTTTCTGGGAGGTCACGACAAACGCTCTCTGTGACAACCCAAAAATTTATAAAATCTTAAATGATTAAAATAAAGATTAAGGAATAAAACCTAGATGAGAATTTGAGGAATGATGGATTAAGTTAATGATATAAGGATCAAGATAAAACTATGTTACTAATTAACATAGCTTAAAAGTTGGCATTGACTGACAAATAGGAATTTAAATAAGTATAAAGTCGTTAGTTAATACGATTAACCATGAGAATGGAGTAATTTAAAACTCAAAATTTGAGTTAGAGATAGAACTTTGAAGCACTGACTACTCGGTTGCGTCCGGAATGTCAAGTTTAGTTAGAAAGGACAATAAACACAAAATGTGTAAGGGTTGACTTGTAGGTTAAAGTCAACATTTGACTTTTATAGAAAAATGTCAAAATTAGAGTTAGAAGTGAAATATGTTATGATTACGTGAATTATATATATGATTAGATAAATATATATTATATAATGTGTATACATTTATTGTGTATATAAAAGTGAATTAAGAATTAAGTTATGTAACCTAATATATATATTAGGTGTGATAATTAAATAACATAAGAGGTTATAATATGGTAGAATATTAGAATATAAAATATATACTAATTTTAAGAGATTTATTTTATACATCTCAATTAATTAATTTTATAACCTAATTATAGCAAGTTTAATTGGGTTAAGAAAATAAATGTGCATGAGTAAGGATTTATGTTATAATTGAGAAAATGAAAACCCTAATTAAATAATTAGGGAATGGTATTATTAAGGGTATTGGACTATATAAATTACATGGCCCAAACATGCTAAGGAGAGAGCCCAAACATTTTTTATTTGGAAGCCGAAATGAAATATTGGATGGCCCAATTTTTAGCCCAAGTGGGAGATGACTTGTTGGACATTTAGTAAATCAAATAAAGCATAAAAAGAAAACAAAATTTAGAGAATTCTACAGCCAAGTGGCCGGACATTAGAGAAGGAGAGAAAGGGAGAAGAATTTAATGATTTCTTACTTTAGTTGGTGAACCACTCCCACTTACTCCTCATATATGTCCTCATTTTATTTAGCCAACACTTTGGCATTTCTTCCAAGTAAAGCTCTGGTAATTAAGAAAGAGAGAATTAAAGGGAGCAATAGAGGGCCACATGGCCGGATGGTGTGGAAGAAGAAAGGAGGAGGAATGAGATAGTTTTAATATATATATATATATATATATATATATATATATCTAATCTATCTTATTTGGTTTCTCTTTCATCTCTTGTATTTTTTCTAACTAAATGAACTAGAGAGAGAGTAGAGAGAAAAATTTGGCAGCCACGGAGGAGAGAAAGGGGAATTTTTTGGTAAGACATCAAAGGTCCATAATCAAGCTATGAAGAATAAGAAGGAGAGCATGGTAATCAAAGGTATAAATACCTTTTGTTTATGTAATTTGTGATGATTGTAAATCAAACCTTGAATCTATGTTTCAAAACTTAAAAACCATATATATATACATGTTAATGAGTATTTCATATTTAGATATACCCATATTGGGTGTTGTTTTGTTTGGAAATCAGAAATAAAGAAAAGTAATTTTTCTAGTTTATAAGCCCTAAAATTTCTATGTACTTTGGATTTCCACCGTTTTTGATCTACACCTTCTTTTTGTGATCCTTCAAGGAGAGGTACTAGATATGTAAGTTATCTACTAAACCCAAGTGGTAGCACTCAAAAATGTTGAGTACACAGTCGGTAGTGACTGATTTAGGAAAAACAGTTTCGTTGTTAAAGAGGAAAAAACAGACTATTTTTGGACAGTCAAGAGTAGGGGCAGTATAGTCATATTTCAGACATTCAAAATTTTGGAAAACTTTTGGAGGATAATATGATAAGTTTTCTAACATCTCCATGTAGAATCACTGAAAAAGGAGTTGTAGATTTCCGTATGGAATATTTTTAACAAAGCACGAAAAATTGAAAATGCCAAAATAGCTACTATCCAAGATTTTGTAACGGCTGTTTCGGCCACTTAATTTGAGAAATAAATTTCGGCCTGTTGGGACATGAAAATACATGCTATTAAATACCTCCTGTCCAAAATTGAGCTCATTTCGAATTAAAATGACCAAGTTATGACCATTTAAATTTTTGTGATTTTCTGACAAAAATCACTATAATCGGAGTTCTATAACTCCGATGGCCACGAAATTTAAACTGGAGCGTCATGTTAACACGTATAAGAATGTGTCAAAAGATTGGAATTTCTGGAGTTGCCCATGATGGGGCTAATTTCTTAAGCTACGCACTAAAAATAATATTTGAAAAATACCAAAGGAAGTTGGAATATTATGGAAAAATAATTTTTGTGTATGAAATATATGTATATGTATTTGGGCAAAGGATAGAAAAATAATAAGCTGATTTGATATTTTCGTGAAAAGGATATGGAATCTAACTTGCTGGATTGAGTAATCTGATGAATCCAGCTTGCTGGATTGAAAAATAGTTTACTGAATTAAAAATATATTGAATCCAGCTTGCTGGATTGCAATCTAGTTGATGAATTTGGAATCCAGTTTGCTGGATTGTAGTTGGGTTTGTGGATTGACCATCCAGGTTGCTGGATTTGGAATCTAGTTTGCTGGATTTGAAATCCAAGTTGCTGGATTAGTATTTAACTTATTAGATTATAGAAAAGAACTTATAATATATAAGATTAGAGTGTTAAATCATTATATATATGATATAGTGATTAAGAAATTATCAACGGATGATAATAATGCTAATGTTGTAAGTTGTTATCTAATATTTAATTATGTGATTAAGTGTTAGATAATTGGTTGATAAAATAATAAGTATTATGAGCTAACAGGTATGTTACACTGACTGAAAGATAAATCTTATAATTGATAGGTCTTTCATGAGAGATTAAATTAGATTGCTTAGAGGTAATCGGCGGTTCAACCAAGTTTCCTAACTTAACCTTGAGTTGTATTTTCAAAGCATGTTAGTGAATAATTATTGTTGATTATTCACATCTATACTGATTATTGATTCGCACTTAGTGCATGTTGCATATGTTCATCAGGTATGAAAGGCTGATCACTTTCATTACTGTGACGCCCCCAAAATAGGTATACATCACCCATTCTGAGTCGCCAGATACATGGTACAAAATTCAAATACAATTTCATTCATACAACTGTTGAGCTGTCGTATAGAATACGACCACAGTTAACTATGAGTTTTAATAAAAATGTATGTTACTCTCATGGTACCTCGACCACAGCCTTACAATGATACTTTACATAAAAGTATAGTCAAAAACTATTTTAGAAATTAAAATATTTGGGAAGTGCTCAAGGAAACCTTCGTACGTGGGAGGCCATGCGTCTAGGTTATGATAGATATCATATGTTCACAGAATTATCCTTGGTTGACCCTAAAGTCCCCAAATAAAAATAAGAAGATTACTATCATCTTCTTTCTAATGGTGAGTCTCCTCTTGACATATAAATATCTCCGTTGTCTCCAAGGGAAAATTATACTTCAAATAAACTCCAAGATCATATAGATAGTACTCATAGATATATTCAGCAAATGGATGTGCACAACCATGTCTTATGAGAACACGATGTTGTATGTCATTAGACATCTTGTATGATAGTGGCAAAATACCCTTCCAAAGTTGGGTTCGCCTCACACTATTTGATTCACCAAATATAACTATTAAATGATGTATAAAATACAACACAGTTTTTTATACTGTTTAGGGAGAACCTCCACAGCTATCACACTATTTCATAGAATAGTGAGGACTACTAATGATATCATCTGGATCGTCACTCCGTTCCCCGACTAGTCCCTGCTGCGTTCTCACTTCCTGAAGAAAATAATAAAAGCAAAAGGGTGAGCTCAACTAGCCCAGTAAAGAATATCATAATTAAAGCTAATTTACATCATCAATAGCCTTCATCATTAATAAATCAGAGATTTAGAACATTTGGTAGCTGATAAAACTTTTCAAACATAGTTGCAGCGGAACGAGCAATCCATTAGAAGAGTCAAATAGACCATTAGGTTTATTATCTTCTCCATGTTAAAAGTCTACCAATAATATTTTATCCCTGTAACATCAATCAACCATTCATGTCCACAATCATATGAATAACTCATAATCATAATTGTGATTCTAAATTCCTCTTTGCACCCAGGACAAAGATAATTTTCATCACCTATATTCACCTGAAACATCAAAAATAATGGTTATACCAAATCACAATTCTTGTTCATAATCATACTAATAAATTCATCTTTGCACTACGGCCAAATACATACAGCTGGATTTTAGAAGAGTCAAGTAGAGCATGATATCTACTATCTTCTACAAATTAAAAGTGTATAACCAATATTTTATCGCTGAGACTCAGCTTAATAAATAATCCACACCTTCGAATTATCCATGCACTACGGCCAAGGATATTCGTCAGTATCATATCCACGAATTATCCATGCACTACGGCTAAAGATATTCATTATTATCACATCCATGAATTAATATTTTATCGCTGAGACTCAGCCCAATAATTAATCCACGTCATCGAATCATCCCTGCACTATAGGCCAAGGATATTCATTAGTATCACGACCACGAATTATTCATGCACTACGGGCCAAAGATAATCGTGTTTTCATCAACGGTCCTGATCATGCCATAAAATAATTCATCTTTGCACCCTTTGCCGAAGAGAATCCATAGTCATAATCGTACCAAAAATTGACCATCAATGCACCACGGGCCAATGAGGACTTTTCCACATCATTTGTAACATTACGGTCATGATTATACCGAATAATCTCTGGTCATAATCATACGAAGTCCATCTATGCACTACAGGCCACAAATGACTTTCAACATAATATAAACATGAGGATGATGACAATGACATAATAATTCAATAAAACAAGTTCAAGAATTAATTTATCTAGGAATCAATAACGTCCAAATTGTCAACATAATACTGCTTTGTGGAGTAAAATTCAAAAATGCTCGAAAGAATACTTCCATGAAAAGATATTGGACGAAGCACAAATATCAAGGATATTCCACTAATTTCATGGAGTATAAAAGCCAAAACTTTAACCAACTGAGTATAATAAAGAATGGAATAACAAAAGAAATCACCCGGCATGCGATAGACAGTACATACATGTTATTCCAATAGAAAAGTAAATAGTAGAACCAGGTCATGCGTAAATGCACCGACAGGATATTCCGACAGAATAATAAATAATGGAACCAGGTCCGGCGTAAAGCACAAACATGATATTCCGATAGAATAATAAATAATGGAACCAGGTCCGGCGTAAAGCACAGACAGGATATTCCGACAGAATAATTAATAATGAAATAACAGAAGAATTTCACCATGTATAGGATAGCCCGCGTATACAGGTTATTCCAACAGAATAATAAATAATGGAATAATAGAAGAATTTCACCAAGTATAGGGTAGCCCACGTATACAGGTTATTCCAACAGAATAATAAATAATGGAATAACAGAAGTTCTCTTCATGAATACAAAAGAAATAATACCCCTTACGAGTACAACAAATAATATCCCTTACCGTAAAAGAAACTTGATATCGGAGTAGTGAAGTAGCAGAATACTTTTTTTCTCTCTCTATAATTTCTCTCTCTACAGTTTCAGTGAATTCGTAAGAAAATAATGAAGGAATGAGCTTCTATTTATAGAAAAATGGACTGCATAGTAACTAACTCATGAACGGTCTAGATTGATTTACTTTAATCTGACGGTCCATATTTAAAGTAAAATTTTTTAAATAAAATATAATATATTCTATTTATAATTTAATAAAACGAATAACTTTATAAAAGATTTTACTATGCAAATACTATGCAGGTACTATGCAAACACTATGCATAATAAAATATAATATATTCTAATTATTGTCTAATAAAACAGATATCTTTATAAAAATATTTTGTTTTATATAAAAAGATTTTACTATTAGCCTAATAAAATGAATAACTTTATAAAAGTATTCTGTTTTATATAAAAAGCTTTTCTGTTTTATTACATTAATAATACTAATAAAATAAAACTGAGTGAATTATCACGTAAGCATCAATAATCAATACCGTGTGCTACTATGCAACCATGCGTATTACTGTACTTTTACTACCCAGTAGTTCAAAAGTATTAATGGTAAAACTTCCGTCATTATTTTTATAAAGTATTTTTGTCGTTTTCTCAATCCGACAATAATTTCGTTGTGGGGTCTACTAATGATTGTGTAATCGTACGAATATTCTCTGACAAAAAGAATATTCCCCGACACAATGAATATTTTATATCAACTTGCTTACTTTGAAAAAAAATATTCACATATTACCCTTAACTTTAAATTTTTATCAATTTAACTATTTACCAAAACAGAAAAATTGAATATTTTTATTTCATAAAATTCGGGGTCTCACAATTACCATCTGCTCTAGATGAATTATTCATATTCATTATTGACATTTATTCATGTCGTCCTGATCGTTCAGTTATGAAATTTGATTCCTGCTAGTTGACAATTATATTGTTGAACGTAGCTAGCCTTTTATTCATATTCTTTCAATCATTATATATCCTCAAATAAATTTTACTTGATGGGCAAATTTGATGCTCACCTTTGCTATATCATGATAAAAAATTTCAGATTAAGATGAAAGCTCGTGTAAAGATAGAAGCAAAGACAAAGTTCAAGATTAAATTATGATGTAGTTAGATCTATTAAATTTTCTGATGAAGATAGCGTTGTAAACCTTTTTAGATATTAAAGGTATGTATTTAGTTAAGGTTGTAGACCTCGGAAATGATGTGTAAAAGTTTATTGGATAAACAATTTATGTTTATATCTTCCGAAATAGTTATAGAAATGATGTACCAGATCTTAGGTAAAAAGTATCCGAATTTGGGGATGTCACAATTGGTATCAAAGTTGTAGGTTATAAATATTACGTAGGTGTACCTTAGGCTATAACTGCAAGAGATGAGGATAAGTAATAAACTCAAATAGAGTTTAATTTGTTAAAAAATGAATTTGGAAAATTCATTATTTAGTAAATAAGATTCAAAGAAGAATCTTGAAAAGTTATAAAGATCCAGAGTTACCTAACTCTGATGTAAAAGACAAAAAGTAATAATGAATAGAGTCTATGAGACTAAAAGTTTAAAGGAAAAAGAGATCGTAAAATAAAACGATCATAAGATATAAGAGAATCGTAATATAAAATGATTACCAAATAAAATTACGACGTGATCAGATTAAATCGTTAAATAAAATATGATATGTTAAGTGATTAGAATGATATAGATTGACGCTATAAAGAGAAGGTACTAGGAAATGGTACAATGTAAACTCAGAAAAGAGTGGTAAATGTTAAGATGCGGATTAAAAAAAATTCGTATTAAGAAAAGAGAAAGTTAGAATTGTGTAGGATTTCAATTGAGGACTCATGTCATCAGCTGAGTTGTATGATTCCTTGTATGGGCGGGGAATTTTACATAATTTTAGAATCACTTAGCTTCCTGGTTGATATAGTGGTTAGGTTGACCAATTCTTTGTATGGGCGAGAAATTATCCGCTTAGCTTCCTATGTTGATTAGTGCCGAGTTTGGTTTGACAACCACTTAGTTTCTGGTACTGATAATCATTGAAATGTTTATGTCATGCTATTTGCTATATATCTGTTGAGAAGGCGATTCTTTTCTCAAGTGTATAACAGATAGGTAGGGTATAGTTAGAGAATATAAAGTTAAGTACAAGTTCTTAAAACTCAAACTTATGGTAAGTTCATGACTCATAATCATATGGTATGTTTTGAACCCCTCAGCGAATGGACGCCTATGGTCTGACTAAGATAAGTTCTTAAACTCATATGATTATGAAAAGTTCCTGAACTCATAATGTGTGGTAAGTTTGACGAACTGGGTATAGTTATGTGTGAATGGAGAATTGAGGATGATACAATAGATAGATTTATTAAGTAATGGATCAGTAGAGAAAATGAAGTTGATGGTGGGAGCATAGGTATTCTAAATCTTCTAGCTATGCTAGACTTTGAAGTTTTTAACATCAAGTTAAATTCGCACGGATGTGCCTTTCGAAATAAAATGAATTTTTTTGTTATCCTTAATACATGGGGACAAGTGTGTAGGTGTGAATTTTGGGCCACTAACACATCGTTGCCTGTTGTGGCATATTGACACCAAAGATGATTTTCAAAGGTTTTTGAACAGTTTAAAGAAGAGTCTATGCTAATTGATTCGGCTAGACAAAAATGATTTGAATTTTCAAAATGTATTTTTATATCATTAATGCATAATGCAACCTGGTGCAGAGATGATAAAAATAATGGAGTCATCAATGCAGAATTACTTAGTGTCAGATGTGATCTAAAGATCGTCATCCCACTATGGAATGATGTAGTATGACAAAGTCACACAATGACGGAATCCTCAAATGGACTGTAAATACAGTGCGATATCATGACGTCATAAAAATAATTTTCAGAATTTTAAAGAAAAGTTAAGTGCCAATTAAATTTGGCCAGAAATGTTTCGATTGAAATTCGAATTATTGAAATGCGTCTAAGCTATTTGATTCAGCTAGACAATGTTTATGAAAATTCAATGTATCTTTGAAAATTTTCCCGAACCGAATTGTTTTGGTGCAGAATCCAATGATAAGACTGAGGATAACTATGTTGTTTGGATAAAATAATCCAATCTAGTAGTGTAAATATTCGCTAAACATGATTGATACGTTATGCATGACGTAAGAGTACGATAGCCTAATCACCTAAAGTACTAGCAACGGTGGTTTACCTTCTTTGTGATTGTAAACATACCTATTAATTTACTGTTTTGCGATGTAAATATAGTTAAAACTACGTGTTCATGGTCTATATGACCCCTCAGCATGATTTGAAAAGTTTTAACTCCTTAGACTGAAGTCGTGGACGAATGTGATAGTAGCAGAGCTGCTCATAGTAGGAAGCAAGATGTACTCATTAAATTGAGCATGAAATCAAGTAAAGGTTAATTTAAAAACCTAGTTTTGATGAATAAAAGGACTGGTGATAAGTAGACTGAAATTTCGAGGATGAAATTCTTAGAAAAAGGGGTGAATGTGACATCCCAAAAATTTATAAAATCTTGAATGATTAAAATAAAAGTTAAAGAATAAAACCTAGATCAGAATTTGAGGAATGTTGAATTAAGTTAATGATATAAGGATCAATATAAAACTATGTTAATAACTAACATAGCTTGAAAGTTGGCATTGATTGACAAATAAGAATTTGAATAAGTATAAAGTCGTTAGTTAATACGATTAGCCATGAGAAGGGAGTAGTTTAAAACTCAAAATTTGAGTTAGAGATAGAACTTTGAAGCACGGACTGCTCGGTTGCGTCCGGGACGTCAAGTTTAGTCAAAAAGGGCAATAAACACAAAATGTGTAAAGGTTGACTTTTTGGTTAAAGTTAACAGTTGACTTTTATAAAAAAAGGTCAAAATTAGAGTTAGAAGTGAAATATGTTATGATTATGTGAATTATGTATATGATTAGATAAATATACATTATATAATGTGTATACATTTATTGTGTATATAAAAGTGAATTAAGAATTAAGTTATGTAACCTAATATATATATTAGGTGTGATAATTAAATAACCTAAGAGGTTATAATATGGTAGAATATTAGTATATAAAATATATACTAATTTTAAGAGATTTATTTTATACATCTCAATTAATTAATTTTATAACCTAATTATAGCAAGTTTAATTGGGTTAAAAAAATAAATGTGCATGAGTAAGGATTTATGTTATAATTGAGGAAATAAAAATTCTAATTAAATAATTAGGGAATGGTATTATTAAGGGTATTAGACTATGTAAATTACATGGCCCAAACATGCTAAGTAAAGAGCCCAAACATTTTTAATTTGGAAGCCCAAATGAAATATTGGATGGCCCAATTTTTAGCCCAAGTGGGAGATGACTTGTTGGACATTTAGTAAATCAAATAAAGTATAAAAAGAAAGTAAAATTTGGAGAATTCTAAGGCCAAGTGGCCGGACATTAGAGAAGGAGAGAAAGGGAGAAGAATTTAATGATTTCTTACTTTAGTTTGTGAACCACTCCCACCTACTCCTCTTACGTGTCCTCATTTTATTTAGCCAACACTTTGGCATTTCTTCCAAGTAAAGCTTTCGTAATTAAGAAAGAGAGAGAATTAGAGGGAGCAATGGAGGGCCGCATGGCCGGATGGTGTGGAAGAAGAAAGGAGCAGGAATGAGATAGTTTTAATATATCTATATCTAATCTGTCTTATTTGGTTTCTCTTTCATCTATTTTATTTTTTCTAACTAAATGAACTAGAGAGAGAGAGTAGAGAGGAAAATTTGGCAGCCACGGAGGAGAGAAAGGGGGATTTTTTGGTAAGACATCAATGCTCCATAATCAAGCTATGAAGAATAAGAAGGAGATCATGGTAATCAAAGGTATAAATACCTTTTATTTATGTAATTTGTGATGATTGTAAATCAAACCTTGAATCTATGTTTCAAAACTTAAAAACCATGTATATACATGTTAATGACTGTTTCATGTTTAGATATACCCACATTGGGTGTTATTTTGTTTGGAAATCAAAAGTAAAGAAAAGCGATTTTTCTAGTTTATAAACCCTAAAATTTCTATGTATTTTGAATTTCCATTGTTTTTGATCTACACTTTCTTTTTGAGATCCGTCAAAGAGAGGTGCTAGATATGTAAGTTATCTACTAAACTCAAGTGGTAGCAGTTAAAAATGTTGAGTACACAGTCCATAGTGACTGATTTAGCAAAAATAGTTTTGTTGTTAAAAAGGAAAAACAGACTGTCTTTGGACAGTCAAGAGTAGGGGTAGTATAATTATTTTTTGGACATTTAAAAATTCTGGAAAACTATGGGAGGATAATATGGTAAGTTTTCTAACATCTCCAAGTAAAATCACTGAAAAAGGAGTTGTAGATTTCCGTATGGAATATTTTTAACAAAGCACGAAAAAGTGAAAATGCCAAAATAGCTACTGTCCAAGATTTTGTAAGGGCAATTTTCGCCACTTAATTTGTAAAATAAATTATGGCCTTTTGGAACATGAAAATATATGGTATTAAGTACCTCCTGTCCAAAATTGAGCTCATTCTGACTTAAAATGATCAAGTTATGACCATTTAAATTTTTGTGATTTTTCGATGAAAATTGCAATAACCGGAGTTCTATAACTCCGATGACCACAAAATTTAAACTGGAGCGTCACGTTAACACGTATAAGATTGTGTAAAAAGATGAGAATTTCTGGAGTTGAGCATGATGGGGCTAATTTCTTAAGCTACGCACTAAAATTGATTTTTGAAAAATACCAAAGGAAGTTGGAAAATTATGGAAAAATACTTTTTGTGTATGAAATATATGTATATGTGTTTGGGCAAAGGACAGAAAAATAAGAAGCTGATTTGGTATTTTTGTGAAAAGGATATCCAGCTTGTTGGATTGATTAATCTGATGAATCCAGCTTGCTGGATTGAAAAACAGTTTACTGAATTGAAAATATGTTGAATCTAGCTTGCTGGATTGCAATCTAGTTGATGGATTTGGAATCCAGTTTGCTGGATTGCAGTTGGGTTTATGGATTGACCATCCAGGTTGCTAGATTTGGAATCTAGTTTGCTGGATTTGAAATCCAGGTTGCTGGATTAGTATTTGACTTATTATATTATAGAAAAGAACTTATAATATATAAGATTAGAGTGTTAAATCATAATGTGTATGATATAGTGATTATGGAATTATCAACGGATGATAATAATGCTAATGTTGTAAGGTTTTATCTAATATTTAATTATGTGATTAAGTGTTAGATAAATGATTGATAAAGTAATAAGTATTATGAGCTAACAGGTATGTTACGCTGACTGAAAGATAAATCTTATAATTGATAGGTCTTTCATGAGAGATTAAATTAGATTGATTAGGGGTAATCGACGGTTCAACCAAGTTTCCTAACTCAACCTTGAGTTGTATTTTCAAAGCATGTTAGTGAATAATTATTGTTGATTATTCACATCTATACTGATTATTGATTCTCACTTAGTGCATGTTGCATATGTTCATCAGGTATGAAAGGCTGATCACCTTCATTACCATCTGCTCCAATTGAATTATTCATATTCATTATTGACATTTATTCATGTCGTTCTGATCGTTCAGTTATGAAATTTAATTCTTGCTAGTTCACAATTATATTATTGAGCGTAGCTAACCTTTTATTCATATTCTTTCAATCATGATATATCGTCAAATAAATTTAACTTGCTGGGCAAATTTGATGCTCACCCTTGCTATATCATGATAAAAATTTTCAGATTAAGATGAAAGCTCGAGTAAAGATAGAAGCAAAGACAAAGTTCAAGATTAAATTATGATGCAGTTAGATCTATTAAATTTTCTGACGAAAATAGTATTGTAAACCTTTTTAGATATTAAAGATATGTATTTAGTTAAGGTTGTAGACCTTGAGAATGATGTGTAAAAGTTTATTGTATAAATAATTTATGTTTATATCTTCCGCAATAGTTATAGAAATGATAAAAAGTACCCGAATTTGGGGATGTCACACTCTCCCTTGAACTACTGGTTTTGGCTTCTTTGGGACGGCCTTCGGTGCCTCCATCCCAGCTGAATTTGGCTTCACTATACTATAAAATCGAGCTAGGTGACTGCTGCGTATAGTTTGGACTACTGCGTACAGTTTGGACTGATGTGTCCCTCCCCTCCACATTTGTAGCATACGATGGTTGATCGTTCTCCTTCTTTAACAACGGTTGCTGGTGCTGATGTCTTTCCATCACTATTGAATCTTCTCTTCTTGAAATTTCTACCCTTATTGTCTTTGCCATGATTACCACCGAAGAGGTTACCATTTCAGGCATGTTGACTTCCTCCACGTTTGTTGCCACCGCTTCGATGACTACTTCCACTGGTAGTATCACTTTGTCGGCTGCTATCTCTTGATTGGGTTGACTCATTATCACGTTCTAATAACTGAGCCCTATTTACAACATCTGAATACAAACACAGTGTGTGAGAAATTAAGTATTGACGTATCTCGGGTTTCAAACTCTTTAAAACATCAGCGTCATTCTCTCCTCATTATCAACCAAGTAGGACGCAAACTGAGACAACTCAGCAAACTTAGCTTCGTACTGCAACACGATCATATTGTTTTGCTCCAGCTTGATGAACTCTACATCCTTCATGTGACGAATTCTTTCAGGAAAGTACTTGTCGTTGAATAGTTCTTAGAACTTCTCCCAAGACATCTTCAGTGCGGTAGATTGAGTATGCTTTACCGATTCCCACTAGTAATCTACCTCTCCTTGCAACGTAAAGGTGGCAAATGGAACCTTTTGCTCCTCTGAGCATCCCAAGACATCAAATATCTTGGTAATCTTCTTTATCCATGCCTCTACCTTAAGTGGTTTTGGCTCTCCCAAAAACCCCGGTGGTCCCAGCTCTTTGAACTGCTTAGAGGTTACCAACCGAGAGTTGCCAGTGTTTCTACCTGCATTTTGAATAGGAGTTGCTCTCGCCTGATGTTGCATGAATTATATAAAGCCTTTGAACATCACATCATTCATTATTTGGTCAGTGTTGTTGTTTTCTTGAGGATTATTGCCTTCCTGATGCACATTATCCTGAGTATTGATCGTTGGTGATCCAACGGTCTCATGTGCTCCATTGACATTCTCGAATGTCATTTTTAAATACTGCCATAAAACAAGGGTTAATTAACATGCAACATATTATCCCTATATTATGACATACCAATTAAATAACAAATAAACTTAGATAGGTCATACTAGCGAAGGAATTACCCGCCTCTCCCCTCCTAGTTCTAGTCTCACATCTCAGCTAGGGATCATATCCCTAAGCTCTGTTACCAACTATGATGCCTCCAAAATAGGTATACATCACCCATCTTGAGTCGCCAAATACATGGTACAAAATTCAAATACAACTTAATTATACAACTGTTGTGTAATATACGACAAAACATAAGCTGAGAGTTTTAGTACACATATTATCTTCTAGACAGTATTCAAACTCAAAATATGTCCTCATTACAATTATTATCATACTATTTCACTGAGTAGTGAGGACTACTAATGCAAACATCTGGACCATCACTCCGTTCCTCGACTAGTCCCTGCTATATTTTCATTTCCTGAAGAAAACAATGAAAGCAAAGGGTGAGCTCAACTAGCCCAGTAAGAAATATTATGACTAACATAATGCAAAATAACCTTCAACGGTGTTAAATTGATAAAATATAATAAAAATCAAGTTTAACTGTAGCGGAATAAATAATCCAATAGAAGAGTCAAGTAAAGCATGATATCTACTATCTTTTATGATTTAAAAAGTTTATCATCAATTTTATCGCTGAGACTCGGCTTAATAATTAATCCACATCATCGAATCATCCATGCACTATGGCCAAGGATATTCATTAGTATCACGACCACGAATTATCCATGCACTACGGGCCAAGGATATTCGAGTTTTTATCAATGGTCATGATCATGCCAACAACTATCCATCAATGCACTACGGGTCAATGAGGACTTTTACCACATCATTTGTAACATTACGGTTAACGGTAAAACTTTCACCGTTATTTTAATAAAAAGATATTTTTGTCATTTTCTCACTCCGACAATAATTCCGCTGTGGGGTCCACCAATGATTGTGCTGTCGTATAAATATTCCTTGTTAAAATAAATATTTCTCGACCAAAACGAATATTTTATGACTATAACATTATATCAAATCCACACTAACATTAAAAATATATTTCGAGAAAAAATTAATCTTTATTCACAAAAGTTGGGGTCTTACAAATGTGATTAGTAACCTTTAATATAATTAGGAAACCATATTTATACTTTAGAAATATTAATTTCTATTTAAAACCCTAATTATATTTTAGAAATCTTAATTTTCTATTTTAAAACCCTAATTTAGAAAATCCTAGAAACTAAGGTTGTAAAACCTAAGGGTTAGAACCTTAGGGTTAAACCCTAAGGGTTTGGACAATGTCTAGAATACCATTAAAATTTTATGATCAATGACCAAAATGCCCTTTTTGGATTTTTTATTAAGTTACTTGTAAATCTTGTCAAATTAAGAGTTGGTGACCAACTATTATTGACTTTGTGACTCATATCTCAGCAAATCAGCCTCTCATTGACAGCTATAGCAGCAACATGCATTGCATCTAAGGATTTATAAGAGATAAGAGAGAGAAAGTCTAGCATTTTACTTATTTTTCACTCTAGTTCTCAACAACTCATTCTCTCTCCCAACCTCTGAAAATTACAAGTGTTTCAGTTCCTAAAACAGCTCTTAGAACACTAAGATCTGTCAATGAAAGCTAAGATCAAAGATTGGACAAGAGAGGTATAAACCCTAACTCACCCTTTGATCTTGTATACTAAGAAAATATTTGTGTTTATGTGTTTAGATTCATGCTATAGGATGTTATATGATGATCTATGTGTTAGGTTTGTAATATTCATGAACGCAATCAAATTGCACAAAGTAAGCGGAAACGTGAAAAATAAGAGTTTTAAAATTTTACAAACTATATACTCAGATCACCCTTTATGCACAATTATTAATTAAACGAAAATAGGAAGAACAAGAATCATACCCTTGAAGTTTCGAGCTTCCTCAAGCATAAGTTCACCTCCAATCTTTTTGCGTTCAACTTATATTCACCGGGTTTGATTCCTTCCTTTGATCAACGTTAGCCACCCAAGTGTTTGGCCTCTAGAGGTGATCCACCAAGAAAAAAAAAGATTCAAGAAGATGGGTGTTTAGCAAAATTCTAGTTTTCTATCTCTATAAAAAGAGCGTGCTCTCCCAACTATTGGAATTACGTATGTTGTCAAAAAGTCAACAACCTCTCTACACCTATAATAAGATTCCTCTTATTTATAGATGTGGGCAACCCTGCTTAACAATTAAGGAATTGGTTTTTATTTTAATTAATTAAATTCTTTTAATTAATTAGGCTCTCAATCTTATTAGGAATAATTAATTAAACTCTTTTAATTAATTAGCCTTCTAATCTTATTAGGAATAAATGAGAGTACTAATATTAAATTAATTTCCAACTCTTTAGAAATTAAAATAATAATAATTGTAATAATATTAATAAGACTCCTCTTATTAATTTATATATTTAATATTTCTAAAATATTAAATAATAAATATTAAGCTATTTAATTTATTCTATCACCATAGATTAAATTAAATACACTTAACATATTATTACGATTATGCCATTAACTTCTTGAATAATTATTATTCCTTTTATGGTGTGGCCCTTTAGGTTCTCCATATTAAACCGGTTGTGAATAAATCAATTAGAACAAATCTAATATTATTTAAATAAATAAATTAAACTATTAATTTATTTAAATAAATAATATTTATTCTACAATAGGGATAAGCCTCCCTAGCGATCAACAACTTTCCAGATAATATAAATTTTAACATTAATCATAAAAGAACATTTGAATAAATAGTTACCGTACAATTCAATCCTTCTACCATACAATGTCCCAATTAAATATAAGATATGGAATTACTATCAAGTCTTATTTTATTTAATTATATGCATTTCGATCCTTAAATGCACAACTCAAAATAATACAAATTAGAAACTCCTTTCTAATTTCATTCTGCCTTGGCCAAGGATTACTGGGTTGTCATTTATCGAATCACATATGACATTTCTCTTCTTTTGCTAGAAGCGATAGATTCTTTATTGATAATAAATTATCTCCATGTACAACTTATTATACCCAACCTTACCCTTTGATATACCCTAAGGGTCTTAAGGAATAAATCAAAGTATAACTCATCATATACAAGATGCTATGATGATCTCAAGTCCAACGATCACTTATACTACTATCACTACAGGAATTCTTATTGACAGACAAGTAAAACTCCATTAGGTATTCCTTAGTGAGCCACGTTCAGTGAACTTATTCTCTAATAAGCACCTACATACTTGCTTTAGTGTCTCCACACAAATGATCATGAGATCAATCATCCTCATCTAATGAGCAAGTAACGTATGTACCAATCTATCCGAATTCATTAATTCCCAATTTAGTAATCCAACGATTGGGAACTATTTTAGTTTTAAGCTTTCTAAGAATTTAGATCTCATTAGAATGATCATCATCATTTTTCTAAAAGCATTGCTTAAAAATATGGGTTTATCACATATTATAAAATAGCATCATGTAGATAATTAAAAGCCTTTAATAAATTAATACTTTTTATTAATAAATGAATAAGGTTGTTACAAAGTATATGCTTTATCATCAAACATGATTGGCTTGTGTGCATAATACTTTCAATCTCCCACTTGCACTAAATCCAATCGTCATGATGTCTCATACCCTTCTTCTCTAAGTGACGATTATCCTGCTGTTGTATAAACTTTAGTTAATGGATATGTAATGTTGTTTTTGAGACTTCACTATCTCTATAGTGATTTCCCATCTTTCAATGATTCCTATAATCAAATGAAAGTACCACAACACATGTTTAGATACAAGATGAGACTTCGGAACTATTCCTAGTTGTGTAATGAACTTATCATCCAAACAATCAACTTGCAGCTTCATTTACGGCTATATATTTTGTCTTTATTTGTAAACCAGCAACTTTTTGCTATTTGGAACCTTTCCAATTCACTACACCACCATTCAAGGTAACGTTTTACCTTAAAGTAGATTTTCTGTCGTCTTGGTCTGTCCGGAAAACTTGAGTTTGTTAAGCCCTCTAGTTTTAAATTAGACCCACCATGAATATGAACACATCCGTAGTGCCAGTTAAGTACTTTAAGATGTTTTTCACTGACTCATAGTGTGAGATCCCAAATTTTATGAAATGAAAGTATTCAATTTTCTTATAATTATTATTTTATTTCGTAAATGGTTAAATTGATAAAAAGGTTAAAGTTAAGGGTTATATGTGATTTTTTTTTCAAAGTAAGCAAGTTGATATAAAATATTCGTTGTGTCGGAGAATATTCGATTAGTCGGGGAATATTTTTTTTGTTGGGAAATATTCGTATGACGACACAATCATTGGTGGACCCCACAACGGAATTATTGTCAGATTGAGAAAACGACAAAAATACTTCATGAAAATAACGGCGGAAGTTTTACCATTAATACTGTTGAACTACTCGATAGTAAAAGTACAGTAATACACATGGTTGCATAGTAGCACACGGTATTGATTATTGATGCTTACGTGATAAGTCACTCAGTTTTGTTTTATTAGTATTATTAATATAATAAAACAGAAAAACTTTTTGTATAAAACAGAATACTTTTATGAAGTTATTCGTTTTATTAGGCTAATAGTAAAATCTTTTTATATAAAACATAATACTTTTATAAAGTTATCTGTTTTGTTAGACAATAATTAGAATATATTATATTTTATTATGCATAGTGCCTGCATAGTGTTTGCATAGTAAAATCTTTTATAAAATTATTCGTTTTATTAGATTATAAATAGAATATATTATATTTTATTTAAAAAATTTTGCTTTAAATATGGACCGTCAAATTAAAGTTAATCAATCTAGACCGTTCATGAGTTAGTTAGTATGCAGTCCATTTTTCTATAAATAGAAGCTCATTCCTTCATTATTTCTTACGAATTCACTGAAACACTTGATAGAGAAACTATAGAGAGAAAGAAGAAAAGTGTTCTGCTACTTCACTACTCATATATCTAGTACTCTTCTTTCTAAGGTAAGGAATATTATTTGTGGTACCCGTAAGGGGTATTATTTCTTTTGTATTCATGAAGAGAACTTCTGTTATTGCATTATTTATTATTCTGTTGGAATAATCTGTATACGCGGGCTACCCTATACTTGGTGAAATTCTTCTGTTATTCCATTCTTTATTATTCTGTTAGAATATCCTGTTGGTGCGTACTACGCCTGACCTGGTTCCATTAATTATTATTCTATTGGAATAACTTGTCTGTGCGGTCTATCGTATGCATGGTGATTTATGTTGTTATTCCATTCTTTAATATTTTGTTGGAATATCCTGTCGGTATGAATTTCGCCTGAAGGAACAATTCAACAAGTGTCCCAGCAAAAAGAAGACTGGCAAAAGGAGTGGACGACAAATAGCTTAAGTTTAAGCGATAGTATCTTTAGATAGTATATGATATTAAAGTTTGTAATATCAAGAGCGATGTGTAAACATATGAAAATATATATGTTTGTATGAATGAAATCTTTATTTTCTATATGAATATAAGATTAAGATTAATTTGTGAGTTCTTAAAACTCATACTTATGGTAAGTTCATGACTCATAATTATATGAAATATTTTGAACCTCTCAGCGAATGGACGCCAAAGGTCTGACTAGGATAAGGTCATAAACTCATATAATTATGGTAAGTTCCTGAACTCATAAGTGTGGTAAGTTTGATGAACTGGGAATAGCTATGTGTGAATGGTGAATTGTAACTTTTTGTGTAAAGTTGGAGAATTGTAACTTTTTTGTGTAAAGTTGTGTGTGTTAATCCTGATATTATTTAAAAAAGGATAGTAATATGTGTTAAGTACTAAACGTACTATGTGTTATTTGAATAAATATGCGATTATATGAGAAATATGTGTTTAATTCTTATTGAGTTAAGAATTTGTGTAGAGAAAGAGAATTAATATAAGATTTTTATTTAAATTAGATCATGCAGCCAAGACGACAGAATCGAAATCAAAGAGAAGAACAATCAGTGAATAATGAAGGAGGTCAAGCTGACCCAATGAAAAACTTTGCAAATATGATAGCCGAAGCTATGGGAAATAGAGCTCCAGCAGTAAGAGGAAGAGCGAGAGAACAACCAGCAGATAGATTGGTAACTTTTAAAGACTTTAAAGCAGTAGGACCGCAAAAATTCAAGGAAACAACAGCTCCGATTGAAGCCCAAACTTGGGTGAAAGAAATGGAGAAAGAATTCATTATTGTGTGTGTGGTGGAAGAGCAAAAGATAGCTTTTCCAACATACTTGATGAAGGGAGAAGCCAATTACAGGTGGGAGACTAGTCAGGCGAGAGCTGGTACAGCTATGGTGACTTGGACAAGATTCAAGGAGTTGTTCTTTGAGAACTACTTTTCACCGAGTATGCAATCCAGGATGGAAGTTAAATTTTTAGAACTAAAGCATGAGAACATGTCGGTTTCTGAGTATGCTGCCAAATTCAACGAGTTGGTGAGATTTACACCTCATCAGGTGGACACAGAGGCGAGAAAAGTAAGAAGATTTGAGAGTGGACTGAAGCCGAGGGATATTCAACAAGGTAACGGAATTGCAGATCAATACGTTTGCGACTTTAATAGAAAAATAGTTAATTGCTGAAAGAGGGAGCGAAGCTGCATCTCGATTTTATCAAGAGAAGAAGAAGAAGACAAATGACAGAGGAAGCAGTGGTGGTAGTAATCCAAACAAGAGAAAGTGGAGTGAGAATACCCAATAGGGTAACAAGACAGAAGAAAATAGGAAAGGGAGGGAGCTATGTGTGACTTGTGGGAAGAACCATGCACGAGTTTTTCTAAAGAAGAAGGGAGTTTGTTACAACTGTGGACAAGAGGGTCACATGTTGCCCAATTGTCCCAAACTGATCATCTGGTTCAGAATTGTCCGAAGAGAAATGGGGAAAAGGAAAGTGTCAACAAGGAACCCGGTTACAGAAACTTAGGGACTCGAGGACCTACACAGCCAGGAAGACCAATAGCCCGTGCATTCAACATGACGGTGCAAGATGCAGTGGCTGCTCAGAAGGTAGCAGCAGGTAACGATTTTATTTAGAAATTTTATTACGCTAATATTATGAGTTAGATAATAACTGTGAATTGTTTTCTTTTATAGATCCAAGTCACAGATTAGAATATAAGACACAAATTAATATTGTGTTGATAAGTGTGAATTGACGATACAACTTTAAAAGATGGTAGAGAATAAGAAACCGGTGATTCCGAGGATGGAATCCTTATAAGGAGGGGAGAACGTGAAAACCCAGGATTTTGAATAATTCGAATTTTACGAATAATTTTTTTTATTTAATATTAATATTGATTATCAATTTTGTGACGAGTATCTATGATATGAGTCTCGAGAAGTGGTCAATTTGTGTATTGACTGAGAAAATAATAGTAAAGTTGTGCTTAACATATTTAGAAACCCTAACCCTAAGTCCGGATAGAGATTCGATAGAAAATACAATTAAAATAATTGTTTTAATGAGTACGTGTTTGTACTGTTTAGAATTATTGATCAATGATTGATCGAGTAGGGTACAATATTAGTAAACCCTAATAAGGGATTAGAAACCCTAATCTCAAGATTAGAAACTCTAACGTATTGTTAGAAACCCTAGTCAAAAAGCCAAGAAACCCTAAATTTTAAATTCAGGAATCCTAAACCCTAATTAGGAAATCCTAATCTTAATTAGCAAGACTAATGTGTTTAGTAACCTTTAATATAATTAGGAAACCCTATTTGTACTTTAGAAATATTAATTTCTGTTTAAAACCCTAATTATATTTTAGAAATCTTAATTTTCTATTTTAAAACCCTAATTTAAAAAATCTTAGAAGCTAAGGTTATAAAACCTAAGGATTAGAACCTTAGGGTTAAACCCTAAGGGTTTGGAAAATGTCTAGAATACCATTAAAATTTTATGATCAATGACCAAAATGCCCTTTTTAGATTTTTTATTAAGTTACTTGTAAATCTTGCCGAATCAAGAGTTGATAACCAACTATTATTGACTTTGTGACTCAAATCTCAGCAAATTAGCCTCTCATTAACAGCTATAGCAGCAACATGAATTGCATCTAAGGATTTATAAAGATAAGGGAGAGAAAGTCTAACATTTTACTTATTTTGCACTCTAGCTCTCAACGACTCATCTCTCTCCCAACCTCCGAAAATTACAAGTGTTTCAGTTCTTAAAACACCTCTTAGAACCCAAAGATCAGTTAAGGAGAGCTAAGATCAAAGATTGGACAAGAGAGGTATAAACCCTAACTCACCATTTGATCTTGTATGCTAAGAAAATATTTGGGTTTATGTGTTTAGATTCATGCTATAGGATGTTATATGATGATCTATGATGATACATCATAGATCTATAGCATCAAAGGACCTTAAAATGATGTTTTTCAAAAACTATCCAAGAATATTAAAAGTGGTCTGACACGCTAAAGTCAGAGGCCATAGATTCTTCTCTGTTTAAGATTTTTGTTGTTTTAAAGTTGTAATCTGTAGCTTGTCATGTGGTCTTTGATCTGGAAGTGGAATCACAGCTATTGCATGTCTAGATCGTAAGTTATTAATGGTCAAAACCCGTTAACCGAGATTGACCGGGTGATTTCTGGGTAACCCATAAATCCTAAACCCGTGTCTGGCAACCTTTTGCAAGGCCCGTATATGTCAAGTTATATGAGGTTTGATTTTGTTGTTATATGCATGTTGTAGCCTGTAATATGAACTCTAGATCCATGGCTTTAGATCGTTTAAATAATCAACAAATCGAACAGAGTGGACGGTCAAACTAGGCCATCCGGTCACGAAGCTGTTTTCTGGAAATCCCAAAAATCGTTAGAACAAGCCCTCTAACAGGGTTTAACCGAACCATATCTCGTGATGCTATTATAGTGTAACTGAAATCATGATATGTAGTTCTTCCTTGACATATGTACTACAGGTCTGGACCATGAGAACACTTAACTAATGACTGGAGCACTTGATTAAATGTGCTTGAAAGTGGCACCACGAACTGCCTGGGTTTCTGGGTTACCCAGAAAACCCAGGAACACTTTGACAGTGACTTTGGAGGATCAAATCTCTTTGTTGAGTCGTTGTATGACCTAGATTGTTGATGTTATCTGTAGTACTACATGCATACTAAAAGATCTGAGTTTTAGATTGGACAGAAACAAGATAGGCCGAAAATTAAACGTGGTCAAACGTTGACCATTGAACACTAATTGTCAGTGTTCTTGAGGCTCAAGAACACCAACAGTGACGGTTACTGTCGCTATAGCCTATAGCGACAATTCTATTTATTTTATTTTCTGAATTTCTGGAAAATGATTAAAAATAGAAAATAAATTCTAAAAATTACAAAAATGGTTTTACAAATTATTTAAAATTCTGAAAAATAACTTTTAATTATTTGGGATATTTTTCATTAATATTTATGATTATTTGAATATTAATGATATTTAATTTATTTAATTAGTGTATTAAATAAATTAGAGAAAAATGATTTTAATATTATAAAAATCATTTTAAATAAGAATAAAGTGTTTAAAAATATTTTGCGTTATAAAAATGTAATTTTCAATATTTTTGGAGAATTCTCATTAATAAATTAATATTAATGATAATAGATTTATTTAAATATTATATTAAATAAATGATGGAAAAATAATTTTATTGATTTAAAAATCATTTAAAAATGAAAAAAATGATTTTAAAATATTTTAAGCTATAATTATTGACTTTTAATATTTTTATGATAAATTCATTAATATTTAAATATTGATGGTGATTGTTTAAAAATAATTTTAATTACTTTTAAAATCATTTAAATAGAATATTGATGATTTAAAAATATTTTAAGTTATTATAAACAACTTTAATATTTTGACAAGTATGTCATTAATATTTTAATATTATTAAATATTAATTATGATAGAATTAATTAGTATTTAAATCATTTAAAAATGATTATAGTGTTTGAAAAATTATTATAAATTATAATAATTGTTAGAAAATTATTAAAAGCTTTCAAAAAATATTATAAATGGTATATGATTTATCTAAAATAATATTGGAGCTTTGAGACTGAGTTTAATTGACAATAAATGTGTAAATTGTTGGATAAGGTGACCAAAACACCGAAATGAGACTGAAGTCCAACCATACCGAACTAGTTAGACTTGATAAGTGTTTATATATGTATTAAACACTGATGTGGCTATGTGGTAATGTGCCTAGGAGAAAGATTGACTGTAAATTACAGTGATATGTGTTACAAATTATTGTTCTAATTATGAGACCGATATCTGTTAAGAACCCTAAAAATGAGGTCTAATAGTTAAATGTTAGAGCCTTTAGATATAAATCTGTTAATGGTTTAAGCTTGTAAGTGTATCATTGATATAGTATGCCATGAGGAGAGTATACTGGAAGTGGAATCAAGTCCATATCATGTCTAGATCTTAAGTTATTAATGGTCAAATATGGTTGACTAGTCAGGAAAAATGAATTTTGGAAAACCCAGAAAACCCAGAAAATTTCTGACAAGCTTTTGCAGAGCTTTGATCTTTCAGTTGTTAAGCCATGAAAGTGTATAGCTTTTTTACTCTAACATATGGACTACCAAACCATGACACTAGAACACCTAGATCATGACCAGACTCAAAGTTATTAATGGTCAAATATGGGTTGACCAACTGGCAAAGATGAGTTTCTGGAAATTCTAGAAATCTTCAAGAACAAGTTCTGGCAGGTACTTTGACCAAGCCAGATCTTGCTTCTGTTATGTTGTTAAGCTTGATAAGTGTAACACTTTTGAACATTGACATGTATACTACAAAAGTGTGACACTGGATTACCTAAACCATGCCCAGAATCCAAGTTATTAAAGCTCCAATATAGCAACCAAGACTGTCTGCATTTTCTGGAAATTCCAAAAACTGAAAAACAGATTTGACAACAACTTTGATCCCTTATAACTTCTTCATATGATATAGTTAGACCCAAAAATTGTTATACACTTGTAGTATTACGTTAGTAGAACACCATTGATACACTCTCATGCCCAAAAACATCATCAAGTGAAAGTTATGAATGGTCAAACTAGCCCCCAAGGCATTGACAAGGGTTGTTCTTCGTTGATGAAGAACACCTATCGCGACAGATTTTGTCACTAAAAACTCTTTACTGACACTTTTAATGAATATTTTTTATTTAATTTAAATAAATAGAAAATAATTATTAAAAATTCATAAATTAATTTTAAAAATTATTTTAAGTTATAAAATTTAACTTTTAATATTTTAACATAAATTTCATTAATATTTTTATTTATTTAAATATTAATGATATTAAATTTATTTAATAATCATATTACATAAATTAGTTAAAAATGATTTTAATACATTAAAAATTATTTTAAATGATATTAAAGTGTTAAAAATATTTTAAGTTATAATAAAGGACTTTTAATATTTTAAGATAAATTTTATTAATAATTTAATATTAATGATAATAAATTTATTTAACAATTATATTAAATGAATTATTTAAAAATGATATTAATGTTTTAAAATCATTTAAAATGATATAAAGGTTTTAAAATTATTTTAATTTATAATAAATAACTTTAAATATTTTGACATGAAATAAATTAATATTTTAATATTAATGGTAATTATTTAAAAATAATTTTAATACTTTAAAAATCATTTAAAGGTGATATTAATGTTTTAAGTTATAATAAATAACTTTTAATGTTTTGACTAGGATTTCATTAATATTTTAAATTATTTAAATATTAATGATAATGGGATTAGTTAATAATTAAATCATTTAAAAATGATATTAATGCTTGAAAAATCATGATAAATAATAATAATTATTTAAAAATTATTATGAGCTTCCGAAAAATATTATAAAAATAATATTGAAGTTTTTAAATAGAGTTTATTTGAAAATAACTCGATAATTATCCGATAACGTAATCGGGACATCGAAATGAAACTGAAATCAAACTAGATCGAAATAGTTTGACCTGATAAGTGTTTGTATATGCTCTAATGACAGTTATAAATATGTGACAATGTGCTTAAGCTATGTGATGACTGCAAATATCAGTATTATATGTTACGATGTATTATTCTAATTGAAAGAATGATCTTATTAATGATAGGTCTTTGTATAAAAGATAGAACTAAGTTGTGTGGCAGTAAGCACAATCAAGGCAAGTATCTAAACCTTTTGCAGATTGAGAGTTTCACCCAGCAGTTGGAAGGGCACATTTCTTTAACTGGCATTTTGGCAGAGATCCATCATAAGCGGATACTTTTAATCCTTCTAGCTCTGGGTTGGCCCTTCAGGTGACCAATATTCAGATAGTTTTGTCGGTGCAGATCCTCTATTATATCAGCTTTATATCCCTTTTGTTAAAAATGCAGTGACTCATGAGGAGTTACATTAGATGAATAGATCGGATGATGTGGGCATCAACATCACTGACTTCTTTTGATGTATTTCTCGCTATATCTTTTAATAGACCTCTGTTAGATATTGGACGGTTGTGCCTTAGCTCTCGTTATATTTTTTGATAGGCCTCTATTAGATGTTCGGTGACTGTGCCCCATTTCCCTGTATTTTTCTTAGTTGTACATAGAGATGATTTATTTAGATGATGATGCACTTAGGAATGTATAATATTTTCTATTCCCTACATCGTATCGTCGTCTGTCATTTATCATGCATGTATTATGTCAATGCTATATATTTCCAGAGATGAGTTTAGCATTGACCCCAAGATGGTCTTATGACACGTCTATACAGATGTCTTCATCTACTATTAGCCAGATTGAGCATACCCCACCCATGTTGGTGGCATCTTCTTTGAGATCGTGGTATGACAGTTTATCTTCCATAGATCGGGTGGCAGTTGATCAGTTCCTACGACACTCTATGACCCTCTTGACATTTCAGGTTCCATCGAGCTTTATAGAGGGCATGCTTAAGAATTGGGTACTAGATAGGCAGGTATTCAAATTTTATAGCTAGGAGTTGACTCCTACTTTGGAGGAGTATGAGAGTCTTACAGACTTGCTATTAGATTGGCCTTGCGCTCAGATGGCTGTCGATGACATGAGCTTGCAGTTTATGACCTTAACGGGCTTGAGGTGTAGAGTTTCCCTGGATGAGATTAACTAGGGGCATGTGGTGTCTATGAGTTTTTTGATTAACAGATTTGGGTCGTTGGACAACTATCTGCGATACTCCGGGGACTTCACCAATTCTGAGGGTGATTGGTATGTTGCCCGTGTAGACATACTCTTGATGTGTATAGTGGCTTATCTATAAATATCATTGTATATGTACCACCTGGATATCGGTGTGATCATGGTAGTCCATGCTCTCAGGGAGGGTCATACCATCTTACCGTTAATTTTGGTAGACACCTTAAGGTCGGCCACGTTTTGCTACACCTATTCAGTGGGGGTTTTTATAGGCAGTGTGGTCTTGTTGTACGTGTGGTTTATGACACACTTGAGACCGATTAGCACTTTTAGATGCTTTGGGTATTATTTTTCCCATGAGATAGTCATGTCATATTTCTTTCAGCTGGTTGAGTTTACAGATACAGCATTATGGTTGGCTTTCTTGTCATGGATCGAGGACCCGTTTGATATTTTGCCATGTTTAGGGCTCAGCTCTTCCTATAGCTTTATCACTCATACAGTTGGCATGGACTATCTTCCCCTAGCCGGTTTGAGGGGGTGACAACGTATCATCCACTGGCTATTATGGCACAGTTTGACCAGTTTTAGGATATTCATCCCTTTGACGGGGCAGTGGGTCAGTGATTGTCATCTTAACTTTTATCAATAGAAGATTTATCCATAATTTATGCATGTTGGACTTGTCGAAAGAGGGCTGACTTTTTGACTAGTCATCCATGTCGTTCTCCAAAGTATTCTACATGGTTGAAGGCAGAGATTGCATCGGCTAGGGCTGTATCCTCAAAGCCAGATATTGATTCTGATGATGGGGAGCCTATGGAGTACCCTAATTCTCCCATTGAGGATGAGCTATTTACTTGTTCGTCAGTAGCTCTGGTTGATTCTCTAAGTATCCCTGCTGCTATGTCTCCACATTCTGCAGAGTATCTAGAGGAGAGTTTACATTTGATGACGTTTGAGAGGGATCAAGCTAGGGCCTTGATGTTGATAGCTCTTTCTGATAGAGATGCCACTCTTGTTATGAAAGATGATGCTCAAGCTCATAGGGATACCGTTGTTATTGAGCGAGATAAGGCTCGGTCATCTAGGGATGTAGCTGTTGTTGAGCAGCATGAGGCTCTAGCTACCCGAGATGCCGTCACTACAGATAGTACTGCACTTAGATCTCATACTACTGACATTATTGTAGAGATAATTGCATTCATAGATGAGCATGGTATCACCTATCTGACGCCTCCAAATTCAGACTACTCACGTCTCAAATTCGGTTCATCATGTACCATAAATCTAATGACTAAATATCATCTCAATGCAATGGAAATAACAGAATAGATTACATTTATTTAATATAATCATTCACGTCCCAAGGTTTCGTAACTTAAACATCTCTTACATATCTTACACATAGATTAAACATAACTAATACATAACAAAGTCTTGATCTTTACATAATCATAACATGTCTAAATAAATATGAAGCTACTCTGTAGCTTTACCCTTGCCCTTATCAGTGCCCGAGGGTCCGCCTTGCTCTGCCTTAACTAAAATGTTTTTAGGAAAAGTAAGAATTAGCAACAAGTTTGCTTAACAAGTAACATAGCAATAAGGGTGTTCAATATATTTTTAAATCTCTCAAGGGTACAACAATTAGGATAGTTCAAGGATAGCAAGAAATATCAATGGATCTCAACAATAGTCGCTAGGGACAGAAAGATATCAATAAGATTCAATGCTCAATCAATTTAAGATTTCAAAATAATGAATATTGAGTAGTCACTGAGGACTATGAACTTCTACTAGAATTAACAGTAATAAACTGACAATCTAACAAAAATGAGTATAACAGGTGATTAGCCTAAAATATCCTACGTTATGCATATCGTTTAATCGTACTCAAGTGCGCACGTCGGTCTCCCGACAAATATATTTTTCCCTTCAAAGAAGGTTGTTCATCTCAGTCAATACAAGATTCCACACCAATTAATTAGTTTGGATCGCTTTCAAATTATAATTTAGGTCTAGCCGAATCAAATGACATAAACCCCTCTTTAAATGTATATAAGAATAATTATAAGTTTAATACTCGAAAACCCAGTTCAAAGAGTTTAAACAACTCTATTCTAACTATGAAACATTATGTCATAAGATAAGAATCATACTTTCAATTGTTTACATGTACAACCAATAATAGTACAAGCTCAAGTAATATTCGATAAAGAGTAGGGTTCAAGTACTCGCACAAATTTAAAGTTGTGTAAGTTAGAAAACTTGCATCAAAGAAATAGGGTTTATATACTTGCATATTCATAGACTCCTTGCATAAAGTAAATGCATAGGTTAGGATACTTGCTAAATTTAAAATAGAGTTTAGATACTTACCTTAAGCATAGTTTGTCAAAGTAAAGCTTATCAACACTTTTCAAATCCTATTATAACATAATTACGTATATAGGATATTCATTAGTTATGTACATCCAATATACAAATTCGATATGTAAGTTTATCATACACATACGATTCTAATTTAACCATATAATCCTATACATAATTCAGTACGCACTTTAGACACACGTAACACAAAATCAGTTTATAAGAAACTATCAAATAACATAGCTCGTAAATATCTTTTGGTCTTAACGTTTGAAAATTTATAATCACTCATTACATATTTGATTCTATCATTTAGCATGCCTTTTGACATATTGGATAAGGTATTGGTCATGTATTACAGGCTAAGATAACAATATAAGCATACATCAAACCTCAAATCACAAATAGAATGCAGACTTCACTGTAGGATGGCGCGACCGCGCTGGATTTGAACTAGAGAGTGGCGTGGCCGCACTGCTCATAGTTCAAACTAGAGCTGAAAAATAGAAGCATGGCCCAACTTGCACACCTTTATACATATATGATGACACTTGCAGAATTATACATGTTATGATGTTCATAACTAGGTTTGGTCTTTTCTATATCTTGTTCTTTACATGATTCATTATCAAATCCCACAAAATCTAGGCTTTAAATGTTCCTTAAACAAAGTCTCTCATGTTTAGTCTTTATATATACAACGAGGTCAATAAATCTTAACTAAACATGCCCGCATCCTCTTAGTCATGCATTTCAAGTTATGAAGTTTTCCATTATTTAGATTTATCCTAATCCATGGTCAATTATTTTACAATGCGTATGACTAGCTAGGCATTCATGTCAATCATGTCTATAGGCATAACACATCCTAACATGATGGTCAATTTCAGAATACTTGTAACATAGTTATTGCCAAAACTAGTTTTCAAACTCTTCAGGTTTTTTTTTTGGAAAATCTCATGTTAAGGCACCAAGCATGCAAAGCTACTTTACTTACTATACATCATACTTTTATATATACATAACTAGACCACATAAGCATGCTCACGAGTTCCTAACTCAAAGTGTATATAGTTTGTCAAGTTCATATTTGAAACTTTAATTTCCATTAGTAAGTCATAAAACTCATTCACGCATGCAAGGTAAGTCCACATATTCTATATCGGGCTTTCATAACCACATAATAGATCACATGAGCATGGTTTGAAGTTCAAAACTTAGTGTATATATCGTTTATTTACGCATAGCTAGTATAGTCTTTTACTTGCAATTTTCCTTTAATCATGCTTGAATATTCCATACTATCTCCAACAATATAAACTAACATATTGGTCACATGTCAAGGCATATCAGAAATTAGTATGTTGATGCTTAAGGTTAAAATATGTATTGCATAATGTTTATCAAAACTAGTTTCCAAATCTTTAATCTTACTTTGAATACGCATACCAAACCAAGCTAACATAACTTGCAATATACAAAGCAACCTCATTCCATATGTTAAGGTTATTTACATGCATAATCAAACCAATCTAACATGCTCAGGATAACACAAGGTAACCAAATCAGTATTGTCGACGTCGGGATTTTTAATTGTCCCTTTCCGTTACTTGTTCTTTGGTGTTCTCATTTTAGGTGAGATTTGCTTGAAAAAACAAGTGAAAAACGTCTGACATGTATAATGTCGACGATTGGACTATAATAGTCGCCAGTTGGTTTTTTAACTGATTGTACTAATACAACCGAGAAAAGGTTTGCACATTGACCCAGTGATGTGACACTGCTAAACTGGTCGGTGAAATCGAGATTCATTAGGGTCCGGGGACTTGGTTATGCAGAGAGAAGCTGTTAGGCACCCCCCGACATCCGTGTTACCATGGTGACCACCTCTTTTCAAGAAACTATTATCTGAATATGTGTATGTGTGTGGGTAAATGTGTTGTTTTTTGGAAGTAGTGTGAGGCCTCGTTCGCACCTATATACACAGGGTTTGAATTTTATGTAAAAATTCAATTTTAAGCAAGATATGCCAGTGATGTTTTATAAAATAGGTTTTTCCAACCCTGATGCTCAATAGTAATTAAGACCTTTTACACTCCCATTTTATTAAGTGCTCGGCTTGATTGATTTTATTTTACGAATGCGAGGCATCCGTATGAAAATAATGTACAAAATAATGCCGACTTCCTCGTGGGTATGGAAACCATCTGAGAAAATTTAGACACCGTATAATAATTTACAAGCTACTTACAGCTGAAAATGTCCATCACAGGAACCAAATCTAGATCCAATGGGATGAATCTGTGATCACATGATTCCTAGGCGCACAGAATACTGCAATTTATACGAAAGCAGTAAGCAGGTATATATATAAAAGCTATAAATATATATATATACAGACATGATCACCAACCATGAAGCACTTCCATGGGGGATCAGAAATGTAAATAAAGCTTTAAAAGCTATCAACCGCTACGGAGGAAACTCTAGGCGGGATGAAATGTACAGAAAGATGTAAAAACGGTCAACCACCACGAAGTAAACTCAAGGTGGGACAAAATGTATATATATATATATATATATATATATATATATATATATATATATATATATATATATATATATATATAAGCATGTAAACGCACTGGATATAAAATCCAGGCTCATCGAATAGAGTTCGACCACAGTTCATATATATAAGTATATATATATATATATATATATATATATATATATATATATATATAAAAGCGAGTAAACGCACCGGATATAAAATCTAGGCTCACCGAACAGAGTTCGATAGCAATTCATATATATATATATATATATATATATATATATATATATATATATATATATATATATAGGAAAGCAAGTAAACGCACCAAACCGAAGGTTAGGCTCATCGAACAAAGTTCGACACACAGTTAATATATAATATACATATATATATATATATATATATATATATATATATATATATATATATATATATATATATATATAAAGCAGTAAACGCTCCAGACCGAAGTCTAGGCTCATCGAACAAAGTTCGACATACAGTTCATATATATAAGTATATATATAGGAAAACAAATAAACGCTCCAGACCGAAGTCTAAGCTCAATCGAGGCATAACTCGATAATGTTGGTCAATATATATATATATATATATATATATATATATATAGACTGGAATGAAACCACGGACCGAAGTCCGGGCAAAAGCAAGCAACATGACTTTCAACGTGTAGAAGGGTGTGTGCAAAGATGAAGAGAAAGACTCTAAATTATGTGAGAAGGCTTACAGCTGACTGATAAAGAAGACTTCTATATCTTTAGAGTGGGTAAACACTGGCTTTTGTAGGTAAAAAAGAGGCTATATATGAGCTCACAGGTGTTTAAAAGGGGAAAGTATACTGCATGGGATACGTGCACAGCAAATTGGGCAGGGCATCCTCACCGTCTTCTCTTGCAAAATGGCCACCCCAAGCCCCATATTTATAGAAGGGGGAGCCGTAGGTCTACCTACGGCACCTAGTAGTAGGTGTACCTGCGGCTGCCCGGGGTGCCCCGGGCTGTGTGGGTCCCTCCATGTCGAAGTACGTACGCGTTGTTCTCTCGGTCGCTCATAACTTTCAATCCGCGAGTCCGATGGAAGCATGCCATACCATTCCGGAAAGCTCTTTCCGAGAGCTACACAATGATATATGATTTGACCTTTTTTGATTCTAGGAAGATGGGTCCATGACCGAAATGGCATTCCTGGGTTTCTGTCAGGCAGTTCGTTGAGTCGTTTTGCGTAGTTTGCGCTCGAAAGTTAAGATATGGTTCCTATGGGACTTATATTGATGTAATTTGAGTTAACATGGGTGTATTTGATGTGAGTTGAAGTTGAGTTAGCAAAATGACCATTTTTCCCCTCCCGGGGTTATCTCCGATTTTTGCGCAGTTGTAGCAGTTGTTTCGCAGGGTATCTCTGAGGTTGACTTGATGTTGACTTTGACTATCCTCAGGGTTATCTCTGAGGTTGGCTTGACCTCCTGGGGCTATCTTCAGGCTTTGATCTTAATCATCCGGGGTTATCTCCGAGGTTAAAACTGACTTTTCTGGGATTATCTCCGGGGTTGGAAACTGGATCTCCTGGGATGATCTTCGGGGTTTGAAGTTGATGTCGTAGTCCTCCAGGGTTATCTTTGGAGTGTGAAAAAGATGCTTTTGCCCTTCTGTATGGTTAATAACAGGAGAAGAAAATTTCGAGTGTCTACAGATGCCCCTCTTTATCATGTTCATACATTGCAATGGAATGGACATGATAAAGATTAGTAGACACTTAAAACATGACAAGGTATTTAAGATGATGTAAATCGCAATGTAGTGAATGTTTATGATGAATGTAAAAATGTTTTCGCGAATCGTAGTTCGTAAATCGCACATCGCATTTCGCACTTCATTTTTCGCTTTTAGCCAAATCGTACATCGCAATTCGCACATCACAAATCGCACATCGCATTTCGCATATCACAAATCGCCTTTCGCATATTGCAAATCGCATATCGCATATCGCAAATCGCATATCGCAAAATTGCAAATCGCAATGTTATGATGAATGTTAAAATGTTTTTTGCAAATCGCTTTACCTTTACCGATCATTGCTGATGCCTATACTGGTGTTGACTCCAATGGTTTGGCATTTAATCGCTGACTTATTTGATGAAGATAAGTTGGGATGTTTTCCATATCTCTGATGGGGATGACGTTCTGAAATCACCAGACCCTCCTGATGTATTCACTGGTAGTTACAATGGTAACTATCCTGTTGATTGCCAAACTTTTCCGGTTCCCACTCGAACGGTGGTATACGAAGCTTTCATCACTGAACTGTGTTAATGTCGCTGAATTGATGGCAATGGTTTAGAATACCAGATCTTTCGATACATTCGCTGAAGTAATATTCCACGAATCACTTCACTAGACGTCGTCTGATGTTACGCTAGATTGATGACAACCACCAGATGTCTCACCCTTTTTGAGGTGATTTGGAGTTTTCTCTTGCTGTTTGGGTGCTTGTGCCCCATTTCCTTGAGCACTTGATTCGAAATCTGGTTGAACTGATGACTTGAATGTCGCTAAAATCCCTAGAGGGTGCAACTCGTCCTTTCGCTGCCCAAATTTGAACTTCGGTGTAGAGGCCTCAACTGATGAGGACTTGACGCAGGTTAACATGTTTGATGGTGTAGATTTCCTTTGCTAGACCTTTCGTCGTTGGCCTTCTGCTCCTGAGTTAAGAACTTTCTTGAGAATTTTTCCTTCTTTCGTAGGGGCAAACTAATGTCGCCATGATTTCTTTTAGGAGTTTTCCCCCTTCTTTTGATGAGATGCTTATCCCGCCTTAAATTCCTTTCATTCCTTGGAATCGCAAAATGCCCCAGTCCTTTCGCATGTTCTTGTCGGGGATTCATATGAGAAACTCTCTTTGTTGACCAAGTCGCTATTGAATAATATCTGAATCGCCATTGAGATGATGATAAACCATGATGATGACACTGACTGGTGCATTTTCCACTTTAGGATGGTTGATAAATGCCCCAGTGTTGAGTTGTCGCTGCTTCTGAGATTGCCCCCAATCTTGTTGTAAGGGATCCAATATATGGTTATCGCCAATTTTAAAATTGCCCTAGCCTTGCTTGTTGTCTGGGGTAGTTGCTTGGACAGATGGGCTGATTAGACGTCGAGATCGCGAGAAGCTTTTACCTCTGTACCATATGGTGAACAGGTAGTGAATGTGGGCTTTAATGTTGATATCTCTTTATGGTAGAGATGTCGCTCTAGTTGAGAGAGATGATGCTCTAACTCATAGGGATACCGCTGTTGTTGAGCGGGATGAGGCTATATCTGCCCGAGATGTCGCTATTACAGATAACACTGTAGTGAGGTCTCATACCATGGGTATCATCGTAGAGATGAGCACATGTATTGATGAACATCGCGTCACCATGCAGATGGCTGTGAAAATTTTAGGTCGCTTTGTTACCATAGGGCAGGAGTTTACAGCGTTACACCCTTCTTCTAAGAGGGATGCCATGTTGAATTCGATTGTGCGCATATACATTGATTTGTAGAAGGGCTGGGATTTTCCTGCACAGACTAGCTTAGCCATTTTTGGCATGTATAGTACACATTGTATATATCAAACAACATTATATATGGCAGGGAAATATATGTTGATTCACTTCCCTTTTAGTTGTGCCTCGTTACTTGTTTGATATTTGCTTGTTTCTCCAGGACTTTGCGATCTGGATGTATTCTGAACTCCTCCTTAATGGATGGACAGTGAGATGTCTCAGGATTTTCAGAATGGATTGTCGATCTATATGTATTCCCTACCATCTTTGGTGTCTTGGGACTTATTTTTGTATGTGGTTGTAGATAGGAGTATGTTTGTTTTTGTTTTTCTGTGGTGAGACCAGACCATAAAGATAGCTGCCTAAGTACTCCCGTGTATTGGGGAGATCAGGTCGACATAATTCGCCCCTCAGGGCGAGATGAAAAGCGTTATCCCATGAGCAGATCAGACTGCGGGGAAGAGAAAGTTTGATCCTAGGTTGAGGATAAACTAAAGGTATGAGAAGTTTGATCCCATGTATGGGTAGCCAAACTACAAACGTAAGAGGTTCAATTCGCGGTGGGATGACCAAAGTGGTATGATCGTAGTGAAGCTAGGCTGCTTGCTTGAAAGGATGTTTCCCTGAGGGGAAAAGTGTGGAAGAGTTATATGTGGTAAAGGGTTAAAGAACCGGAATGACTGGTAATCTGATGATCCAAAACCAGGATATTCACTTGATGGTAACCTCTTACATAGTACCATGTCACGGTGTTTGATTTGATAAGCTGTGGAAATTCATCGTTGTCCATTTCCTGTAATCTGAAAACACCTCCTGTCAATACTTCCTTGACAACAAACGGGCCTTCCCAGTTCGGGGAGAATTTTCCTTTAGACTGAGCTTGGTTATCAATGATCTTTTTCAAAACCAAGTCGTGTTGTTTGAACTGCCGTAGTCAGACTTTTCTATTGTAGGATCTTCTTTACAAGTAGAGGGACGCTCATGTGTGGGCCATATACTCCCCCATAGATTTTATCCATGAGCCTCTGAGCTTGGTCCTCGTCCAGACATCTGAGGAGACCTCGTTCTGCATCTCTTTTCGTATAGTGCATCTCCGTTCAGGTAGAATTTTATAGCAAGTTGATGGATCCGCCTTTTCTCAATCGGGCTCGCCTCAGCAGGTGTAGATCCATCTCGTAAGTACTTCTTGATGTGTTGATACCAAGGATGCTGGATGGGAGGTAGGTCATCTGATACTTTTCAATGGAATTCCCATAGGCTGGAGCTTTTTGTTGCGTAAATGTGAGGGTTGGCATGTCTTCCTTGTCATGGATGTTGATCAAGGAGGCCAAGGTTGCTAGTGCACCTGCAAAGTCATTCCTATTACGAGGAATGTGTAGAAACGAGATTTCTTCGAACTCTAAGACCATATGTAGAACCTGCCGATGGTAAGGCAGCAAATGTAGAACCTGTTGAAGAGTTTTTTTTCTTTTTTTCTTTTTCTTCTTTTTTTTTCTTTTTTTCTTTTTTTTTCCTTTTTTTTATGCATTAGATCGTGGAAAAGAGTCCTATGGCTCACTGATAGGTAACTCCGGCATTGATGAGACTGAATGACAATCGTCCGTAACAAAAGGTTCCCCAAGGAGTGATGAAAACAATTTTCTCACTATCTTCCTCAACAACCACGATTTGATGGTACCTCGCAAAGCAATCAGCAAAGGAGTACATGTCGTATCGAGCTTTATTGTCAACAAGTATGTGGATGAATGGCACGGAACAGCTGTCTTTGAGGCAAGCTTTATTCAAATCTCTGTAATCCACACAACCTCGCACATTCCTTCCCGATTTCGGAACGGGGACTATGTTGGATAGCCATTCAGGGTAAGTTGACACCATGATGATGCCAGCTTGAAATTATTTCACGATTTCCTCTTTAACTTGTAACCTCCTCTCAGGTTTTAATCGCTTGAGCTTTTGCCTGACTGACTCGAATTCCCCTTTGATGGGAATGCGATGAATGGTAATGTCAGTGGATAAATAGATCATGTCTTAGTGAGACCACGCAAACACATCCTAGAATAGGGTCAATAGAGTACCTATGTCATTCCTTTGGTTTGGAGTGAGGTCCGTACCAATCTAGATTTGTTTGGAGTTTTCTAAGGTTCCAAGGTTTAAAAGAGGTGGTTTGATCAAGATTTGGCTTGGGTTTGTCTTCGACCTATTCTTTGATCTCCTGAGGTATCTCATAGTCCTCTTGTATTTCCATCAAGTCTAAGTCCGACTTTACATCAAAGTTACAGTCCTTGTGGACAATAGGCACCTCATCAGCAAGTACAGGCACATCTAAATTCAGAGTCCTGAAACAAAATATGCTTTCACTTAGTATATATGAAGTTGTTTAGTCACACAAAGTGTTAGCATGTAATGACAAAAGTAACTACTAATACTGTACAGAAAAAGTAATTAGTTACTGCTATCTACAAGGCAGAGAGAGTTTCTTCCCTTTTTTACCCTCGTCGGCAAATACAAGGAGTGCTGCTCCAATTGTCGAGGGCAAAGTCTTGGTGGACTGCAGTGATGGAGGGGCTATCATCAACCTCCTTCTCCCGAATGATGACCATTACGTCTGAGCAATCATCGTCTGGGGTGTATCTGTTTGAGAAGTGTTTATTTGGGTTTTTATTTGGTTTGACCGCACCATTGATGGCTGCCTACGTATTCCTATAGAAGAGGAGATCAGGTCTTTCGTAGTTCAGGGTTTGGTATGAAAAGGTTCAAAAGGGTGAGTGGTAAGAAGAGTGTAGAGATGTTTTTTTTGTTTTGTTTATTTATTTACATGCATGGAAATAAAAGGAATACTATAAAGAAAGTGATACCGTTCCAACATTTTCTGGAACTCGCAACTTTATCCCCTGGATGGGTTGGATTCCCCGACAATCTCACCACCTTTTTCTTCATCTATTCCTTCGTCTTCTTCATGGGTTTCAAAGGATTCAACCATGAAATCTCGCTCAAACTGTTGTTGCCTTTCCTGCAAAGAACTTTCCTTTTTGGCTTTTTCTTCCTTGGAAAGGATTAGTATTTCCTCCGCATCATCCAACGTGATAAAATCAGGAACGTGGTTGATATCTTGGAACTATAGGACGTTTAATGTTGGCGGGGGAATCTCCTTTGGGGATGCCTTTATCTCTTCTGTCATTTCTTACATTAGGATCAGTCCACCTTGTGTGCTGGCAGAACTGTCGCTCACAGCCTTCACCTCATTTTAACTGCCTATCTCGAATGGACATCTTAAGCTTTTTATTTCCTTTTCGCCTTTTTTGGTCATGGGAAATTCTATATCCAGCTCTCCATTTTCAATGAGATCCTGGATTTTATGTCATAAAGACCAGCACTCTTCAGTCGTATGTCCAAGTGAGTTAGAATGGTAGAGACATATCTTGGTGGAGTCATAACTCTTTATCTTGGGATTTATAGGAGGCAGCAACTCAGTAATCCTTCCTTCGCTTAACAGAAGGTGTTGCATTTCTTCATTGGATTTGCTCAGAGGGGTGAATTTTTGAACTCTTTTGGAGGTTGTTTGATCTTTCATCTTTTAGAATTCGCATTCCCTCGATCGGTTCTTCTGCTGGTGAGATCTTCTAGCAATTTTATCATCCCCTTTTTCTTGTATTTTCAGCCTACTTTGATCTTCTTCATTTAGCTGGCTCATCGTGGAGTCCTTTTTCTCTTGGCTTTCTGATAGTTGAGTGAAAAATTGCTTTGTTTCCTGATGTTGGCGCACTATCAGCCTCGCCAGCAGGTTTACATGATTCTGGATCGCATCCAATTTTTGCATTACTAGCATACCCTCCTCCGAGTTTTCCCACTCTATGACATTTGTTATGTGCCGTTGGGGGTATTCCTCCATCCTTCGTATGTACTTACGAATTGGATACCTTTTAGCGCTTCCTGACCCGATCATGTTTACTTCTTCCGTATCATGTCGCAACGGAAGGTCGGTGTTGATATTTTGTTGGTCAGGTTGTTCGACCACAATACTGCCACTTTCGATCAGATTTTGTATCTTATGTTTTAAGGACCAACAATCATGTGTATCGTGTCTTGTAGACCATAAGTGGTAAGCACATCTCTGGCTTGGATTGTATCTTTTGCTCCCTGGTTCCAGAGGTGGGGCTAATTCGGTAATTTTCTTGTTTTTTCCAAATGGGGGGACTGTATGTTAGTCTCCTAGCTTGCCCCTGTACAATAACGGATACATCTTTAATGCCTTTATCGGGTACATTCTTGGGTTCGCTTGCATATTTTCCAGTCCGTATATGTTTAGCGACTGCTTCCAAGGCAGTGAAGTCGTTAATCTTGCCTGCCTTCAGGCCCATCTCTGCCATTTCGCCGTGTTTGATCATTTCTGAGAATGGCTTTCCTATGCCTGCTAGGATCCTCTCATAGTAAGGAGCCTCTTGGATATCAATAAATGTCATTACCATCTCAGTTTCTGTCATTGATGGAATAACTTGTGCTGCTAGATGTCTCCACCTTTGGGCATATTCTCGGAAAGACTCAGTACTCTGCTTTTTCACTTTAGTCGCTTGATATCGATCCGGAGCCATTTGAGATTGAAAGTTGTATTGGGTAAGGAAAGCGTACGCTAGTTCTTCCCAACTATGGATCTTTGAATTGTCTAATCTTGTGTACCACGAACGGGCTTCTCCAGTTAGACTTTTTTAGAACAGTTGCATTCTGAGTTTTTCATCCTCTGCATAATATCCCAGTTCTCCAATAAACACCTTTAGATGCGTGTAAGGATCTCCTAACCCGTCATATTTTTCAAAGTCAGGAGTCTTAAATTTTTCTGGATAATGAATCCCAGGGAAAATACACAAATCGGCATATGAAACACTCCCGTGTGTTCCAATTCCTTTGATAGTGCGAATGGTCTCTTTCATTTGGAGGACTTTCTTTTTGATGTCACCAGTGTCTGGATCTCCAGTGGGATGGGCAGCATCATGAGTTTTGTTGGTCGGATCCAACTGCAGTTCAGGTATTGTAATGACTTGAGTTCCTCCTTGTGTGGAGGATTCAGCATGTACGGGTATTTTCTGACCCTGTGTAGACTGGTGTAATTCTTTTAGTAGAACAGCCAAATCTGTAATCTGTTTGCTTAATCCATCAAATTCTTTGTGAGAAACTGGATTAAGTTCGATCTGGTCAGATGACGACATGATTGACTGTACGCCTGTTCCCTTTTTGGACTTTGAACGGGTGGTAGGTCCGATTGATTCCCTGTAAAAGACTTGCATAGTTTAGTCTTTAGGGAAGGTGGATAATAACATGCTATGTGATGTGTCCAGTTTAGGAAATTTTATCCTGCAAAATGGATGTCAGCTGTTTGTAGCATGTATGTGTACATATTTCTTCATATTTCTCATTACATGGAGATAGATATGGAAGATAATTACAAGTAATTGTGCTTTACAAGTAATTTGAAATGAGAGCATGAAGAGACTTTCCTCCATTTTGGGTTTATCAGAGGCTGACCTATCTTAGGTTACTCTCGCTGCTTTTTGGCATGAAGGTTCCCAAATCATCGCAATCTACTTGACGGGATGTTAATCCGGTCTTTCAACTGGAGCGAATTTGGGTGGTGCCTTTCCTGAGCCTCGGAGAATTAGTCTTCTCACGAGTCCAGTAATCAAACACCGACGGGATAGCCTCCTGGTGGAGGGACCACACAACATACATTCACATACATCGCGTCTTACCGTATGAAAATGATGACATGTGCGAAGCACTAATATCACAAGCATATATGGTGCGAAGCACTAATATCACAAGCAATTTATAGTGCGAAGAACTAATATCACAGGCAGTTTATAGTGCGAAGCACTAATATCACAAGCAATTTTATACTGTGAAGCACTAAGTAAGGAAATGCATTCGTACACATTCATCACAAAATGTAAATGCAACATCCACACACAAGCAAATAACAATTTTGAAAAAATTGTAATAGCGGCTTAAGTCCTCTTACTGGAGTCCCCAGCAGAGTCGCCACCTGTCGACGTCGGGATTTTTAATTGTCCCTTTCCGTTACTTGTTCTTTGGTGTTCTTATTTTAGGTGAGATTTGTTTGAAAAAACAAGTGAAAAAGGTCTGACATGTATAATGTCGAAGATTGAACTATAATAGTCGCCAGTTGATTTTTTAACTGGTTGTACCAACACAACCGAGGAAAGGTTTGCACATTGACCCAGTGATATGGCACTGCTAAACGGGTCGGTGAAACCGAGATTCATTAGGGTCCGGGGACTTGGTTATGCAGAGGGAAGGTGTTAGGCACCCCCCGACATCCGTGTTACCACGGTGATCGCCTCTTTTCAAGAAACTATTATCTGAATGTGTGTGTGGGTCAATGTGTTGTTATTTGGAAGTAGTGCGAGGCCTCGTTCGCACCTATATACATAGGGTTTGAATTTTATGTAAAAATTCAATTTTAAGCAAGATATGCCAGTGATGTTTTATAAAAGAGGTTTTTCCAACCCTGATGCTCAATAGTAATTGAGACCTTTTACACTCCCATTTTATTAAGTGCTTGGCTTGATTGATTTTATTTTACGAATGCGAGGCATCCATATGAAAATAATGTACAAAATAATGCCGACTTCCTCGTGGGTATGGAAACCATCTGAGGAAATTCAGACACCGCATAATAATTTACAAGCTGCTTACAGCTGAAAATGTCCATCACGGGAACCGAATCTAGATCCAATAGGATGAATCTGTGATCACATGATTCCTAGGCGCACAGAATACTGCAATTTATACGAAAGCAGTAAGCAGGTATATATATAAAAGCTGTAAATATATATATACAGACATGATCACCAACCACTAAGCACCTCCATGGGGGATCAGAAATGTAAATAAAGCTGTAAAAGCTATCAACCGCCACGGAGGAAACTCCAGGCGGGATGAAATGTATAGAAAGCTGTAAAAATGGTCAACCAACACGAAGTGAACTCCAGGTGGGATGAAATGTGTGTATATATATATAAGCATGTAAACGCACCGGATATAAAATTCAGGCTCATCAAACAGAGTTCGACCATAGTTCAAATATATAAGTATATATATATATATAAAAGCGAGTAAACACACCGGATATATAATCCAGGCTCACCGAACAGAGTTTGATACCAATTCATATGTATAAGTATATATATATAGGAAAGCAAGTAAACACACCAAACCGAAGTTTAGGCTCATCGAACAAAGTTAGACACACAGTTAATATATATATATATATATATATATATATATATATATATATATATATATATAAAAGCAGTAAACGCTCCAGACCGAAGTTTAGGCTCATCGAACAAAGTTCGACATACAGTTCATATATATAAGTATATATGTATAGGAAAGCAAATAAACGCTCCAGACCGAAGTCTAGGCTCAATCGAGGCACAACACGATAATGTTAGTCAATATATATATATATATATATATATATATATATATATATATATATATATATATATATATACATACACAGACTGGAATGAAACCACGGACCGAAGTCCGGGCAAAAGTAAGCAACACGACTTTCAACGTGTAGAAGGGTGTGTGCAAAGATGAAGAGAAAGACTCTAAATTGTGTGAGAAGGCTTATAACTAACTGATAAAGAAGACTTCTATATCTTTAGAGTGGGTAAACACTGGCTTTTGTAGGTACAAAGGAGGCTATATATGAGCTCACAAGTGTTTAACAGGGGAAAGTACACTGCATGGGATGAATGTATAGCAAATTGGACAGGGCTTCCTCGCCGTCTTCTCTTGCAAAATGGCCACCCCAAGCCCCATATTTATAGAGGGGGGAGCCACAGGTCTACCTGTGGCACCTAGTAGTAGGTGTACCTGCGGCTGCCCGGGGTGCCCCGGGCAGTGTGGGTCCCGCCGTGTCGAAGTACGTACGTGCTGTTCGCTCGGTCGCTCATAACTTTCAATCCGGGAGTCCGATGGAAGCGTGACATACCATTCCGGAAAGCTCTTTCTACATAATGATATATGATTTGACCTTTTTTGATTCCAGGAAGATAGGTCCATGACCAAAATGGCATTCCCGAGTTTCCGTCAAGCAGTCCGTTGAGTCGTTTTGCGTAGTTTGCGCTCAGAAGTTTAGATATGGTTCTTGTGGGACTTCTATTGAAGTAATTTGAGTTGACATGAGTGTATTTGATGTGAGTTGAAGTTGAGTTAGTTAAATGACCATTTTACCCCTCCCGGAGTTATCTCCGATTTTTGCGCCGTTATGACAGTCGTTTCTCAGGGTTATCTCTGAGGTTAACTTGATGTTGACTTTGACTGTCCTCAGGGTTATCTCTGAGGTTGGCTTGACCTCATAGGGCTATCTCCAGGGGTGATCTCCGGGGTTTAAAGTTGACGTCGTAGTCCTCCAAGGTTATCTTTGGAGTGTGAAAAAGATGCTTTTGCCCTCCTGTATGGTTAGTAACAGGAGAAGAAAATTTCGAGTGTCTACAAGTATCTAAGACAGACATCCCACACGGTCGCGCGGTGAAGTTCGAGTACAAGCAAAAAAAATGGCTCTGCTTATGCAGAGCCTCAACACAACATTGTTAATTCCTGTAACTAGACCAGCTACATTACTTCTAAACATGCATATAAGCTCAGACAACAATGACATGCCATTTCATACCAATTAACAGAGAATTCATAAACTTTTAATAATTCAACAAAACTCAAAATTAAGAACATATTTAGCAGTAATGTTACCTTTGTGATATGAATTTGCTAACTCTTACTTCCAACCTCCAATGGATTAATAATTCAGTACTCTCACACTCTTATAGACTTATCAGAAGATTTTCTAACAATTGAGAAATAAGTGGAAGAGCTTCCATTTATAGAGAATGCTTTACACAGTCCATGAATTTGCCTACCATATACAATCCAACGGGAAAGCGAAGGAACCATTGGATTGAGAGAGTTTGGTAAAATGTTTTCACCAACTCCATCTTCCCCACTTCTTAGTTCATCATCACTGCTAACTCCTAGCAAGCTTGAGTTCACACAACTGAGTGTATGATATTGTTGAACACTGTTTTGGTCACTTATTTTGGGACAAGAAGTCTGATTGTTATGCGGCAACAAAAGGGTTAGCAATATACTTAAGTTTTAATTCCCTTTGAGTATCCAACACCATTTTAATGAGGTAATATTATTACATTATTTTAAGTTAGGGTATGTATCCATACCCATAATTATATCATCCATGTATGTAACCCCCCCAGATCTATACTCCCACAGTATCCGATATGGTGCTTATAACTAAGCAATTAATATAACGCATTCAAATTTATACACCTGTGGTATCCGATTCTATGCTTATATCTAATCGAACTACTATACAAATATCACAAGATACAATTCCCATAAATCTAAGGTTCAAAGTATCCCATAACAGATAATAATTTCCTGAAGAATTATTGCTGTGTTTTGATATCCTCACTTGGATGTATAGACTGTATCTATGAATATTATCTATCTATCCGAAATTCAGAGTACTAGTAATAACATGAACAGTCCATATTACCAATACCCTCACTCAGATGTATAGTCTATATCATTGGATTACACTATCATATCGATAGTACCTATCTATTTAAAATCCAGAGTATCAAAAATAACATGAACAGTCCATGCTGTCAATACCCTCATTCAGATGAATAGTTCCCAAGGATCTCAAACTAAATCGAAAGTTCTAATTACATCTATTTATGTAAAGGAAACACGATTACGAAAATAAAAGATGTTATATATCATATATTAAGGATCAATTACATGATTCTTCATAAAGAATTTCTCATTACAAAAGTATTACATTCAGCTAGACAGTAATATAAACTAATCTAAGCATGAACGCTTCCCATTATTTACTCTAGATGTGCCACGGTTACCGTCTAATACTGTTAAGCGAATGATTTGCACGAGTGAGCTATGCCATGCTCAACAGGGTTTTATAATTTATCACAATATAGAATTTGAAAAAATATAACAGTTCAAAACTTTTCTCAACTGAGTGTTGTTTACCATGTCTGGAATTTTTATATTTCAACCATTTTTGGACTTTTTACTATTTCTGTCAGTCACAAAGACTTAGAAATCTTGTTCAGATGTGAGACAGGGGATCAACCTATTCAACATCTTAAGAATATACATCTCATCCTAATCGTGCCCACTTGCACTAAGTGTCAAATTTTATTGACATACATTTATTCCTCTTGGAATATACAACTCAGTATAGGCTGTCTTACAAAAGTAATTTGGTTTGACACAACAGTTTATGCTTAATAAAAATATCATATGAATAAACAATTCATTTCTTAGTTATATTAAAGCTGTAGCGATAACTTTACAATAATTGGCAATTCGTGTTTAGGTTTGGTATAACATATCAAAAGCAATTCAAGATAGGAATCTTGTTCAACGAATAAGCAGGGTTCGAGAAACTTCCGTAAGGTAATTGGCTAGGTTAGAAGACTTGCCTGAGCGACGATCGATCAAGCAATGCTACTCGATTCGTTTACAAACACCTAAGATGTTCATTCATGTAAGTCTAACACATTAGTAATTATAACAACACTCAAATGCATAAATTATTCATGTTCGGGTTAAATTCGATATGATTTCGGTATCCTAAGACTTTATCGGGTACTCAATAAGTTAATATATCGGTTAAACTTTATCTATAAGCTTTATTATATTTTTAGATATTTTATAATTTCCAAAAAGCTTATAATAATTTTTATATATTTATTTATCCATTAAATGATTTTTAATTCATTTATTTCTATTTCTGAGTAATTAATATCTACTTAGAATATTAAAAAAAGCTTGTTTATTATTATTAAATAATTTATAATCATTTAATATGGTTTTTAAATGATTAATATTATTTTTAAATAATTATTTATTATTTATAAATAGTTATTCTAATTACTTTATTATTAACTTAATTATTAATAATATCCAAATAAATAAAATATTTATTGAATTTATGTAAAAATATTAAAAGGTAATTATTATAACTTAAAATAATTTTTAAAATTGTTTTTATAATTATTTATATTTATTTATTAAATATTTCTAATTTTTATTAATTTATTAATTAGAAATTATTTTTTGTCTGTCGCTGAAGCCCTATAGAGACAGAAAGTGTTGCTATAGGTGTTCTTGAGTTCTTGGGAATCAGTTGGTCATGGCTTAGAGGTCACTTTGACCTTAGCTTAATTCCTTACTGTTTATGATTATGGGTTTGTAAGTGTATGGGTGTTATAGTTCTCATGTAGTAGTACAACAACATACCAATTTCATGCTTTAACCTACATATAACAAGAAGTTATAGAGGCTCAAAGTCACTGTCAGAGTTGTTCTTGGGTTTCTGGGTTACCCAAAACAGTGGTCATGGTCAATCAACGGTTTTGTGGCTTCTAGATCTTTCAAACCATATGATAGATTTGTATTTTGATTGTTATAATATGTAGTCTATATATCAAGGTACATATATGTTACACTTGTTTAGACAGAGTAAGATTCTAAGGTCTAGATCTATGTTGGTCAAAGTACAACTAAAGGTTGTTCTTCATGTTCTTCAATTTTCGTAACCCAGAAAACACAGTCATGCTCAGTCAACAACTTTTGACCATTAATCCTAGTAATCCTATGAATTAATTAAGTGTTTGAGTGTCATAGATATGTAGTATGTACATTAGGGTATCAATTCATAACACTTAGACATCCTAACAACAAACAGAAAGTAATTAAATGGTTGGTCAAAGTAGCCGGCTCAACCTGTTCTTTAGATTTCTGGGTAACCCAGAAATCAGAACTTCAAGATCGGTTAACCACTTTTTACCACCTATATCTTGCAATATATGATTCTAATGGACCTTTTTTTTTCTAGATTAAAGACCTCATGTAATACTATAACTACCATACAATTAACAAACCTAACTATTAACATATATGGATCTACTGGCTCTAACATTAAACTGTCAGACCTGTTTTTCCAAAATTTCTAGTTTACTTAAAACATCAATTGGATGCATCTAGATGTTATGTAAACATGTTCTCTCAACTTAGCATATTTACTAACATGTTATTACATATATCTAAACATCTAAACTACAAATTAAACATAGCATCAAAGATCTAAGTTAAAATTAGGGTTTGCACCTTTTCTTGCTAGATTTTGATTTTTGGCTACTGATTCTATTGTTGCTATCACCAAGGCTTGTCTAAGTATGATATATGAGTGTTTAGGCTTAGAAATTTCGTAGGGTTGAACTGAAATTGGGCTGCTATTTATTGAATTTCTAAGCTATTTGTGTCATTTTTACCTTCTTAACACTATAAAGATCTGATGTTTTGAGACTTGTGCTACTTGGGAGTTACAAGCATGTCATGTGCAGCCTAGGGATTTACATTGGTGAGTAGTAATCTACTTGTGAGCTTGTTTGTAAAAATTGGTAGCTTAATTATACCCTAATCCTCTTTAATATTGACTAGGGTTTTGATTTTTATGATTAGGGTTGCTTAATGATGTTTATTAGCACCTAATTAAAGTTTAATAACTATAGTTAGGGATTAGGAAAACTTGATTAGGGTTTAGTCTAACTAATTAGGGTTAGGGTTTGTAGATTAAGGTTAGGGTTTGTAATCTAGGGTTAGGGTTTCCTAATTTTGATATTAGGGTTCCTAACTTAGATTTTTCACAAATCTTAATAAGCACGACAAAGCGTTTTATTAGTGTAAGCACGACAAAGCAGCTTGTCAAAATACATATACCAAAAATTCCATTTTCGGAAGAAAAATTTTAAGCACGACGTGTCAAGCACGTCAACTTTTGGAGAAAAATTTGTTTGACCTAATTTGTTTAACAGAGTATATAATAACACAAAAAACTTCCAGAACGGAGAGATTTTATTTATAAAATTGATTTTACATAACCGAATTTTATTTGGGTTTTGGGGTTTCACATTCACTCCCACTAATAAGAATTTCGTCCTCGAAATTACAGTACAAGTTAAGTAAACAGTTGGGGATAGTTCTCTCGCATTTTGTCCTCGAGACCCCATGTAGCCTCTTTAACGTTCTGATTACTCCAATTTACTTTGACTGATGATATCACTTTATTTCTCAGGACTTGCTCTTTACGGTCGATGATCTGCACAGGTTCTTCTTCATAAGAAAGATCTTCTTCAATTTGGATCAGCTCATAGTTTATAATGTATTTATAATCAGGTTTGTATGGTCATAATACGGACACATGAAACATATTATGAATATGATTTAACTCAGGAGGAAGTGCTATTTCATAAGAAACTTCACCTACCCTCCTTAAAATTTCAAATGGTCCAATGAATTTCGGACTCAATTATCCTTTCTTGCCAAAACATATCTTGCCCTTCCAAGGGGACACTTTCAAGAATACATGGCTTCCTACGCTAAAGTTTTGTTGTTGACAATGTGGATCAACGTATTTCTTATGTCGATCTTGAAATGCTTGTAATTGTTCACGTATAATTTTGATGGTCTCAATAATTTGGTGGATTATTTCAGGTCCTAGAATTTGTCTTTCCCCGACCTTATCCCAACATAAGGGTGTTCTACATTTCCTGCCATATAAGGCTTTATAAGGTGGCATACCTATGCTAGCATGGTAACTGTTGTTGTAGGCAAATTCCACCAAAGGTAACTGATTTTCCCAACTTCCTTTGAAGTCTATGATACATGTTCTTAGCATATCCTCTAATGTTTGAATAATTCTCTCACTTTGCCCATCAGTTTGAGGGTGATATGCGGTACTTCATCTCAACTGTGTTCCTAAGTGTTTTTGAAGGCTTCCCCAAAAATTTGAGTTGAAACGTGAGCCTCGATCTGACACAATAGAAACATGTACTCCATGCCTAGAGATAATTTCATTAATGTATAGCTTGGCAAGTTGATCTAAGTTATGAGTAACTTTAATAGGTAGGAAGTGAGCTGATTTGGTCAGTCGGTCAACTATTACCCAAATGGCATTGGGGGGCCCTTCTGTGTAGCTGGAAGGCCTACCACGAAGTCCATTGTTATATGTTCCCACTTCCACTCAGGAATTGGTAAGGGTTGAAGTAATCCACTCGGCTTTTGATGTTCAGCCTTAACGCTTTGACACGTGAGATATTTGCTTACCCATTCAGCTATTTCTCTTTTCATATTCGACCACCAAAAGTGTCGACTTAAGTCTTTGTACATTTTAGTACTGCCCAGATGTATGGCAAATTTAGAATTATAAGCTTCGTTTAAGATTTCATCTTTTAATGTTTGATTTAACGGAACCCATATTCTATCTTCATATCTTAGTATTCCATCCTTATCTATTCTGAATTTGATATTCTTGACGTGAGTTATATCAGATTTACATTTTTGACACTCCTCGTCTTTTTCCTACATCTCTTTAATTCTATCTAGTAGAGTCGGAACTCCCACTAGAATGAATAACTTTTGGGTAGAGGTAGTTGGACATCCCACCTCAATTTCAAGTCTTTTAAAATCTTTTATTAACTCTTCATTGGTGGTTATTACGTTCAACTTCTCTTAGTTCTTTCTACTTAACGCATTAGCTACTACATTGGCTTTTTTGGGATGATATAAGATTTCACAATCAAAATCTTTTATCAGTTCTAAACATCTTCTCTGCCTTAAATTTAACTCCTTTTGTGTAAAAATATATTTTAAACTTTTGTGATCTGTACATATCTAACACTTCTCCCCATACAAGTAATGCATCCAAATTTTCAAGGCAAAAACTACCGCGGCTAACTTTAGGTCATGAGTAGGATACCTCTTTTCATAATCTTTGAGTTGTCGTGATGCATAAGAAATCACTTTCCCATGTTACATCAACACACACCCTAAACCTCTGTGTGACGCATCACTAAATACTACAAGGCCTCATGTATCATCTGGTAAGGACAACACTGGAGCCATGCTCAGTCGCTTCTTCACCTCTTGGATGCTTTCTTCACATTTTTCTGTTCAGACGTATGTCACCATCTTTCGAGTCAAATTGGTTAGTGGGGTTGCTATTTTTGAAAAATCTTTTATGAAACATCGATAGTAACCCGCTAAACCGAGAAAACTTATTACTTTTGTTGGATTTATTGGTTGTTCCCAATTCACAACTGTTTCGATCTTAGTTAGATCTATTGAAATTCCTTTCTTGTCAATTACATGACCTAAGAACTGTACTCTCTTCAACCAGAATTCACACTTGGAAAACTTTGCGTAAAGATATTCCTTTCGTAATATTTCTAATACGATTCTGAAGTGTTCAGCATGCTCTTTCCATGTTTTTGAGTATACCAGAATATAGTCGATAAACACTACAACGAATTTGTCTAAGCATGGTTTAAACACTCGATTCATCAAGTCCATAAATGATGCCGGTGCATTTTTCAAACTAAAGGACATCACAAGAAACTCGTAATGTCCATAGCGTGTCCTAAACGCTGTTTTCGACACGTCTTCTTTTCTTACCTTTAACTGATGATAACATGTCCAAAGGTCGAATTTTGAAAAGTGTTCGCTTTTAATTGGTCAAACAAATCATCAATTCTTGGTAAAGGATACTTATTCTTTATGGTTAATTTATTTAATTCTCTATAATCGATACATTACCTCATGGTTCTGTCCTTCTTCTTTACAAACAATATCGGTGCTCCTCAAGGTGAAACACTAGGTTGTATGTACTTTTTATCTAAGAGTTATTATAGTTGCACTAATAACTCTTTCAGTTCTACTGGTGCCATTTTGTATGGTGCCTTAGAATTTGGTGTCGTTCTTGGTGCAAGGTCAATGACAAACTCAGTTTCCCTATCTGGAGGAAGGCCGGGTAATTCATCTGGGAATACATCGGGAAATTCCTTAACTATAGGTATTTGATCTAGTTTTACTCCTTCTTGTCGAGTATCAACTATATAGGCCGAATAACCTGAACAACCTTTTCTAAGTAATCTTTCTGCCTAAATTATAGTCAGACATCAAGATTGCTTAGGTGAACAGCCTCCGTTGAACACTACCTTTGACTTCGATGCAGTCAATAGGTTTATACGTTTTTGATGACAATCAATCATCGCTTTATGGTTAACTAACCAATCCATTCCTAAGATTACATCGAATTCTCCTAACTGCATTGGAATAAGATTTACCAGAAAATTATGTCCCTTTATATCCACACTACAGTTCCTATATATAGTCTTAACAGGAATCTTTTCATTATTTGTAATTTCTACACAGAATGGTATGTCTAAGTTTTCACATGTTATATTCAAGTTTTTAGAAAAACTATTAGACACAAAGGAACAAGTAGCACCAGAGTCGAATAACACATATGCATTTAAAGTGTTGATAGGGAAGATAGATGTCACCACTTTCTGTGAAGTAACAACATCCCTCACTGACATATTAAACGTTCTACCGGTTGGTCGACAATGAGCTCCAACTGTAGCTACTGTTGACCTATTATTGTTATTCTCTGGTACTCTATTTCCCCCTCCTCCCTAGTTCTTGGGTTTGGTGCAGTTTTTTGCTAAATGTTTCGACGAACCACTGTTGAAACATTTATTTTTATTAGGGATAGGACACTATGGAGAAAAGTGTCCCTCATGTCCGCAATTGAAACATTTATTCTTAAGACATAAACCTTTATGTCTTCTTCCACATATAGGACAAGGTTCCATCTTATTATTCTTGTTATTATTAAAGTTGTTGTTGTTACTTGCCTTTTGCCCAAAATTGTTAGAAAAAGTAGTATCCCATTTTCTTTTATTATTAAACCCACCTGAACTGGGTTATGTCTTAGGTTTCCCTCCCTCATTTTGATTCTTCTTTTCCTTGTGAAATTTGATGAGGTTCTCGTTTCAACTCTCAGCTATGAAAGCTTTCTCGAGTATTTCGAAAAAAGTCTTTATTTGAAATATAGATAATTTACTACGTATCTGAGGTTTCAAACCTTCCTGATACCTCCGAGTATTCCTAAGTTCAGTATTGACTCTAAGAATCGTACTTCCATGCGATCCTTTAGAGATTTGGAAAAATAATTTTCAAAGAAAAATTCTTTGAATCTATCCCATGACACAACTTCAGTTTCTACCCGACCCCTAGTAGATTCCCACCACTAATTTGCCTCTCCTTTTAAGAAAAAGATTGCAAAAGCTGTCTTTTGATTGTTATTGACATTGGTTACTAAGAAAAAAATTTCTATCTCAGTAATCCAGATTTGTGCATCAACTAGTTCGGATGTACCTTTAAACTCAGGTGGACCAACTATTTTAAAGTTCTTAAATGGGGTGTTTTGAGTTGTGGGTCTATTCATTGCACCTAACAAAAGTTGTGACACCCCCAAATCCGGGTCCTCTGACCCCAGTCCGGTCGTCACAATAAAATACAAGCATCCACTTCTAAACAACATACGATAGCTAAAATGTAGAATATAATAAATGTACGCCGTTCATTCAAAAGGTGTTACTAGTCCCAAGATTCGATAACCTTAATACAATCTTACAAACATACCATAAATTAATCATTAGGGTTCATATTACATAATAGTAATTTAAACTAGGCATAAGGTAAAATCTGCTCCTCGCAACTATCTTAAATCTTTCCTTTACCCTTGTCCTTCCCTGAGGTCTCGAGCTTAACTGCAATATAATTCATGATATAGCAAGAATGAGCAATAAGTTTGCTCAGCAAGTTTAAATACAACAATAAGGATATATCATGATGAATGGAAAATATCTGACAATGAATTCAACAATATGAATATCTAAAGGATTTAATAATATGAATATTAGAAGCAAAGATAATGATTGATTTTAGAATAACTGATAGTCAAGTAGACTTTGAACACTAAAACTCCAATGGTATCAATAGCTAATTGACCCTTTAGTTATTGGCTACAGAATAAGTACTTGATGGGATCAGCCTCGCGTACACCATGTACATGCATAACATTTAAATTTGCTCTTTGTATTTTATATTAGATACCTGGGGTACTCCCCTATCAAAAAAAGGGGTGTTCTTTCAGTCTAAGAATCCTTACCATCAATTGGTTTGGATAGCTTTTATAAACCTTCATACACTTGTCTGTTCGAATAAAGGTTCAGACTCTATCTGACACAGTTTAAGAATTATAGAACTTTAAATGATGTACAAGTCCAAGACTGTACGAACTCAAATGCACTAAGTGTGAATATCAATAATATTGATGTGGAATAATTGTAAAGTAATTAAACCACTTAATAACATGCTTGGAAATATAGTTCAAACTTAAATGAATAACTTTCAATTTAATAATAACCTGCTCAATACAATATGAGAAGGATATGAAACTTTCACAAAAATAACTGAAGTTAGCAACTTGCACAATATTCAAAGTTGTGTAAGGTAGAGAACTTACAAAATCAAAGCGTGAAGTTTGGGAACACTTGCTCAATATAAATTTGAGTAAAGTTAGGGAACTTGCAACACAATAAAAATAGTGTTCGGATACTTGCTAAAGTAAAAGTGTAAGAATTAAGGAACTTGCACAACCAAAGAGTGAAGTTCGGAGACTTGCCTGTTTGCTCAGCACAATCTAATTCTAGCTTTAATTAACTTGCGTTGAAACAACCTAACATTAACAAGTCGGCCTTTCTAATTAGTATGTGTAAACTAATATGAGTCTACGCTTACAAGAATCAAATCATCACATAAGTCTATCCAATAATTCACGTAAGTCAATCTAATCGTGTCTTAGATTTAATAACTTTAGATTATCTAGTTTCTATGTATCAATATAGGCTTGAACATATAGCACTTCAATTTAAATCATGCAATACAGTTTAAGATACACATATTGCAAGGTTCTGTCCGCAATTCTAGGTTATAAGGTTCAATGTCGGACATCCTTATACTTTAAGCAAAAATCAAGTTCGTGCTTCAAGGGTCAACTATTAAAGTCATGTTATCACATAACAAGGCTAAACTATATTCAGTAGTCATGCTTGTGTGTAAATAACACATGTATACTTTACTCACATAGTTCATATTTTAAAAATTTTCTTTTCATGAATATGTGTGCATAGGTGAAAACCATACTTTAACCAAACGATGCTCATGTCAATATGTCTATAGGCATAATGAATCCTAATATACACGCTTGCGTGGTCATAACGTAATTTACTTATTACTTGATGACATTAGCTTTCACATTATAACTTTCTTTGAAATTTACACTGTAAGAACCGAGAAATTCACGAATAAATATTATTTTGATAAAATAAGAGAATGAATATTTATTTAAATATAAATATTGATGTGCTGTGAAATGAATAATTCAACTAAGATAAATTGAATTTATAAGAATGTGGATTGTGATGAGAATTGTGAAAATTCCTTGTGTGGCATGAGAATGGAAATTTAGGGAATTGATTTAATTAATAGATGATTAAATTAAGGAGTGAAGAATTAATTAATATCATAATATTAATTGATTGATGAGCAAAGTAAATTACATAATTAGAGTATGTATTATCTATTTAATTGATGTGTGCGAGGTATGCAGTAATGTTTAGTAACTACATTAAAAAGAATGTGTAGAATTATGAGTTACATAAATAATTGCTTATGTGACAATAAGTATGTGTGGAAACATTAAAGATGTACTATATCAAAGAATTTCATATTATTCCAATAAGTGAGTCTAACTGGAATAATAGAGTTATAAGGAGATATTAAATTATTAGTGACCAATTAAATGGAGTCCATACGTGTTATAGATAATAATTAGTCTGGACTAATGTACATTGATTATATGATGTGAGTGCATAAATAATCCCTAATTTTCCATTGTGCAGTAGTATTAACACATTAAAATTATATTTTGGGAATATAAGAAAACAAACTAAACATTTTAGACTCATTGTTGGGATTTAAAAGTTTTTGTCCCATATTAAGTGTCCCAACAATGCTCAAATAGTAGCCTACTCCTTCATTGCGTAAAATCCAGCAAAACCAAAAAGGCTAAGAGGGAGATGATGAAGCTAGAGATGGATGTGATGATGGCTACAAGTTTGGACAGTTGGTCAACTCTTCTATACCCAACATTTCTTCTCAATCTCCATTGAATCAAACCAAAGTGTAAGAACATTGTCTGGACAATGAGTTCTCTATATATAGCCCCTCATTCTCAATTCTCAGTTACTTGAAGATTTATCTGATAAGTATAGTTGAGAGTGAGAGCAACTGAGCATTGAGGGAAGTATAATCAGCGTAGTGAGGCAGTTCAATTCAAGCTTCAAAAAGGTATAAATTCTGTTCTTGTGTTCTTCATTTTGAGTTTGTCAAATTCTTATAGTTTCAAGAATTCTGTATTAATTGAGATAGAATAGTATGCCATGGTGTTGTCTGAGTTTGTTTGCAAGTCTAGGAGCTTTGTAGTTGTCTGGATACAGGTTTGACATGGGTTGTGATGAAACTCTACAGAAGCAGAGCCTTCATTTCTTTGTTCTGTTCGAAGTGGCACGGTCGCGCCACTTCTATAGTATATCACCGCTCGGCCATTCCGGCTGCCAGTCATGTGCACTACTTTTGTGGTCTTGTGTCATTCTGAGCATGGTATGTCAGTAAGGATATACATATAAATAACCTTAACATGTGGACTAAGGTTGTTTTGTATATAGTAAGCCATGATAGGGTTGTTTTAATTTGGATATTCAATGAAGGCTTAAAGATTGGAAAACTAGATATTGTATACACGAAGTAATATACCTTTTGACCTTGTGAGCATGTGTAAATAAGTTAGATATGTATGTAAAGAAGTCTAACATAAGGTATATGTTTGTTTCATGTATGATAAGTTTTGATAGCTTGGCTTTAAAGGACTTTTCTAAAGGAAAACATGAAGTATTGAAAAACAAAGCATGATGAATAATATGCCGTTAAAATTCTGATCTTTTCTAGCTTATGTAAATAACGTGGGTATGTGTACAAATGAGTACGAAAGCATGATTTAGGCGATGTGGATTTATCTTGCATACCTAAATGAGTTTTACTAGTGAAGACTTAGAATTTCAGAAACAAACTTGATAAACTCTATATACACTTTGAGTTAAGATTTGTGAGCATGCTTATGTGGTTTAATTTGTGTATGTGAGACATCATGATTAAGTGGGTCATGTATATAAATGTGATTAACATAAATTCCTAGTGAGTTATATGTATTGTGAAACTAGTTAAGCGTGGTTGAGAGTAAGCATAAATGAAGTAGAACGTCATAACTTGAGATAGTTGATTTAACAAATGCAAGCATGTGTAGTAGAGATCTATGAACCACATAGCATGTGTTTAACGATTAAATGTAAGAAAATTATGAATTGAACACTCAAAGTCTTGATTAAATGAGAATAGAGGGTGACCTGTGTTAATGTTATGATATGAGGTCAAACTTGGTTATCTACATACTAACATATGTGTTTTGCATGATTATTTATGTACGTGCAGGTCAAGTGTACACTGACCTCCTGTAGGAGCAACCATGTTCTGGTTTGAACAAGGAGCAGCGCGGCCGCGCCACCCTGCAGTAGGATCAGATTTCTGTAGTTATTCTGTGGTTTCATGAATGCATATGTTGTTACTCTAATCTGTAATATATGTCTAGTATAATGTTCATATGTTAATAAGCATGTTATTGATAGGATCCCATGATGAATAAGTGTTTACAACTTTAAAGTCAAATTATGATTTCAACTATGACATAGTGTGTTAGAAACTAATTTTCATGTAATGACATACGTATAAGATTTATGCGACTAAAAGACTAGCAATATATGTTAGCATTGATAATTACACTTGTGTATAATAGTAAATTAAGATAATAGGTATACATTTTAAACTTGAATAACTAATATGATTATACATGAATAGGATATCATAGTGCATTGGATTTAAATTAAGCTTTACTTTGGTAAACTACGCTTGTGGCAAGTATCCTAAACCCTTGCATTATATTATTTGACGAATGTCGTAAGCAAGTATCTAAACCTTATCTCTTTGAATGCAAGTTATCTTACTTTGATTGAGCTAGTATGTTCAAACTATTGTGGAAACTATTAGTCATGTTGAACTTGGTATTGTTCTTGAATATTGTGAAAGCGTCTATGCCATTTGATTCGGCTAGACTATATGCATGTTATAAAAGCTGTCCAAACCAATTCACCAGTTCAGAAATCTTAAAAACAGAGTTGAACAACCCTTATGGTAAAGGGAGTGTTTATTGTTGGAAGCCCCAACAGACGCGCGAATATTACTGTGGTGTTATGCATAACATAAAGTATTGTAGACTGATCACTATCTTACTTGATTCTTTTGGGATATCAGTTTAATATTGGTAATTCTAGTAGATGTTCAATAGTCCTTAGTGTCTGCTCAATATAAATTTTGTATCCAGTTGGATACGTTGATAGCCTTTGAATTCATATATATCTGTTGATATATATTGAATTATCGTTTCATATTCCAAGGATTTGATTCAAGAATTATTGATATTCGTTATTCAAGATATTATTCTGAAACCCTGAACTATCTTAGAGATGATACTTCGATATTTCAAACTTGTGTAATAAAACTCTTTACCCTTGCTGTATATTACTTGCTGGGTAATTTGTGTTAATTTTACCTTATTTAAAACCTTTCACTTAAGGTGGATCAGGGAAGTGTCTCTGGGAAAGACAAGGGCAACGGCAATGCTACTAACTAGCTTGATCCTTTATGTTTAAAAAGTGTTATGTTGTATTAAGATTGTCTTCAGACTATTTTTAAGCTTAAGTAGGATTATGTAATAAGTCTTTATTCGATATTATTATGTAATCTGTTAAGTACTCTAGGTTGTGAGATCTAGGGGAATAATTATAATAAATCATTGTATATTATTCTAGATTAGATCTTCCGTTGTGAATGTGAAATTTTGATTACTATTATATTACCATGAGCACGCGATGAACCAAATTCGAGTGACCAAGTGGTGATCCGAATTTGGGGGCGTCACATACACTAAGTCAACTTAGTATATACAAGGCATCTCGACATATAACTCTTATGCATTTAAAACATATATTAAAGCCACATATACATGCTCAAATGGTCAAAGCCTACAAGATAAAAGTCTTGGTCAAGTTCACTTTGAAAAATCTTAAGTTTTTTATCTTTGAAATTGTCTTAACTTTCAATCATATATGCTAGTGTGTTTAATCACTTTATACTAGCATTTCATGTCAATATAAACCATATTATCATGTTCATAAAATCAGAATGCTCACATGATGTGTTCGTGACAAATTCACTTTTGAAACTACAAATTTCATTTCAAAACCATAAGTGTTGCGTCAATCATATGTACTAACATTGTTATAGTTATTCATACTACATGCATGTGCTTATATGGTTGTGCTAAAACAGTTTACATGCTTGCTCTAACAAGGTACCAACAAGTTAGCATGAACAGAAACGAAACAAAAAATAAAAGGTCTAGTGCAGGCCTGGCGCAGCTTCGTCGCTAGCCAGTGCAACACTGGCGTAGCGGCGCAGGCTGTCGGCCAGAGACAGACACTGTTTGGTTTCAGCAGTTCAGCAACTGATCTAAAAAATTTCTTACGAAAATCATTTCTAACATAACCCATTGCAATTATAACACATTTAGAAGTTTGTATAACACTAAGCAACATATCCCAAATCAAATATCAACTAATACAGGCTTAATTCAAAGAAACAATAACTAAGTAATTTATCAGAAAATGAAGAATAGGGATGAGAAGTTATAACTCTGTGAAATAATTGAGCTGCAATATACTCACTCTTTATAAGTTCCTTAGCAATTATTTCTCAGCAATTATAATGAGGAAGGTGAGGGTCTCATTTATAGAAGAATGGTTACATAGATAATATAATTACTTCCCAAATCAAACCAAAGGAATACAAGAATGTATAATGGATAAGAGAGAGTTGGTGATTTCACTCATAAATCCCACTCCCCATCAACTTATTAGCTCTATGCTTATTGATTTTGAGATGAAGATAGAGTAGACTAGCTAGCTTTTCATGTGGGAAGAAATGAACTGGGCTCTTATTATGGGACAAGAATATACAGCACTTGCAAAAATGTAATGTAACACTTAGTTTATACCATATATACACATAATATATACTTTGGTTATATAATATGTATACACAATTCATCTCATATAACATAGGTTATAATGATTTAAAGGGCATACAATATATTTCCTATTTACAAGGTATCAAGTAGTGTACATACATATAACACATGTACATTTTCTATTAACACCAAATACAATTATGCATTACTCAATATTTATTACCATAACTATTATTATTATAATCATAATAACTTAATGAAATCATTATTAATTAACCACTGATCTTATTACATGTCAATAGGGTATACATGAATGTTTACCCACACACTTCATGTCATATAAACAATATTATTATGCAACTCACATGAATGCAATAACTCTTACTATATAGTTTGTATATATAATATATACACATATTAATGTCACCTTGTACTATATAAAATATATAGTTAACTACCATATAATAAAGGTTTAATGTATTGCATGCTTGCACAAATTAATCAAGTAAATATAATCATATTATATTTATTAATCTCTTACTCATTAGTTATTATTTATTCATAATAATTATTAATCAATGTATTATCAATTAATTACCCGTAATTGCAATTAATCAATATGTTCAAGTCATGCCACTATATTCAAATAAATTGAATATTTAATTATTAATAATCCTATCAATTCTTTGATATTAAAGTCTTAGGGTTAGTCCACTAATTTAAATAACTATTAGTGTCTCCCTTTAATCATTACATAAATTCACATAACCACTTAAGGTTTAAATAAACTCACAAAACTAACTCATTAAAATTAAATCACATATTTAATTAAGAAGGAGTTTCAAATTCACGGTCATTACAAAAGTTCTACTAATTGTTGGGTAGGATTAACATTGTTATCTATCTCTCGTTGAGGTCTTCTGGTTGGTGGCATGATTCTATATAAAATAATAAATATCCACAATAAGAATTTGTATAAAACAAACATACTTTTTATTCTTATATCACATAATACATACATAAACAACTAGTAGTTTATAAACATTACAGTTATAATACAAACATCAAATGCTTTTTTATTCGTACTAGCTAATACACAGTAATTAGATTTCTATACTATATTTAGAAATTGTTAACTTCATCGAATGAATTATGGATTATGTGGCATACCACAGATCAATCTATCAGATAAGCAGTTTTATTCCCTTCGACTGGATATCGAACTACTCGTTGCAAATCACTAAAGACATCTTGAGTTTATAGAGTAGATTTGAGTAACCTCGAATGTATTTCCCTCTTGCCACTATGTGCATGGTGCATTTGTACTTTTAGTCGATTATTGGTTCCCCTTTCATGCTCTAACATGCCCTTGGCTAAATGTGCCCTAAACTTCATTTGATCATTATCATGCTCAGATTTCTAAACTAGTGATGCCATCGCCTGCTCATGATCTTTAATTCTCATTAGTTGTCCTGCTACTGGATCCTCCTCTTCCTCAGCATCTAACAGTTGTTGATCATGAAGCAATTCTTCATCCTCTGCATCACCATCTATAAATGACTCAATTTGTGGTGGATTATTTACTATCGGCATTTCCTCAGCATCGGAGTTGACCATCCTATAAAAGAAAACTTCTTTACTACTTATATACAAAATTTACACATAACATAAAATTTTTAATGTTATTTTTATGTATAGTTTAATATTTTTACGAACTCAAAGACTATATACTAAGATTCCTTTTTCTTATATCTATAGCCTTAACTACTTTGATACCAAACTTGTAACGCCCCCAGATCTATACTCCCACGGAATCCGATATGGTACTTACAACTAATCAATTAATATAATGCATTCAAATGTATACACCCATGGTATTCGATTTTATGCTTATATCTAATCGAACTACTATACAAATATCACAAGATACAATTCCCATAGATCCAAGGTTCAAAGTATCCCATAACTGATAACAATTTTCTAGAGAATTATTATTACTTGGATGTATAGACTGTATCTACGAATTGTATCTATCTATTTGAAATTCAGAGTACTAGTAATAACATGAACAGTCCATATTACCAAAAACCCTCACTCAGATGTATAGTCTATATCATGTGGATTACACTATCATATCAATAGTACCTATCTATATGAAATCCAGAGTATCAACAACAACATGAATATTTCATGTTGTCAATACCCTCATTCAGATGAATAGTTCCCAAGGATCTCAAACTAAATTGAAAGTTCTAATTACATCTATTTATGTAAAGGAAATACGGTTGCAGAAATAAAAGATGTTATATATCATATATTAAGGTTCGGTTACATGATTCCTCATAAAGAATTTCTCATTATAAAAGTATTACATTCAGCTAGACAGTAATATAAACTAATATAAACAGGGACGCTTCCCATTATTTACTCCATATATACCAGGGTTACCGTCTAATACTGCAAATGGAATGATTTGCAAGAGTTAGCTATGACATGCTCAGCAGGTTTTATAAATTATCACAATATAGGATTTGAAGAAGTATAATCGTTCAAAACTTTTCTCAACTTAGTGTTGTTTACCATGTCTTAAATTTTTATATTTCAACCATTTCTGGACTTTTACTATTTCTGTTAGTCACAAAGACTTAGAAATCTTATTCAGATGTGAAACAGGGGATTAGTCTATTTAACATCCTATGAGTATGCATCTCATCCTAATCGCTCCTAATGAGTGGGATTTATACCTGCAAATCGGATCCATTATTGCTTAAATAATTGCTTGATCTTTGTTGTTTTATATAGCTTTTATATTATTTTAGTATTATTTTACTTAACCGATGTGTTGTACGGCTTAACAGGTCTTAAGCCAACTTTTAGGGGGTAAAAAAGTTATTTTCCATACACTGGCGTCGCAGCGCCAAAGCCAAGCTTTAAGCTGGCGCTGCAGCGCGACCTCCTGGTCAACGATGACATCACCTTGGCGCTGCAGTGCCTCAGCTCCTTCTTGGACTCGCGCTTTAGCGCGACCTCCGGTGTTTTCCATGCTGACGTGGCGCTACATCGCCATTCTAAGCATAATTCCCCGCGCCGCAGCGCGACCTCCGGTGTCCAGATAGTAAAGACTTGATTTTGACCTAGCTGCAAGAAGGAACTGATATATATATATATATATATATATATATATATATATATATATGCAAGGAAGCCTCTATAAAGAACATTGGTTAGCTCCCCCTCTGGGATAGTCTCTCTCTCCTTTGTAATTTCTCTCTTTATCTCTTAGGTAATGTCTGTAAATATAGATTAGGTAGTTTAGGGAGAAGTTTGGGATTCCTTGGAGCAGCAAGAGTAGTGAGCAATACAGATTGGGAAGCTTGAAAGGAGCAGAATACTTGGAGACTGAAGAGCCTCGACAGAGTTTATTCTTATCCATTTATTTTCTCTGATTTTATAATCCATAAATGTTGTCTTTATTGCTACTTATATTTTGTTCAAGAGCTATGAACTAAGTATCAGCTCTAAGGTTATAATGGAACCCTTTGTTATTTAAATTGAATGTTTTATCTCTTTGGTTGGCACCATATGGTTTGGTTTAATATATTCATGCTTAATGATTCTCGCTAAGACAATAGTGATGATTTTGGTAATCTATATGATATTGAAAGAAGGATTGTAGATTTACACCTAAATATATTGGCATGTGATTATGAGTTGTCGACTTGTTTTGACTACATAAGTTGTGTGTAGAATAGACATATATCTGTGCTCCATGTGTGGCCTGATTGAGAACTTATTCTTAAATCCTTGTAATGGTTAATTCGCATAGATATGTGTAGGATTATCACCTAGCTTGGATGTTCTTTTCTGTTCTATTCCCTATCCAGTGAATCTAGAGAGGATATGTTTGTGTATACCTCGACAGAGGTGTTTGAGCATTTGTGTGTTCTGGGTCGACAAACTGTAGTGACCATTAAGACCAAAGAGAGAAAGGCAGGAAGTTTGATGAAGAATAGCACACCAGGTGTTTGAAAAAATGCATGTGTGGGGTGAAGTTATAACCTTAGCTTGTAGTGTGACGCCCCCAAAATAGGTCCATTCCATCCAACCCATTCTGAGTCGCCAAATATATGGTATAGAAAATAACTACAACTTTATTACAATAATTGTCTTGCAAAATACAACAACACATATGTTGTGAGTTTTTATACTAAAATATACCAACTTGAACTCTGGACACCAACTTGAATAGCACGTCACCATGACACCATACATAAAGGTACAGTCAAAAACTGTTTTAGAAATTAAAACCTTTGGGAAGTGCTCAAGGAAACCTTCGTACATGGGAGGCCATGCGTCTAGGTTATGATAGATATCATATGCCCACAGAATTATCCTTGGTTGAACCAATAGACCCCAAAGAAAAACGAGAAGATTACTATCATATTCTTCCCAATGGTGAGTCTTCTCTTGACATATCATTATCTCCACTGTCTCTAATTGAGAATTATACTTTAACCAACTCCAAGATCATATAGGTAGTGCTTGTAGATATACTCAGCAAGTGGATGTGCACAACCTTGTCTTATGATAACTCGAGATTGTATGTCATTAGACATCTTGTATGATAGTGGCAAAACCCTTCCAACGTTGGGTTTGCTTCACCCTATTTGATTCAACAATTATAACTACTAAATTATGACCACCGTTCTATTCTCCTGTTACCCCCACTCGACCCAGCTACACTCGTATTACCTGAAAAGAATTGTGAAGCAAAAGGGTGAGCACAACTACCTCAGTAAAGAATATTATGACTAAAGATAAATAAATTATCAATAGTCTTCATCAGTAATAAATCAAATATTTAGAACAAATGGTAGATGATAAAACTTTTCAACCATAGTTGCAGCAGAACGAGCAATCCATTAGAAGAGTCAAATAGACTATAAAGTCTATTATCTTCTCCATGTTAAAATTCCACCAACAATGTTTTATCCCTGTAACATCAATCAATAGTTCCTTTCCACAATCATATGAATAATTCGTAATCATAATTGTGATTCTAAGTTCCTCTTCGCATCCAAGACGAAGATAATTTTCATCATCTGTCTTTACCTGAAACATCAAAGATCATGGTTATATCAAATCACAGTTCCTATTCATAATCATACTAATAAATTCATCTTTGCACCACGGCCCAAAGATATTCATCAACAGTTCATCTTTGCACTACATGCCAAAGATATTCAACAACAAGTCATCTTTGCACTACGAGCCAAAGATATTCAACAATAATTGATCTTTGCACTACATGCCAAAGATATTCATATCTCAAAGAAATACATAATCATTTCAGAATTTATATAAACCATAATTATAACCATACATGTTAATCAATTCACCTTTGCACTTAAGCTAAAGATATTCAATTATAAATTCAATGGTCATAATCATACCAGTCAACAATTCAACTTTGCACTACTGGCCAAATAAAACCTATAGTCACGATCATACCAATAATCTACCCATCTTTACACTCAAGTTAAAGAGAAATATCATCATTAGGGTTATAAGAATGTTATATATAATAATAAAAATAATAATATCAACATATAGATTTAATCTCAAGAGTAAGATTCATAAATCAATGATATCATAACACCTTAATCAAAATGTTATAAATCACTTAATAATCTCATAATCTAATATTATTAATACTACCACAATATTTTAATCATTTCTTAAATTTATAAATAATTTATTTTAATTGTTTACACTTTACTAATAAATACATTTAATTATCTTAAAATGTCAAACTCATAAAATTTCATCACCAATAACTAAAACCCTCATCAAAAATCTGCATATACCTCATATATGATTCTCAAGTCATAAAATCATATATTTCAATTTTCTTACTTCACATAACATATTTAATGCACTTACATATAACTAGAATATTTTCATAAAAAATACTAAATCAGTTCCAAAAATATTTTTTTTCTGGGATTTAGCATAATATAGTCCCATATTAAACATATATTTTTCTTGAAATTTTTAAAATTCATTTACTATTTTTCACATGGCCAAAACCACCGAATATTCAGACATTTATCATAAATTGTACTTTTATCCAAAATTTTTGAAATTTACAGAGTATACTGATATTATATAGATGTACTCCCAATAAAAATTTTATCAATTTTGGAGTTAATCACAAGGAGTTATAACGATTACTTTTAAAGTAGTCTTTTCTCATAAAATCCATAACTCCTAATCTATACATCCAAAAATCGCCATTTTTGGACACAATCTACAAAACTCATCAAAATATCATTTTAAATTTTTCTAGAATTTTTGAAGGTTCAGAAAAATTTTGAAATTTAAAAACACAATAACCCTTACATACTAACGATAATATCCCTTACCTCAAAAGAGCAGTACTCCTGACTGGAATAACGCTGAACGAACTTGCACCATATAGCAAAACTCAAGATATTAAAATACTCAAAAGAATACACTCGATAATATAGAGAGAGAAATAGAGAGAAAACTTCAGTTTCTGGTGTGATTTTTAATTCTAACCTAAGCACCCTTTTTATAAGAAATTGCTTAGAACACCGAAGCAGAAAATTGAATATAATAATATTATTTATAATAAAATTTCCTTAGCACACCTTTGAATCTGAATTCAGCAATTTAACACATGCAAGTGGGGCCCACCAAAGTGTAAAAAACATTTTTCTTAAATAAAACAATTAAAAATTTCAAAAATTAATTATTCTAGAACTTCGAAACTTCAATAATTCATAATAAATAACCTTTTTATCAAAAAAATTTGAAACACATGTTCTTTCCATAGGAAATTCCATTCTCTACAACTTTCCAGAAGAAACTTTTTCCAAATTCCAAACAGAAATTGACTAAAATCCACAAACGGACGATTTTACAAGCTATAATCAGATTTCAGTCAAAATTTGTGTACACCATCATGTTTAACATATGTTAAATATTTTTTGTAACACACAAAACATGTGTTTAGTATTTAATGCAACAAAACTACTCTTCCTTCTTATTTATTCATATATCACACATTCATTGTAAAAATATCACCATTATTATATTATTGTAATATAATAATATATTTTATCAGAAAAGCTAAAATATCAATTTTCAACAATTGTCACATTAAAAAAAAATTTCCATCTATAACCACATAAAATGAATATTTTCCTTATCAATAATTAATTATTCACAAATAATATTACAGAATCACAATACTGACAACCAGGCAGTTCCCAGGAAAGAGGGGACTTTCCAATAAGGATTTCTCCTTACTGGCGCGTAATTAGATGACCAAATCTCACCTTGACAGAACTTTCTAGACATTGTCAATAATGTTATCTAATAATATTATCCAAATAATATGAATTATTGATCCGATAATGGGAAATACTGTATCGTGACAATTATTGAAATAACAATAATATAAAATATCAACGCAGCAATTATTGAATCAAAAAAATAAAATATTGAACAGTAATTACTGTAACAATTATTGAGTAATGCCTTCTTACGAAAAAAAATCATTATGCTTCATGAATAGTACTCGTGAATAGTAACTCATGAATAGTAACTCATGAATAGTAACTCATGAATAATAACTCGTGAATAGTAACTCGTGAATAGTAATTATAAAAAAATTAAATACTTTTATTTCATAAAATTCGGGGTCTTACATGTAGTACCTTCGATACCATTCGTTATCCATTTACTTGCTTTAATAATTAGATATAACTAGATTAATCACACTTCTATTAGACTATTGTTCGGATAAGACTTAGGCGATATAAAGTCGGTATTTGGTAAATATTAGTGATAGTTCCTCGTGGGTACGATACTTTCCTTATCACTGTATTACTTCTTAGACTGCGTATACTTGCGCGTGTTTAGTGATCGGTTTTCTGACCAATAGTGCCCCCTTGCACTAAGTGTCAAATTTTATTGAAATACATTTATCCCTCTTGGAATATACAACTCAGTATATGATGTCTTACCAAAGAAATTTGGTTTGACACAAAAGTTTATGCTCAATAAACAATATCATATGAATAAATAATTCATTTCTTAGTTATGTTGAAGCTGTAGCGATAACTTTACAATAATTAGCAATTCAATTTTAGGTTTGGTATAACATATCAAAAGCAATTCTAGATAGGAATCTTGTTCAACGAATAAGCAGAGTTTGAAAAACTTGCGTAAGGTAATTGGCTAGGTTAGAAGACTTGCATGAGCGAAGATTGATCAAGCAACGCTACTCGATTCATTTATAAACACCTAAGATGTTCATTCATGTAAGTTTAACACATTAGTATTGATAACAATACTCAAATACATAAACTATTCATGTTTGGGTTAAATTCGATATGATTTCGGTATCGTAAGACTTTACCGGGTAATAAATAAGTTAATATCTCGGTTAAACTTTATCTATAAACTTTATAATATTTTTAGATATTTTATATATCTTTTATAATAATTTCTGGAAGCTTATAATAATTTTTAGATATTTATTTATCCATTAAATGATTTTTAAATCATTTATTTCTATTTCTAAATAACTAATATTTACTTAGAATATTATAAAAATCTTTTTTATTATTTTTAAATAATTTATAATCATTTAATATGATTTTTAAATAATTAATATTATTTTTAAATAATTATTTATTATTTATAAATAATTATTCTAATTACTTTATTATTAACTAAATTATTAATAATATCTAAATAAATAAAATATTTATTGAATTTATTTAAAAATATTAAAAGTTAATTATTAACTTAAAATAATTTTTAAAACTATTTTTATAATTATTTATATTTAGTTATTAATTATTTATAATTTTTATTAATTTATTTATTAGAAATTATTTTCTGTTTGTCGTTAAAGCCCTATAGCGACAGAAAGTGTTGCTATAGGTGTTCTTGAGTTTCTGGGAATCAGTTGGTCATGCATTAGAGGTCACTTTGACCTTAGCTTAATTTCTTACTACTTATGATTATGGGTTTGTAAGTGTATGGGTGTTATAGTACTCATGTAGTAGTACAACAACATACCAATTTCATGCTTTAACCTACATATAACAAGAAGTTATAGAGGCTCAAAGTCACTGTCAGAGTTGTTCTTGGGTTTCTGGGTTACACAAAATAGTGGTCATGGTCAGTTAACGGTTTTGTGGCTTCTAGATCTTTCAATCCGTATGATAGATTTGTGTTTTGATTGTTATAATATGTAGTCTATATATCAAGGTACATATATGTTACACTTGTTTAGACAGAGTAAGATTCTAAGGTCTAGATCTATGTTGGACAAAGTACAGCCAAAAGATGTTCTTCAGTTTTCTGGGTAACCTAGAAAACACAGTCATGCTCGGTCAACGACTTTTGACCATTAATTCTAGTAATCCTATGAATTGATTAAGTATTTGAGTGTCATAGATAAGTAGTATGTACGACAGGGTATCAATTCATAACACTTAGACATCCTAACAACAAATAGAAAGTAATTAAATGGTTGGTCAAAGTAGTCGGCTCAACCTGTTCTTGAGATTTCTGGGTAACCCAAAAATCAGAACTTCAGGATCGGTCAACCACTTTTTACCACCTATATCTTGCAATATATGATTCTAATGGACCTGATTTCTTTTCCAGATTAAAGACCTCATGTAATACTACAACTAGCATACAATTAATAGACCTAACTACTAACATACATGGATCTACAGGCTCTGACATTGGACTGTCAAACCTATTTTTCTAAAATATCCAGTTTGCTTAAAACATCAATTTGATGCATCTAGATGTTAAGTAAACATGTTCTATCAACATAGCATACTTACTAACATGTTATTACACATATCTAAACTACAAAGTAAACATAGCATCAATGATCTAAGTTAAAATTAGGGTTTGCACCTTTTTTTGCTTGATTTTAATTATTGGCTACTGATTTTGTTGTTGTTTATGTATGATATATGAGTGTTTAGGCTTAGAAAGTTCATAAGGTTGATTTGAAATGGGGCTGCTATTTATAGAAGTTCTAAGGTAGGGTTTTTGTGTCATTTTTACCTTTTTGCCTCTACAAAGATATGATGTATTGAGACTTGTGCTGCTTGGGAGTTACAAGCATGTTATGTGCAGCCTAGGAACTTGCATTGGTGAGTAGTAACCTACTTGTGAGCTAGTTTGTGCAAATTAATAGCTTAATTATGCCCTAATCCTCTTTAATCTTGATTAGGTTTTTGGTTTTTATGGTTAGGGTTGCTTAATGATATTTATTAGCAATTAATTGAAGTTTAATAATCATGGTTAGGGTTTAGGATAACCTAATTAGGGTTTAGTCTAACTAATTAGGGTTAAGGTTTGTAAATTAGGATTAGGGTTTGTAATCTAGGGTTAGGGTTTCTTGATTTTGATATTAGGGTTCCTAACTTCGATTTTTCACAAATCCTAACAAGCATGACAAAGCGTTTTGTCAGTGTAAGCACGACAAAGCAGGTTATCAAAATATATATACCGAAAAGTCCATTTTTGGAAGAAAAATTTTAAGCACGACGTGTGAAACACGTCAATTTTTGGACAAAATTTTGTTTAACCTAATTTATTTAACAGAGTATATAATAACACAAAACACTTTCAAAACGGAGAGATTTTGTGGCAACCTGAAAAATTAGAATTTTTTTTTTAAAATCTTAATTTATTGATTTAAGGTTCAATATTAGGACCTAGACAGAAAATAAGTGTATGCGTTTGATATTTTTGAGAAGGAATTTTGAGGATTTCAAAATTCTGTTAAGGATTTAGGTGAATCATTCAGGATTAAGGGTATATGTGAATATGTTATGTGTTTATGGTCATTTATGTGTTCAGAATGTGGTTAAGGATCAACGTTTGACTAGATAAATTATATTTGTGTCAAACCCTAATCGTATATATTTAGAATGTCAACGTTCAGTTAGAAAACCCTAGCAATGGATAAGAAACCCTAGAAATCGGTTCTGAAACCCTAATTTCGGTTTCGAAAATTCGAAAACCTAATTCGAAAATTGAAAACCTTAATTTGGGAATGCAAAAGCAAGTATAAGATTTAACGTTATTAATAATAACCTAATTAGGGTAACCCTAATTGATTTAGAAAATCCTAATTTCTGGTTTAGAAACCCTAATTTATAATTAGGGAAAACCTGATTGTTAGTGTAATAATTTTAATGTTAATTAGGAAACATTAATCCTAATTTTCAAGTTATTAGTAATTAGAAAACCCTAATCTAATTAGGAAACCTAATTTTTAAATTAGAAAGATTACTTTTCTATTTAAAACCCTAATTCCTTGGTTATAAACCCTAATGTATAATTATGACCCTAATTGCTTAATTAGCAATTTTAATTAGGAAATAATAATCCTAATTAGCAAGATTTAAATTATGATTAGGAAATCTAAATATAATTATAGAATCCTAATTATAATTTAGAAATATTAATTTTCAATTTTGAAAACCTAATTTGGACATTCTAGAGTTTTTTTATTTTTATTTTTATTTTTAAACCTAAGGGTTCAAACCCTAAACCCCGAGGATTCAAACCCTAAACCCTAAGGGTTAGGGCAATTGATAAAAATGTCATTAAAACTAAAAGACAAATGACATTTTTACCCTTATTGCATAATTGAAGGTTTCTTGCAAGTCTTGCCCTATTTAAGTTGGTGAGCAACCTTAGCTTAGCCATGTGACTTGTAACTCACATTATCAGCCACCTTGCATCAACCATATTCAATGAATCAAGAAATAAATGATTAAAAAGTAAGAAAAGACTTACTTTACTTTTCATATCCACCAAGACCACTCTCTCTCTAACTTTTCGAAATGGAGAGTGAGAGGGAGTGTAAAGATAAGCCAATATCAGTTCTTAGCTCTCCAAGAACAGGAATCAAAAGTCAGAAAGCAAGATCAAAGTTAGAAAGAGGTATAAACCCTAATTTTTGAAATCTTGTGATCTAATGTTATATGTTGTAATTGGTTGGTTAAAGTTATGTAATAGGATGTCCTTTAGTGATCTGGGTGGATAGATCATGGATCTATAACATCTAGATGCACGAAATCAAGTTTTAAACAAATCTGGAAAAACTTTAAAATATGGCCTGACAGCCATATGTCAGAGCCTGTAGATCTTCTTGTGTTTGGTTTTAGTTGTGTTTGGTGATATATATTTGTTCTTTGCTATGTGGAGAGTAGACTGGAAGTGGAATCACATCCATAGCAAGTCTAGATCTCCAGATATGAAAGGTCAAAACCCGTTGACCGTTCACGAAATTTGGTTTCTAGATAGCCCAGAAACCCAGATTTTTCTGACAGTCACTTTGCAGGGTCTTGATCTTACTGTGTGTTAGTAGTTAGGCCATGTTGTTGGTGGATCTTTGTAGCCTGTCATTCAGACTACATATTAAAGCAATTAGATTACTCAGATCATGATCAGTGTAGAAATTAAACAAGGTCAAAGTGCGTTGACCGTTTCGCCTAATGAAGGTTTCTGGGAAACCCAGAACCTTCAAGAGCCGAACTTTCTAGCGTGATTTGACCGTATTAGATCTCACATATGTTTTGGTAAAATTCTATAATATTGTTTGATAATTGTTGGTTGTTCTTCATTTCTGGAAAACCCAGAAATGAAGAACAACTCTGACATGAATTTCAGATGCCTATAACTCACTGGTTAATTGTTGTATGGCCATGAAATTGATGGATAATGATAGTGTTACACATATACTGCAATTATAAAACAATTTACCAGCCCAGAAGCAACGCGATCCTAGATCTATTGATGGTCAAAGTAGTAACCTTGAACTCTGACATGAGTTTCTAGGTTTGTTGAATAACAACCCAAGAACACTTTTAGCCACGATTTTTGTCGCCTAATGCCTTTAACGACACTTATTTTCGGAAAAATAATTATTTTTATTAAATAAATGAATAAAAATAGTTTTTAATTATTTAAAATACAAAATAAATTATGAAAAATTATTTTAAAGTTCGAAAAATAGTTTTTAATTATTTTGAGTATATTTCAAAAATATTTAATATTTTTAGAATATAAAAGGTATTTAATTTATTTATTAATATTATTAAATAAATTATTTAAAATAGTTTTAATTCATGAAAAATCATGAAAAATAATATTTTGGTATAGGAAAATTTTTTAAGTTATTTTTAATGACCTTTAATATTTTGTGAGGAATTTCATTAATTATTAATATTAATGATATTAGTTTTATTTAATTAATATATTAAATAAATTATGAAAAATTAGAATTAATGATTTAAAAATCATATAAAAATTATTTAAGTGTTATAAAAATATTTTAAGTTATAATATATAACTTTTGATATTTTGTCATGAAAATATTAATATTTTAATATTACAAGCAATTATCAGATAATGAATTTGATTTTTTAAAAATCATATAAAGGTGATTTTAAAGTATTAAAAATACTTTAAGATATTATAAATATATTATAATATAATGACATGAATTTTATTAATATTTGATAATAAATAAATATTAATGATAATAGAATTATGTGGTATTTAAATCAAATAATTACAATATTAGTGATTGAAAAATTATGATAAATAGTAATAATTATTTAAAAATTATTACGAGCCTATGAAAAATAATTTGACTGATAATAAATTATCTAAGTATCTGTGAACCAGTTTAGACCGAGTCTTAATAATTTTAAACTCGAGTTTTGTCCGACTAGACCGTCGGGATGTCAGATTTGTGTCGGTTTCAAGTTAGACTGAAATAGTTTGACTTGATGTTAAGTTTTATGTGTTTAATAGACTGATAGGGTTATGTGTTATGTGTTTAGATTATTCTATGTATATATATATATATATATATATATATATATATATATATATATATATATATATATATATATATATAATAGTATTATACTGTGATGATATTATTCTAATTTGTATATCTATATTACTAATAAAGGTCTTCAGCTAAAGCGATATAAATTGTGTAACGGTAATCAACGGTTCAGGCAAGTTTTACTTAACTCTACTAAGAGTTGTTTCATTCAGATATGCGTATGGTTAATCATTGTTGATTGCCATGTAGAATTGTACTCTGTACATATTTCATGTATAAGTCAAGTATGAAAGGCTGATCACCTTCATTACCATTCGGTACAAATAAATTTGTTCATGTGTAATACTTGTTCAGTCAAAAGTTTGTTCGTGCTAATTCACAACTATATTGTTAAATTATAGCCAGCTTATTATTCATACTCTTTCAATCATGATATATTGTTGAATTATTGAACTTAAACTTGCTAGGTAACTTTCATGCTCACCCTTGCTATATCATGATAAACATTGCAGATAAGGCCAATGCGTTCGAATACAGGAAAAGGATAAAGCCAAGTTCAGTGGGATAAAATGTGCAGCTAATTTGTAATACTATAGTTTGATAATAATGTTATATGTTAGATAGTTTATGAACTGTGTATAAGTTAAGGTTACTCAATTTTAGGGAAAAATGTGTAAGTATGTTGTATAAATAATTTATGTTTATATCTTTTGCAATAGTTATAGAATGATTGTACCAGATCCATGGTGATTTGGGACCCAGATTTGGGGCTGTCACAAATTTTATTTATAAAACTGATTTTACATAACCGAATCTTATTAGGGTTTTGGAGTTTCACAATGTACATTAGTCTAGTCCAATTAAAATTTATAACATGTATGGACATAATTTAATTGGTCACTAATAATTCAATATCTCCTTAGAACTTTATTATTCCAATTATACTTACCCACTTAAATAATTTGTAATTCATTGATATAGTAAATCTTTAATGTCCTTACGCATACATGATGTAACATAAGTATTCTTTATGTCACATATGATTCATTAAATTTTAATATATGGTTTTATATATTATTTAGTCACATTAAAGTGTCACACCACGTGTATGGAGGAGACCAAGTAGTTCCATATCTTATGGATTGGTGTTTCTCTTTGAGGATTCAACTGTAGTATAGATGGTCGCCAATTTTTTCTCCCATTTGTGTGGGGAGACCAGGTAGTTCCATCTTTATGGTCTAAGCCAATGAGGTGTGGTTTAACCGCCCCATAGATGGTCGCCGATGTATTCCCGTGTATTGGGGAGATCAGGTAGTTCCATCTCTTATAGTTTGGTTTGAAAGGTTGAAGGATGATCCCAGTACCGTTGACAAGGTTTTATGTTTTTGTAGGGGTTAGACCGCACCATGAATGGCTGCCTACATACTCCCATTAATGAGGGGAGATTAGGTCTGTGTAGTTCTAACCTAGCTTAAAAAGGTAGAAAGTTGTATGTGGTGAAAAGGGTTTTTGTTTTTATTTTTATAAAGGTTACACCGAACCATAAATGGCTGCTTACGTACCCCCGTGTATTGGAGAGATCAGGTCTACGTAATTTATCCCTGGTGGGACAAACTGATGTGGTTAGAAAAGTTTTGAAAATCTGAATTGACTAATGGATTGATGATCCAGAACCAAGATGTTGGTTTATAAGTAACTTCAGATATAATATCGTTTCACGGTGTCTGAGTTAATGAGTTGGGGACATAAGCTGGCTTTCCCAGTTTGGGGTGAATTTTCCTTTAGATTGATCTTATTTGTTAAGGACCTTCTTCAAGACCAAGTCATTCCCTTTGAACTGCCATAGCCGAACTTTCTTGTTGTAGGATCGAGCGATCCTTTATCGGTATAATTGACAATGGAAGATGGTTGTGGCTCGCCTTTCATCTATCAAAGACAATTGGTGGTATCGATCTTGTAACCATTGGTCTTTTTCCATCTGAGCATCTATCAATACTCTAAGGGATTCCATTTTCACCTCTATTTGGAGCACTGCTTTTATGCCATAGGTTAATGAGTAGAGGGTTGCCCAAGTGAAAGTGCACATTGAAGTTCTGTAGGCTAATAGAGTCAAAGGCAATAAGTCAGGCCATCCTTTGTGATTAGCAGACATCTTTTGCATAATATTTTTGATATTCTTATTAGCTTCTTCAACAGCACCATTCATCTTCAGATGATAGATGACGGAGTTGAGATGCTTGATGTGGAATTTACTGCATAATTCTTCCATCATTTGGTTGTTGAGGTTTTTGGCATTGTCTGATACAATCACCTCTGGTTGTCCATATCGACAAATGACATTGTTTCTAATGAAACCAATGATCACCTCTTTGGTAACTCTGGAGAAAGAGGCTGCCTCTACCCATTTGGTGAAGTAGTCAATCATGGTGAAGATAAACAGATGATAATTACTAGCTTTGGGCTTGATTGGCCCGATCACGTCCATTCCCCACGTTGAGAAGGGCCAGGGTGAACTTATATTGTGGAGCTCCCTTGGAGGGGCGTGGATAACATTTCTATGAATTTGGCACTGATAACATCTCTTGACGTGATCATCACAGTCATCTAGGAGAGAGAACCAGTAATGTCATGTTCTTAAGATCTTCTTACTAAGTAGAGGACCGCTCATGTATGGGCTTCATACTTCACCATGGATATAATCCATGAGTCTCTGAGCTTGGTCTTTGTCTAGGCATCTCAGAAGGTATAGTCCCGCATCTCTTTTGTAGAGTGTGTCTCCGCTCAGATAGAATTTCATGGCCATTCTATATGGATCCGCTTTCTTTCAGCTTGATTCGTCCTAGTGGGCGTAGATCCATCTCATAGATACTCCTTGATGGAATGGTACCAAGGGTGTTGGATGGGAGGCAGTTTATCCGACTTATCCGATGTAATTCCCATAGGTTGGGGCCTTTTGGCTGGTAAATGTGATATTTGAAATGATTCCCCTATCAGATATGTTGATCAAGGAGGCCAAAGTTGCTAATGCGTCAGCAAAGTCATTTCTATTCTGAGGAATATGGAGGAAGGATATTTCTTCAAACTCTGAAGCCCTCTGGATAACTTGCTGATGGTAAGGCAGCAAATGTAATTCCTTGGTGTGATAAATCCCAGTGGTTTGTTTGATTACCAGTTTAGAATCTCCAAAAATAGTTAATCGTTTGGCACCCATGGACTAGGCTAGCTTCAACCCCATTATGCAGCCTTCATACTAAGCTGTGTTGTTGCTGCTGACAAACTAGAATTTGATAGCAACGGGATACTGCTCTCTCGAGATAGATACCATAACTGCTCCTGCTCCGACACCTTCCATGTTTATAGCTCCATCAAAATACATCTTCCATGATTTGAATGTATCCCCTTGATGGTGTTGTTAAATTGTCATTACCCCTTCATCGGAGAAATATGTTTCCAAGGGTTTGAAATCTCCTGATGGTGCTGCAGCCAGTTGATCCGTAATTCCTTGACCTTTGATAGACTTTTGGGCCATATAGATGATGTCAAATTGCTGGAGGATCAATTGCCATTTTGATAGTCAATAATTCAACATGGGTTTGCTGAATACGTATTTGAGAGAGGATCTATGCGGGATATAAGATGGGTTGTGTGACCATGGAGATAATGTTGTAATCTTATGGAAGCCCATGCTAATGCATAACAAGTCTTTTCAATCAACGTGTACTTGTGCTCACCAATGCTGAATCTTTTGTTGAGGTAATAGATAACTCTCTCTTGGCATCTATCGTCTTTTTATCACAGCATGCATCCCATAGCATTGTTATTGATTGAAAGGTACATAAATAGGGCAATGTCATCCCTGGGAGTTACCAAGACAGAAGCTTTGACTAGTTGTTCTTTGATGGAAATGAAGGCTTTTTGACACTCTTCGTTCCATTTCTTGGAGGAGTTCTTCTTTAACAACTTAAAGATGGGTTCACAGGTTGCTGTGAGTTGGGAGATGAATTCGCAGATGAAGTTGATTCTTCCTAGAAATCCGCGTATTTCCCTCTCTTTTTGGGGTATGAGCATCTCAATAATGGCTTGAATTTTGGTAGGATCTAGCTCAATGCCTTTGTGGCTCACTAGGAATCCCAACAACTTACTTGACTTGACGCCGAAGGTGCACTTGACCGGATTTAGCTTCAAGTTATACTTGTGCAACCAGTTGAAGAGCTTTTGAGATTGTCTATGTGGTCTTCTTCCCTTCGGGACTTGACAATGATATCGTCTACATGGACTTCTATCCTTTGTGTATTAAATCATGGAAAAGAGCCATCATGGCTAGCTGATAGGTAGCTCCGGCATTATTGAGGTCAAATGACAATCATTTGTAGCAAACGTTTCCCTAAAAAGTGATGAATGTCGTCTTCTTCCGGTCCTCTTCAACAACCATGATTTGGTAGTACCCAGCAAAGTAGTCAACAAAGGAGTACATGTCACACTGAGCTATATTGTCAATGAGTATGTGGATAAATGGCACCGGGAAGTTGTCTTTGAGACAAGCTTTGTGTAAATCCCTGTAATCCACACATACTCGTACCTTCCCTCTTGGTTTAGGTAAGTGAAATATGTTTGATAGCCACTCAGGGTATGTTGATACCATGATGATGACGGCTTGAAATTGTTTCATAATTTCTTCCTTGACTTTCAAACTCCACTCAGGTTTTAATCGCCTGAGCTTTTGCTTAACTAGCTTGAATCCCTCTTTAATGGGTAGGCAATGAATGATGACATCAGTTGACAAACCAATCATGTCGTCATGAGACCATCCAAACATATCCTGGAATTGGGTCAATAAAGCAACCATGTCATTCTTTTAACTTGGGGTAAGGTCCTTACCAATCTGAATTTGTTTAGGGTTTTCTGAGGTTCCAAGGTTGAAGGAGGTGATTTTATCAAGGTTTGGCTTGGGTTTATCTTCGACCCATTCTTTGATCTTCTTATGCACCTCATAGTCCTCTCGCTCAATCTTCATCAAGTCAGAGTTCAACTTTACATCAAAGTTGCAGTCATTGTGAGGAATTGGCACTCCATCAGTAAGTTTAGACAAATCTAGCTCTGGAGTCCCGAAATAAAATGCTTTCACTTATTATATGAAACTGTTTAATCATACAGAGTGTTAGCAAGGTATGACAAAAAATAACTGCTAATATTATGCAACAAAAGTAAACAGTTAATGCTATCTACAGGGAAGAGGGATTTTCTACCCTTTTTACCCTTTTCGACAAATGCAAGGAGTGATGCTCCAGTTGTCGAGGGTCAAGTCCTAGTGGACAACTGTGATGAAGGGGCAGTTATCATCCTCCTCCTCTTGAATAATGGACATGACATATGGGCAATCGTCATTTGAGATATCCTTGTTCATACCTTCGGTATGCACCAGGAAGTACATCTTTGATAACTATCTCTTTATGTCTTATTTTTGCCTTTGATTCCATTCCTCAATGCCTAGGTTAGGAATTAGGACTTCTTTACCATTAGCCGGCCTAGGCTTAGGAAACAGCATACCCACCACAGAGGTAGGAATTTTCCTTAGAGGCCGTACAGAATCTTCATTTGTAGGTTTAGGCAATAGCATTGTAGATTAAGAAACCAGTGTATGCTTGTGCGGGTTCCTGTGACTTGACCTAGAGGATTAGCCTAGTTCGGCCTTCCCTGTTTGGCTGGGAATTTGAATTAGGCATTTAATTCCTTGCTGATTCTTTCCTAACCCTAGTCCTGGTTGGAAACCCAAGGATATCATCTCTTGACTGGTCGACATTACCTCGGTGGAAACTCTGGGTTTTAAAGTTGGATCCCCGATGGGTTGATATTGAGTGTTGCTCACCTCAAGGGCTTGGAAGTTGACATGCTCAACTTCTTTATTGAAACTGATTAGAGGCATATCACTTTGGACATGATACTCTGGTTCAGTATTAACAGTGACCAGATTACTATTGATGATATACTTGAGTTGTTGATGAAAAGTGGATGGGACGGCTCCCGCCATATAGATCCAAGGTCTTCCAAATAGTAAATTATATCTTGTAGTGATTTTGAGCACATGAAAGGATATGTAAAAGGTATGTGGACCGATTTCAACTGGTAATTCAACATCTCCCACAACATTTCACCGAGATCCATCAAAGGCTTTGATGACAGTGTGGCTACTTTGGATCTGGTTGGGATTGATCTTCATCCTTTCCAATATGGCATAGGGGCAGATGTTTAGGGACGATCCTCCATCTATTAGCACACCTCCGACCACATATCTGGAAGACATCATTTCATGTTCAATATATGTTATACACAATAGATTGATATTGGATTATGTTAGTATGTTAAAAAATGATAGCGGCGTAGTTTGTATCGTATCAATTGGTTAAGAAACGAAGTCGTGGCGATCGAATTCGATAAAAGTGTAAAAAATGAAGGAATTGGGAAAATTGTGGTTTTGATTCTTCGAAATTGAGTATACGTAATGTTTATGTGGTTAGAATAGTGTGTATCATGTTTATAGATGTTATCACAAAGTTTTAGTTGCTAAGTTTTATGAAATCTGTGGAATTGGGTTGATTTTTGGAGTCAATCGTGTAACAAAGCTGCAACTGCAATTTATGTATGTGTACGGCGCAGCTGCGCCGATACCACAGGTAGAAATGGCGCAGCTGCGCCGTTGGTCTTCTGAGAGTCTGCACCAGCGTAGCTGCACCGGTGCCAAGGCTTGGGGCAGTGCAGATGCGCCGTGCCCTGAGCCTAGACAGTGAATTCTGATTATTCGTAGACCGTAGTATGTGAACCTAATCTAGTTTGGCATGCATTATAAGGATGTAAAATCATAACATGACATACAATAACAGATTTGTAGTATAATGTAATACCAAAATATGGAGATTTTAATTTATATAATGAACAAAGGTGATGTTTATGAAAGCTAGAGATAAATGATAAAGATTATGTTAGATTATAGTGAAGTTTCAGATTCGTTAAGGATATTAACCAACATGATTAGGTGTTAAATTAAGGTTATGGCTCAAATGGTGGGTTAAACCCCTAAAGCTAATATTAATACAACTAATTGTTATTGCGATTTCAATGATATGTGTAGGGTAATTGGCGAACATTATTATTCTTATCCTAAACTTTTATTGAGCAAGTGTCCTAACTTCATTCTCTTTATAATGAATGCAAGTTCCATAATTCCGTTATTTTGTTATTATCAAGCAAGCTTTCTAGTTCTAAATTATCATTATGCAAATCCTATATTACAGTTGAGCAAGCCTATTGATTTTATCTCGTGTATGGTTGTACAAGCTCTTGTAATCTAGTCCGTTACATCGAGCGAGTTTCACTTTCCTTAGACTTAATATTGTTATTCAAAGTATATATTGTTCTAATACATTAATTCAAATGAGATTGTTCTAACTCTTTTGAATGTAGTACTGTGCATATATACTGTGTCTATTTAGTTGTACATTTCTATTATTCGATCTTTGACTTTGATAACCTTGTTCAATTCTATATTGTTGTATTAAACCTTCAAGTAGTAAGCAAAATCTTATTGATTGAACTAGTGTATAATGGAATAGTGTTCTAAAATTCTAGAACTACTGATAAGTTAGTTCCAAACTAAACTTTCTTTAGTGCGAAAATTCTAAATTCAAGCTGAGACGAACAACCCTAACATAGGGGATTTTGTACGTGTAACGTTTAGATGTTTGTACACAATACATGGTACAAAGGGCTGATCCCCCTAAGTACGTTAAGAAAGGTCTGTATAGTCTAAATGACTGTTAAGGTTGAGGTAATAACACCTAAACACCGGGGACATAGTTCGTGGTCTTAAGACCATCATATATTAAATTCGAACTTGTTTTCTATATTCTGATTCGTAGAACAAGTTCATTATTGTTCAACACTAGTTGTTCATTCTCATGTTGTTATCATTACTACTCTTTATATCAGTGAGCAATTGTTTGCTCACTCTTGCATTTAACACTACATCTAAAGTTGAGAAAGTTGATGAGCCATCTACTAGCAAAGGAAAGGGCAAGATGTCCAAGTGTTGAAGATTTATTGATTTTAATTAAATGAATTATGTTATAAGACTTATTTTATTTTATGATATATTCTGCAAACTTATGTAATAATTTAAGGTTAGATTACCTGGGATTGTTTTTGAGATGGTGTAACCCTTTAAGGGAAAAGATTATTGTTTAAGTTATTTTATGTCTTTATCCTTTATTATGGGTAGTTAGATGTAATTATTTTTTATGGTGAGGACCAAATCCTTTGGGAATGAAGTACTCGGATTTGGGGGTGTCACAGGTTGGTATCAAAGCTTTGGGTTATGAATCTTTGGTGGGGAAACCTTAGGAAGTAACCTTTACGAAGACAGAAAACATAGTGGTGTCCAACTCTTATCAAGTTTTAAGGAATGGATTAAGGTATCCATTGAAGCTAAACAATAAAAGACATTATGTGTTATGTGTTAATAACTTATGTGCTTGCGAGTATCGAAGAATGTCATATAATAATAAAACCTAAAATATTTTGTTGTCAGGATGTCTAACGATGGAGGATCCATTCTAGCTAGGGAAGTGATACCTCAAATACTTAGAGATGACGAACCCGGGATATCCACGTTGTGCGGGAGTAGTTGATCCAGGAGGATGAGCCTATGACCGATCCTGAGGAGGATAGTTCTGAGGAGATAGAGGAGGATGATGAGGAAGAGGATCCTGTGGAGTTTCCACCATACTCCATATTAGCTGAGATGTATGATGCACTGTACGACCGTAACATAGAATTACAAGATAAGGTTTAGGAGCTGAAGGAGGTGGTTGAGATGCATCACGCTACGATGGAGCAGAAGGATGTAGAGATTCAAGAACTCAACTCACGACTTGGAAACACGGATTGGGACCTAGTTCATACAAAAGGTTAGCATGAAGATCTGTTGGCGGTGAACGAGAAGTTGAAGACTGATGTGGAGAAGTTAAAAGATGACTTGAAAGAGGAATCAGCTAAGCGTGCAAGAGCAGAGGACGCTTGGATGAAGATGACTTATTGTGCAGACCGTGCTGAAGCTAAGGTCCAAATGAAGAAAGCTAAAATGAACAAAATGGATCATGCCTTTAATTCTGCAATTGATAGGGCCCAGGATCGAGTCTTTTACTAGCCACCTCAGTTTGAAGACTCGCCATGGTTCGTGATGGATCGTAGGACGGCGTATCGTATTATGGAGGAAGAACGTAGAGAAGCCTCTCGACGTCTTAATATGCCCAGAAAGAAAGAATAAAAGTGATAATAATATGTGGTTAATTATGTGAATAAATAAATTTTAATCCCTTATTTTGAGATGAATAAAGAGGTAGTATGAATATGTAATCCTGAAACTCTGTCTAGTTCAGGAAAGTGGATGTTGATAGTAGATGTGCTATCTTTATTATGTTTTAAAACATTATGAATGAATAAATTATCAAAGTTGATTTGAAATGTTATGTGTTATAGCTTTAATCATAGAATGTTTAAGTTAAACTTCAAATAATCAAAAAGTTGAGTAATGAACTAATAAGCGTATATTTTAACAGAAAATACCACCTAGAAGAAGACAACCACATCAACAACCACCTCCTGAGGGGTCTACTAACAATAATAATGAGGCCAACGCTAACCCGGTTCAGCAGTTGGTAACTTTGTTGACTGGTGTACTTGCAAATCAACCGCAAGCTCAAGTCACAACCTTCAAGGAATTCAAAGCAGTTGGACTGCCAGAATTTTAAGGATTTATGAATCCAGTTGAAGCCCAAACCTGGATCATGGGAATGGAGAAAGTGTTTGACATTGCTATAGTTAACAAAAATTAGAAGACTGCGTTTGCAACGTTCATGCTGAAGTCTGAAGCTAGCTACTGGTGGCAGGCAAATAAGGTTCGTGGGGGACAAGGAGTGATAGCGTGGGATAGATTTAAGGAGATGTTTTTCGAAATGTACTTTCCAGTGAGTTCTCAAAATCAGCTGGAGGTGCAATTTCTGGAGCTGAAATAAGGAACTATGACGGTGCCAGAATATGTTGCGAAGTTTAACGAGTTGGCAAGGTTTGCCACTTATCAAGTCAATATCGATGAGCGTAAAGAGAGAAGGTTCGAACAAGGATTGAAACCTTGTCTGTATAGCAAGGTTTCAATGTTCTAGTTAAATACATTTGCAGCTGTACTGGAAAAGGCAATTATCGAAGAAGGTGGAAGCAATGCCTGGACCAAGTACAATCAAGAATAGAAGAAGAGGAAGAATGAGAATGAAAATAAGGCTGGCGGAAATAACATTGGAAGTAACAATCAAAAGAGAAAGTGGAGCGAGAATTCGACTGCGGGAGGACAACAAAAGAAAAAGTTTGAAGCTTGTGCGACGTGCGGGAAGAACCACACTGGGGTATGTTTGAAGGGAAAGCGGGTGTGTTTCAACTGTGGTCAGGAGGGACACATTGCACCGAACTGTTTTAGCCCAAAGAAAGGAGCATGTTTTACCTGCAGTTCGAAGGATCACATGGCTCATGATTGTCCTAAGAAGCCAGCGGGAATTGCAAGTGGTGGAAAAGGAAACAGTAACAGTGGTGGAGCATTGACTATCACTGGACCAGCACAGTCAAGTCGACATACTACGAGGACTTTCAATATGACCGTGCAGGATGCTATACAGTCTAAGGATGTGGTGTCAGGTATCATTCCGATTAATGGTATTAATGCTTATGTGCTGTTTGATTCGGGTGCTACTTGTTCATTTATATCCGATGAGTTTGCTTATAACTTAGATTTGCCTCAGGAAGAATTAGAATATCCTTTGAGCATAGAGATTGCGAATAGAGAAATGATTCCTGTTAGATTTATATATAGTAATTGTAGAGTGGTTATAAAGAATCACGAGATTATGGTAAATTTGATATCAATTAGACTTGGTGAATTTGATGTCATATTGGGAATGGATTGGTTGTTCAATTACGGAGTAGTAATTGATTGCCAAAGGAAATGTGTTAACCTTATGACTCCGTCAAAGGTTGTGTTATATGGCAACAAGTCACCTCGATAAGCAAGTTGTTTAACGGTGATGCAAGCCAAGAAGTTGTTGAGACAAGGATGTGTAAGATACTTAGCCTACATAGTCGATACACAGAAGAAGAGTGCGAAGTTAGAAGAGATACCGATCATAAAAGATTTTGCAAACATATTTCCAGACGATTTGTCGGGTCTTCGGTCGGATCGACAAATCGAGTTCGTGATTAACTTACTACCAGGAACGGCCCCAATATCTAAGGCACCATACAGAATGGCTCTAGTAGAAATGAAAGAGTTAATGGTGCAATTGCAAGATTTGCTCGACAAGAAGTATATCCAGTCGAGCGTATCGCCGTGGGGAGCGCCGATTTTATTTCATAAGAAGAAAGATGGATCGATGCGGCTATTCATTGATTACCGAGAATTGAATAAGGTCATGATTAAAAATAAGTATCCATTACCAAGAATCGATGACTTGTTCGATCAGTTGAAGGGAGCAAAATATCTTTCAAAGATAGACTTGAGGAGTGGTTATAATCAGTTGAAGGTGAGGCCGGAGGATGTACCAAAAACAGCGTTTAGAACTCGGTATTGTGACAACTCAAAAATTTAGATAATTATTTAAATCTTAAATGATGGATTAAAGGTTGAATAATAAACCTAGACATAAAATAAGTGAATGGATTTGAGATTACCGAGAAGGAATTTTATGAATTTAAAATTTTTGTGGTGAATTATTCAGGATTAAGGGTGTAAGTGTGTATGTTCTATAAATATGGTCATTTATATGTACAGTATGTGGTTAAGGGTCAAGGGTTGACCAGATAGCCTATATCAGTGGCAAATCCTATTATTATATTAAGAACGTCAACGTTCAGTTTGAAAATTCTTACGATTTACAAGAAACCCTAAAACCGGCTCTGAAAATCCTTATTTTCAATTTCGGGAATCCGAAACCCTAGTTCGGAATATGACACTCTAATTTGGGAATTCAAAGGCTAAATTTAATGATTTAAGTATTTATGATTATATTTAATTAGGGATAACTCTAATTGATTTTTAGAAAATCCTAATTATTCAGCTGGAAACCCTAATGCATAATTATGACCATAATTGCTAATTTAGCACATTTTAATTAGGAAATATTAATCCTAATTAGTAATCTTGAATTATGATTAGGAAATCTTAATATAATCATAGAATCCTAATTATAATTTTAGAAATATTAATTTTCTATTTTGAAAATCGAAATTTGGAAGTCTTAAAAATTAAATTTCAAAAATTTTAGGGTTAAACCCTAAACCCTAAAGGTAAACCCTAAATCCTAAGGGTTAAACCCTAAACCCTAAGGGTTAGGGCAAATGACAAGTATGCCTTTAAAATTAAATGCCAAATGACCTTAATGCCCTTCTTGTATTTCTTTAGTAGGTTGAGTGCAAATCTTACCATGATAATGGGTTGTTGACCAACTTAAGATATGCACATGTGCATATATCTAAAATATCAGCTAACATGTCAGCCATATACATTGTATCAATTAAATATATAGATTAAAGAGAGAGAAAACCAAAAAAAAGCTTCATTTTGTGACAAACTCTCAGCCCACAGTTTCTTTCTCTAGACCCACGAAAATATGAAGTATATCAGTCCCTAGAATGATCACAAGCAAGCTAAGAACAGATCATGATGACCAGATTCTAGATTAAAGCATCAAAGTGGTAAAAACCCTAAATCTTAAAATGTTATGATCTGATGTTTGATGTTGTTAGTTGTTGGTTAGAAATGTGTCAAAGGGTGTTAAGTAGTGATCAGGGTTGTTGAATCATGGATCCTGAAAGTAGTATGCACACAAGCTAATCATGTTTGATGATAAAGTGTATGCTTTGTAACAATCTTATTCATTTATTAATAAAAAGTATTAATTTATTAAAAGCTTTTAATTATCTACATGATGCTATTTTATAATATGTGATAAACTCATAGTTTTAAGCAATGCAATTAGAATAATGATGATGATCATTCTAATGAGATCTAAATTCTTACAAAACTTAAAACTAAAATAGTTCCCAATCATTGGATTACTACATTAGAGATTAGTGAATCCGGATAGATTGGTACATACGTTGCTTGCTCATTGGATGAGGATAATTGATCTCATGATCATTTGTGTGGAGACACTAAAGCAAGTATGTAGGTGCTTATTAAAGAATAAGTTCACTGAACGTGACTCGCTAAGGAATACCTAATGGAGTTTTACTTGCCTGTCAATAGAAATTTCTGTAGTGATAGTAGTACAAGTGATCCTTGGACTTGAGATCATCATAGTATCTTGTGTATGATGAGTTATACTTTGACTTATTCCTTAATACCCTTAGGGTATATCAATGGGTATGCTTGGGTATAATAAGTTATACATAGAGATAATGTATGATCAATAAAGAATCTACCACTTCTAGTAAAAGAAGAGAAATGTCCTATGTGATTCGATAAAGAGAACACAGTAGTCTTTGGCCAAGGCAGAATAAAATTATAAAGGAGTTCTAATTTGAATTATTTGGAGTTGCGTATTTAAAAGTCGAAATACATATAATTAAATAAATTAAGACTTTGCAGTAATTCCATGTTTTATATTTAATTGGGACACTGAATGGTGGAAGGATTGAATTGTACGGTAACTATTTACTCAAAGGTTCTTTTATGATTAATGTTGAAATCTATATTATCTGGAAAGTCGTTAATCGCTAGGGAGGCTTATCCCTATTGTAGAATAAATATTATTTATTCAAATAAATTAATAGTTTAATTTATTTATTTAAATAAGATTAAAATTGTTCTAATTGATTTATTCACAACCGGTTTAATATGGAGAACCTAAAGGGTCGCACCATAAAAGGAAGAATAATTATTTAAGAAGCAAATGACATAATCGTAATAATAAGTTAAGTATATTTAATTTAATCTATGGTGATAGAATAATTTAAATAGCTTAATATTTACTATTTAATATTTTAAAAATATTAAGTATAAATTAATAAGAGGAGTCTTATTATTATTATTAGTATTTGTATTATTTAATTCCTAAAGGAGTTTGAAAATTAATTAATAAAGTACTCTCATTTATACCTAATATGATTGGGAGCCTAGTTAATTAAAGAAATTTAATTAATTAAAATAAAACTCAATTCCTTAATTGTTAAGGAGGGTTGCCCACATCTATAAATAAGAGGAGTCTTATTATGGGTGAGAGTGGTTGTTGACTTTTTCAAAACATACGTAATTTCAATAGTTGGAGAATACGTTCGTTTTCTATAGAGATAGAAAACTAAGGTTTAGCCAACCACCCTTCTTCTTGAATATTTTTTCTTCCTTGGTGGATCACCTCTAGAGGCCAAACACTTGGGTGGCTAACGTTAATCAAAGGAAGGAACCAAACTCGGTTGATTCAAGTTGTATGCGAAAGGATTTGGAGGCGAACTCGTACCTGAGGAAGCTCGAATATTCAAGGGTATGATTCTTGTTATTTATCTTTTTGTTTAATTAATAATTGTGCATAAAGGATGATCCGGGTATATGGTTTGTAAAATTTTAAAACTCTGATTTTTCATGTTTCCGCTTATTTTGTGCAATTTGATTGCGTTCATGAATATTACAAACCTAACAGTGGTATCAAAACCAAATCTTTATGCGAATTATTAATTATTTTAATTTGATATGTATATTGATATGTGTTTTGAACAATTTAATTGGGCATAATTTTATTGTATAAAATTTATTAAAAAAAAGAAAAAAAAGATTAAAAAAAAGCCGTAATTAATTCCCGAAAGCATCTTGGAAATTCGCGAGTTGGTACTTCCGTTAACATGGTGCAGTAGCCATATGATTTGCATGCCCACCATGGTTATATATATATATATATATATATATATATATATATATATATATATATATATTATGGAAGTGTGTGTGTGTGTGTGTATATATAATAATTTTATAATTAAAATAAAAAAAAATTATTTTAATCTTAAAATTAGATTTCATGTTAACTAATTAGAGTTAGAATTGGATTTCATGGTAACTAATTGGAGTTAAAATTGGATTCCATGTTTTCTAAAATAAAGGAGTTTATTTGTGAATAGAAAAATGCATCCATCTTTCCTTAAATAAAAGAGTTTATTTAGATATGAAATAAGATTTTATATTATTCAAAATAATAGAGTTTATTTATGAATAGGAAAGAGAATATGTGTTTCCTTTAATAAAGGAGTTTTTTTTTACTTGAAATTGGATTCCATAATTAATTAAAATAAAGGAGTTTATTTTGATTAATGATTTTGATTAAAATAAAATAGTTTATTTTATTCAAAATTGGATAAATTAAAATAAAAGAGTTTATTTAAAATTAGATTTTATACTAACTAAATTTGTCCATTAAATGATATCAATATATATATTGAAGGTTTATTATTAATAAGATGAATGTTATTTATTGATGCATATGGTGATGTGTATGTTAATAAATGAGATTGATTATGGACTATTGACCAATGTGATTGGATTTTATTTTAGTTGGATGCATGAATGTATATTTTTTATTAAATGGGGTCTGCGTACCACGTCTTCTCTAATTTTTTTTAATGTAAATTCTATCTCCCTCCTATGTACTTCCCCTTAACTGCTGATCAATGTTTCTATTTATTTTAAATAGTTTTGTAATAGGAATAGTTAGAATTAATTTTGAAGAATTGGAGATCAAGGATCAAGAAGCGCTTGAAGACCCGTTTGTAATGGAGCCCGGGTTTAAATGTAATAGTTATATTTAAATATTAATTCTTGCAACCCTAGGTTTGACCTTTTGGTTCACTTGGTGGCTCTAGTGAACCAAACTAGAATAAAATCCATAATCAATCCGGGTAGAATATAGTATTCTATATGTGCATGCTTATACTATATATATATATATATATATATATATATATATATATGTGTGTGTGTGTGTGTGTGTGTGTGTGTGTGTGTGTGTGTGTGTGTGTGTGTGTGTGTGTGCATGCGCGCTAAACAAGATGAGATAAATTAATTACATGCAAACCCCTCAAATTTTTATATTAAGTCCTAAGCGTTCAAAGATATTTGAAATATCGAACGTCGCCTTCTAGCATGATAAAAATAATAGAGTATTAATTAATTATTATAAGTTTGTTGTGTCACCACAAGGCTTGTCTTAATTCTTTGAAATGTTAATTTTATCACATTTGATGCTTATAAAGAAAATTGAACAATATTATTTTGTTGTGTCATCACAAGGACAATATATTTTTTTAAAAATATATGGAGTACTAGGTAGGACTTAACTTAGATAATTTTGATACGGATATGCCATCACTTGATCAAAATAATCTAAGAGGCAAAATATAAGGAGTTGCATAGTTGATGTAATTGACAAGAGTTGTCTACCTATTTATTTATATATAGTTTGTTGTGTCACCACAAGGCTATATACATTTGAAATGGGATCCTTATTCTCACTGGCAAATCTTTAATTAGATTTTGCCGAACTATATAAGTGAGGGTAATATAGTTTGATGAAAATAGTGGGAGATACCAATTTAAAACAAGACCTAATTTATTTTGGTAATTAATAAAAGAATGTATGCTAAAATGTTGTTAATTACAAATTCATTTACAAAATTTTACAGTGTCTAAATTACTATCACTGTGAAACATATTAGATGTTATTTAACTGGACCGAATTAAACGGATTGGTTAAGAAATTTGAGAATAGTTCTCACGGCTGAAAAGCTATCTTATGTCCTTAATACGCCTATTCCTGCAATGGTTGCAGACAATGCCTCTGAGGAAGAGATTTCTACTTTTAGAAAGTGGCAAGATGATGCACAGTTGGCTCAATCCATCATACTCTCATCCATGAGTAACGAGCTTCAGCGTCAGCAAGAAACTATGGATGCTCCTATTATATTTATGCACGTCAAGTAGTTGATGGTGGGAAAAGTAGGACTGATAGATATCAGATATCTAAGGAGCTCTTCCGATCTAGAATGATCGATGACACTACAGTAAAGACAAAAGTCCTTAACATGATCAATTTGATTGAATAATTATGACAACATGTTTTGTCATGGATAGAGAGTTGAGCCAAGATTTGATCTTACACTCGCTCCCGGACTCCTTTCACAATTGTTGTGAATTTTTCATATGAACAAGCTAGATATCAGCCTCGCTGATTTGCTTAACATGTTGAAAAATGTTGAGAGTTACTTTCCAACCAAGAAATACCATGTCTTACTAGTAGGGGCCAAAGGTTCTTCTGAAAAGAAGAACGATTCAAAGAAGGTAAATAGAAAGGCAAAAACAAAATATAATAAGAACAAAACTGATACGGATAGCAATGGAGTTTGCTTCCACTATAATAAACCAAGACACTAGAAAAAGAAACTGCGAGAAGCATCTTGCAGATAACCAGAAGAAGCTTTGTGAAGTTTCGGTTACAAACACAATTTAATTCATGATTTAAAATAAATTTCTCTTTAAGTCAAGGTTCTACTTGGGTATTGGATACCAACTTTGGTTATCATAAATATAGATTTATGAAGGGACCAAGCAGAAGTAGAAAACTAAACAAGGGATAAATAATCCTATGTGTGAAAAATGAAGCAAAGGTTGCTACATTAGCCATAGGAACTTATAGTTTAGCATTGCCTACGGGCAAATCTAATAAGCCAATAAGTTGTTATTGTATTCCAATTTTTGTTAGAAATATTATTTCTACTTTATTGTTGGACAATGAAATTTGGTATTATATTTAAGAACAATTGTTGTTCTATTTATAATAATAATATTTTTATAGAACTAGAATATTACTTAATGGATTTTATATACTTGACTTACGTGAAAATAATTTTACAAATTGAACAAACTAGTATAAGAAAAGGAGATGATCATTCAAAGAGTTGAATGTGTGTATTTACTGAAATACAAGTGTGAATTATTTGAAAGGTTCAAAGAATTCAGAAGTGAAACAAATTGGCAAAGTATTAAGATTCTTTGAATAGTTCTAGGAATAAATACTTGTGCAATAAGTTTCTAGATCATCTCAAATGGTTTTCTCATAATGGACGCCTCCTAATACGTAATAATTGATTGATGTATCTAAAAGGAAAAATCGTACCTTGTTAGACATGGTTCGGTCCATAATGATTTTATCGACATTCTAGTATCCCTCTGGGGTCATGCCCGAGAAATGGTTGCATATCTACGAAAAGGTAACCTTAAAATCCTGCCACAAGACTCCATAAAAGTTATGGACAGGAAGGATTCCTAATTTTAAGTAAGTTAAGATAAGGGGTTGTCCAGCTTATGTGAAAAAGTTTCAAAGGATAAGCTTGGGACAAGATTTGACAAGTACAGATTTGTGGGAGATCCTAAAGTAAGTTTAGGGTATATGTTCTATAATCCTGCTTATCAAAAGGTGTTTGTTGCGAAACACACTACCTTCTAAGATAAAGGTGTTTATCATTGAAGGGGCTAGTGGGAGGATAATACATCTTGAAGAGTTCAAGAACCACAAAACACTATAAGTCAAATAAGAGGAACCTGTAGATAGACCTATTGTACCACAACTGAATCATAAATCTGGAATAGTACCGAAGATATCTTGGAGGTATGAATTCATCATAGATGATGATGATGAGGTACACATCATAGAAGATAATGATCCAATTACATACGATGAGGTAAGAGTTGTAGACACTCAGACAAATTGATTAAAGCAAGCTTCTCAAATATGGAACATTTGTTTTGATTAGACAATCAAAGGAGTTTGATTTTATCAAAAATAAGAATGAACCTAGTGTGTACAAAAAGATCAGTGGGAGTGTCATGACATTCCTTGTATTATATGTTGATATATTACGGATAATGAATGACATGCCAATGCTAGAATCAGTAAACAAAAAGTTGTCTAAATATTCCTCCATGAATGATTTGGGAAGAGTATCTTAATTGGGGATACAAATCTATATAGATAGATTTGATAGGATGCTCGACATAACCCAAGGAACGTATATTCATTTGATGCTAAAGTCGTTTAGCATGGAAAACTCCAAGAAATGTCTCATGTTGATGAGTCATGGAGTGTTTCTCTCTTAATAGTCCCCACAGACTCATAAAAGAGAGATCGCATGAGTAACTATCATGTATGCAATGAAATGTACGAGACCTGATGTTGATCAGTCATATTCTGGAGACGTTCAATATGAGTCAGTGAGAAACATCTTAAAGTACTTAACCGGCATTAAGGATGTGATCATATTCATGTTAGGTCTGAATTAAAACTAGAGAGCTTAACAGACTCGAGTTTTTTAGACAGACCAAGACGACAGAAAATCCACTTTAAGGTAAAACATTACATTGAACGATGGTGCAGTGAATTGGAAAGGTTCCAAATAGCAAAGAGTTGCTAGTTTAGTGACAAAGACAAAGTAACTAGTTGTAATTGAAGCTGCAAGTTGATTGTTTGGATGAAAGGTTCATTACAGAACTAGGAATAGTTCCTAAGTTTCATCTTAGATTTAAACATGTGTTGTGGCACTTTCATTTGGTTAGAGGAATTATTGAAAGATGGGAAATCACTATAGAGATAGTGGACTCTCAAGAACAATATTACATATCCATTAACTAATGCTTATCCAACAGCAGGATAATCGTCACATATAGAAGAAGTGTATGAGATACCATGACGATTGCCTTTAGTGCAAGTGAGAGATTGAAAATAGTATGCACACAAGCCAATCATGTTTGATGATAAAGCATATACTTTGTAACAATCTTATTCATTTATTAATAAAAAGTATTAATTTATTAAAGGCTTTTAATTATCTACATGATGCTGTTTTATAATATGTGATAAACCCATAGTTTTAAGCAATGCATTTAGAATAATGATGATGATCATTCTAATGAGATCTAAATTCTTAGAAAGTTTAAAACTAAAATAGTTCCCAATCATTGGATTACTAAATTGGGGATTAGTGAATCCAGATAGATCGGTACATACGTTGCTTACTCATTGGATGAGGATGATTGATATCATGATCATTTATGTGGAGACACTAAAGTAAGTATGTAGGTGCTTATTAGAGAATAAGTTCACTGAATGTGGCTCGCTAAGGAATACCTAATGGAGTTTTAGTTGACTGTCAATAGGAATTCTATAGTGATAGTACTACAAGTTATCCTTGGACTTGAGATCATCATAGTATCTTGTGTACGATGAGTTATACTTTGACTTATTCCTTAAGACCCTTAGGGTATATCTGAAAGTAGTATGCACACAAGCCAATCATGTTTGATGATAAAGCATATACTTTATAACAATCTTATTCATTTATTAATAAAAAAACATTAATTTATTAAAGGCTTTTAATTATCTACATGATGCTGCTTTATAATATGTGATAAACCCATAGTTTTAAGCAATGCTTTTAAAATAATGATGATGATCATTCTAATGAGATCTAAATTCTTAGAAAGCTTAAAACTAAAATAGTTCCCAATCGTTGGATTGCTAAATTGGAGATTAGTGAATCCAGATAAATTGGTACATACGTTGCTTGCTCATTGGATGAGCATGATTGATCTCATGATCATTTGTGTGGAGACACTAAAGCAAGTATGTAGGTGCTTGTTAGAGAATAAGTTCACTGAACGTGACTCGCTAAGGAATACCTAGTGGAGTTTTACTTGTCTGTCAATAGGAATTCCTGTAGTGATAGTAGTGCAACTGATCATTGGACTTGAGATCATCATAGTATCTTGTGTATGATGAGTTATATTTTGACTTATTCCTTAAGACCCTTACGGTATATCAAAGGGTATGCTTGGGTATAATAAGTAGTACATGGAGATAATGTATAATCAATAAAGAATCTACCACTTCTAGTAAAAGAAGATAAATGTCATATGTAATTCGATAAATGACAACCTAGTAGTTCTTGGCCAAGGAAGAATGAAATTAAAAAGGAGTTTCTAATTTGTATTATTTGGTGTTGTGCATTTAAGAGTCGAAATACATATAATTAAATAAATAAGATTTGACAGTAATTCCATGTCTTATATTTAATTGAGACATTGTATGGTGGAAGGATTGAATTGTACGGTAACTATTTACTCAAAGGTTCTTTTTATGATTAATGTTGAAATCTATATTATCTGAAAAGTCGTTGATCGCTAGGGAAGCTTATCCCTATTGTAGAATAAATATTATTTATTTAAATAAATTAATAGTTTAATTTATTTATTTAAATAAGATTAGAATTGTTCTAATTGTTTTATTCACAATCGGTTTAATATGAAGAACCTTAAGGGTCACACCATAAAAGGAAGAATAATTATTTAAGAAGCATATTGCATAATCGTAATAATATGTTAAGTATATTTAATTTAATCTATGGTGATAGAATAAATTAAATAGCTTAATATTTATTATTTAATATTTTAGAAATATTAAATATAAATTAATAAGAGGAGTCTTATTATTATTATTACTATTATTATTATTTAATTCCTAAAAGAGTTTGAGAATTAATTAATAAAAGTACTCACATTTATTCCTAATAAGATTAGGAGGCTAATTAATTAAAAGTTTAATTAATTATTCCTACTAAGATTAGGAGCCTAATTAATTAAAAGAGTTTAATTAATTAAAATAAAGTCCAATTCCTTAATTGTTAAGGCGTGTTGCCTACATCTATAAGTAAGATGAGTCTTATTATGGGTGGTGAGTTGTTGATTTTTTCACAACAGCCGTAATTCCAATAGTTGGAGAGTACGCTCCTTTTCTATGAGAGATAGAAAAACTAGGGTTTTGCCAAACACCTATTTCTTGAATCTTTAATCTTCCTTGGTGGATCACCTCTAGAGGCCAAACACTTGGGTGGCTAACATTGATCAAAGGAAGGAACCAAGCCCGGTGGATTCAAGTTGAACGCGAAAATGATTGGAGGTGAACTTGTACCTGAGGAAGCTCGAATCTTCAAGGGTATGATTCTTGTTCTTCATATCTTTTCGTTTAATTAATAATTGTGCATAAAGAATGATTCGGGTATATGATTTGTAAAATTTTAAACTCTGATTTTTACACGTTTTCACTTAATTTGTGCAATTTGATTGCGTTCATGAATATTACAAACCTAACAGTGGCATCAGAGCCAAACCTTTATGCAAATTATTAATTATTCAGATTTGATATGTATATTGATGTGTTTAGAATAATTTAATTGAGCATAATTTTTTTGTATATAATAAAAAAAAAATGGAAAATCGCGAACTGATTTTGGTTTTACGTTGTCCATATCCGCGGCTGTTGTTTTTTCAAAAAGTCATACGGATATGTATGATTATTTTATATAAATATATATAATATCATTCTTTAGTTATGCATTCAAGTTTGTTTAATACACTTGTTACTGACGTATCTTTATATATATATATATATATATATATATATATATATATATATATATATATATATATATATATATATTATTCAAGGCACGTGGGAAGTAATCAGGACATGCTGTATGATATTTGATGTTGCAAAATTAGTTAGTATGATATTTCCTGAATGTTCCCACGTGATTCAAGGGATAGAAACATACAGAATATTAACGTATATATATATATATATATATATTATTCTTAATTATTTTATAATTAAAATAAAGAGTTTATTTTAATTTTAAAATTAAATTTCATGCTAATCAATTAGAGTTGGAATTGAATTCCACGGTAACTAATTAAAATTAAATTGAATTCCTTAAATAATGGAGTTTATTTAGATATGGAATAAGATTTCATATTATTCAAAATAAAAGAGTTTATTTGTAAATAGGAAAGAGAATCTGTATTTCCTTAAATAAAGGAGTTTATTTAGATATGGAATAAGATTTCATATTATTCAAAATAAAAGAGTTTATTTGTGAATAAGAAAGAAAATCTGTGTTTTCTTTAATAAAGGAGTTATATTTATTTTTACTTGGAATTGGATTTCATAATTAATTAAAATAAATGAGTTTATTTTGATTAAAGATTTTGATTAAAATAAAATAGTTTATTTTATTCAAAATTGGATAAATTAAAATAAAAGAAGTTTATTTTGATTCAAAATTAGATTTTATACTAACTAAATTTGCTCATTAAATGATATCAATATATATATTGAATGTTTATTATTTATGAGATGAATGTTATTTATTAATGCATAAGTAGATGTGTATGATAATAAATGAAATTGATTATGGACAATTGACCAATGTGATTGGATTTTATTTTAGTTGGATGCATGAATGTATGAGTTTTATTAAATGGGGTCTGCGTGACTCGTCTTCTCTAATTTTTTCTTAATGTAAATTCTATCTTCCTCCTATGTACTTCCCCTTGACTGCTGATCAATGTTTCTATTTATTTTAAATAATTTTGTAATAGGAATAGTTAGAATTAATTTTGAAAAATTGGAGATCAAGGATCAAGGGGCAAGGAGCGCTTGAAGACCCATTTGTAATAAAATCCGGGTTTAAATGTAATAGTTATATTTAAATATTAATTCTTGCACCCATAGAGTTTGACCTTTTGGTTCACTTGGTGGTTCTAGGGAACCAAACTAGAATAAAAGTCCATAATCAATCCGGATAGAATATAATATTCTATATATGTATGCTTATACTATATATATTATATATTATGCAAACATGCTTCGCATGTTTATTAATATGACGCGTATTTTATATATATATATATATATATATATATATATATATATATATATATATATATATATATATATATATATATATGTGTGTGTGTGTGTGCATGCGCGCTAAACAAGATGAGACAAATTAATAACAAAACCCCTCAAATTTTTTTATATTAAGTTGTAACGTTCAAAGATATTTGGAATATCAAACGTCGCCTTCTAGCATGGTAAAATAATAGAGTATTAAATATTTAATATGAGTTTGTTGTGCACACACAAGGCAAGTATTAAATATTTAAGATGTTATTTTTATTACATATGATGTTTATAAGGAATTGAACATTACTGCTTTGTTGTGCACACACAAGGGCTGTAGTTTTCTCTTTACTTATATGGAAATGTTGGGTCTGACTTAACTTAAATCATTTTAGTTCAGATGTGCACACACTTGACCATTATGATTTAAGAGGCAAAATAAAAAGAGTTACATAGTTGATATAATTGACAAGAGTTGTCTACGTATTTATTTATATATAGTTTGTTGTGCACACACAAGGCTATATACATTTGAAATGGGATCCTTATTCTCACTAGCAAATCTTTAATTAGATTTTGCCGAACTATTTAAGTGAGGGTAATATAGTTTAAAGAAAATAGTGGGAGATACCAATTTAAAACAAGACATAATTTATTTTTGTAATTAATAAAAGAATATATGCTAAAATGTTATTAATTATAAATTCATTTACAGAATTTTACAATGTCTAAATTATTATCACTGTGAAACATATTAGATGTTATTTAACCGGACCGAATTAAACGGATTGGTTAAGAAATTTGAGAATAGTTCTCAGGAAAAAAAACTATCTTATGTCCTTAATATGTCTATCCTTGCAATTGTTGCAAACAATGTCTCTGAGGAAGAGATTGCTACTTTTAGAAAGTGGCAAGATGATGTACAGTTGGCTCAATGCATCATGCTCGCATCCATGAGTAACGAGCTTCAGCGTCAGCATGAAACTGTGGATGCTCCTACTATATTCCTACACATCAAGTAGTTGATGGTGATGAAAGTAGAACTGATAGATATCAGATATCTAAGGAGCACTTCCGATCTAGAATGACCGATGAAACTACAGTACAGATAAAAATCCTTAACATTATCAATTTGATTGATCAAGTAAGACAACGGGTTTTATCATGGATAGAGAGTTGAGCCAAGATTTGATCTTGCACTCACTCACGGACTCCTTTTATAATTATTGTGAATTTTTCATATGAACAAGCTAGATATCAGCTTCGCTGATTTGCTTAACATGTTGAAAAATGTTGAGAGTCAATTTTCAACCATGAAAGACCAAATCTTACTGGTAGGGGCCAAAGGATCTTCTGAAAAGAAGAACGATTCAAAGAAAGGTGAATAGAAATGCAAAAACAAAGGATAATAAGAACAAAACTGATACGGATAGCAAAGGAGTTTGCTTCCACTGAAATAAGTCTGGACACTGAAAAGAAACTACAAGGAGCATCTTGCAGAGGCTAACCAGAAGAAGCTTAGTGAAGTTTCGGTTACAAATACAATTTTATTCATGATTTAAAATTAACTTTTCTTTAAGTCAAGGTTCTACTTGGGTATTAGATACCGACTTTGGTTATCATAAATATAAATTTATGAAGGGACCAAGCAGAAGTAGAAAGCTAAACAAAGATAAGTAATCTTATGTGTGGGAAATGAAGCAAAGGTTGCTGCATTAGCCATAGAAACTTATAGTTTAGCATTGCCTATGGGTAAATCTATTAAGTCAATAAGTTGTTATTGTATTTCAGTTCTTGTTAGAAACATTATTTCCATTTTATTATTAGACAATGAAATCTTTAGTATTATATTTAAGAACAATTGTTATTCTATTTATAATAATAATATTTTGTATAGAACTGAAATATTACTTAATGGATTTTGTATACTTGACTTACGTGAAAAATAATTTTGCATATTGAACAAATTAGTATAAGAAAAAAAGATGATTATTCAAAGAGTTGAATGTGTGTATTTACTGAAATGTAAGTGTGAATTATTTGAAAGGTTCAAAGAATTCAGAAGTGAAATTAATTTGAAAAGTATTAAGATTCTTTGATCGAATCAAGGAAGGAATACTTGTGCAATGAGTTTCTAAATCATCTCAAATGGTTTTCTCACAATGGACGCCTCCTGATACAGAATAATTGATTGATGTATCTGAAAGGAAAAATCGTACCTTGTTGGACATGGTACGGTCCATAATAATTTTACCGACATTCCAGTATCTCTCTGGGGCCATGCCCTAGAAATGGTTGCATATCTACGAAAAGATAACCTCAAAATCTAGCCCCAAGACTCTATATAAGTTTTGGATAGGGAGGATTCCTAATCTTAAGTATGTTAAGATAAGGGGTTGTCCAGCTTATGTGAAAAAGGTTTCAAAGGATAAGCTTGGGACAAGATTTGACAAGTGTAGATTTGTGGGACATCCTAAAGTAAGTTTAGAGTATATGTTCTATAATCCTTGTTAGCAAAAGGTGTTTGTTGCGAAACACACTACCTTCTAAGATAAAGGTGTTTATCATTGAAGGGGCTAGTGGGAGGATAATACATCTTGAAGAGTTCAAGAACCACAAAACACTATAAGTCAAATAAGAGGAACCTGTAGATAGACCTATTGTACCACAACTGAATCATAAATCTGGAATAGTACCGAAGATATCTTGGAGGTATGAATTCATCATAGATGATGATGATGAGGTACACATCATAGAAGATAATGATCCAATTACATACGATGAGGTAAGAGTTCTAGTGTGTACAAAAGGGTTAGTGGGAGCGCCGTGACATTCTTAATATTATATATTGATATACTATGGATAAGGAATGACATACTAATGCTACAATCAGTAAAGATAAAATTGTCTAAACATTCCTCCATGAATGATTTGGAAAGAGTATCTTAATTGGGGATAAATCTATATAGATAGATTCAAGAGGATGCTCGACTTAACCTAAAGAACGTATATTCATTTGATGCTAAAGTCGTTTAGCATGGCAAACTCCAAGAGATGTCTCATGTTGATGAGCCCTGGAGTGAATCTCTCTTAATAGTCCCAAAAGACTCCTAAAGGAGAGATCACATGAGTAACAATCATGTATACGATGAAATATACGAGACCTGATGTTGATCGGTCATATTCTGGAGAAGATCACTATAAGACAGTGAAAAATATCTTAAAGTACTTAATCGACACTAAGGATGTGATCATGTTTATAACAGAAAATCCACTTTAAGGTAAAGCGTTACCTTGAACGGTGGTGCAGTGAAATTGGAAAGGTTCCAAACAGCAAAGAGTTACTGGTTTAGTGATAAAGACAAAGTATATAACTGTAAATAAAGCTGCAAGTTGATTGTTTGGATGAAAAGTTCATTACAGAACTAGGAATAGTTCCTAAGTCTCATCTTGAATCTAAACATGTGTTGTGGCACTTTCACTCGATTATAAGAATCATTGAAAGATGGGAAATCACTACAGAGATAGTGGACTCTCATGAACAACATTACATATCCATTTACTGAAGCTTATCCAACAACAGGATAATCGTCACTTAGAGAAGAAGAGTATGAGATACCATGACGATTGGCTTTAGTGCAAGTGAGAGATTGAAAGTAGTATGCACACAAGCCAATCATGTTTGATGATAAAGTATATACTTTGTAACAATCTTATTCATTTATTAATAAAAAGTATTAATTTATTAAAGACTTTTAATTATCTACATGATGCTGCTTTATAATATGTGATAAACTCATAGTTTTAAGCAATGCTTTTAGAATAATGATGATGATCATTCTAATGAGATCTAAATTCTTAGAAAGCTTAAAACTAAAATAGTTTTCAATCATGGGATTGCTAAATTGGGGATTAGTGAATCCAGATAGATTGGTACATATGTTGCTTGCTCATTGGATGAGGATAATTGATCTCATTATCATTTATGTGGAGACACTAAAGCAAGTATGTAGGTGCTTATTAGAGAATAAGTTCACTGAACGTGACTCGCTAAGGAATACCTAATGGAGTTTTACTTGCCTGTCAATAGGAATTCCTGTAGTGATAGTAGTACAACTGATCCTTGGACTTGAGATCATTATATTATCTTGTGTATGATGAGTTATATTTTGACTTATTCCTTAAGACCCTTAAGGTATATCAAAGGGTATGCTTGGGTATAATAAGTTGTACATGGAGATAATGTATGATCAATAAAGAATCTACCACTTCTAGTAAAAGAAGAGAAATGTCCTATGTGATTCGATAAATGACAACCCAGTAGTCCTTGACCAAGGCAAAATGAAATTAGAAAGGAGTTTTTAATTTGCATTATTTGGTGTTGTGCATTTAAGAGTCGAAATACATATAATTAAATAAATAAGACTTGTCAGTAATTCTATGTCTTATATTTAAGGGTAATTCAGATGACCACCTGGGGTTTGAGCGGTTTTCCACTTAACCACCTGTAGTTAGTAAAGTTACATTTAAACTCCTGACTTTTTGAGTTGAAGTGAAAACATTACATTTTCCATCCAAATTAACCGTGTGTGCATGTCAGACGCCAAAAACGCGTGAAAAGAGGGTGTAACAGTAAAAAACCTAGAAAATGTCTAAAATACCCTTCTTCTTCCTCAAACCACAATTCTCTCTCATTTCTCATTCCTCAAACCACAATCCCCAATTCTCTCCTCTATAATTTTTCTCCGATCATCATCTGTAGCTGAATCTGTAGCAATTTCCAGTGGCCCACCCCATGGATCTCTCCCATACATACTGTGACATCCCAGATTTTTAGAAATTATAAATGAGAATTTTATAAATAAAAATATTATTTATGAGATATGTGGGTGTGAGTATGTGTATGTCATATATTGTAGAATATGTGAATTGATGTGAAGAGAATGTTATATATTAATTTTAATATATATAAATATTTAATTGAATTATTTATTGAGTTAAATAAATAAATTTTGTTTTGATTATAGAGTAATGTAATTAAGTGTAGCAGATTAATTAAATGAATATTTAGTATTTAATTTAATTAATAAAATAATTTTATGTTATAGTTTTAATTTAATTGAGATAATTAAATTAGATGCGTTATGTGATGATTGTTACACAAAATTATAATTAACAAGTAAATATAATTATGTGACAATTTGATGAGATTGATTGATGTTAAGCTATTGATTAATTAAAATAATGAGTATTTGCCAAACATGGTCTTAGGCTTTTCAAGTTCAAATTGGTGTAACCTATGTATTAACTAGTAATTAGTATATCTAATAATTATTAGGAGTTACATATATTATATATTACTAGTATTGTATATTATATGTATATACTACAAGTTAGTATGTTAGTTTTAGAAAACAAACTAAAGAAAGAAGAAGAGAGTTAGAGAGAGTTGTAGGAGAAGAAGAAGAGGAAGAAAAAGAAGAAGAAGGGAAAGTTTTGAGAAGACAAAACAAGCCCCATCATCATCATCATCATCATCTCTCTCTTAAATTCATACTAATAAGACTATAATCTAAATTTCTTGTTTTAATTATATTTTATGTTCTTCAAAATGTAGGATAATGGTTATATAGAAGTTGTATTGAGAAATCTAGAGAGATAGAGGAATTGAGATGAGCTAGAAGAAGAAGAAGAAAAAGTTAGAAGAAGGTAACTTCTAAACTCTTATTTAATCCTTGATTTTTTTGGGTAGATTTATGTTCTAGGATAGTAGATCATGCTTAATCTGTTTGTATTGGTTTAATCTTGGACTATCAAGAATCAAACAAGAGGATTCAAGAAAGAAAATGAAATGGAAAGAAAATTTGAAGAACAAAATTCGTAGGTTTTGAGTAATTGTGGACATATCTTGTGAAATTCATATCTCTTTGGGTATAATGAGTTAGAAAATGAGCCTTATATCAAATCGAAGATATGGAAGTAAGCTATATTCTGAAAGTGGAATCACATGAAAACTCCTTGTAGATTTCTCTCAATCTCTGTTTTAGTAAGGCTGGTCTGAAGGGAAAATAATCTGTCTAGAAAATCAAAACTGTTACGGTTTCTGACTTTGAAAAATTCATATAAATTCGTGTGTTTTGAATCTGAAGAAACTTAAAACTGCAAAGTTGTAGATATGGATGTTTACTAGCTAGACACGCGAGATTGAGCCATTTTATGAACCGGATCATGTCCGAAATAAATTGTTTAGCAAGGATGTCCAGAAAATGAAATTTTTCTACACTAGTTGATGAATTGCAGAATCTGGTTTAGATGGATAAGGGTATGCCTTTAAGGCCTAGATGAGATTGTAGTACACTGTGTAAGGGTTAATTCTATATAAAAAGGAACAAAAACAGACATGTAATGAAGGAGATACGTTAAAAACGAAAACAACGTTTTGTTAAAGAAATTGTGAAGATGAGTTTTATAATTATGTTTGAATTAAGATTTTGGGTGATGGTATATTTTAATGATTAAAAATATGTTTTGACATATGTAATGAATATAGATATGTGTTATCATATTCTATGCATAATTAACCATTTAAGATCAAGAGTTTAGATAAGTTAATGTGTGCACATAACGTGCTCGATAAAATGCCTAAAAGTAATAGTGTTTCTAAACTTTGGTATACAAAGTGCCTAACTAATGGCTAATATTGGATATCTAAGTATGAAAAGATGATAATACAAGAATAATAATGGAAAGAAATCGAAAAGGGAAATTTTTGATTTATGAAGGAAAATTAAACATGTAAACAATGTGTTGAATATGCATTTTTGAAACCAAATTGGTAAAATAAAATGGTGTGGTATATGCACATTAAACTACAAGTGAGATAGTCTAGCATGTGTGGTGATGAAAATGAAAATAAAATCGAGTTGCATATAAAATACAATTAGATGTCTATAAAGATATTATAAAGGATAATAAGATAAAGTAAGGTCTTAGAATAAATTTGACCATGAGATTGAGTATTGATTTTATTTATTATCAATCTCGCATACAGTGTAGGTTGTGCAAGGATGCGAAGTATTAGCGTGTTGGTAAAACGCCGGTTAAGGCAAGTCTTTCAGTTCCTTTTTGCTATGTGAACTTGATGATGAACTGCTTTAAAATTTTAGTGTATGATGTATTGTATATGTCAAAAGTATGAAATGTGAAAGTCAATCTATGACTATGATGATTGAACTATGAATGTTGATTGAGTAAGGAACTCAATCTTTATAGTTGTTATGTGAACTAAACATGTATGCTATTTTGTTTATGATTATTCTTGTATGTTGAGCATGTTATTATGTGCTACGTGATGCATGAAAATTGTTAGATTTTGCTGAGCTGTTGAGCTCATTCTTGCAAATAACCATTTTTGCAGATTCAAGAATTGAAGGTAACGTGCTACTTGATTGTTATGGATCAAAAGTGATATATGAAGATTTAATATCCTAGCTAAGTTGTTATTCTTGTAAACCATGTCTAATGTTTCGAATAATATATTAATGTTGAATTTTAATATTGTTTTTTCGAATGTAAACTATTGTAGTATTAAAATGATTCTGAGATATTTAGACGTAAAGGTTGAAGGTTTTGGGAACGAGGATAGTTTGTAATAGAAAAATTTAATTATTTTGCAAATTTTAATGGTTGTATTATCGTTTAATGATGTAAAATTAGAGGTTGAATGTATTATTAACGACCGAAGTCGAGAATTAAATTGTATGAATTTTGGGGTCGTTACACATACTCATTTTTTAAGCACCAAAGCTTGTAGCTTTACTACAACTTTAACATCCTCTTCAACTTCAACTGGTTCATCAGAGCGGCGTGAGATTTCTGAGACCCCAAACTGACATGAGATTTCAGGGTAATCAGAGCCGGTAGCGAGCCGAAAAAGTTTGATACCGAGTCTAATTTCGGCAGAAAGGTTGATGGGCGAGTTGACCGGGTCACGACACTCGAGTAACGGCTCGAGAAGAGCAGAGAGCCACTCGAAGGTCAAAGATGTCATTTTGAAGCATTTCTTGAACGAGTTGGGGTTTTGGGGAATGACTGAGTTGGCTCGGTCGAGTCGCGAAGTTGGTTCTGCGCCGCTGCCGTCGTCCTCCATCGGGGAATCGGGTTCTGCTAAATGGGTTCGCTTCTGTTTTCTAGAAAAGGGGATGAGAGAGAGTGAGGCGGCGATCTTTGGGCAGCAATAGGCAAACAATCAGGTCTTGTGAGCAAGGTTCTTTAGAGATTTTTATGTGCTGCTTGTGTGGAAAAGTGGAAAGTGGTGAAACACTAAATGTGTTTGATCAATTGAAATATAATAGCAGTTGCCTTTCATTGTTAACTTGGAGTACAACTATATTGGGTTCAATTCAAGTTGGTCATACTGATATTTGGAAACAATATGTTGAAATGATGGATTGTGGTGTTGTGATGGTGTTGAGACTATTACTTCCTTAGTTCAAGCCATTTGTATTTCAAATAGTGACCTTCTTTGGCAAGCTCTGAAAATTCGATATGTGCCCAATATTAATACAATCCGATAATGAAGAGATTGTATTAATTGCTTATAGGTTTTGTGTTGGAATTCTGTTGCCTTATTGGCCCAACTACTGTTATGATTTATTTCTTTTTAATTTTTCAGCTTCTTATAAATGTTAAATGTTTGACTGGATGAATTCATATAGTATATAAATTAATTAATTTTGTTCAATTTTTTGAGTGAAATTAATGGAGGGTTTGGAATTGGCTGAGAAAATAGTTGTTCTTCCGAGTTGTTTATATTTGTCGTGGAGGACTGTTAAATATGTGTGGAGCTTTTTGGATGTTGAATAAGAAACTGTTGCAGTTCTTGTCACTGGTGCTGCATGCATGTTTCTTTCAATTTTCAATTATATAACTAGTATTTTGTTACCTTGTTTATTGATTTTAGAGTTCATCGAGTTATACGAGAAATTTTTATTATTATTCTGCAAATTGCAAGTGGAGCTATGTTAGGTCCTGATCAGATTGTAATTCTACATCTGCTTGATATAGAACCTGCTGCAGAGGCCTTGAATGGAGTTAAAATGGAATTAATTGATACAGCATTTCCTCTTCTAAAGGGTCAGATTTTTAATCAGATAGCTAGCTTATAGCAACAATTTTAGCTAGTAATATTGAATTTTTGTTAATTTTCTTCCGAGTGTTGTGAATTCGACAGGTGTTGTTGCCACGACGAATGTTGTTGAAGCTTGCAAAGATGTCAGCATCGTGATAATGGTTGCTGGATTTCCGCGGAAGGATGGAATGGAGAGGAAGGATGTTATGTCCAAAAATGTATCTTGGCTTATGTTACAATACAAATTCATGAAGGGTAATTAAGTCTTTAGCCAAATTATTTAACGGAGTTAAGACGGAAAGTATTTTTTCACTTCAACTCACAAAGTCGGTAGTTTAAATGTAGCTTTACTGACTACATGCGGTTAAGTGGGAAAACGCTTAAACCCCAGGTAGTTATATAAACTTAACCCTATATTTATTTGGGACATTGTATGGTGGAAGGATTGAATTGTACGGTAACAATTTACTCAAAGGTTCTTTTATGATTAATGTTGAAATCTATATTATTTGAAAAGTCGTTGATCGCTAGGGAGGCTTATCCATATTGTAGAATATATATTATTTATTTAAATAAATTAATAGTTTAATTTATTTATTTAAATAAGATTAGAATTGTTCTAATTGATTTATTCACAACCGGTTTAATATGGAGAAACTAAAGGGTCGCACCATAAAAGAAAGAATAATTATTTAAGAAGCAAATGGTATAATCGTAATAATATGTTAAGTATATTTAATTTAATCTATGATGATAGAATAAATTAAATAGCTTAATATTTATTATTTAATATTTTAGAAATATTAAATATAAATTAATAAGACGAGTCTTATTATTATTATTAATATTATTATTATTTAATTCCTAAAAGAGTTTGAGAATTAATTAATAAAAGTACTCTCATTTATTTCTAATAAGATTAGGAGTCTAATTAATTAAAAGTTTAATTAATTATTCCTAATAAGATTAGGAGCCTAATTAATTAAAAGAATTTAATTAATTAAAATAAAGCTCAATTCATTAATTGTTAAGGAGGGTTGCCTACATCTATAAATAAGAGGAGTCTTATTATGAGTGGTGAGTTGTTGTTGACTTTTTCACAACAGACGTAATTCCAATAGTTGGAGAGTACGCTCATTTTCTATGAGTGATAGAAAAAATAGGGTTTTGCCAAATACCAATCTTCTTGAATCTTTATTCTTCCTTGGTGGATCACCTCTAGAGGCCAAACACTTGGGTGGCTAACGTTGATTAAAGGAAGGAACCAAGCCCGGTGGATTCAAGTTGAATGCGAAAAGGATTGGAGGTGAACTTGTACCTGAGGAAGCTCGAATCTTCAAGGGTATGATTCTTGTTCTTCATATCTTTTCGTTTAATTAATAATTGTGCATAAAAGCTGATCCGGGTATATGGTTTGTAAAATTTTAAACTCTGATTTTTTCACGTTTTCGCTTAATTTGTGCAATTTGATTGCGTTCATGAATATTACAAACCTAACAATATCAAAGGGTATGCTTGGGTATAATAAGTTGTAGATAGAGATAATGTGTGGTCAATAAAGAATCTATCACTTCTAGTAAAAGAAGAAAAATGTCTTATGTGATTCAATAAATGACAACACAGTAGTCTTTGGCCAAAGCAGAATGAAATTAGAAAGGAGTTTCTAATTTGCATTATTTGGAGTTGTGCATTTAAGAGTCGAAATACATATAATTAAATAAATTAATACTTGACAGTAGTTCCATGTCTTATATTTAATTGGGACATTGTATGGTGGAAGGATTGAATTGTACGGTAACTATTTACTCAAATGTTCTTTTATGATTAATGTTGAAATCTATATTATTTGAAAAGTCGTTAATCGATAGTGAGGCTTATCCCTGTTGTAGAATAAATATTATTTATTTAAATAAATTAATAGTTTAATTTATTTATTTAAATAAGATTAGAATTGTTCTAATTGATTTATTCACAACCGGTTTAATATGGAGAACCTAAAGGGTCACACCATAAAAGGAAGAATAATTATTTAAGAAGCAAATGGCATAATCGTAATAATAAGTTAAGTATATTTAATTTAATCTATGGTGATAGAATAAATTAAATAGCTTAATATTTACTATTTAATATTTTAAAAATATTAAATATAAATTAATAAGAGGAATCTTATTATTATTATTAGTATTATTATTATTTAATTCCTAAAGGAGTTTAGAAATTAATTAATAAAAGTACTCTCATTTATTCCTTATATGGTTGGGAGCCTAATTAATTAAAAAAAATTAATTAATTAAAATAAAATCTAATTCCTTAATTGTTAAGGAGGGTTGTCCACATCTATAAATAAGAGGAGTCTTGTTATGGGTGAGAGTGATTGTTGACTTTTTCAAAACATTCGTAATTCTAATAGTTAGAGAGTACGTTCTTTTCCTATAGAGATAGAAAACTAAGGTTTAGCTAACCACCCTTCTTCTTGAATATTTTTTCTTCCTTGGTGGATCACCTCTAGAGGCCAAACACTTGGGTGGCTAACGTTGATCAAAGGAAGGAACCAAACTCGGTGGATTCAAGTTAAACGCGAAAGGATTTGGAGGTGAACTCGTACTTGAGGAAGCTCGAATTTTCAAGGGTATGATTCTTGTTCTTTATCTTTTCGTTTAATTAGTAATTGTGCATAAAGGATGATCCGGGTATATGGTTTGTAAAATTTTAAAACTCTGATTACGTTTCCGCTTATTTTGTGCAATTTGATTGCGTTCATGAATATTACAAACCTAACAGGATCTATAACATCTGGATGCACGAAATCATGTTTTTTGAAAACTGACTATGAACTCTAAAACATGGCCTGACAGCCGAATGACAAGGCTCATAGATCATTGCATGTTATTTGTTTTTGTGTTTTAAAGGTTTTTAGTTGTAGTATGTTGTAAGGGCATTGATCTGGAACTTGAATCAAGCCCGGATCATGTGTAGATTGAAAGTTATAAGCAGTCAAACTGCGTTGACCGTTCACAAAATTAGTTTTTGGCCAGCCCAGTTTTACCTAAAAATTCTGACAACGTTTTTGCAGGGCCTTGATCTTGCTATTGTTTGTGTTTTAGTCCGTGTTAGTGATTTGTTCTTATAGTCTGACATGAGGACTACATGATCATGCCTTTAGACCACTTTGATTAATAGCAGGATCAAAGATATTGTGGGTAAAACAAGCGTTGACCATCACGCCGAATGAAGATTTTGGGTAATCCAGAACTTTAAAGGGCAGTTTCTTGGCACAACTTTGACCGGTCCAGATCTTACGATGGTGATGTTGTTAAGTTGATCTAGTGAGTTATATATGTACCCTAACATCTGGACTACAAGTTGGAACTCGTAAATCACCCAAAACAGACTTAGAGCTCACGATCTAAGGATCTAGATATAGCACCATGTGTTGTTCTTCATGTTCTGGAAAACCCAGAAATGAAGAACAGCCTTGTCAGACTTTTTGATTTCTTATATCTCTATGTTATGATGCTGTATGACCCTGGAATCAATTTGTTGGTGTAGTATAATATAAATACTACATGTGTAACACTTTAGATAACCCAAAATCATGAAGATCAATGATCTAGACTTGGTCAAACCTCTTACCTTGAACACTGCCTATGCATTTCTGGGTTTGATGAAGAATAGCCCAAGAACACCTTTAGTCATGGTTTTGTCGCCTAAAGCACCTTTAGCGACACTTAAATTTGGAAATTAATTAGTTTAATTAATAAATAGATAAAAATAGTTTTTAATTATTAAAAATTGAAAATAAATTCCTAAAAATTTTTTTAAAGCCTGAAAATTAGTTTTTAATTATTCTAAATATATTTCATAAATATTTAATATTTTTAGAATATTAATGGTATTTAATTTATTAAATTATAATATTAAATAAATTATTTAAAAATAATTTTAATTCATGAAAAATTATATTATAGTATAAGAAAATATTTTAAGTTATTTCTAATGACTTTTAATATTTTGTGATGACATTCATTAATTAGTTAATATTAATGAGAATTAATTTATTTAATAAATATATTAAATAAATTATGAAAAAATAGAATTAATGCTTTAAAAATTATATAAAAATGATTTAAATGTTATAAAAATATTTTAAGTTATAAAATATAACTTTTTGATATTTTGTCATGAAAAATATTAATATTTAATATTAGTGGCAATTATCGGATAATGAATTTAAAGGTTTAAAAATCATATAAATATGATTTTAAAGGTATTAAAAATACTTTGATATATTATAAATATATTATAATATTATGTTATAATTTTCATTAATATTTAGTATTAAATAAATATTAATGATAAAGGAATTATGTGGTATTTAATTCATTTAAAAATGATATTAATGATTGAAAAATTATGATAATTATTATGAGCTTATGAAAAATATTCTGACTGATAAAATATTTACCTAAGATAATTGGTAAGTGTTTAGATATAGTTTAATTGAACTTAAACTCGATAATGGTCCGACTAGGCCGTCAATATGTCAGAATTGTGTCGATTTCAACTCAAACTGAAATAATTTGACTTGATACCGAGTCATAGGTAGTTTGTGGACTGATAGGGTTATGTGTTATGTGTTTAGAATATTCTATGGTTATTTTAAATACTGTGATGATATTATTCTAATACTTAGAAATCAATATTATATTAGGTCTTTAGACAATGCTTATTAAAATGCGTAACGATAATCAACGGAACATGCAAGTATTTTTTAAATCGACCTCGAGTTGTATTATTCTATTATACTTGTGGTTAATCATTTCTGATGGCCATGTCTAAGAATCATTAAATTGCACTTTGTGCATACTACATGTATTCATCAGGTATGAAAGGCTGATCACCTTCATTACCATTCGGTTCAAAATATATATATATATATATATATATATATATATATATATATATATATATATATATATATATATATATATATATATATGTTCATGTTCAATGTTCGTTCAGCTATGTAAATCTTGTTCATGCTAGTTCACAATTATATTGTAGAACTTTAGCCAGCTTATTATTCAATTCTTTCTATCATGATATATCTTTAATTTATTGAACTTAAACTTGCTGAGAAAATTTATTACTCACCCTTGTTATATCATGATTAACATTGCAGATTAAGACGAATACGTTGGATAAAGGAAAGGACAAAGCCAAGTTCAGCTTGGGATAATATGTGTAGATAAATGTAATAGTAATGTATGATAATAATGTTATATGTCAGACATGTTATGAATTGTGTATAAGTTAAGGTTACTCAACCTTGGGAAATAGTGTGTAAATTTTATTGTTTAAACAATTTATGTTTATAACTTCTGCAATTGTAATAGTTATAGAATAATTATACCAGATCTGTGGTGATTTAGGACCCGGATTTAGGACTCTCACAATTGGTATCAAAGTTGTTGGTTATAAACCTTAGGTAGGGTTACTTGAGACTAATAACCGCAGTGAATAAGTACTAACTCAAATAGAGTTAGTGAGTCGATAAGATTCAAAGACGAATCTCGGTGAGTTATAAAGATACAGAGTTCCCTAACTCTGATAATAAAGGTGAACAGTAGTAATGAATAGATAAAGTCTAAAAGACTAAAGGTACGGTGATAGGAGATCGTAAAACAAACGATCATAGAATAGAAATGAATCGTAATATATATAATGAGATCACCCCGTGATCTGATAAGGTGATAGCAGGAAAAAGAATCAATCTAATGATTGAAAAGTTGTGGCAAGAATGCTGTGTCTCAGTTATACTATGAATTGGTATAGATTCAGGAAAGGATTATGAATACGGATTAAATAAAATTCGTATTGAGAAGGGAGTTAGGATAATTATGGGAATATCTGTGTCGCGCTATTTACTATATGCATGTTGAGAGGGTGATTCCTTTCTCATGTGTATAATAGATAGATAGGGTATAGGTAGAGAATATCAGGTTAAGTACAAGTTCTTAAAACTCATACTTATGGTACGTTCGTGACTCATTATTATATGAAATGTTTATGAACCCCTCAGCGAATTGACGCCAAAGGTCTGACTAGGACAAGTTCTTAAACTCGTATGATTGTGGAAAGTTCCTGAACTCATGAGTATGGTTTAACGAACTGGGTAGAACTAAGTGTGAAAGTGTATTGAGGATAATAGGAATAGATAGTTTACTAAGCAATTGATTAATAGTGGAGACATAAGTTTTCCAAATCTTCTAGCTATGCTAGATTCAAAATTTTTGACATCAAGCTAAAAACGCACTATGTGCTTTTGAAAAACAAATTTTTATTCTCAACTCCTGGTGACCATTGTGTATGAATGGACTTCGGGCCACCGAAACATCGTTACTTGTTGAGATAATAAAACAGATTGTAATGATTTTTGAACGGTTTAAAGTATAGTCTATGCTACTTGTTTTAGCTAGATGATAATGATTTGAAATATCAAAATATATTTTAAATTATCACTTATATACCATGTAACCTGGTGTAGAGATGATAAAAAGTTGATGGAGTTGTAAATACAGGAATACTTAGTGTTGAATTTGATCTAAAATCGTTATTTCACTATTGTATGATGTGTTATGACAAAGTCATATAATGACGGCATCCTCAAACGGGCTGTTAATATAGTACGGCATCATGACGTCATTTTTTAAAATATTTTTAAAAATTTTAATTTGCCAATGGGGTTTTGGCTCTACCAAAATATTTTGATTGAATTGAATTATTGATATGAGTCTATGCTAATTGATTCGGCTAGACTAACTTTTATGAAAATTCTAAGCGTTCTTTGAAAATTTTCCCGAACCGAATTGTTTTGGTGCGAAATCCGATATGATTGAGGTAAGAAAATATTTGTGCGCCCAAGGCGGATAAGAGGAACAAGAAAATGGTTCCGACCAGCAGTACCTGATCAGTACAGGGCATACCGGGCTAATCCCCCTATATGTCCGTAAGTTATGACGATTTGCAGATGAATTTTCATAAAACCTTTGCGAAAATGACAGACAATAGTCTATATGACTCCTCAGCACTATTTGAAATTTTTTACTCTTGTGAGGAATGTATGGGGTAGCATTTGATGCTGTGTATGAATGATGTATGGTGTATGGTGTAAAGTGTAAGGTAAATTTTGGGGACGAAATTTTTAGAAGAAGGGGTGAATGTGATAACCCGAGAATTTAGATAATTATTTAAATCTTAAATGATGGATTAAAGGTTGAATAATAAACCTAGACATAAAATAAGTGAATGGATTTGTGGTGAATTATTTAGGATTAAGGGTATAAGTATATACGTTCTATGAATATGGTCATTTATGTATACAACATGTGGTTAAGGGTCAATGGTTGACCAGATAGCCTATATCAGTGGCAAATCCTATTATTATATTAAGAACGTCAACGTTCAGTTTGAAAATTCTTATGATTTATAAGAAACCTTAAAACCGGTTCTGAAAACCCTAATTTTCAGTTCCAGAAATTCGAAACCCTAGTTCGAAATATGAAACTCTAATTTGGGAATTCAAAGGCTAAATTTAATGATTTAAGTATTTATGATTATATTAAATTAGGGATAACTCTAATTGATTTTTAGAAAACCCTAATTGTTCAGCTGGAAACCCTAATGCATAATTATGACACTAATTGCTAATTTAGAAAATTTTAATTAGGAAATATTAATCCTAATTAGCAATCTTGAATTATGATTAGAAAATCTTAATATAATCATAGAATCCTAATTATAATTTTAGAAATATTAATTTTCTATTTTAAAAACCGAAATTTGGAAATCTTAGAAATTAAATTTCAAAAATTTTAGGGTTAAATCCTAAACCTTAAAGGTCAAACCCTAAACCCTAAGGGTTAGGACAAATGACAAGTATGTCTTTAAAATTAAATGCCAAATGACCTTAATGCCCCTCTTGTATTTCTTTAGTAGGTTGAGTGCAAATCTTGCCAAGATAAGGGGTTGTTAACCAACTTAAGATATGCACGTGTGCATATATCTAAAATATCAGCTAACATGTCAGCCATATACATTGTATCAATTAAATATATAGATTAAAGCGAGAGAAAACCAAGAAAAAAGCTTCATTTTGTGACAAACTCTCAGCCCACACTTTCTCTCTCTAGACCCACAAAAATATGAAGTATATCAGTCCCTAGAATGATCATAAGCAAGCTAAGAACAGATCATGATGATCAGATTCTAGATTAAAGCATCAAAGTGATAAAAATCCTAAATCTTAAAATTTTATGATCTGATGTTTGATGTTGTTAGTTGTTGGTTAGAAATGTGTCAAAGGGTGTTAAGTAAGGATTTGGATTGTTGGATCATGGATCCATAACAACTGGATGCACGAAATCATGTTTTTTGAAAACTGACTATGAACCCTAAAACATGGTCTGACAACCGAACGTCAGGACTCATAGATCATTGCATGTTATTTGTTTTTTTGTTTTAAAGGTTTGTAGTTGTAGTATGTTGTAAGGGCTTTGATCTAGAACTTGAATCAAGCCTAGATCATGTGTAGATTGAAAGTTATAAGCAGTCAAACTGCGTTGATCGTTCACAAAATCAGTTTCTGGGTAGTGTGACGCCACCAAATTCAGGTACTTAAAACCCGAACTCAGTGCTTCACGATACCATTTCTATGAGCAAAATAAAACTAATAATAATAACAATAATATAAATACCAAACTTAATTTACATATTCATCAGAGTCTACTCCCAGGTATGCGACCTTTAAACATTCATTACATGATACTTAATTGTTATCATTGTCTTAATAAAGCCTAACTATTACATAAAATAACATAAATCTTATTCTGTTTGCTTTCATTTTCCTTTGTTTCTGCATGATCCTTCAGGTTGATCACGATTGGCTGAAAACATTTAAATTAAGCAAGGATGAGCATTTGGGTGCCCAGAAAGTAATAGCAACAATAATATTAGCTGAAAGGATTAAATGTTTTCTTTGAATAACACTTCTACAACGAATCAACAGTTGTGAAGTAAGCTGAACCAATAATAACAACATATCAATTCTAAATCAAATTTTTGAAACTACGTATTGACTATAACTGGAGATAAGTCGACAGACTATGAGCATTATTTTCTATTTTCAAAAAGGTTAAACAGAACTTCATCTGTAAACTATCATAACTTACAGGCACGGAGGGTGATTAGCCCGTTATGCCTTGTATTGATCAATACTACATGCAAGAACGAGATTATTGTTCATCTTATCCACCTTTGGCGCACAAAAGTTTTCCCATAATCGGGATGTTCATACTTAGTCGGGAATCCAAACCAAAATAATCTGGTTGGATACAATAAAGTTCTATCTTGTTCAACAATATTTTTAAGTTTGTGTCTAGCCGAATCAAATAGCCTAGACGGCTTTTAAGTAAACATATACATACTGGAAACTAACTAGTATGTATCAAACATGTGATTAAATACAATGATTATCCAAGTGAGGACACTTGTCTAACCATACTTAGAAATTAACGAACAGAATAAATATTTGGATTGTACAATAGTACTGTATTGATAAACAATGATCAGATAATTTAAGGACTTGTATGAATACAAAAGATTGGATACATAATCGATAATAATAGAGTTAATAATCTGGCACAATAATAGTATAATTCTGAGACTTTCTTACTTATGTCAATTGCATAAAGTAAATGCGAAGGTAGGATACTTGCCTGAGCTGCTGTTTACAATAACGTGACTTAGTTTTATCTTTTATATCACAACCTATCATTAATAAAATCATTCGTTCAATTAGAATAATATATCATAACACATAGTACTGCTATTTACAGTCAGCACATAACCTAATCACATTGTCACATATGTTTAACAGTCATTGGATCACAAACAGACATGTAGCTCATCCAATTATCTAAGTTCAGATCAATTTCTAAAATATTTCGGTGTACCAACGGCTTTATCGGGTAGATATCGAGTCCAAGACTCTATCGTGTAGTTCAATATTCGGTTAGATATTTTAAATATCAGTCGTATTATTTTTCATAGCCTTATAATAATTTTTAAATAATTATTATAATTTATCATGATTTTTCAAACACTGGAATCATTATTAAATGATTTAAATATTAAATAATTCTATTATCATTAATATTTAATTGATATTAAATTATTAATGAAACCATCGTCAAAATATTAAAGTTATTTATAATAACTCAAAATATTTTTAAAACATTTTTATTACCCTTAAATAATTTTTAAAACATTTAAAATTATTTTTAAATAATTATCATTAATATTTAAATATTAATGTACTATTTATCAAAATATTAAAAGTCATTAATTATAACTTAAAATATTTTTAATTTATTTATTTCCTTTTTAAATGATTTTTAAATCAATAAAACCATTTTTAATTTATTTATTTAATATTATTATTAAATAACTTTAATATCATTTATTAATAAAATTTACCTTTAAATATTAAAAGTTATATTTTATAACTTAAAATATTTTTAAAATATTTATTTTCATTTAAAATGATTTTTATAATATTAAAATCATTTTAAAATTAATTTATTTAATATAATTATTAAATAAATTTAATATCATTAATATTAAATATTTAATCAAATTTACTTTTAAAATATTTAAAGTTATATTTTATAACTTAAAATATTATTAAATACCTTATTATTATTTAAAATGATTTTTAATTTAATAAAATTATTCTAATTAATTTATTTAATGTATTTATTAACTAAATTAAATATCAATATTATTTAAATAAATACTAATATTTGTGGAAAATATGTCAAATTATTAAAAGTTAATTTTTATAACTTCAAATTATTTTTGTAATTTTCAGAATTTATTTTCTATTTTTAAATAATTTTTGGAAATTTAATTAATTAAAATTAAAAAGTCTGTCGCTATTGCCTTTAGCGACAGAAAGCGTCGCCGTAGGTGTTCTTGAGTACTCAAGAATATTCATAAGTAAATTCGAGGTAGCTAGTTTGACCGAGCACACTGATCAGATCATTGGGTTTCTGGGCAAGCTAATGGTTGTAGATTGTAGTACTAATGCAAGACTACATGATCTAACAACAAACAAGGCCAAACAGTATCACACTAAGGAGATCTAAGCCTTCAAAGGAACTGTCCGAGCTGTTCTTCATTTCTGGGTTACCCAGAAATGAAGAACAGTTCGACTGTCCATTTTAGGGCTTCTACAACTTGTTGTTCGTGTAGTGTTTTTGTGATCTAAAAGTTTCAGTGTATAGATAACATGACAAGGAAGAGATCCATCACTTAAACGCACCATAACAACATCACATGCAAGAGATATTGGTCGGTCAAAGTAGTGGTTAGAAATTGCTTATGAAGATTTCTAGGTTACCCAGAAACTTCATCCGGCAGTTTCGTCCACACCACTTTGACAACTGATTACTTTGATTCTGAGAAGGATCTAAAGATTCTAGTGGCATGGTCATGTAGCCTATACGTCAGACAACAACATTAAAACAATAACAGGGTCTAAAACTTAAACACAAGCAAGATCAAAATGCATGAACAAGTTGTCAGAAAATTCTGGGCACGCTATGGATTACCCAGGAACGTTCGGTCAATGCCGATCAACGTGGTTTGACCACATATATCTAACAATCTGTATATGATCTGGACTTGATTTAAGTTTCAGATCCAAGATCTCATAGCATACTACATGTTCAAACATTAAAAACACAAAAATCATTAACATCCAGAGATCTACAAGACCTGACATTTGGTTGTCAGTCAACATAAAAAAAAATTCTAGATTTTTAAAATCATCAAATTCGAGCCTATAGATGTTATGGATCTAACATCTATCAGCTCAGCTCATCAATATACATTATAAACAACATGTTTTAACACTCAATCATAACTTTTAACATAGGAAGCAAGATCAGATTTTTGGTTTAGGTTTTATACCTTGATGAACAATTTCTGATTCTTGGCTACTGATTTGGTTATGGGTGTTAGTGGGGCTTGATTTGGGGACTGAAATGCCTTAAAATTTCGTGGGTTTTAGAAAGAGAAGGTCTAGGTTGAGTATTTATGCAAAAATGAACAAAATGAGGAGCTTTCTCTCTCTTGATCTATTTATATAATTTTGATGCAATGAATCTAACTTGCAAGGTGTCAAAAGAGATAAGATTTGGCTAGGATTTTGAGCACATGGGAGATCTTACATGGTGAGTCATTAGATCTAGCAAGATTTCTTAGCTTAAAATATAAGAAAAAGGTAATTTGGACTTTAAGCAAATTTAATGGCACTTTTGTAAATTATCAAACCCTTAGGGTTTAACCCTAAGGTTTTTCAAAAATTGAATTTCTAGAATTTGGCAATTAGAGCTAAAATAAAATAAAAATAAAAATTAGTTTCCTTAAAAATGAAATTTAGAATTTACTAATTATAATTAGTTTTCTGATTACATTACTTGAACATTTAAGGTTTAAGATCACATAATTAGCATTAAGACTAATAATTAGCGATTAGGGTTTTAAATTAGAAATTAGGGTTTCTAATTTACAATTAGAGTTTCTAGACAATAATTACGGTTTACCCAATTAGCATAATATAATAATTGTCGTTAATTATGCACCACAATTTCATACTAATCAGAAAATTCGGTTTGAGTTTCAATTTAGGGTTTAACGAATTAATGCTACGGTTTTGACATGCCACAACATAATTGACCAACCATTATCTGTCTATACACACAGTACATATTTATAGCACTGAAATATATTTAATATAATATTATTATTCTCATTCCTTATTCCAAATCTAGAATTAGGGTTTGGATTCCATATCTGATTTATCTTTCAAATGCGTACCATAATTAGTTAAATTAAAATAATTAACTTAACTAATTTGAATAAATTCATATAATAAAATATTTATTATAATAACTCGGATAATCCTTTCATATATTATTTAAATAATATATTAACTTATTTTTATGGAAAATAACTACTAAAATTGTAAGACCCCAACTTTTATAAATAAAGATAAATTTTTTATAAATATCATTTTTGAATATTATGGAGTTAATTTGATATAATGTTATAGTTGTGGGTAATATTTATAAATTTTACAAAGTACGCAAGTTGTTTTATAATATTCGATTGGTCGGGGAATATTCATTTTGACAGGGAATATTCGTACAACGACACAATCATTGGTGGACCCCACAACGGAATTATTGTCGGATTGAGAAAACGACAAAAATATTTTATTAAAAATAACGGCGGAAGTTTTACCATTGATACTGTTGAACTACTCGGTAGTAAAAGTACAGTAATACGTGTGGTTACATAGTAGCGCACGGTATTGATTATTATGCCTATGTGAGAAGTCACTCAGTTTGATTCAATTATTGTCAGTTAATAATATGAATTATTTAACGATAATGACGTTTTGTTTTATTCGTATTATTAACGTAATAAAATAGAAACATCTTTTTTATATAAAACATAATACTTTATTAAAGTTATTCTATAAATAGAATATATTATATTTTATTTAAAAGATTTTTCTTTAAATATGGACCGTCAGATTAAAGTAATCAATTTGGACCGTTCATGGATTAGTTACTAGGCATTCTATTTTTCTATAAATAGCAGCTCATTCCTTCATTATTTCTTACGAATTCACTGAACTCTAGAGAGAGAAACTATAGAGAGAAACTATAGAGAGAGAGAGAAGAAGAGTATTCTGCTACTTAACTACTTCCTTATTTCAGCTCTTCTTTAAAATGGTAAGGGGTGTTATTCTTTCTTATTCATGAAGAGAACTGTTGTTATTTCATTATTTATTATTCTGTTGGAATAACCTGTATACGCGGTCTACCCTATACTTGGTGACATTCTTCGGTTATTTTGTTAGAACATCCTGTCTGTGTGTTTTACACCGGACCTGGTTTCGTTTTTATTATTATTCTGTTGGAACATTCTGTCTGTGTGTTTTACACCGGACCTGGTTCCGTCTTGTTATTATTATGTTAGAACATCCTGTATGTGTGTTTTACACCGGATCTGGTTTCATTATTTATTATTCTGTCAGAATATCCTGTCTGTGCGTTTATGCCGGACCTAGTTCTATTATTTATTATTCTGTTGGATTAACCTGTCTGTGCGGTTTATCGCATGCCGGGTGATTTCTTTTGTTATTCCATTCTTTACTATACTCAGTTGGTTAAGTTTTAACTTCTATACTCCACGAAATTAGTGGAATATCCTTGATAATTGCGGTTCATCCAGTATCTTTTCATGAAAATATTCTTCTAAGCATTCTTAAATTTTACTCCACAAAGCAGTATCATGTTGACAATTTGGACGTTGTTAATTCTTGGATAAATTAATTCTTAAACTTGTTTTATTGAATTCTTATATCATTGTTATCATCCTCATGTTTATAAAATGTTAAAAGTCATCTGTGGCATGTAGTGCATAGATGGACTTGGTATGATTATGACCAGGGATTATTCGGTATAATCATGACCGTAATGTTACAAATGATGTGGTAAAAGTCCTCATTGGCCTGTAGTGCGTTGATGGACAGTTGTTGGCATGATCATGACCATTAATGAATACACGAATATCCTTGGCCGTAGTGCAGGGGTGATTCGATGATGTGGATTATTTTATTAAGTTGAGTCCCAGCGATCACAGTGTTGAAATACCTTTTAAATCATAAAAGATAGTAGAGTTTATTTTCTACTTGACTCTTTTAATGGATTGCTTGTTCCGCTACAGTTAAACTTGATGTCTATTATATTTTATCAGTTTAGCATTGTTGAAGGCTAATGATAATTTATTCTGCATTATCTTAGTCATAATATTTCTTACTGGGCTAGTTGAGCTCACCCTTTCTTTCACTGTTCTCTTCAAGAAATGAGAACGTAGTTGGGACAAGTCGTGGAACGGAGTGATGGTCCAAATGATAGTATTAGTTAGCAGTCCTCACTATTCTATGTAATAGTGTGTTAAAAAATGTAATGAGGACTCCTTTTGAGTATGAATACTCTCTAGAAGATAATATTTGTATTCAAACTCACAGTTTATGTTTTGTCGTTTTGTACACGACAATTGTATTAGTAAGTTGTATTTGTATTCTGTACTATGTATCTGACGACCCATGATGGGTGATGTATACCTAATTTTGGGGGCGTCACAGTTGGTATCAGAGCTTAGGGATATGATCCCTGGCTAAGATGTGAGAATAGAACTAGGAGGGGAGAGACGGGAAATTCCTTTCCTAGTATGACCTACCTAAGTTTATTTGCATGGTATTTAATTGGTCGGTCATAATATAAGGATAATATATGACATATCAATTAACTTTTATTTTTTGGCGGCATCTAAAAATGGCATCTGAGAATGTTGAGAATAGCAATGGAGCACAAGCGACTGTTAATTCACCACATATCAATAATCAGGATAATGTGCATCAGGAAGGTGACAATCCTCATGCAAACAACAACACTGACCAGATGATGAATGATGGAATGTTCAGAAACTTTATGCAGTTCATGCAACAGCAGGCGAGAGCGGCTCCTGTCCAAAATATAGGTGGAAACACTGAAAACTCTCGGACGGTCACCGTCAAACAGTTCAAGGAGCTGGGACCACCAGAGGTTAAGGGAGAGCCAAAACCACTTATAGTGGAAACATGGATAAAGCAGATTACCAAGATATTTGATGTCTTGGGATGCTCCGAGGAGCAAAAGGTTCCCTTTACCGCCTTTATGTTTCTAGGAGAGGCAGATTACTGGTGGAAATCGATTAAGCGTACTTAACCTGCCGCACTGAAGATGTCTTGGGAGAAGTTCCAAGAGCTGTTCAATGACAAATACTTTTCTGAAAGTGTTTGTCACATGAAGGAGGTGGAGTTCATCAAATTGGAGCAGAATAATATGACCGTGTCGCAGTATGAGGCTAAATTTGTCGAGTTGTCCCGGTTTGCGTCCCACTTGGTGGATAATGAAGAGCGAATGACGCGAATGTTTTTGTGAGGTTTGAAACCTGAGATACGTCAACATCTTATTTCTCATAAACTATGTTTGTATTCAGATGTTGTGAATAGGGCTCAGTTAGTGGAGCGCGATAACGAGTCAACGCAACTAAAAGAGAGCAGTCGGCAAAATGATAATACTAGTGAGAGCAATCATCGAAGAGGTGACAACAAGCGTGGAGGGAATCAACAGGCTAGAAATGGTAACCACTTCAGTGGTAATCAGGGCCAAAACAATAAGAATGGTCATTTCAAGAAGAGGAGATTCAACAATGATAGAAAGATGTCAGCACCAGCACCCGTTGTTAAGGAAGGAGAACGACCACCTATCATATGTTTCAAATGCGGAGGGGAGGGGCACATCAGTCCAAACTGTGTGATGCTGTCTAAAGCATGTTATAATTATGGAAGAGAAGGTCATTTAGCTCGATTTTGTCGTTTACCAAAAACAAGTTCAGCTAAGATGGAGACACCAAAGGCCGTCCCAGAAAAGTCAAAACCGGTAGTGCAAGGGAGAGCGTTTGTTGTGACCTCCCAGAAAGCAAGGAACCCGAATGAGGTCATCACGGATAAGCTTATAATAAATTCTAACGAAGTCTATGCTTTATTTGATACCGGTTCTACCCATTCTTTTATTTATCCTACTTGCGCTCATCGATTAAATTTGACTCCGGAGAAATTAGACTTTGATTTATCTGTTGAAACTCCATTGGGAGAAACCTTCATTACATCCACGGTTTATAAGTCTTGTTTGGTTCAAGTTGGTACCCACACATTACCTGTTGATCTGATTCTAGGGATTGATTGGTTAACTACTCATCATGCAAAAATTGATTGTTTTCGTAAGGTTGTTAGCTTTCATATTCCTAATCGACCTATTATGCGAATTCAAGCAACCAAACCATTAAAATCAATCGCTGTCATCTCAAGCCATAAAGCTATTCGTTTATTGAAAAATGGATTTCAAGCTTTCTTAGCTCATGTCACGGATCTAAACAAAAATACGTCAGTTTTGAATGATATTTCTATTGTTAATAAATTCCCTGACGTATTCCCTGAAGAACTTCCTAGCCTACCCCCAGAGCGTGAAATTGAATTTTGTATCGACCTTGAACCCGGTACAAAACCCATTTCCAAAGCCCCATATCGAATGACTCCTATTAAATTTCAGGAATTAAAGATCCAACTGCAGGAATTGTTAGACATTGACTTTATTCGTCCTAGTACTTCTCCTTGGGGTGCTCCTATGCTATTCGTGAAGAAGAAAGATGGAAGTATGCGACTTTGTATTGATTATCGGGAGTTGAATCATGTCACCATCAAAAACAGGTACCCATTGCCACGTATTGATGACCTGTTTGACCAGTTGCAAGGAGCACAATTCTTTTCAAAGATCAATCTTCATTCTGGATATCATCAGCTGAAGGTTAGAACTGAGGATATTCCAAAGACGGCTTTCAGAACTCGGTACAGGCATTATGAATTCCTAGTCATGTCCTTTGGATTGACTAATGCTCCTGCTACCTTCATGGATATGATGAACCGGGTATTCAAGGAATATTTGGATCAGTTTATGGACGTCTTTATTGATGACATCCTTATTTATTCCAAAAGCCGTGAAGATCATGAGCAACACTTGAGGCTGGTACTCCAAAAGCTTCGTGAATACAAGCTTTATGCCAAGTTAAGAAAATGTGAGTTCTGGTTGGAAGAGGTAGCATTCCTTGGGCACGTAGTATCAAGTCGTGGAATATCAGTTGACCCGACAAAGATTGAAGCTATTCAAAGCTGGGAGCAACCTAAATCAGTGACCGAAGTACGCAACTTTCTTGGTTTAGCTGGTTATTATCGGAGATTCGTGGAAGGATTTTCTAGAATCGCTACTCCATTAACTCAGCTGACTCAGAAAGATACAAAGTTCGGTTGGAGTAAAGAATGTGAGAAGAGTTTTCAAGAACTCAAGAGGAGACTCATTTCAGCAACTGTTCTAACAATACCATCTGGCTCGGAGGGATTTGTCATCTACAGTGATGCTTCGAGCAAAGGGTTGGGATGCGTTCTCATGGAACATAGAAAAGTCATAGCCTATGCATCAAGACAACTCAAGGAATATGAGAGGAATTACCCTACTCATGATCTAGAGTTGGCAGCTGTTGTCTTTGCACTTAAAATTTGGAGGCATTACTTGTATGGGGAGAAGGTGGAGATCTTTACGGATCATAAAAGCCTCAAATATTTCTTCACTCAAAAGGAACTCAACATACGACAACGACGTTGTCTTGAACTGTTAAAAGATTATGATCATACCATTCAATACCATCCTGGAAAAGCGAACGTGGTAGCTGACGCCTTGAGTAGAAGATCATATGCAAGTACGAGTGCGATATTGTCAACACAAAGGCCCATTTTGTGTGACTTGCAAAGGATGGAGATAGAATTAAAGACTCCAAGGACCCATGTGATGATGACAAATATACGAGTAGAACCAACTTTAATCGATAAAGTTAAAGCTGCTCAAGCTACAGACCTGGAGCTGATGCGTATAAGGAAGAAAGTGCAAGAAGGTGCTATGCCGGAAGCAAGAATCGATGAAGAAGGAATACTTCGAGTCAACTTCAGACTTTGTGTTCCTAACAACCCTGATTTAAAGTATGAAATTATGATGGAGGCGCACAACACACCGTTTGCAATCCATCCTGGAAGTACCAAAATGTATCATGATCTTCGTCATACATTTTGGTGGAGCAATATGAAGAGAGAGATAACGCTGTTTATCTCAAGGTGTTTAACTTGTCAACGAGTCAAAGCGGAGCATCAAGTACCAAAAGGTCCATTGCAACCACTTAAAATTCCAAAATGGAAGTGGGAGCACATTACCATGGATTTCGTTACCGGTCTTCCTAGGGTTTCTCAAGGTATTGATGCGATTTGGGTCATTGTTGATAGATTGACCAAGTCTGCTCATTTCTTACCGATACGAGAAACTTATACACTTGAACGTCTTGCTCGTATGTACATAAAAGAGATTGTAAGACTGCATGGTATGCCAGTATCCATAGTTTCTGATCGAGACCCAAGATTCACTTCACGATTTTGGGTTAGTTTACAAAAAGCTATGGGCACAGATTTACGATTTAGTTCGGCATATCATCCTCAGACGGACGGACAATCAGAGAGGACTATTCAAACTCTAGAAGATTTATTAAGACTCTATGTCCTTGACTTCAAGGGAAGTTGGGACAAGTTCTTACCATTGGTGGAGTTTTCCTACAACAACAATTATCAAGCAAGTATTGGCATGGCTCCATTCGAAGCATTGTATGGAAGAAAATGTCGTTCTCCAGTATGCTGGGATGAGGTGGGTGAAGCAACGTTGTTGGGACCGGAGTTGGTACGTATGACTACCAAAAAGATTCAAACGATCCGATAACGTATAAAAACCTCACAAGATCGACAAAAGAGTTATGCTGATCTTCATCGAAAGGACGTGGAATTTGATGTAGGAGATCATGTGTTCTTACGTGTTGCTCCATGGAAAGGAGTTACGAGATTTGGAAAGAGAGGAAAGCTCAATCCTCAATTCATCGGTCCATTTTTAATCCTCGATCGAGTAGGAACTGTGACTTATAGACTAACTTTACCGCCAAGTATGTCTCGTGTTCATAATATTTTTCACATATCCATGTTACGCAAATATGTGGAAGACCCGAACCACATTATTGAGTTAGAACCGAACGAAATAGCAGAGGATTTGACGTATGAAGAAGTTCCTGTTCAAATCTTGGATAAGAAGGAACATATTCTACGCTCCAAGATTATACCTCAAGTCAAAGTTTTGTGGAGAAACCACGATGTTGAGGAAATGACTTGGGAGTCAGACTCTGAAATAAAATCATGGTATCCTTACGTCTTCGACATACCAGGTACGTACCCTAATTTCGAAGGCGAAATTTCATAAGAAGGGGAGGTTGTAAGACCCCAACTTTTATAAATAAAGATGAATTTTCTATAAATATCATTTTTGAATATAACGGAGTTAATTTGATATAATGTTATAGTTGTGGGTAATATTTATAAATTTTGCAAAGTACGCAAGATGTTATATAATATTCGATTGGTCGGGGAATATTCGTTTTAACAGGGAATATTCATACAACGGCACAATCATTGGTGGACCCCACAACGGAATTATTGTCGGATTGAGAAAACGACAAAAATATTTTATTAAAAATAACGGCGGAAGTTTTACCATTGATACTGTTGAACTACTCGGTAGTAAAAGTACAGTAATACGTGTGGTTGCATAGTAGCACACGGTATTGATTATTAATGCTTATGTGAGAAGTCACTCAGTTTGATTCAATTATTGTCAGTTAATAATATGAATTATTTAGCGATAATGACGTTTTGTTTTATTCGTATTATTAACGTAATAAAACAGAAACATCTTTTTATATAAAACAGAATACTTTATTAAAGTTATTCTATAAATAGAATATATTATATTTTATTTAAAAGATTTTTCTTTAAATATGGACCGTCAGATTAAAGTAATCAATCTCGACCGTTCATGGATTAGTTACTATGCATTCTATTTTTCTATAAATAGCAGCTCATTCCTTCATTATTTCTTACGAATTCACTGAACTCTAGAGAGAGAAACTATAGAGAGAAACTATAGAGAGAGAGAGAAGAAGAGTATTCTGCTACTTAACTACTTCCTTATTTCAGCTCTTCTTTAAAACGGTAAGGGGTGTTATTCTTTCTTATTCATGAAGAGAACTGTTGTTATTTCATTATTAATTATTCTGTTGGAATAACCTGTATACGCGGTCTACCCTATACTTGGTGACATTCTTCTGTTATTCTGTTGGAACATCCTGTCTGTGTGTTTTACACTGGACCTGGTTCCGTTTTTATTATTATTTTGTTGGAACATCCTGTATGTGTGTTTTACACCGGACCTGGTTCCGTCTTGTTATTATTATATTGGAACATCCTGTCTGTGTATTTTACACCGGACCTGGTTCCATTATTTATTATTCTGTCAGAATATTCTGTCTGTGCGTTTATGCCGGACCTGGTTCCATTATTTATTATTCAGTTGGAATAACCTGTCTGTTCGGTCTATCGCATGTCGGGTGATTTCTTTTGTTATTCCATTCTTTACTATACTCAGTTGGTTAAGTTTTAACTTCTATACTCCATGAAATTAGTGGAATATCCTTGATAATTGCGGTTCATCCAGTATCTTTTCATAAAAATATTCTTCTAAGCATTCTTAAATTTTACTCCACAAAGCAGTATCATGTTGACAATTTGGACGTTGTTAATTCTTGGATAAATTAATTCTTAAACTTGTTTTATGGAATTCTTATATCATTGTCATCATCCTCATGTTTATAAAATGTTAAAAGTCATCTGTGGCCTGTAGTGCATAGATGGACTTGCTATGATTATGACCAGGGATTATTCGGTATAATCATGACCGTAATGTTACAAATGATGTGGTAAAAGTCCTCGTTGGCCCGTAGTGCGTTGATGGACAGTTGTTGGCATGATAATGACAATTAATGAATACACAAATATCCTTGGCCATAGTGCAGGGGTGATTCGATGATGTGGATTATTTTATTAAGCTGAGTCCCAGCGATCATAGTGTTGAAAAACCTTTTAAATCATAAAAGATAGTAGAGTTTATTTTCTACTTGACTCTTTTAATGGATTGCTTGTTCCGCTACAGTTAAACTTGATGTCTATTATATTTTATCAGTTTAACATTGTTGAAGGCTAATGATAATTTATTCTGCATTATCTTAGTCATAATATTTTTTACTGGGCTAGTTTAGCTCACCCTTTCTTTCACTGTTCTCTTCAGGAAATGAGAACGTAGCTGGGGCAAGTCGGGGAACGGAGTGATGGTCCGAATGATAGTATTAGTTAGTAGTCCTCACTATTCTATGTAATAGTGTGTTAATAAATGTAATGAGGACTCCTTTTGAGTATGAATACTCTCTAGAAGATAATATTTGTATTCAAACTCACAGTTTATATTTTGTCGTATTGTACATGACAGTTGTATTAGTAAGTTGTATTTGTATTGTGTACTATGTATCTGACGACCCAAGATGGGTGATGTATACCTAATTTTGGGGGCGTCATAAAAATCATTTCTACTATAAAATTAATTACTATAAAAATATACTTTATAATAATCAAAAATTCTAAAATAAAATTATTTAAAATTATTCATGTAATAAATAAATTTTATTTATCACAAAAATACATACACATTACCTAACACATATTCTCACCTTTAAAATAAAATAAAAAAAATATTTATATGCAAAATTTCTTATTTATTTATATAGAAAATATCGGGTTATTACAGGCAGCCTAGTTTTGCCCAGAAAATTCTGACAACATTTTTGCAGGGCCTTGATCTTGCTACTATTTGTGGTCCGTGTTAGTGATTTGATCTTATAGTCTGACATAAGGACTACATTATCATGCCTTTAGACCACTTAGATTCATAGCAAGATTAAAGATATTATGGGTCAAACAGGCGTTGACCATCACGCCGGATGAAGATTCTGGATAACCCAGATCTTCAAAGGGCAATTTCTTGGCACAACTTTGACTGGTCCAGATCTTACGATGGTGATATTGTTAAGTTGATCTAGTGAGTTGTATATTTACCATGACATCTGGACTACAAGTTGGAACTCGTAAATCACCCAAAACAGACTTAGAGCTCACGATCTAAGGATCTAGATATAGCACCATGTGTTGTTCTTCATGTTGTGGAAAACCCAGAAATTAAGAACAACCTTGTCATATTTTTTGATTTCTTATATCTCTCTGTTATGATGATGTATGACCCTGGAATCAGTTTGTTGGTGTAGTATGACATACATATACTACATGTGTAACACTTTAGATAACTTAGAATCATGAAGATCAATGATTTAGACTCGGTCAAACCTCCTACCTTGAACATTGCCTATACATTTCTATGTTTGATGAAGAACAACCCAAGAACACATTTAGCCACGGTTTTGTCGCCTAAAGCACCTTTAGCGATACTTAAATTCAGAAATTAATTAGTTTAATTAATAAATAGATAAAAATAGTTTTTAATTATTAAAAATTCAAAATAAATTTCTAAAAATTATTTTAAAGCCTAAAAATTAGTTTTTAATTATTCTGAATATATTTCATAAATATTTAATATTTTTAGAATATTAATGGTATTTAATTTATTTAATTATAATATTAAATAAATTATTTAAAAAAGATTTTAATTCATAAAAAATTATATTATGGTATAAGAAAATATTTTAAGTTATTTCTAATGACTTTTAATATTTTTTGATGACATTCATTAATTAATTAATATTAATGAGAATTAATTAATTTAATAAATATATTAAATAAATTATTGAAAAATAGAATTAATGCTTTAAAAATTATAAAAATATGATTTAAGTGTTATAAAAATATTTTAAGTTATAAAATATAACTTTTGATATTTTTTCATGAAAAACATTAATATTTAATATTAATGGCAATTATCGGATAAAGAATTTAAAGGTTTAAAAATCATATAAATATAATTTTAAAGGTATTAAAAATACTTTAATATATTATAAATATATTATAATATTATGTTATGATTTTAATTAATATTTAGTATTAAATAAATATTAATGATAAAGGAAATTTGTGGTATTTAATTCATTTAAATATGATATTAATGATTGAAAAATTATGATAATTATTATGAGCTTATGAAAAATATTCTTACTGATAAAATAATTATCTAAGATAATTGTTAAGTGTTTAGATAGAGTTTAATTGAACTTAATATCGATAATGGTCCAACTAGGCCGTCAGGATGTCAGAATTGTGTCGGTTTCAACTCAGACTGAAATAGTTTGACTTGATACCGAGTCATAGGTAATTTGTGGACTGATAGGGTTATGTGTCATGTGTTTAGGATATTCTATGGTTATTTTAAATACTGTGATGATATTATTCTAATACTTGGAAATCAATATTATTAATATCAGGTCTTCAAACAAAGCTTATTAAAATGCGTAACGATAATCAACGGAACATGCAAATATTTCTTAACTCAACCTCGAGTTGTATTATTCAACTATACTTGTGGTTAATCATTTCTGATGGCCATGTTTAAGAATCATTAAATCGCACTCTGTGCATACTGCATGAATTCATCAGGTATGAAAGGCTGATCACCTTCATTACCATTCAGTTCAGATATATATATGTTCATGTTCAATGTTCATTCAGCTGTGTAAAATTTGTTCATGAGAGTTCACAATTATATTATAGAACTTTAGCCAGCTTATTATTCAATTCTTTCTATCATGATATATCTTTAATTTATTGAACTTAAACTTGCTGGACAAATTTATTGCTTACCCTTGCTATATCATGATTAACATTGCAGATTAAGACGAATACGTCGAATTCAGGAAAGGATAAAGCCAAGTTCAGCTTGGGATAATATATGCAGATAAATGTAATAGTAATGTATGATAATAATGTTATATGTTAGACTTGTTATGAATTGTGTATAAGTTAAGGTTACTCAACCTTGGGGAATAGTGTGTAAAGTTTATTATATAAATAATTTATGTTTATATCTTTCGCAATAGTAATAGTTGTAGAATGATTATACCAGATCCGTGGTGATTTAGGACCCGGATTTGGGGCTCTCATAGGTATGGTCATAACAAGTTTCTGGCTATGTCATTTGGTTTAACCAATGCACCTACAGCGTTCATAGATTTGATGAGCAGGGTGTTTAAACCATTTTTAGACAAATTTGTGGTGGTGTTTATCGATAATATTTTGGTGTATTCCAAGACCAAGGAGGAACATGAGGAACACTTAAGAGTAGCATTGGAGACATTGAGAAAAGAAAAGTTGTATGCTAAATTCTCAAAATGTGAGTTTTGGTTGGAACGTGTATAGTTTCTCGGACACGTTATTGATAAGGACGAAATTTCAGTAGATCCATCAAAGGTTGAAGCTGTAATAAACTAGGATCAGCCGAAGACACCGTCAGAAGTAAGGAGTTTCTTAGGATTGGCAGGTTACTACAAGTGTTTTATATAAGATTTTTCAAAGATCGCGACCCCGTTGACGAATTTAACTAGGAAAGCGGTTAAGTTTGTTTGGACAGAGAAGTGTTAGGAAATTTTTTGAGGATTAAAGAAGAGGTTGAGTTCAGCACCTGTGTTGTCATTGCCTGATGATACAGAAAATTTTGTGGTGTACAGTGACACATCGCATAAAGGACTAGGCTGTGTGCTTATGCAGAACGGCAGAGTCATTGCGTACGCATCACGTCAATTAAAAGATTACGAGAAATGGTATCCTACTAATGACTTAGAGTTGGCTGCGGTGGTGTTTGCCCTGAAGATTTGGAGACATTATCTCTATGGAGAGAGGTGTGAGATATATACTGACCATAAAAGTCTGAAGTATATCTTTATAAAAAAAAACTTGAATATAAGACAGAGAAGATGGTTAGAGTTGATCAAAGATTATGACTGCGAGATTTTTTATCATACCGGAAAGACGAATGTTGTTACTAATACTTTAAGTAGGAAGGGACGGGAGAAGTTGATGATGTTGACTGTTTAGGAGAAGCTAATATCAGAAATGGCAAAGAAGGAGTTGGAAATTAAGTATCCGAAAGAGTCAGACGAAAAGTTGTTCCAGATGGGAAACGGTTCAACATTGGTAGATAAGGTGAAGAATGCACAACTTTAGGATGAAGACTGCGAAAAGATAAAATAAAAAGTATTTGAAGGTGAGGAAAACAAATTCAAAATCGATTCGGAAGGGTTACTTCGATTCGAAGGGAGAATTTGGGTTCCGCCAGTACCAAAAGTTAAAGAGGAAATTCTGAGTGAAGCTCATAATTCAAGATATTCGATTCACCCTAGAAGTACGAAAATGTACCAAGATCTTAGACATCATTTTTGGTGGCCGAATATGAAAAAGGATGTGGCTGAGTGTGTGGCGAAATGCTTAACGTGTCAAAAAGTTAAAGCTGAACATAAAAGGCCAAGAGAATTATTGTAACTGTTAGAGATACCATAATGGAAATGGGAACATATCACAATGAATTTTGTGGTAGGCCTTCCAACGACTCAGAAAGGTTATGACGTCATCTAGGTGATTATCGATCGATTGACGAAGTCGACACACTTTTTGCCAATCAAGATTAGATTTAACCTAGATCGGTTGGCAAAACTGTACATGAAGGAAATCGTTTCAAGACACAGTGTTCCAGTGTCCATTGTATCAGACAGAGATCCGCATTTCACATCTAATTTCTAGAAACGACTACAAGAATATTTGGGAACACAGTTGAGAATGAGCATAGCGTACCATCCTCAAACTGACGGACAGAGTGAGAGAACCATCCAAATACTATAAGATATGCTCGGATCATGTATTATAGATTTCAAAGGAAATTGGGATGACCATCTACCATTGGTGGAATTTGCCTATAATAATAGCTATCACGCAAGTATTGGCATGCCGCCTTACGAAGAGCTATTCGGCAGGAAATGCAGAACTTTGTTATGCTGGGACGAGGTAGCTAAACGTCAGCTATTGGGTCCATAGCTGGTACAACAAACTGTCGAGATCATCAAGGTGATTCGAGCAAGATTGATAGCTGCACAGGATAGACAGAAGAAATATGTCGATCAACATCGACAGAATCGAGAATTTGATATCGGTAGTTATGTTTTCTTGAAAGGATCTCCCTAGAAGGGGAAAATTCGATTTGGCAAGAAGGGGAAATTAAGCCCTAGGTTTATAGGACCTTTTGAAGTTCTTCGACGAGTTGGTGAAGTGGCGTACGAGGTAGGTTTACCTCCAGAGTTGGAGCATATTCATAATATTTTCCATGTATCCGTGTTAAGACCATATAAGCCTGATTATAAGCATATTATAGAATATGAGCCGTTACAGTTTGAGAAAGACTTAACATACGGAGAAGTTCTTGTTCAAATTATTGATAGGAAAGAGCAAGTACTAAGGAATAAAGTGATACCTTCTGTTAAGGTAATCCGGAGGAACCACAATATTGAAGAAGCTACGTGGGAACTTGAAGATGTTATGATGAATAATTATCCTCAATTATTTGCTTGATCTTATATAGCGATTATGGGGACAAAATCCTGTTAAGGAGGAAAGAATGTAACGAATAAATTTATCGAGTCGTGATTCTGGGGACAGAATCCTTTTGAGGGAAGGATGTAACGATCGAGAAATTTGTAATTTAATTTAAATATTTATTGAATTATATAAATATTTTAAATTATTTCTTTATTTAGGAAAATAAATAATTGATGAAATTGTGATGCAAGAATTTAGTAACTAAATTGATTAATGTTAATTAAATTGAATAATTTTAATTTTTATTTGAAGATTTAATTAAATGAAAATAATTAAATTAAATAAATTATTTAATATTTAAGAAAATAAATAAATTAAATAAAGTGATGTTTAAGTCTAATTTAATAATTAAAATTAGATATATAATTATTTATTAATCCTAAGTATAATTATAATAAAGAAATTATAATTATTATAAATATTATTGTAAGTTATTTAAATTAACTAAAGTGTGAAAAGTAAAAACTATATAATATAATATTATTAAAATAAATTGGAAGTAAGGGAAATTTTGTAAACCAAACACAGCCTTATGACTTTTAGCTTAACATAATTGACAGACGTATTATTTTTTTAACTGATGAACGTGGGGAGTCTTTAGTTTATTTCTACGCGTCTTTTTTTTAAGGCTAAGTTTAGAGAGGGTTTGTTGAGAAGAAGGAAACACAGAGAATTAAGAGTGAGAGCTAGAGAGAATTCTCTGAGATTGTCAAGAGGAAGAGAATGACTTGATAAACATCTTGCTAAATCAAGGTATAGTCTACCCTAACTCTAATTTTTTGTTTTGTGATTTTTATTCTCTTGAAGTGGGTTTTTGATAGGTTGTTGAGTATAACATATGGGCTATGGGTGTGCATAATTATATTGTAGAATCTGTTAGTTGTCATCTATAATCTTATGTTAGTAATCAAATTCATAGAAATTGGGTTTGTAGAAGAAAAGTAAATAACAGTGTTTATGTATGAAAATAGCTTAAGAAAGTACAAAATTTCATGCTCAATATATGTTATAATATACAAATTTATGTTAGATTGTGATAGTATGCTAAGAAACAAAAACGGCATAGTTTGAATCGTGTTAATTGGTTAAGAAATGAAGTCGTGATGATTAAATTCGCTAAAAGTTTAAAAAATGAAGAAATTGGGGTTTTGATCCTTCAAAATTGAGTATATGTAATGTTTATGTAGTTAGAATGATGAATATCATGCTTAACTATGTTATTACAAAGTTTTAGATGTTGAGTTTGGTGAATTTCCGTGGAATTAGGATTTTTGTCCTAGAACAGAGTCTGATTTTGTATTTTGAAAAAACTAGTTCTGGTGCCGAGCGCGGGCGAACTGCCTCTGGGCGCGGGCGCGCCAGATTCAAAGGGAGACATGGCACGGCCGCGCTAGTAGTCAGTCAGACCTAGTAAAGAGCTGCTAACAGCATAGCTTGGAAATTGTTAACTTAACATATTTTAATGATTTGTAAAGGACCTAAAACATGTTACAAGACGTAGTAATGTATTGTAATCACAACGCCAAAACTATAGATTATGAATTAATAAGTTATGAAAGTTCGTAATGTGATGTCATTTGAATTGAAATTGTTTTGTAATCACCATGTTGTATACTATGATATAATTGAGAATTCAGTTTCGTGTTACGTGAATGAGTAGGATAATCAAGTCCTAAGTTAAGGATTATAGACTTGATTAAAATGAAAAATAAACTAATGAAATTGACGTTAATATAACTAATTGGTATTGTGGTTATAATGGAATATGTAGGATAATTGGTGAACGTTTATTATATTTGTGTAGCTTACACCCGAGGCAAGTTTCCTAACTTCATTCTCTTTATAATGAATGCAAGTTCCTTATCCTAAACTTTTATTGAACAAGTTCTTTAACTTCATTCTTTTATTAATGAATGCAAGTTTCATAGCTATGTTATCTTTTATGTCAAGCAAGCCTATTGATTCTATCTCGTGTATGATTGTACAAGCTCTTGTAATCTAGTTCGTTACATTGATCGAGTTTCATTTTCCTAAGTCTTATTATTATTATTCAAAGTATATATTATTCTAATATATTGATTCAAATGAGATTGTTCTAACTCTTTTGAATATGATACTATGCACACATACTATGTCTGTTCAATTGTATATTGCTGTTATTTGATTTTTGACTATGATAACCTTGTTCAATTCTATATTGTTGTATTAAACCTTCAAGTAGTAAGCAAACTCTTATTGATTGAACTAGTCTATAATGGAATAGAGTTCTAAAATTCTAGAACCACTGATAAGCTAGTTCCAAACTAAACTTTGTTTAGTGTGGAAATTCTAAATTCAAACTGAGACGAACAACCCTAACATAGGGGATTTTGTACGTGCAACATTTAGATGTTTGTGTACAATACATAGTACAAAGGGATAATCCCCCTAAGTACGTTAAGTAGGATCTGTATAGTATAAATGATTGTTAAGGTTGGGATAGTAATACCTAATCATCGGGAACATAGTTCGTGGTCTTAAGACCCTCCGATATTAAATTTAAACTTCTTTTCTATTTTTGATTCATAGAACAAGTTCATTATCGTTCAGTATTTGTTGTTCACTCTCATATTGTTATCATTACTACTTTTTATATTAGTGATCAATTGCTTGATCACTCTTGCAATTAACACTGCAGCTAAAGTTGAGAAGATTGATGAGTCATCTACTAGCAAAGGAAAGGGCAAGATGTCCAAATGTTGAAGATTTATGAGAATTTATTTAACTGAATTATATTATAAGACTTGTTTTATTTTATAATGTATTCCGCAAACTGATGTAATAATTTAAGGTTAGATTACCTTGGATTGTTTTAAGATGATGTAACCCTTTAATGGGAAGATTATTGTTTAAGTTATTTAAATTATGTCTTTATTCGTTGATATGGGTAGATAGATATAATGGTTTTGGATAGTGAGCACTAAATTTTGTGGGAATGAAGTACCCAGATTTGGGGGTGTCACAGATGTTGATCCTTCAACCTCTCCATAGTTCTATTGGATTTTCTTAAGGCTGATGATATGATATTACGGTCTGAATGGCAATATTATGGGTTTTTGTGCAGCCACCTTCAAAGGATTTTCAACTCCTTTGAGCTTGATTGGTTTAATTGTAAAGGGTGTTGCAACCAAGTCTCCCTCAGAGGATATGACTGCTATGATCTCCCTCCATATTTGCGATCCTGAAAGAAATGTATGTCCACTCTCAAGTGATACGGTGTCATCGTCTGCCATTGCAGGTCACCACTGTCAATCATATTTAGGATAAGATGGAGGAGTGCCCAACATCCTTCAGTGTTGTGACCACGAGAATGGGAGTTGTATTGTCAGACCCCGGTAGCATTAAATCTTTTTGAACGTGGGTTGACTGGAGGGAGCAGTGCTATGATTTTTCCCTCATTGATCAACATCTGTAATATTTCTTCCATCGGTTGGCCTAAATGGGTGAACTCCCTTTTGTTGGGAAAGTCCCGACGGGCTTTATCTCTTGCTTTTCTTGTAAGCTTTTCCTCCAAGATTTCATTCTCTTAGGTCTGCGGTGGATTCTTTGTGATAAGGGAGAGGAAACTTGCATGCTCTTGACTGAACAACTGTCATGTGACTTGGTGCTAATGTATCACCAGTTTTGCTAGTTGATTGACATGTTCATTAATAGACTTCAACTCCTGTTCCATTATGAACTGGAAATCCGAATAATCCCACTTATTGGATTTATCTTTACTGGTTTGGGGAGAACCACCTGTGACGCCCCCAAAATAGGTATACAACACCCATTCTGAGTCGCCAAATACATGGTACAGAAAGCAAACTACAACTTCAATAATACAATTGTCGTGCAAAATACGACAACACCTACTGTGAGTTTAAATACAAATATTATCTTCTAGACAATATCCACACTCAAATAAGTCCTCAATACAATTATTCAAATATTATTTTACAGAAATAGTGAGGACTGCTAAAACATCTTTCTAAAATCATCACTCTATACCCCGACTAGATCCTGCTATGTTCTCACCTCCTGAGAAGAAAAATGGAACAAAAAGGAAAAGGGTGAGCTCAACTAGCCCAGTAAAGAATATTATGACTAAGATAATATACAACAAATTATCATTAGTATTCAACAGGGAAAAATCTGATAGAATATAATCGATAACAAGTTTTAGATCAACAACTGCAGCGAAAACAGCAAACCATTAGAAGAGTCAAGTAGAAAAAGAATTCTACTATCTTCTAAGATTTAAAGGTCCATCATCAATATTTTATCCCTGTAACATCGATTAATAATCATCTTTAACCAAATATTCATCTTTGCACTACAGGCCAAAGATATTCATTTGTATCACCAGTCGGTCATGTTCATCTCAACACCTGTTCATCTTTGCACTACGGGCCAAAGATATTTAACAGTTAATCATTCATCTTTGCACTACAGCCCAAAGATATTCAGTAGTATCATCATTTAGGACCGAGGATGATGAAAAATATTTTAAAAGAAATGAATCCAGTGAGACAGAAGGACAAATATTAGGGATTCGTATAACAGTTTATCCAAGATCAATAATACTTCATAATAATCAATTGTGAAGCAGAATTCAAAAATAAAGATCAAAACATGGATACAATCAAAGATAGTAACCATAATAGACATCTTGGACAAAAAGGAAAAATTTTATTTTTCGGTGAATAGTGCTGTATTCGTGAATAGTACCGTATACGTAAATAGTGCCGTATACGTGAATAGTAACCCCGACACAAAAATTTCCAAATTTGATAAAAACTCATATCAATATTTCAGCATAATGATATTGAAGAAAATAATGTCATTAAGAATAAAATAATATCCCTTACCTCAAAAGTGCAGTATTTTTGACAGGAATGCAAAGCCGAAGGAAACTTGCACTGAATAGCAACTCTAAAAGTATCTAAATATTCACAAAATATGCTTCATAATATAAAGAGAGAAAGAGAGAAAGCTTATGTTTCTGGTGTGATTTTCAATTCTAACTTAGCCCTCTATTTATAGGAAAATGTTAGCACGCCGAAGCAGACTTAACGTGCAACCTGATGGCTTTACCTGCTACTATTCCCACCCACCACATTTGAATAAAAATCTCAGCACATTTCTTCACCAACCAAGAGTGGGGCCCACCAATTCTAGAATTTTCTACCAAAATGATAAATTCTGAAACTTCAATAATTTCTGAACCAGTCATCTCGTAAAATTCATAACAAATCACACGTTCATTTTTAACGGTTCAAAATTTGTGGACATATACTCAACTTATATATGAATAACATATCCAAAAATTACCACGATCCAACGGTCGGATTAAAAATTATTACCCCCGCAATATTTCTCAAAAACCCTGATTGATTTTTAATACCTCCATTCTGATAAAAATACTGATAAAATACCTCAACATTAACTCCTTCATTTTTAACCACAATAAATATATCCAATATTTATATCTACATAGAATAAATATTTCCTTATCATATTAATCAATAATTAATTATTCACAAATAATATTACGGAATCACATTTATGACAACCAGGCCGTTCCCAGGAAAGAGGGGGCTTTCCAATAAGAATTTCTCCTTACTTGCGCGCAATTAGGTGACCAAACCTCTCCTTAGATAGAACTTTCTAGACATTGCCAATAATGTTATCTAATAATATTATTCAAATAATATGAATTATTGATCTGATAATGGGAAATACTGTGCAGCAATAATTATTGAAACAACAATAATATAAAATATCAACGCAGCAATTATTGAATCAATAAAATAAAATATTGAACAGTAATTACTGTGACAATTATTCAGTAGTGCCTTCTTACGTAAGAATCAATAATTTTAAAAATACTGTGCAATAACGCGTATTACTGTATTTTAACCACCGAGTATTCCAACAGTGTTAACGGTAACAACTACGCCGTTATTTATAAAAACTCAATTTTTGTCGTTATCTTCATCCGACTGTTTTCCGTTATGGGGCCCACAAATAGCTGCGCCGTCGTACGAATATTCCCCGACAGAAAGAATTTCTGTAACAATCTAGATTTTTAATTAAATATTTAAATATTTATTAAATTATATAAATATTTAATGGTTGTGTTTATCGTTGAATAAGTATTTGTTTAATTGATTTGATGTGATTTGATTATTTATTTATTTAATAAATAATTAATGAGTTAAGGAAAATAATTATTTTGAAATTGTAATCTAATTTAATTTAATAATTAAGCTAGAGAGTTTATAATGATTAAATAGATTATTATATTATGCAATGAATTGTTATTAGAATTAATTAAATTAAGTATGAAAACTTAATTAATTAGAAGTGTGACAAATAACTATATTATAAGTGGTTATTAAAATAAATTAAAGTAGTTTTAATTTATTTTGCCAAACAAGGCTTAAATATATTAAGTCTTTAATTTTAAAGAGTTTTGCCAAACGGAGCCTTATGGCTTTTGGATTTTTAAATTTGATTTATTAAATATAAATTAAATAAATAAAATATAAATAATATATATAATAATTTTATAACTAATAATTGATTAGGGTCAATTATTATAATGTCAGTTTTTTAAAAAAAAAACGTCTGCATTAGTTTTATGTTGTGTTACGTATATTGTATTGGTTAAGTCTGAGAAAGGAAAAAGGGAAGTGTTTAAGGAAAGAAAAGAGTCTGAGAAATTTCAGAGAGAGCATTTGACAAAGGACTGAGATTTCAAAAGTTAGTTCAGAGTAGCGATTCTCAGTGAATGGTTTTTTTAAAAGCAAGTGAAGGTATGTTATATAAAACCTAAAACATATTACGGTATAATTTTATTGAATATCACTGTGTATGTCATAAAGTTTTACAAAAATTGTATGGAAATCATGTTTTTATAATTATGTATGATATGCATGTGTAGTGCTCCAGACCGTAAAAGATGATGTCCTAAGTTATAAAACATGAATCTTAGTAAATATAATGATGCTTAACATTAATAAATAATGTATTACATAAGTTATAGAAGCATAGTAAGCATACACAAGAGAGGCAAATCGGGCGTGTGACGATTGAACGTCGAAACGCCGTGCCAAGTGTTAATGAACTTAAAAAGTGTTTCAATTCCATTGAAATGGATATTATAAGATATGGAACGAGTTTAATATAAAACCAATAAGTAGTCCTAGCAAGACTTAAGCACTTGAACTTCGAGTTTGACTAAGAAGAAATATAGTGAGTCATAAGTCGAAAAGTTAACACAATCTAATTGACCATTGTGTATTAATTAATAGGAAAGATTATGAGATGTGGAGTAGAGTTTACATTACAATTGCTATGTGTTGTTATGTGACTAATAGTTGATGTGTATGATTATATAATTGTGTAGGGCACGTGAAGTGCAGATAACTGTAAGCTGTTAAGCTATTATTGGTAAACAACGATCAAGGAAAGTCTTTCAGTTCCTATTTTCTACGTGGACTTGATGAACTGTTTTAAATTGCATGATGTGTTATGCATGTTGAAATCATGAAATGTTAAAGTCAATATATGACTGCATTGTTTTGGCTAAGTAATGATGATTGAGTAAGGAACTCAATCTTTATATTTGTTATGTGAATTAAAAGCATGTATGCCATGTTACTTTAATGAGATGTATGTCGAGCATGTTATTATGTACTATGTGATGCATGAAAACTGTTAGACTTTGCTGGGCTGTCGAGCTCACTCTTGCAAATAACCACTTTTACAGGTACAAATTTTAAGGTAAAGATATGTGCTAAGTGAGTTATAGAGATCTATATTCACGAAGATTACTTATGTTTTATGAGAAATGTATTTCATATTTTGAACGTAACATGTTGAATTGTAAGTTGAGCTATCCAATGTATATGGATATTTAGTTATGATGTAAGACTTTGTATAGTCATTTTGTTGTAACGATTCATGATATAAGATTGAATCAAAGAGATGTAATGTAAAGGTTGCGATTCAGGGCAAGAAAGAAGGAAATGTATAAAAGTTTTAAATATTCCTCAATTTTAGTGTTTTTTAATATCGAATAATGATGTAAAATTTGAGATTTAATGTATGGTTAACGACCGAAGTCGGGATTTAAATTGTATAGATTTTGGGGTCGTTACAATTTTCACGACCAAACGAATATTCCCCGACAACAATGAATATTTTATAACCCCTTGCGTATTTTTGAAAAAAATTCATATATCACCCTTAACTTTAACTTTTATCAATTTAACCATTTACTGAATAGTAACTATAAGAAAAATTGAATACTTTTATTTCATAAAATTCGGGGTCTTACACCACCCACGTATTTGAAGTACTTGGAGCTCTCTCCACTGCCTTTATTGATCATGTTAACATCATCTTCCTTGTGTTGTGGGAGAGGGTTATCTTGAACGTGTGGTTATTCGGGTTTTGTCACCACGATTTCACCATTGTCTATTAAGTTCTAGATCTTATGCTTGAGGGCCCAACAATCCTGGGTGTCGTGGCCTAGAGCTCCAAAATGGTAAGAACACATCTTGCTTGTATTAAAACCTTTTCCACTTGGATTGGCTGGTGGAAGGAGATGAGCGCTTTTCTTCTGAGCTGTCAGAAGTTTGAAGATGTTTTCCAGTTAGTCCCCTAAGGGTGTAAACACTCTTGAACGTCTGACTTCTCCACTCTTTGGCAAGGGAGGATTTGATGATTGTGCTTGAAAAGGGGAATAGTTTCTCCTCTAAATAGTCAAGTTTTGATTGCCTTTTTGATTTTGTCTTGGTAGTATCAGGGAGACATCCTCTTCTTTCTTCTTATAGACCCTCCGGGGGTTGTTCCCATAACTTCCACATTGGATATGCTCAGCTATGACTTTTAAAGCGGCGAGGTCTTAAATCTTCCCAGATTTTAACCCCATCTCTACCATTTCTCAGTGCTTAATCATTTCTAAGAATGGTTTTCCTATACCGACTAGGACCCTCTCATAAAATGGAGCTTCTTGAATATCTATGAAGGTCATCACCATCTCAATCTCTGTCATAGACGAGATTACTTGAGCAGCCAGACGCCTCCATCTTTGGGCATACTCTCTGAATGACTCATTGACTTGCTTCTTGACTTTGCTAATCTAATACCTGTCTGGAGTCATCTAAGTTTGAAAGTTGTATTGACTGGTGTACCATGCTCTGGCTTCTCTTGTGACAAACGAGATTTTATAATTTAATTTTAATATTTATTGAATTAGATAAATATTTTTTGATGAATTAATTATTAGATTAAATAATTAATTGATGCAATTGTGATAGATTAATTTAATTATATGTGTTATATTTATTAAATTATTATGGAGAATTTTATTATTCAAAGTATGTAATTATGTGAGTTTATTAAATTAAAAGAAATATTTAATAAGCCTAATATTATTTTATAATTAAAGAGAAAATTAATTATATGACTATGTGAAGTAATGACAAATTATTATATTTTATCCAAATTAAATTAAATAAGATATTTGATTTATTTTATAAAGGGTGTGACATTTTTTAAACTATATTATAAAGGTTTTATTAAATTAATGTGATATAAGCCTTTAAGGCTAGCCAAATGAGGCTTTAAGAGGAATTGGGGGCAATTAAACCACGTATGGAGTAACTAACCTCAACTCTGCACATAAAGGGTCAGTTGCTTTGTTTTACGTATTTTCATTGAGTGTTCAACCTGAGAGTCAGAGAATTCAGAGAGAAAAATTTATAATTTTGAGGATATTGTGAGTGTGTGATTGAAGAAAGGTTGAGAAGGAATTCATCTCCTGCGAATTTACATTCTACGCTCTGGGTAATCTCTTCAACCCAATTTCTCTTTTTACGTCATTAAGATTTCATGAATATGGCTTTCAATTTTTTCTGTTAAAATCCTTGCAATTCGAAATTTCTTTGATTATGGGTTTGTGTATCTGTTAAGGTGTATCATATCATATTTGATTATATATATATATATATATATATATATATATATATATATATATATATATATTATAAACCTTATCATCAGTTCATAATTTTATAACGTAGGTTATTTACAGAGTATGGAATATGGCCATATGGCCCTTATACGTGATTTTAATATGCCAAACATAAATTGTTTTGTAAAATTCACTCATATATGATTATGCATGTTAAAACGAAGGAATCAAACTCCAAATAAATAGATTTGGTGTTATAAAGAATTCGTAGTGGTAATTTTATGTTTTGTTTTCAAAACCTTCAAGAACATCAAGAACAGTAAATTACTTGTGTTGATTTTTGTTAATTATGTGTTTTAACATGTTAAAATCATGCTAGAAGGGTTAATTAATGATTATGTGTGAATTATAGTATATGTGTATGTTTAAATTGATGAATTTAGTGACCATGTATGATAATTTCGTTGAACTTTGTGTTCTTCGCGAACTGAGAATCAAAATCTGGAGTTCCGCGCCGCGGCGCCAACTCCAGAACTGAAGTTCCACGCCGCAGCGCCGCAGCGTCGAAGCGCCAAGTATCCGGCCACAGCGCCACGGCGCCGCAGCGCGAAGACCAAGTATAACTGTGGCGCCACAGCGCCACTTAGTAGAATGTCCAGAAATGCAATTTTTTTGTATTCAATTATAGATATGTGATAGTAACTTAATCTAATGAATATAAAATTATGTTAGAAGTATAATGAGATGTCAAAATAGATTCTTAACATGTCAATAACATAATTTCATGTGAATTGATTTATTGAATGCATAATTAGCTTTTATGCGTGAAGTGTAAATTATGTAACAATGAGTATGATAAATTGACTAGTATAGTCATAATTCGAATTAGACAAGAAGAATGAGCTTATGATGACTAGTTACATGTTAATTAACTGGAGTTGTGAATGAAAATGGTATATAGGATTAAATCAAGGAATGTGTATAAATTAATGTGTAATCTACGCACAATGCAAGTTTCCGAACCCTACTTGTTATCATTATTCAAGTTTGTAAATTACTTCAAGCAATTCTCGTTATTATTAAATCAAGTTTGATTTGTTATATTAAAGATTAATTATATTTTCAAAGTAAGAATCTGTTATACAAAACTTGTTCTATTGTATACCTCTTGAGATTGTTATTCAATTTAAATACCATTTATTGTTGAACCTTGTTAGACTAGCGAACCCTTATTGATTCGACTAGTCCATAGTTGATGAACGTTCTAAATTTAAGAACCTTTATTGATTTATCCAAACCAAACTTCCTTTGGTGCGGACTCTAATGTCAAACTGAGATGAACAACCCTGTAAAGGGATTACTTATGCGTTAGCGTTAAGATATTGTGCACAGTATGGTACTAAGGGCTGATCCCCCTAAGTACGAGAAGAAGAGTCCATAGTCTTATGACTGTTAAAGGTTTCAAGTATAATCCTTGATAACCTAGGACATAGTTTAAGATCTTATGACCCTCAGAATTCTTTTGATTCTTGTTATTCATTCTTGATTCAACAGTTGAGCTTTATTTCAGAAGCCTTTGATTCACTCGCATGTTATTATATTGTTACTTTCATTATTATACTTGTGGGCAATTGTGCTCACTCTTACGAATAATAACGTTCCAGTTATGAATGAAAGAACAAACGAACCTTCTACTAGCAAAGGCAAGGGCAAGATTAACAAGTGATGAAGACTTGTTGTTTATGTGATGTTGAATTTATGTGTTAAGACTTATGTTAATGTTGTTTAAGACTTATTATTTGTTTATATTTCCGTACAGATGTTTAAGGTTAGTATGACCTGGGATTGTATTTATTATTCAGATGTTGTAACCCCATACGGGTAGGATTTATTTTTATCTTTTGCATGGTTTGCATTTATTTTGGGTAGATAGATATATGATGTTGTATCGTGAACACCAAATAATGAGGGAATGGAAGTAACCGGATTTGGGGGTGTCACAGGTTGGTATCAAAGCTGTAGGTTATGAACCTTAGGTGGGGGAACAACCTTAGGTAATAGCCTTATAGGAAGAACATAGTGAAGGAAAACTCTTATCGAGTTCTAAGAAATGAATTTCTTAATTCATTTAAGATAATAAAATACTCTATATGTTTATGTGTTAAATTATGTGCTCACTAGTACGACTTAGTAACTAAAACTTAAAACTATGTTGTCAAGATGTCAGATGTTGGAGGAGCTAGTCGAGCTGGGGAGGAGGAACCCCGAGTGCCTATTGAGGAGGAGCCCCGAGACATTCATGTTGTCAGGCAGCAGTTGATTCAGAGGGAGCCATCTCCGTTGATCACTATTGTTGGTCAGGAGCATGCGCCTTAGACTGATCCAGAGGAGGATCCTAAGGAGGAAGAGGAAGAAGAGGAGTTCCCACCGAACTCCATTGATATTGAGATGTATGATGAGCTATATGACCGTAACGTAGAGTTAAGTGACACTGTCCAGGATTTGACTGAGCGGACGATTATCCAGAAGATTACCATCGAGCAGAAGGATAGGGAGATTGTGACTCTTCACACACGTGTGGGAAACATGGAGTGGGATTTAGTTCACGAGAAGGGTCAAAACGAGGAGAAGTCTGAAGAAATAGAGAAGTTAAAGAAGGAACTGAAGGAAAGCATAGAGAGGCTGATCATAGCAGAGGAGGGCTGGGTAAGAGAATCACGTCGTGCTGATCTTGCAGAAAGGGATTGTCGTGTAAAGAAGGCTAAGCTTGGGGAGACATACTCTACACTTAATAATGCAATGGATGAAGCCCAGGATTGAGTTTTGAGGTACCCAATCCAGTTTGAAGGTCTACCATCGTACATACTGGATCACAGAACGATGTCTCGTATCATGGAAGAGGAACGTAGCAAGGCTATTCGGTGCCTTAACAGGCAGTGATAGTATTTGTTTAATTATGTGAAAAACTTATCTAGTTTTTAGATGTAAATTCAGACGTGTTTATGAACGAATGAATATTTTAATGTTTTAAATCCTGTAGATTCTTTATCTCGGGATAGTTGATGTAAATAGCAGTGATGCTATCGTTTGATGTTAAAACTTTTGATTTGAATAAATATATCAAGTTGTTTGAGATAATGTTTTAAGTGATTATATTAAATTGTTGAGTTAAGCCTTAACTATTCAGAGAATTTAATAAAGATCTAATAAGCGTATATTCTTAACAGAAATATGCCGTCTGAAAGACGACAAAATCGTCAACCAGCTTAAAAAGACTCAACGAATAATAACAATAACGTCAATGCTAATCCCGTCCAACAATTAGTAAACTTACTAGCTGGAGCAATGAATAATAAACCTCAAGCTCCACTGAATACTTCATTCAAAGATTTCAAGGCGGTGGGACCATCAGAATTTAAAGGCTCCATGAACTCGATCGAACCTCAGACTTGGGTTATGGAGATGGAGAAGGTTTTTGAGGTTGCAAGAGTCAGAGAGGACCAAAAGACCACTTTTGCAACGTTTATGCTGAAATCTGAAGCCAGTATTTCGAGATGTATTTCCCGACTACCTCGCAGAACCAATTGGAGGTTCAGTTTTTGGAATTGAAGTAGGGGAATATGTCCGTACCATATTATACGACTAGATTCAACGAGTTGGCAAGGTTTGCCACATATCAAGTGCACACGGATGCGAGAAAAGCAAGAAGGTTTGAATAAGGACTGAAGCCGTGGTTGTATAGTAAGGTGTCGATGTTTCAGTTGAAGACATTCACCGGGGTACTAGAGAAAGCCATACTCGCTGAAGGTGGAAGCAATGCGGTAACCAAATACAATCAGGATTAGAAGAATAAGAAGAATGAAAGTGAAGGAAATAACAAGGCTAGTGGAAGTAATACAGGAGGAGGTAATAGTAATCAGAAGAGAAGGTGGTCTAACAACACATCAACCGGAAACCAGCAAGGAGGTCAGAAGAAAAGGATTAAAGCATGCCCGACCTGCGGGAAAGCTCATTTGGGAGTGTGTATGAAGGGTAAACGTGTGTGCTACAATTGTGGTCAGGAAGGCCACATAGCACCTAACTGTCCTAACCCAAAGAAAGGTGTTTGCTTCACTCGTGGTTCAAAGGATCATTTGGCAAGAGACTGTCCTAAGAAAGGATCTGGAGGGGCAGGATCAGGAGGAAATTGGAGAAATAGCAGTGGAAGCGCTCTGACCATCACAGGACCAACTGCAACCAATCGACCGACCGCCAAGACTTTCAATATGATGGTGCAAGATGCAGTGCAGTCGCGTGATGTGGTGTCAGGTATCATTCCAATCAATAGAGTTAATGCTTACTTATTATTTGATTCAGGTGCTACTTGTTCATTTATATCCGATGACTTTGCTAAGAATTTAGAATTGCCTAAAGATGAGTTAGAATACCCCATGAACATAGAAATCGTGAATATAAAAATAATCCCTGTTAAGCACGTGCATAAGAACTATAGAGTGGATATTAAGGGTAATATCATGAATGTAGATCTTATCCCTATTCGACTTGGGGAATTTGACGTTATCTTGGGAATGGACTGGTTATTCAATTACGGGGCGGTAATTGATTGCCAAAAGAAGCGTATTAACCTTATGACTCCGTCAAAAGTTGTGTTTTATGGTAGCAAGTCTCCTAGACAAGCGAGTTGTCTGACGATGATGCAGGGTAGGAAGTTGTTACGACAAGGATGTGTAGGATATTTAGCTTACATAGTCGACAGTCGTAAAGAGAATCCGAAAGTAGAGGAGATACCAGTAGTGAGGAATTTCGTCGACGAATTTCCAGACGATTTTCCAGGACTTCCGCCAGATAAAAGGTCAAATTTATGATCGATTTGGCACAAGGAACGACTACAATATTGAAGTCACCACACAGAATGGCGCCGGTAGAAATGAAAGAATTAATGGTACAACTACAAGAATTACTGGATAAGAAGTACATTCAACCGAGCGTATCGCCGTGGGGAGCGTCGGTGTTGTTTGTAAAGAAGAAGGACGGAACGATGCGACTCTGCATTGACTATAGAGAACTGAATAAGGTCATGATTAAGAATAGATATTCATTACCGAGGATCAATGATCTGTTTGATCAATTGAAGGAAGCGAAATATTTTTCCAAGATAGATATGAGGAGTGGTTATCATCAACTGAAGGTGAGACCAGAGGATGTACCGAAGATAGCGTTCAGAACACGATATGGTCACTACGAATTTTTAGTAATGTCGTTTGGTCTAACGAATGCTCCTGCAGCATTTATGGGACTAATGAATGGTGTGTTCAAGCCATTTTTGGACAAGTTCGTAGTGATATTTATAGATGATATTTTGGTATATTCAAAAACTAAGGAAGAACATGAAGAGCATTTGAGATTAACGTTAGAAATGTTAAGAAGGGAAAAGTTGTATGCCAAGTTTTCGAAATGCAAATTTTGGAACGAGCGGGTGCAATTTCATGGGCATGTGATCGATAAAGACGGAATTTCGGTAGATCCATCCAAAGTTGAAGTCGTGATTAACTGGGATCAGCCGAGGACCAAGTCAGAAGTACGAAGTTTTCTTGGATTGGCAGGATATTACAGAAGATTCATTCAAAACTTTTCCAAGATCGCAACTCCATTAACGAATTTGACTCAAAAAGTTATGAAATTTATTTGGACGGAGAAGTGTGAGGAAAGCTTTCAAGAATTGAAGAAGAGGTTGAGTACAACACCTGTGTTGTCTCTTCCGGATGATACAAGAAATTTTATGGTTTATAGTGATGCGTCGCATAAGGGACTTGGCTGTGTGCTTATGCAGAACGGTAGAGTCATTGCGTATGCATCATGACAATTGGAAGATTATGAGAAGGGGTATCCGACCCATGATTTGGAGTTAGCTGCAGTGGTTTTTGCTTTAAAAATCTGGAGGCACTATCTCTACGGGGAGAAGTGTGAAATATATACAGACCACAAGAGTCTGAAAAATATTTTTACACAGAAAGAACTGAATATGCGCCAAAGAAGGTGGTTGGAATTAATTAAGGACTACGATTGTGAGATTCTATACCACCCGGGTAAGGCAAACGTGGTTGCCGACGCCTTAAGTAGAAAGGGTCAGGAAAAGTTGATGACGTTGACTGCTTAGAAGGAATTGATTTCAGCAATGGAGAAGTTGGAGTTAGAAGTGAATTATCCTATGGAAATAGATGAGAAACTGTATCAGATGCAATCTGGTACAACCCTACTGGATAAAGTTAAGGAGGCTCAACTTCAGGACGACGAATGCAAAAAGGTGATAAGGAAGATATCTGAAGAAACCGAACCAAGATTTAAGATGGATAAGGAAGGAATACTGAGATTTGAAGTAGAATTTGGGTACCGCCAGTACCAGAGATTAAGGAAGACATTTTGAGTGAGGCTCATAGCTCACGATATTCGATTCACCCTGGTAGTACCAAGATGTACCAAGATCTTTGACAACATTTTTGGTGGCCTAATATGAAACGAGATGTTGCAGAGTGTGTTGTTAAATGTCTAACCTATCAGAAAGTGAAAGCAGAACATCAGAGACCGAGTGGGTTGCTACAACCGCTAGAGATTCCAGAATGGAAATGGGAACATATTACAATGGACTTCGTGGTTGGCCTTCCGACGACTTAGAAACGCTACGACACAGTATGGGTTATCGTTGACCGACTGACGAAATCTGCACATTTCCTTCCGATCAAAATCAGATTCAACTTAGATAAGTTGGCGAGATTATATGTGAAAGAGATTGTTTCGAGACACGGAGTTCCGGTGTTAATTATTTCCGATAGAGATCCGCGCTTTACATCGAACTTCTGGAAACGTCTACAGGAATGCATCGGTACACAATTGTGAATGAGTATAGCATATCAACCTCAGACAGATGGATAGAGTGAAAGAACGATTCAGACATAGAAGATATGCTAAGAGCCTGTATGATGGACTTTAAAGGAAATTGGGACAATCACTTACTGCTTGTAGAGTTCGGCTACAACAACAGTTACCACGCTAGTACTCGCATGCCGCCTTATGAAGCGTTATATGGTAGAAAGTGTAGAACTCCACTTTACTGGGATGAAGTTGGCGAAAGACAGTTGTTAGGGCCAGAATTGGTACAACCGACAGCAGAAATAGTCAAAGTAATCCGAACACGATTGGTAGCAGCTCAAGATAGGCAGAATAAATATGCTGATCCACACCGTAAGAATGTTGAGTTTGAACCGGGTAGTTATGTGTTCTTAAAGGTCTCTCCCTGGAAGGGAAAGATCAGATTCGGGAAGAAAGGGAAATTAATCCCAAAATTCATTGGGCCCTTTGAAGTTCTGAGAAGGATCGGAGAAGTTGCGTATGAGGTAGCGTTACCTCCAGCACTCGAGAATGTCCACAATGTCTTCCATGTTTCAGTTTTACGACCCTACAAACCAGATTACAAGCATGTAATTGAATACAAACCCCTATATTTTGAAAAAGACTTATCTTACGAAGAAATTCCTGTTCAAATTGTCGACAGAAAAGAACAAGTTCTCAGAAATAAAGTTATACTTTCTGTTAAGGTAATTTGGAGGAACCACAACGCTGAAGAAGCTACGTGGAAACTCGAAGAGAATATGATGAAGAATTACCCTCATTTATTTACTTAAATTATGTGTAAGAGATTTTGGGGACAAAATCTTTGTAAGAGGGGGAGAATGTAACGGGTCGAATTAATTGAGTCGTGATTCTGAGGACAAAATCCTTTTAAGGGAGGAAAGTTGTGACAAACGAGATTTTATAATTTAATTTTAATATTTATTAAATTAGATAAATAATTTTCAATGAATTAATTATTAGATTAAATAATTAATTGATGTAATTGTGATATATTAATTTAATTATATGTGTTATATTTATTAAATTATTGTGGAGAATTTTATTATTCAACATATGTAATTATGTGAGTTTATTAAATTAAAAGAAATATTTAATAAGCCTAATATTATTTTATAATTAATGAGAAAATTAATTATATGACTATGTGAAGTAATGACAAATTATTATATCTTATCCAAATTAAATTAAATAAGATATTTGATTTATTTTATAAAGGGTGTGCCATTTTTTAAACTATATTATAAACGTTTTATTAAATTAATGTGATATAAGCCTTTAAGGCTAGCCAAATGAGGCCTTAAGAGGACTTGGGGGCAGTTAAACCACGTATGGAGTAACTGACCTCAACTCTGCGCATAAAGGGTCAGTTGCTTTGTTTTATGTATTTTCATTGAGTGTTCAACCTGAGAGTCAGAGAATTCAGAGAGAAAAATTTATAATTTTGAGGAGATTGGGAGTGTGTGATTGAAGAAGAGTTGAGATGGAATCATCTCCCGCGAATTTACATTCTACGCTTTGGGTAATCTCTTCAACCCAATTTCTCTTTTTACGTCATTAAAATTTCATGAATATGGCTTTCAATTTTTCTGTTAAAATCCCTACAATTGGAATTTTTTTTGATTATGGGTTTGTGTATGTGTTAAGGTGTATCATATCGTATTTAATTATATATATATATATATATATATATATATATATATATATATATTATAAACCTTATCATCAGTTCATATTTTTATAACGTAGGTTATTTATAGAGTATGGAATATGGCCATATGACCCTTATACGTGATTTTAATATGCCAAACATAAATTTTTTTGTAAAATTCACACTCATATATGATTATGCATGTTAAAACGAAGGAATCAAACTCCAAATAAATAGATTCAGTGTTATAACGAATCCGTAGTGGTAATTTTATGTTTTGTTTTCAAAACCTTCAAGAACAGTAAATTACTTGTGTTGATTTTTGTTAATTATGTGTTTTAACATGTTAAAATCATGCTAGAAGGGTTAATTAATGATTATGTGTGAATTCTAGTATATGGGTATGTTTAAATTAATGAATTTAGTGACCATGTATGATAATTTCGCTGAACATTGTGTTCTTCGCGAACTGAGAATCAAAATCTGGAGTTTCGCGCCACGGCGCCAACTCCATAACTGAAGTCCCGCGCCACAGCGCCACCACGCAGCAGCGCCAAGTATCCGGCCGCAGCGCCACGGTGCCACAACGCGAAGACCAAGTATAACTGTGGCACCGCAGCGCCACTTAGCAGAATGTCCAGAAATGAAATTTTTTAGTATTCAAGTATAGAAATGTGATAATAACTTAATCTAATGAACATAAAATTATGTTAAAAGTTTAATGAGATGTCAAAATAGATTCTTAACATGTCAATAACATAATTTCATGTGAATTGATTTATTGAATGCATAATTAGCTTTTATGCGTGAAGTGTAACTTGTGTAACAATGAGTATGATAAATTGACTAAGTATAGTAATAATTCTAATTAGACAAGAAGAATGAGCTTATGATGACTAGTTACATATTAATTAAATGGATTTGTGAATGAAAATGGTATATATGATTAAATCAAGGAACATGTATAAATTAACGTGTAATCTACGCACGAGACAAGTTTTCTACCCCTACTTGTTATCACTATTTAAGTTTGTAAATTACTTCAAGCAATTCTCGTTATTATTAAATCAAGTTTGATTTGTTATATTAAAGATTAATTATATTTTCAAAGTAAGAATCTATTATACAATACTTGTTCTATTGTATACCTCTTGAGATTGTTATTCAATTTAAATACCATTTATTGTTGAACCTTGTTAGACTAGCGAACCCTTATGGATTCGACTAGTCCATAGTTGATGAACGTTCTAAATTTTAGAACCCTTATTGATTTATCCAAACCAAACTTCCTTTGGTGCGGACTCTAATGTCAAACTAAGATGAACAACCCTGTAAAGGGATTACTTATGCGTTAGCATTAAGATATTGTGCACAGTATGGTACTAAGGGCTGATCCCCCTAAGTACGAGAAGAAGAGTCCATAGTCTTATGACTATTAAAGGTTTCAAGTATAATCCTTGATAACCTAGGACATAGTTCAAGGTCTTATGACCCTCAAATTTTTTTTATTCTTGTTATTCATTCTTGATTCAAAAGTTGAGCTTTATTTTAGAAGCCTTTGATTCACTCGCATGTTATTATATTGTTACTTTCATTATTATACTTGTAGGCAATTGTGCTCACTCTTGCGAATAATAACATTGCAGTTAAGAACGAAAGAACAGACGAACCTTCTAGTAGCAAAGGCAAGGGCAAGATTAACAAGTGATGAAGACTTGTTGCTTATGTGATGTTGAATTTATGTGTTAAGACTTATGTTAATGTTGTTTAAGACTTATTATTTGTTTATGTTTCTGCACAGATGTTTAAGGTTAGTATGACCTGGGATTGTATTTATTATTCAGATGTTGTAACCCCATAAGGGGAGGATTTATTTCTATCTTTTGCATGGTTTGCATTTATTTTGGGTAGATAGATATATAATGTTGTATCGTGAACACCAAATCATGTGGGAATGGAAGTACCCGAATTTGGGGGTGTCGCATCTCCAGTTAGACTCTTCCAAAATAGCTACATTCTCAGCTTTTCATTCTCGGCGTAGGATCTGAGTTCTCCAATGAACACTTTTAGGAGAGTGTAGGGATCTCCCAATCCATCATATTTCTCAAAATAATGAGTCTTGAATCTCTCCGCATATTGAACCCCGGGGAAGATACAAAGGTCTGAATAGGAAACACTTCATTTTGTTCCAATTCCTTTGATGAACCGAATGGTCTCTTCCATTTGCAGAACGTTTTTTCGAATATTATCGGTGTCTTGATCTTCTTTAAGATGGGTGATTTCAGGGGTTTTGTTGGACTTCTCAGTTTGAGACTCAGGTACTGGGACTTCTCTGTCAAGGCCCTGGATTCCTCCATGTGCAAAGGATTCTGTTTGCATGGGTATTTGTGGACCCTGAGCTAATTTGTTTAGTTCTTTCAGGAGAACATCCAACTCAGTTATTTGATTCTTTAATCCTTCAAACTCCTCGCAAAAATCAGGAGTAGGATCAGGCTGGGCACTGGTAGCCGTGTCTGACTGTGGGCTTATTTCCTTTTTGGACTTTGAACGGGTAACGGGACCAATCATTTCCCTACAAAAAGACAACGTAGTTTAGTCTGGGAAAACGTGGAAATGTTACATGCCATGTAATGTGTCCATTTTTTAGGAGTGTTTTAATGTTCTCCTACAAAACAAAGGTCAGTTATTTTGAATGACAGGATAGCACGACAGGTCTTGATATGAAAAAGGAATGCATATTTACATTCTCCTTTATATTTTCCATTACATTTAGATTGACATGGAATTGAAATTATATGGAATTAAAATAGGAAGGTATGGAGAGACTTCCCTCTGCGTTTGGTTTATTAGAGGCTGACCTATCTTAGGCTACTCTCGCGACTGTCGATGTTGGGATTTTTATTTGTCCCTTTTCTGTTCTTGTCTTTTGGTGTTCTCGTGCTAGGTGAGATTTGTTTGAAAAATAAGTTGTTAAAAGGTCCGACATGTATATGTCGACGATCTGACTATAAGAGTCGCCAATTGGTTTTTTAAATGGTTATACCAATACAATCGAGAAAAGATTTGTACACTGATCCAGTGATGTGACACTGCTTAACAGGTCTGTGAAACCGAGATATTTTAGGGTCCGGCGACTTAGTTATGTAGAGGGAAGGTGTTAGGCACCCCCCGACATTCGTGCTGCCACGGTGACCGCCATTTTTCAATTAAATTGTTATATGAATGTGTGTATGTGTGTGGATCAATGTACAATTGTCTGGAAGTAATGTTATGCCTCGTTCGCACCTATATACAAAGGGTTTGAATTTCTTGTATAAAAATTCAGTTTTAATAAGATATAGCAATGATGTTTTGTAAAAAGAGGTTTTTCAAACCCTTATGCTCAATAGTAATTGAGGCCTTTGATACTTCTATTTTTTATTAAATGTTCAGCTTGATCGCTTTTATTTTCGAGATGCAAAGCATCTTTGAGAAAATAATATACATAGCAGTGCCAAACTCCTTGTGGGCATGAGAGCCGTCTAAGGAAATTCAAACACCGTGAATAAATTACAAGCTGGTTACATCTGAAAATGTCCATAACGGAAACCGAATCTAGATTCAGGAAAATGAAATCTGTGATCACATGATTCATAGGCTCACATGATGCTGCAATTTATATGAAAGCTGTAATAGGAATGCAAAATTTTGAGTGTCTACAGATTCCCCTCTTTATCATATTCATGCAGTGTAACATCATGGATTGGATAAAGAATACTAGACACTTGAAATGTAACAAGATATTCATGATGTAATGTACTGCAGCATGATGCAAATGTATGATGCATGTGGTTTGTTGGACCGTTTTCCAACGGGATGTGATGACCGTTACCCCTATAACTTATGATGGGGACTGGATTTATCATTGATAACTATGTCGAACTGCTTGGATGTGTACTCCAAAGTTTTCAGGAACTTCAAGGATGTTGACGTTGGGGTTATGACCAAAGTCCTTAATCCTTGGTATAGATTTTCCACCATAGATGTTCCTCTCATGTACAAGAGACTCTATGGGGATGTAATTTGACTTTTGAGGATGTGTATAACATATTCCATCATCGGTACTCCCCTATGAGGATGTTCTTCCCTGGTTTGTATAGCCAAGTCTTTCTAGTGTTCTGTTGGAGTTACTGCCAATAGTTTGTGTTTGTCAGGGTTGTCTGACCCTCGCTAAAATGTACATTAACGGATGAAATCCCTACTGGGGATAATGTCAAGGCCGCTTGACCTTCGTTGACATGTGCATCAACGGCTAAATTGTATGAAGTTTTCGCTGGGGAGGAGTGCTTTGGAGTTGCGACCCCAAACTGATTGCATCGGACCTTCGTGAGGTATTGTCGATTGTATTTTGCAATAGTTGTGATCATTGGTAAAGTAAGCCTGTGCTTGGACAAATATCAATGAATGCCACGTAGACCTGCAGTTTGGTCTCTGAAAACTAGGTTTTTAGGCTAGTCTGCTCAATCGCATAGCATTTTTCTTGATTTGACTTTTTTAACTTGTGAGAACTCCTTTGCAACTCGAACTAGACCGAGCTGGAGGGGTGGGCCCCACCCAGGGGAGCCGCAGGTACACCTGCGACAGCCGTTGGTGGCCTTTAAGGTAGTCGTGGCTTTCACAAGTCCTTTTCAAGCTGTACCGCACAGGAAATCCGAGAGCTCTTCTTCAGATCTGCTCAGTTCGGGTGTCTTTCTGCAAATTCTGTCACCGTACAAGTGTTCTACACTATCCTGGTAACGTACACATGTCTTTTTTTCCAGTTTCTATCCGTTGGCAAATGACTTTTTATATGAAATGCTTCAAAACACATAGTAGTGAATATGCATGCTCATATGTCTTAATAAAAAATATTCAACATAGTAAATGTTAGTATTTAACCATGCTGAACACAATGATGTGAACAAATTTAACTTTTGAAATAGTCAAATTGGTACCTTTTTTTGCTATTTCTTATCATATTTGAGGATAAATGAGCAAAGTTAAGAAAACAAAGTAATCCTGGTAATTAGTATATCGTTATGGATTGTAACTTTGATACTCGTATACATATAGGATGTTTATGACTGTGGGTAAGTGTGCTACCGAATGACCACCTAGTCATGCCTATGTGCATATGGATAGTCCTTTTTACAAAGAAGACTCTGGAAAAAAAATTTCAAAAGTCTAGGCATTGGGTAGACATGCATTTTTCACTCTACTGTAGGCATATGTTAAAGTAATGCATGCATGCATATAGTCATAAAATGCATAAAAATGCTTTAGGTTAGAATTTACCACACCCTTTTTGAGGTGATGGAGACTTGTGTCCTGATATATATGGATCTGAATCAAACGAGTAGTTCCCGCATGACCACTTCAGGTGTGCGGAGGAGGGCTTCTGAAGTGCCTCAACCCCGTTCAGTTAGATAGCCTAGTCGTCTGGTGGAGGCGGTGATACATCATATTCAGGTTGATGTATCGGATGTCGAGGACGAGGAGGAGGATATACCGGTAGCGGCTCCAGCTCCTGCTGCTAATGCTCCCCATAGAGATTTTCCAGACTTTCAGGTGGCTATTCCAAAACTTCTGGGTGATTTAAGTCGCCACCCCTCAGTCTACTTGCATGCAAATGAGGTAAAAGCTGGGTTTGATCTTGTTTTTTCCTATTGAAGAGGAGCAAGGATTTTGACATTGATTTGTATGTGATGTAGGTTCCCTCCTGGCTTTATCCAACCTCATGGGAACTGGTTCAGCATACACTACCTGTATCAGGCTTTGCATCCAGATTACCGTGGTATCGTGCATAGTTGGGGTTTTGGGGCGTTTATTTCTATTATTCCATGTCGTTGTCCCTGGGGTTACCTCATGGCATTATCTGAGCGTTGGTTTCACCAAACTTAGTCTCTCCATTTGTTGGATTATGAGGTGATGATGACGCCGATGGATTGGCGGTTTATCACCGGTATGGAGTTTGGAGGGGCGCCATGCCATGTACGGTGAATATTACCCCGACTGCCGTCAGATCCTTGCTAGGAGTTCTGACTGAGGCGCTCAAGGGCAAGACTAGTCGTACTGGTCCTTTGAGCGTAGATGCTATGAGTGGGATATTGAGTGAGCCCATGCCCGCTGATGTGAGAGTCAGGGATCGCATTCTTTGGCGATTGTTCTTGATGATTACCAGGGGTTATTTCATAGCTGATAACTGATGAGTAGGATTTATACCTGCGAATTAGATCCTTTGTGGCTTAAGATGTTGCCTGTTTTCTGTTATTTAGTTAGCTTTTATTTATATTTTGTTGTTATTGTGTCTAATTTCTATCGTGCAGGGCTTTTTAGATCTTTTCCAGCTTTCAGGGGCATAACGGGCATTTTTGCTGTACTGGCACCGCAACGCCAAATTTATACGTAGAGCCTGCACCGTAATGCCGGGCCATGTTCGAACATACTAGAAACTGGTGCCCCAGCGCCATATTCGGCACCCCAGCGTCATACTCGGGGCCCCAACGCTATACTCGGCGCCTCAGCGCCATGCCTGTCTTGAAGCTGATGTCATCCTCGCGCCGCAGTGTCGAGGCCTCTTCATGGAGTCTCACCGCAGTGCGACCTCCAGTGTTTTTAACCTTACGTGGCGCCGCAGCGCCACTTGCTAGTTTAGTTCTTGCGCCGCAGTGCGAGCTCCGCTGTTCAGGCAGAAAAGGGCTTTAAATGACCTAAAGAGAGAGAGGATGAGATATACTGAATACTCAGCAACCGCCTACGATAGATATCAGAGATAGAAAATAGCTTAAACTAGGATATTTATTACAATATACTTAGAAGAGAAAGAAGCTGTGCGTCAAAGGAGGAATAGTTATTGCATCCGACAAGAGCTCAGCAGCTACATGGAGAAAAGAAGATTTGGAGACAGCACACTTCTAAACATGAGTTTTCTTATTCCAAATCTCCCATTTATTTGTGTATTACTGAGAATATGGAATATATTAAAAATGAATATTAGTACCATGTTAATCCATTTTTAGGATTGCAATGTAACCTTTTTGTTTAGCTTAATTAATTTTCTCTCCAATTTTATAAAATGAATCATTTTGGAATGAGTTGTTGTATTTCTTGCTTATTGACTGATTTCTTGATAGAGTTATTGGTATTGATATTAATGGTTATTGAAAAATGAATGTTATTATCTAGCCTTTAAATACAACAACACCTGTTATGACCACGCTAATGGAGTGTGTGCATAAACTGCTAATAGGATAGATATATCTCTATTTGCCTTGTGTAGCCTTGAGACTTAGCTTAATGACCTTAGCCTTGTTATTTTCACCAATAGACATATTGTGATTTATCTGGCTAGGGATGTGTATTTGACCTTCGACAGAAGCTGTAACGCCCCAAAATCCGGTCTATCTTCACACCCGGATTCCGTACGTCACGAGTACATCATTCATCCAACATATATCATTATATATTGAAATATAACAACATACATTGTCAATTCCCAGATTCTCGAAACCTTATAACCTTTCTCATTACAAATAATGATAATTACATTATTCCTTTCATCTTACAAGAGTGACTTTTATCCGCCACCAAGGATACATACAGTTCATTAAACTAGTCTATAGTTTAATTCATCTTTCTACATTACAAGTATTCACTTGGTCTTCACACACATTCACATACTGAATGACACTTCGTCTGGATACCGCTTAGCTTGATCTTTATGGGATCCTTAAGTTCTTTCTAACATCGTTCGCTGAAAATGTTTTTCATTTAAAGCAAGTGTGAGCATTCAATTGCCCATCAAGTCATCACAGTTTGAACAAACAAGTTCAGAATTCAAACATTTCTTTAGAACTTCAATAACCGAATAAAGGTTATGAAGCAGCTTGAATAATAGGAATAATCTCGATTCATATCATCTTAAAACCATACTCACTTTCACTTTGAAATACTTTCATTCTTCTACCTTTTTCATACACATTCTGTCTGGCTAGAATCATCAGCACAAACTTAACAATAACGGTTCATGAATAAACCGAGCATACTTGTATTGAACAGTTCGATCACAAAACAGTTCATTTCATAGAAACACCAAAGTGTTCACATTGTGGCACAAGGCCTCATACATTCTACCGCCTTGTACAAATATCGAACATTCGTACATAGACAGAACTTTGCAAGTTCAACATTTGAGAAGTTTAAGAAACTAGCATTCATTTAAAATATGAATGAAGTTAGGAAACTTTCCTTACGCACAGCTACAGCTTACGCTGAACTGTTCATTCCCATTCCTATGTAGCACATAAAGAAATAACACGTACACCAATTAGTCATACACCTGACTTACGAATTGGTTTACTTAACTTTACTTCTTAAGGTTCGCGTTCTTGTAATTTAAGCTTACGCGACTAACTTTTATTACCAGATTACGGCTTTATGACATACTGAGATGTCTTATTCATACATTTATCATTTTTGATGATTTACATTCTTATCTTCTTCTTATAACTCTCCTAGGACTCAGCACACATCGTGTCTTTGCTAGTGGTCAATATGACAACCATCAAAGGTTACGATTGTACCACAACTTAAATTCATCTAACTTATCTGAACTATTAAACTATAATGTTCGTTAAGTCAAATTCATATTCCTTACGGCTTTCTGGCAATTAAATGCCATACCTCAGGATTCATTCTTTATCGTCTAAGTCATACAATCTTTTGTACAATCGGAACGATCATTCAATGTCAATACTATGAGGTCATAGCGTTAACCATTTAATATGAATTTATTCATACCTTAAAACATCCAGTTCCTTCCACTCGGAACGTTTATCCAAGTTATACTTATTAACTCGGCTTCTTAACGTTATACGTTATTATCTTCAATTTAGTTTCTTCACCGTTCACAGTTAATCAACATTCTTCATTACCTTACGGCTTTCTTGATAACATTCGTATCTAACTTACTACTTTCATCAACGTCTAAGTCATACAACTAGGGTATACTTAGAACGTTCATCAAACGTGAATACGATTTACGAAGATCGTTTACGCATTCAATCACGTTGCTCGTCTCTTAATCTCTCATTCAACCCCTTTATTCAAGGTTTTTAATCGCTTTTGATCGTTATCCATCCCATGAACCCCATGTTCATTATTCTTTCTTAATGTCGAAGCCATACCGTGCATTGTATGCTAAGACCAAGCGTTCATCGCAACAACGTTATAGCTCCGTTTTAATCCATTCTTTCATGAACATTTCTACCGTTCCTAACCAAGCAAATAAGTAACTAACTTATACACGATGGTTTTAAACTTGTCCATCAACAACAATTACACTATGATGGTTTTAAATTTGTCCATCAACAACGTTCTTCGTGTTCTTCGCGTGTTCTTCGTGTTCTTCATTTTAATCTATATTTTAGATTACGATTCTACTTTTTCTTGGAATTTGATGTTATAGAACATCATTCCTTACTTATTTGACCTACTCATTCATAAAATTCATTCAGATCGCTCAAAATCCTTACGAATCTTATACTTCCTTAAGAAATTTATAAAATGCATTTCAAATTCTTATTTCTTCATTTCGCATGATTTCAACCATATGAAATCATTCTCAATATCTTTTACTCCTTATTCGCATTAAGTTATGTTTTTGAACATAAAAACTTGAAGAAAATTAGAATAACTAGGGTTCGGATTACTGTTCTTCTTTAATCCTCTTCTGTTAGACAAAGCCGACGATTTGCGAGCTTTTCTATTTCTCGATCACTTTTGATCCGAGCATTCATGCTCATTCTCTTCCTTCTCCTCTCCCAACTGAGCTCTCTCTCTCTCTCTCTCTCTCTCTCTCTCAAGTGTAGGATTTTCAAAATCCTAGAAAATGAAAATCTAGCTTTCAATTTATAGAAAACCAAGGCTTAGGGCAATTTAGTCATTTCGCCCCCCACCTCCTTACTATTCATAGCTCTTCCATCCCTTAGCCACCAAGTTTACTTGGCCACCACCCTTACTTGGGGGCCAAGTGGCCGGCCCACATGCCCATGGGTCATCCCATGGGTTGCCCCAATGATTTTTACCCATCCGTTTACCCATCGGTTCGATCCGCGGTTTATCTTCTTGGTTTGGGCCTTAACCCTAATTCTTATTGGGCTTAACTTGGGCTTGGTTTCACAAATCATTGGGCTTGACATAATCCAAGTCCAATTGGATTCTACAAAGTCCATGAACTCAAAGTCCATTAAGACTAATCGTATTCTACACATTCCATTCTCGTATTCTATTCGAATATCATTCGTATGATATTCGTATTATACGTCGTACTAATCTTCATACTATACTCATATAATAACTAGTACTATACTCGTATCTCTCACGCATAATAACCCTAGTTATTACATGTACTCATTAAAATTCTCAGAAATTACTTTCCCTAACCCCTAGGTTTTACGTCCGCAGGCGAAAACTTCGTTTTTGCCATAACTGAAATATTATTGAATATTCCATCACGTCTCAACATTTTACGTAATAGTTAACTTCTGGCAATTTCAAAATAAAACTCCGAGCAGAAACTGATGAATAGTGCCTATTTCGTCTTTTTTCCCGAAAAATATTTTGTTCCCGGAAAACTTTCATTTTCCTTTTGAAAATCCTTACTCGTTCAATCTAGCTTGTAGCTAGAATCCTCCCGACTTATAATCATTATAGGTTATAGAACGATTAATAAACATATAACACAGAATAGTATTACTAAAAATTCATTTTATTAATAACTAATTCTTTAAATCTTAATTTCTGGACAATCCGGATTTCCGGGTTGTCACATCCTTCCCCCTTATAAAAATTCCTTCCTCGGAATTTCTTCAAACCATACCTATACCCGGGTCATCACATTCATCCCTTCTTCACAAAATTTCGTCCTCGAAATTTTAACTTACTCTTCTTCTCAACTTCTCTTCAAAGAAGTTCTTATCTTTCAAAACATTCCCTACCCTTCATAACTTATCAAGAATCATGAAGTGAAAGGAATAACGAGGAATATAAAATATCCTCTAAAACGTTTCATACTTTTGCCGAGGGGTCAAATTGACCATGAACTCTTACTAGGTTAAACAGCCTTTCGCCGCAAACCTTTCTTTCCACGGTAAGTTTACAATCACAAAGAAGGTAAACTACCTCTTCCATGTTCTCCTCAGGCTAAATCATTAGATTCTACACCAAAACAATTTGGTTTGGCACAAGTTCTCAAAGAAAGCTCGATTTTCTTATAACATGACATACCATTTGTCTTAGCCAAATCAATTAGCTTAGACCATACCAATAAATTGGACATCACTTGAAACATTCGTCTAGTCAACTCACTTGACATCGACTACTTCTTTAAATTCTTTTCGCAATACATCAAAACGTTTTATGACGTCATGATACCGTACTCTTCACAGTACGTTGAGGAATTCGTCAGTTTATGACTTCGTCATTATACATCTTACCATAGTGGTTTGTTGATCCTAAGATCACATCCCACCAGGTTCAAGTGCATTAACAACTCCATCTTTTTACCATCGTTGCATCAAATGCACGGATGATATAAAATTTATTTTGATATTTCAAATCAATTTCTGTCTAGCTGAAGCAATTGGCATAGACATACAAAGAATAGCTCTTTTAAAATTCATTGGTTCCAAAAATTTGAACCAATTCTTTCTTTTTCAAAATGTACATTTCATCACGATTTAAATGAACTTCGAAATCTAGCATAGCTAGAGGATTTGGAATATCCTATCCTCCATCTTCCTTCATTGTCTTACTGCGACAATACTTAATCTTCTCTAGCACCTACAATGCTAAGTCTATTGAAAATACTTCGTTTTCAGTCTAAACATCTCTATACTTTAATACAGTCCATCAACTTACCACACATTATGAGTTCAGGAACTTTCCATAATAGTATGAGTTTAAGAACATCTAGACAAACCTTAGGCGTCCATTCGCTGAAACATTCAAAAACATACCATATTATTATGAGTCACGAACTTACCATAAGTATGAGTTTCAAGAACTCGTACTTAATCTTATCGTTCTCTACCTACTAAGTATATACATGAGAAAAGATTCACCTTCTCGTCATATATATCTTGATAGCGCAACCAATTCCAATGATTATCACGGTAAAAAACTGAGTAGTTGTTACACCAAGCACAAACCTCTGCCCATACAAAGGTTCATACAAATCAGCCATTACCTGAGTCCTTAATTGAAATCTTACAACTTCTAAATTTCTCTTTACTTAATACGAATTTTCTTTAATTCGTATGCTAACCTTTACAACTCAATCTTAGTTTTTCTTTCCCGTACTAATTTGTAGTACCATTCATTCATAGCATTAGCTATAAATCGTTCATCGTTTAACAGCTCATTTGTTACTACGATTTACTATGATCACGTGGTGATCTTCTTATCCTTCTCTTTACGATTATAGTCTTAGGTACTCATACCTAAGGTTTATAACCTATCAGCTCTGATACCAACCTGTAATGCCCCGAAATTCGGTCTATCTTTACACCCAAATTTCGTACGTCACGAGTACATCATTCATCCAACATACATCATTATATATTGAAATATAACAACATACATTCTCAATTCCCAGGTTCTCGAAACCTTATAACCTTTCTCATTACAAATAATGATAATTACATTATTCCTTTCATCTTACAAGAGTGACTTTTATCCGCCACCAAGGATACATACAGTTCATTAAACTAGTCTATAGTTTAATTCATCTTTCTACATTACAAGTCTTCACTTGATCTTCACACGCATTCACATACTGAATGACACTTCGTCTGGATACCGCTTAGCTTGATCTTTACGGGATCCTTAAGTTCTTTCTAACATCGTTCGCTGAAAATGTTTTTCATTTAAAGCAAGTGTGAGCATTCAATTGCCTAACAAGTCATCACAATTTGAACAAACAAGTTCAGAATTCAAACATTTCTTTAGAACTTCAATAACCGAACAAAGGTTATGAAGCAGCTTGAATAATAAGAATAATCTCGATTCCTATCATCTTAAAACCATACTCACTTTCACTTTGAAATACTTTCATTCTTCTACCTTTTTCATACACATTCTGTCTGGCTAGAATCATCAGCACAAACTTAACAATAACGGTTCATGAATAAACCGAGCATACTTGTATTGAACAGTTCGATCACAAAACAGTTCATTTCATAGAAACACCAAAGTGTTCACATTGTGGCACAAGGCCTCATACATTCTACCGCCTTGTACAAATATCGAACATTCGTACATAGACAGAACTTTGCAAGTTCAACATTTGAGAAGTTTAAGAAACTAGCATTCATTTAAAATATGAATGAAGTTAGGAAACTTTCCTTACGCACAGCTACAGCTTACGCTGAACTGTTCATTCCCATTCCTATGTAGCACATAAAGAAATAACACGTACACCAATTAGTCATACACCTGACTTACGAATTGGTTTACTTAACTTTACTTCTTAAGGTTCGCGTTCTTGTAATTTAAGCTTACGCGACTAACTTTTATTACCAGATTACGGCTTTATGACATACTGAGATGTCTTATTCATACATTTATCATTTTTGATGATTTACATTCTTATCTTCTTCTTATAACTCTCCTAGGACTCAGCACACATCGTGTCTTTGCTAGTGGTCAATATGACAACCATCAAAGGTTACGATTGTACCACAACTTAAATTCATCTAACTTATCTGAACTATTAAACTATAATGTTCGTTAAGTCAAATTCATATTCCTTACGGCTTTCTGGCAATTAAATGCCATACCTCAGGATTCATTCTTTATCGTCTAAGTCATACAATCTTTTGTACAATCGGAACGATCATTCAATGTCAATACTATGAGGTCATAGCGTTAACCATTTAATATGAATTTATTCATACCTTAAAACATCCAGTTCCTTCCACTCGGAACGTTTATCCAAGTTATACTTATTAACTCGGCTTCTTAACGTTATACGTTATTATCTTCAATTTAGTTTCTTCACCGTTCACAGTTAATCAACATTCTTCATTACCTTACGGCTTTCTTGATAACATTCGTATCTAACTTACTACTTTCATCAACGTCTAAGTCATACAACTAGGGTATACTTAGAACGTTCATCAAACGTGAATACGATTTACGAAGATCGTTTACGCATTCAATCACGTTGCTCGTCTCTTAATCTCTCATTCAACCCCTTTATTCAAGGTTTTTAATCGCTTTTGATCGTTATCCATCCCATGAACCCCATGTTCATTATTCTTTCTTAATGTCGAAGCCATACCGTGCATTGTATGCTAAGACCAAGCGTTAATCGCAACAACGTTATAGCTCCGTTTTAATCCATTCTTTCATGAACATTTCTACCGTTCCTAACCAAGCAAATAAGTAACTAACTTATACACGATGGTTTTAAACTTGTCCATCAACAACAATTACACTATGATGGTTTTAAATTTGTCCATCAACAACGTTCTTCGTGTTCTTCGCGTGTTCTTCGTGTTCTTCATTTTAATCTATATTTTAGATTACGATTCTACTTTTTCTTGGAATTTGATGTTATAGAACATCATTCCTTACTTATTTGACCTACTCATTCATAAAATTCATTCAGATCGCTCAAAATCCTTACGAATCTTATACTTCCTTAAGAAATTTATAAAATGCATTTCAAATTCTTATTTCTTCATTTCGCATGATTTCAACCATATGAAATCATTCTCAATATCTTTTACTCCTTATTCGCATTAAGTTATGTTTTTGAACATAAAAACTTGAAGAAAATTAGAATAACTAGGGTTCGGATTACTGTTCTTCTTTAATCCTCTTCTGTTAGACAAAGCCGACGATTTGCGAGCTTTTCTATTTCTCGATCACTTTTGATCCGAGCATTCATGCTCATTCTCTTCCTTCTCCTCTCCCAACTGAGCTCTCTCTCTCTCTCTCTCTCTCTCTCTCTCTCAAGTGTAGGATTTTCAAAATCCTAGAAAATGAAAATCTAGCTTTCAATTTATAGAAAACCAAGGCTTAGGGCAATTTAGTCATTTCGCCCCCCACCTCCTTACTATTCATAGCTCTTCCATCCCTTAGCCACCAAGTTTACTTGGCCACCACCCTTACTTGGGGGCCAAGTGGCCGGCCCACATGCCCATGGGTCATCCCATGGGTTGCCCCAATGATTTTTACCCATCCGTTTACCCATCGGTTCGATCCGCGGTTTATCTTCTTGGTTTGGGCCTTAACCCTAATTCTTATTGGGCTTAACTTGGGCTTGGTTTCACAAATCATTGGGCTTGACATAATCCAAGTCCAATTGGATTCTACAAAGTCCATGAACTCAAAGTCCATTAAGACTAATCGTATTCTACACATTCCATTCTCGTATTCTATTCGAATATCATTCGTATGATATTCGTATTATACGTCGTACTAATCTTCATACTATACTCATATAATAACTAGTACTATACTCGTATCTCTCACGCATAATAACCCTAGTTATTACATGTACTCATTAAAATTCTCAGAAATTACTTTCCCTAACCCCTAGGTTTTACGTCCGCAGGCGAAAACTTCGTTTTTGCCATAACTGAAATATTATTGAATATTCCATCACGTCTCAACATTTTACGTAATAGTTAACTTCTGGCAATTTCAAAATAAAACTCCGAGCAGAAACTGATGAATAGTGCCTATTTCGTCTTTTTTCCCGAAAAATATTTTGTTCCCGGAAAACTTTCATTTTCCTTTTGAAAATCCTTACTCGTTCAATCTAGCTTGTAGCTAGAATCCTCCCGACTTATAATCATTATAGGTTATAGAACGATTAATAAACATATAACACAGAATAGTATTACTAAAAATTCATTTTATTAATAACTAATTCTTTAAATCTTAATTTCTGGACAATCCGGATTTCCGGGTTGTCACATCCTTCCCCCTTATAAAAATTCCTTCCTCGGAATTTCTTCAAACCATACCTATACCCGGGTCATCACATTCATCCCTTCTTCACAAAATTTCGTCCTCGAAATTTTAACTTACTCTTCTTCTCAACTTCTCTTCAAAGAAGTTCTTATCTTTCAAAACATTCCCTACCCTTCATAACTTATCAAGAATCATGAAGTGAAAGGAATAACGAGGAATATAAAATATCCTCTAAAACGTTTCATACTTTTGCCGAGGGGTCAAATTGACCATGAACTCTTACTAGGTTAAACAGCCTTTCGCCGCAAACCTTTCTTTCCACGGTAAGTTTACAATCACAAAGAAGGTAAACTACCTCTTCCATGTTCTCCTCAGGCTAAATCATTAGATTCTACACCAAAACAATTTGGTTTGGCACAAGTTCTCAAAGAAAGCTCGATTTTCTTATAACATGACATACCATTTGTCTTAGCCAAATCAATTAGCTTAGACCATACCAATAAATTGGACATCACTTGAAACATTCGTCTAGTCAACTCACTTGACATCGACTACTTCTTTAAATTCTTTTCGCAATACATCAAAACGTTTTATGACGTCATGATACCGTACTCTTCACAGTACGTTGAGGAATTCGTCAGTTTATGACTTCGTCATTATACATCTTACCATAGTGGTTTGTTGATCCTAAGATCACATCCCACCAGGTTCAAGTGCATTAACAACTCCATCTTTTTACCATCGTTGCATCAAATGCACGGATGATATAAAATTTATTTTGATATTTCAAATCAATTTCTGTCTAGCTGAAGCAATTGGCATAGACATACAAAGAATAGCTCTTTTAAAATTCATTGGTTCCAAAAATTTGAACCAATTCTTTCTTTTTCAAAATGTACATTTCATCACGATTTAAATGAACTTCGAAATCTAGCATAGCTAGAGGATTTGGAATATCCTATCCTCCATCTTCCTTCATTGTCTTACTGCGACAATACTTAATCTTCTCTAGCACCTACAATGCTAAGTCTATTGAAAATACTTCGTTTTCAGTCTAAACATCTCTATACTTTAATACAGTCCATCAACTTACCACACATTATGAGTTCAGGAACTTTCCATAATAGTATGAGTTTAAGAACATCTAGACAAACCTTAGGCGTCCATTCGCTGAAACATTCAAAAACATACCATATTATTATGAGTCACGAACTTACCATAAGTATGAGTTTCAAGAACTCGTACTTAATCTTATCGTTCTCTACCTACTAAGTATATACATGAGAAAAGATTCACCTTCTCGTCATATATATCTTGATAGCGCAACCAATTCCAATGATTATCACGGTAAAAAACTGAGTAGTTGTTACACCAAGCACAAACCTCTGCCCATACAAAGGTTCATACAAATCAGCCATTACCTGAGTCCTTAATTGAAATCTTACAACTTCTAAATTTCTCTTTACTTAATACGAATTTTCTTTAATTCGTATGCTAACCTTTACAACTCAATCTTAGTTTTTCTTTCCCGTACTAATTTGTAGTACCATTCATTCATAGCATTAGCTATAAATCGTTCATCGTTTAACAGCTCATTTGTTACTACGATTTACTATGATCACGTGGTGATCTTCTTATCCTTCTCTTTACGATTATAGTCTTAGGTACTCATACCTAAGGTTTATAACCTATCAGCTCTGATACCAACCTGTAATGCCCCGAAATTCGGTCTATCTTTACACCCAAATTTCGTACGTCACGAGTACATCATTCATCCAACATACATCATTATATATTGAAATATAACAACATACATTCTCAATTCCCAGGTTCTCGAAACCTTATAACCTTTCTCATTACAAATAATGATAATTACATTATTCCTTTCATCTTACAAGAGTGACTTTTATCCGCCACCAAGGATACATACAGTTCATTAAACTAGTCTATAGTTTAATTCATCTTTCTACATTACAAGTCTTCACTTGATCTTCACACGCATTCACATACTGAATGACACTTCGTCTGGATACCGCTTAGCTTGATCTTTACGGGATCCTTAAGTTCTTTCTAACATCGTTCGCTGAAAATGTTTTTCATTTAAAGCAAGTGTGAGCATTCAATTGCCTAACAAGTCATCACAATTTGAACAAACAAGTTCAGAATTCAAACATTTCTTTAGAACTTCAATAACCGAACAAAGGTTATGAAGCAGCTTGAATAATAAGAATAATCTCGATTCCTATCATCTTAAAACCATACTCACTTTCACTTTGAAATACTTTCATTCTTCTACCTTTTTCATACACATTCTGTCTGGCTAGAATCATCAGCACAGACTTAACAATAACGGTTCATGAATAAACCGAGCATACTTATATTGAACAGTTAGATCACAAAACAGTTCATTTCATAGAAACACCAAAGTGTTCACATTGTGGCACAAGGCCTCATACATTCTACCACCTTGTACAAATATCGCACATTCGTACATAGACAGAACTTTTCAAGTTTAACATCTGAGAAGTTTAAGAAACTAGCATTCATTTAAAATATGAATGAAGTTAGGAAACTTGCCTTACGCACAGCTACAGCTTACGCTGAACTGTTCATTCCCATTCCTATGTAGCACATAAGGAAATAACACGTACACCAATTAGTCATACACTTGACTTACGAATTGGTTTACTTAACTTTACTTCTTAAGGTTCGCGTTCTTGTAATTTAAGCTTACACGTCTAACTTTTATTACCAGATTACGGCTTTATGACATACTGAGATGTCTTATTCATACATTTATCGTTTTTGATGATTTACATTTCTTATCTTTTTCTTATAACTCTCCTAGGACTCAGCACACATCGTGTCTTTGCTAGTGGTCCATATGACAACCATCAAAGGATACGATTGTACCACAACTTAAAAGCATCTAACTTATCCTATCTATTAAACTATAATGTTCGTTAAGTCAAATTCATATTCCTTACAGCTTTCTGGCAACTAAATGCCATACCTCAGGATTCATTCTTTATCGTCTAAGTCATACAATCTTTTGTACACTCGGAACGATCATTCAATGTCAATACTATGAGGTCATAGCGTTAACCATTTCATATGAATTTATTCATACCTTAAAACGTCCAGTTCCTTCCACTCGGAACGTTTATCCAAGTTATACTTATTAACTCGGCTTCTTAACGTTATACGTTATTATCTTCAATTTAGTTTCTTCACCGTTCATAGTTAATCAACATTCTTCATTACCTTACGGCTTTCTTGATAACATTCGTATCTAACTTACTACTTTCATCAACGTCTAAGTCATACAACTAGGGTATACTTAGAACGTTCATCAAATGCGAATACGATTTACGAAGATCATTTACGCATTCAATCACGTTGCTCGTCTCTTAATCTCTCATTCAACCCCTTTATTCAAGGTTTTTAATCGCTTTTGATCGTTATCCATCCCATGAACCCCATGTTCATTATTCTTTCTTAATGTCGAAGCCATACCGTTCATTGTATGCTAAGACCAAGCGTTCATCGCAACAACGTTGCGTTCATAGCGTCTAAACACTTTACACTTATCTCCCCTTACCATGACATAACATCGAAATGTTATTCATTACCTTCATCACTCAACGTCTAAGGAGTCGCAATCATAGTAATCCCTCACGTTCGTTCATTATGACTATGGTCCCTGGATATCGGTTCCGTAACCCGCATCTACATTCTTTGTCTTTTAATCTCGTTTACTCTTTCCGTTCAACCTTCACTAAATGTTTAACACACTTACTTAGGTGTTACATTACTTGAACTACATGTTCATACTTCTTTCTTGTACATCCCCTGAGAAATTGAGTAGTTAAAATCTCATTTCTGGGTATTGCCCTGCACTGGTGCTGCGACGCCGTGCCCTTTCTTTCCTCTCGCGCTGCGGCGCGACCTATGTCTCTCTCTTCCCTTGGTCTGGCACTGCGGCGCCGAACCCTTTGTTATCTCTCGCGCTGCAGTGCCACTCTCCAGAAGTTTATGGCCGAGCTCGCGCTGAGGCGCCACCTCTACAGGCATGACTGGCACTGCGGCGCCAAGTCCTTCTTCCCGAAAATTTTTCTAAGTGTTAACTTCATTTTGAGACGCTTATTTTCCGATCTCATAACTTCTTCGTTATAACTCGGAACGAAGTCGTTCTAAAGCCATTCTCTTCCTTATCTTATGTACTTCGATTAGCCATGGACAGAAATTCATTCTGAATCCATTAACATGCCATTCAATTGGCTTAATCTTCACTCTTCGTTCAATTTAACGTTCTTTGTTCGTTCGTCCGTAATTCGGTCATCCGAACTTGGAATTCGTTCGTTCTTGAGTCCACGACTCACATTTTATACGTTCTCTTACATTCTTATGAAACCCTACACGTTCGGGTTCATTTACTAACTTTCTAATTCTCGTTCGCCTTTTACAAAAATTTCGCCATAACTTCATTATAGCTCCGTTTAACTCCGTTCATTCATGAACATTTCTACCATTCCTAACCAAGTAAATAAGCAACTAACTTATACGCGATGGTTTTAAACTTGTCCATCAACAACAATTACACTATGATGGTTTTAAATTTGTCCATCAACAACGTTCTTCATGTTCTTCGCGTGTTCTTCGTGTTCTTCATTTTAATCGATATTTTGGATTACGATTCTACTTTTTCTTGGAATTTGATGTAATAGAATATCATTGCTTACTTATTTGACCTATTCATTCATAATGTTCATTCAGATCGCTCAAAATCCTTACGAATCTTATACTTCCTTAAGAAATTTATAAAATGCATTTCAAATTCTTATTTCTTCATTTCGCATGATTTCAACCATATGAAATCATTCTCAATATCTTTTACTCCTTATTCTCATTAAGTTATATTTTTGAACATAAAAACTTAAAGAAAATTAGAAGAACTAGGGTTCGAATTACCGTTCTTCTTTAATCCTCTTCTGTTAGACAAAGCCGACGATTTGCGAGCTTTTCTATTTCTCGATCACTTTTGATCCGAGCATTCATGCTCATTCTCTTCCTTCTCCTCTCCCAACTGAGCTCTCTCTCTCTCTCTCTCTCTCTCTCTCTCTCTCTCTCAAGTGTAGGATTTTCAAAATCCTAGAAAATGAAAATCTAGCTTTCAATTTATAGAAAACCAAGGCTTAGGGCAATTTAGTCATTTCGCCCCCCACCTCCTTACTATTCATAGCTCTTCCATCCCTTAGCCACCAAGTTTACTTGGCCACCACCCTTACTTGGTGGCCAAGTGGCCGGCCCACATGCCCATGGGTCATCCCATGGGTTGCCCCAATGGTTTTTACCCATCCGTTTACCCATCGGTTCGATCCGCGGTTTATCTTCTTGGTTTGGGCCTTAACCCTAATTCTTATTGGGCTTAACTTGGGCTTGATTTCACAAATCATTGGGCTTGACATAATCCAAGTCCAATTGGATTCTACAAAGTCCATGAACTCAAAGTCCATTAAGACTAATCGTATTCTACACATTCCATTCTCGTATTCTCTTCGTATATCATTCGTACGATATTCGTATTATAAGTCGTACTAATCTTCATACTATACTCGTATAATAACTAGTACTATACTCGTATCTCTCACGCATAATAACCCTAGTTATTACATGTACTCATTAAAATTCTCAGAAATTACTTTCCCTAACCCCTAGGTTTTACGTCCGTAGGCGAAAACTTCGTTTTTGCCATAATTGAAATATTATTGAATATTCCATCACGTCTCAACATTTTACGTAATCGTTAACTTCTCGGAATTTCAAAATAAAACTCCGAGCAGAAACTGATGAATAGTGCCTATTTCGTCTTTTTCCCCAAAAAATATTTTGTTCCCAGAAAACTTTCATTTTCGTCTTCAAAATTCTTACTCGTTCAATCTAGCTCGTAGCCAGAATCCTCCTGACTTATAATCATTCTAGGTTATAGAACGATTAATAAACACATAGCACAGAATAGCATTACTAAAAATTCATTTTATTAATAACTAATTCCTTAAATCTTAATTTCTGGACAATCCGGATTCCCGGGTTGTCACAGAAGCTTATGCATATTTACTATTCTCGATTGACCATTCCTTGATTCATTTGTAATGTGGAGAGTTAGGAGATTAGGCGACGCATTAGGGGAATTGTAATCCTATCTTGACTTCCTAGCACAACTACTTCTGTTATTCTTATAATTTTAATCACATAGCTTAACCAACCATCTTATTTCACTTGTTTAGATAAGATAGTAAAGACTTTACCTTAGTATTTGTTTCTCTCTTAAGACTTTGTCCTCGTGGGTTCGACACTCAACTTATCATTTATTACTTGTGGATCGCGTATGCTTGTGCCTGATTTAGCAATAGCAAAATCGACCAACACGTTTTTGGCGCCGTTGTCGGGGAACTATTATTCTAATATTGTCCAATATTGATTTCAATCAATTTAGTCTTACTTTGAATGTATATATATATATATATATATATATATATATATATATATATATATATATATATTCCTTTCTTTTTATTTTTAAGTTTACAGATTATGGATGATCAATGTTACCAATGGCCTTATGAGAGGACGACACAACCAAGCTCGGAAGAAGGAATCGAGCAATTGCAAGTTCAAATTGCAAATGTCTTGAGGTTTTCTAACAATCTTGAGTGTCAGTCCACTCATAATGCCTACTATCAGGAGCGAGCTGTCTTTGAACCGAGTTCTTATCATCCAAACTGCCAGTGTTATCCAAACTCTTGGGACTATAGTCAAGTGCAATATCATGATCTGAATCATTCCTCACAGTTTGAATATCAGTATCCGCTGCAATATGAGTTGAAGACTCGACCCAATGAAAGCTTTCCTGAGTACTCAGTACCAGAAGAAGAGAATAGGCTTGAAGAGCTTTTTACCAACTTTATTGAAAAAAATGAGGTTCGGATGGCAAGTCAAAAAGCCGCATTGCAGAGCCTCAAAAGTCAATTGGGGCAACTCGTCATTGCCATTACAAATCCACCGCCAAACTTTCTACCGGTCATAATTGATTTCGACGATGAAGAAGTAGAACAATGCACGGTGGATACGGAAGGAGTAGGCGATGAGTCTCACAAAGTTGTTGAGGGAGATGCCATGGTGCAAACTATCCAACCGGTGGAGCCTAAAGTTGGAGAAAAGAGGATAAACAGTGGTTGTATCATCATGACTGATCAACAACCAGAAACCATGCTCACGACTGTGGAAACCCTAGAGGGCCCAATAGAACACAAAGAACACTTTCAACTTGATGACAAAGGCGAATTAGTGGATAATTTTAGCGGTGAAAGAATCTTTTTGCCAATGGGTGAGGAAAACGAGGATGATCCATCATCCATGTCTGTCAAAAATCCAAAGGTATTGACGAATAGGCGGCATAAAATGGTCTTGTTTGCTTATGAGCCGGATTGAGTGGCATCGGTACAGTCAAGCCAACGACTTTAAAACAAGCGCTTGGTGGGGAGGTACCCCCCATCTCGGTATCAATGTTATCTATTTTCCTTTACTTATATCTAGTTTACTCTGTGGTTAGTTATTATATTATTTGTAATAATGCATATTTCCTTCGAAGTGTTTTCTGTTATACATGTCTTGGCATGTGCAGAAAATAGATAGAAAAACTCAGAAAATGGTCCTCGCACCGCGGTGCCAACAAGTGTACTGCAACTCGCGCCGCAGCGCCATGCTCATTTTCTAAATTTTAGACGTCACGCTGCAGTGCCATAGATTAATAGCCACATCACGCCGCAATGCCATGAACATGCCCTGCCCACTTCTAATTCACGCCGTGGCGTCAAGTAATGAACGCCAGCCCACGCCACGGTGCCGACAACGAGTTTTGATTTTTAAAAATTAATTTTAGGCCAACAGTCAGGCCACTACGCTCATTATTTCTCTTCCCTCTCAACCGAACCTCTCCATCTCCTCATCAAATAGCTGTCCCCCAGCACGACCTTCCCCCTACTAGCAAGATCACTCATTTTATTTAGGTGATTACTGCTCCAAGGTCACCAACACATGAATTTAGTCTCCCATCCATCGCATCTAAGGATCCAAAGGATTGCTACTCTTCTCCATTTAGGTAATTGGGGTTGTCCTTATTGATTTTGACATAATTGTTTGGATTAGTGAAATTTTTGTTGTGTATTTGGGTGATTTCCACTGACGAAAATTTGGACAGAGGATTTACAAACAAAGGCTGTTCAAGTTTGGTTGCCAGAGTGCACTCTAGGTGTTCGATAAATTGCCTAAACAAAAAAAGTAGACTATTTGGGCTGTTTTGTCATTGCAATCTCATTGGGATTTATCTGCAAAAGGTTTGGGGGAGTGTGTGCTTCAGTATTCTGCTTGTGTCATACCAATTGTTGCGATTTCTGACATCGCACAAAAGAGGCAACGCCTTTGTGTGGGAGGATCATCGTTCTCCGCACCACCGACGGCTTGGGACAACACCAAGTTCATCAATGAGGAGGCCTGAAAAAGGTACAAAAGCTCCTTTGTCGCACGAAATCTGATTCCTGAGCGGGGTTTGAGGCCGGACAAAAAGGATGGCAAGTTGTTGGCTATGATTTTGGGACACCAATGGATCCACCTCACAAGGTCGCCCGAGTCAGCTATTGTATCTGTGGTTCAGGAGTTCTACTCCAATGGTAGTGCCGAGGGTCCTTTCGTTGTCCAAGTCAGGGGGAAGTCTGTGGATTTTGGAAGCCAAGCTATCAATGCACTGTTTGCCACACCCAACCACGAGGGTAAGGATTATATGGAGCCGGGACTCCGTAGCTATGCCCTCGAGGATATCATTAGAATGCTTTGCAAGCTCGGGACCGCATGGAAGAAAAACGACTATATGGGTGAAAAGACCAGTTTCCTGACTTTAGTGCTCAATCGCTATGGGAAGGCGTGGTTCAGCTTCATATGCACCAACATGATTCCGACCCATCATCTGAGCGACATGACTAAGGACAGAGCGATCCTTTTATTTGCTATTGTCACGGGCCTAAACATGGACATCGGTGTTCTCATTCACGAGTCCATCATGAAGGTGATCAAGAGCACCGTCGCTGTGGGTCTACCACACCCATCCTTGATCACTCGGCTTTGCAAGAGGGTATGTATCGATTGGGGGCCTAAAGAGATAGCTTTGCCGCCCATGTCCATCATTGACCATCAGACGATCTCATGCTTCACTGTGTGAGATGGGGCAGAGTCTCATGTCAGAGGCGAAGGCTACGGTCCACCTACAGCGCCACCTCCTACAGCAGAGCCAGAGCAGGCGCAACCCCAGCTACACAGGGACTATTGGCAGACATCATGGCATACCTCACCATACTGCATCAGAAACACGACACCGAGACAGAAAGGTAGTAGAGGCACATTGCAGCAGTGGTACAGAGGCAGGACATTGCTATGCAGTACCAGGCTGAGCTGGTAAACACGATGCAGAGCATATACACAGTGTATAGTGCCGAGGATGTTGATTTCACGCCATTCCAGTTCCCAGAGCCTCATGTTTTCCCACCCTACCCTCCACCATCACCGCCCGCCGAAGCTGATAAGGACGATGCCGCTGCTGAAGGAGCGATCTTCAGGGAAGGCCTCTTGTATCAATTGATATATATTTATTAATAAAGGCATTGCTCACCTTAAGTTTGGGGGTGTTTTAGCATATTATCTGTTTATTTCTGCTCATTGCCATGATAGGATGCTATTTTAGTACCTTGCTTATGTTTTGTTTTTATTAGTATTATGGTGCAGTCGTTTTGAACTGCGGGCTTATGTTTTGTTTTTTTTATTTATGGATGCCATGAACTATTTTTAGTTTTTATTTATTAATGCTTTGATTATTATTAGCATGTTTGTGGTTTATAACCATCTTTTTGGGGCTTATATAGATTTAGATGCTTGTGCCATGTGAATGACCTTTTCACCCTATTTTGAACTGCTATTTAGCAAGGGTGTTATATTTATCATTAATTTTTTATTGTGGCTAATGACAAGCGCCAAGTTATTATGCCTATCTCTTAGAGTCGTGTAAAGCATGTATGAGCTAGGGGTTTGTTCAATCGATAAGTTTAGACTGTTATTGATCCGTCCTTCTGATCAAGCACCGACCAACTGTGTCAACTAGTTATTTTTCAAATTTAGTTCGCGTGTTTATTGCTTTGAGAGTTTGTTCACTCTTATAAACTTTCATTTTTACAAGGTAAAAAAAAGACTTAGACGTTTATATAGTTTTGAATCTTGGATTCTGGCATGTTGATATATACAAAAAATTAATGAAATGAGAATAAAAATAGAAAAGAAGATTTAATATCGAAAGTTTTACGGTGGGTCGAGATGGAGCGTAAAACGCATTCACCCATAAATACAGGACCATGTTGAGATGGAGCATAAAACGCACTCGTAGAATAATCTTCATTTTTGTTGTAAAGTCTCAGTTGGCCTATGTTGATTACATGGCCTTTACTGCTCGAGTTATTAGATTCATAGGGGTGTTCTACACCTAGTGCCCTAAAGTCGTATGGCTTGGGAGTCACTGATCAAAAGCTCATTAATGGGTAGTTCTGAATAGCCTAAGGTAATTAAGGACTGTCCGAGTCAGATTTTACTGTCTTCATGCTAGAGTCTTTTGATCTTTTCCTGCACTTGCGTCTTATTCTTAATGCTTGTTGAATGTTTAAGTTGCGAAGTTTTCTTATTGGTAATAACAATTGACTGCGCGAACTTATTTGAGATATAATTTGTTAGGACGGTTGGTCTCCACACACACACATCGAATGGATCGAATACAGTCTTAAGCTTGAAATTAAATGAACCCTTATTCATATATATGGTTGCCATATTCTCTAGGAGTAGCTATGATTGAGCTTAGAAGCCATGATACTAGTATACAATTTTATTTTTTCTTTTGCGTGTGTTTTGCTAGTGTTAGTGTTGTGTTAGATAGTTTGCTCGAGGACAAGCAAAGACTTAAGTTTGAGGGTATTTGATGAGAGAAATTTATACCCACGAATTGAATACTTTATGACTTAAATAGTTGCCTGATCTTGTAGATTTTATATATTTTTATATGATTATATTGTTGTTATGCTTAATCGATGTATTGTAGGGCTTTACGGGTGGTTTTTAGCATTCAAGGGGCAAAATAGTCATTTTACATATAGCCGCGCTGCGGCGCTAATGCCAAGCCTATTTGTAGCGCCGCAGCGCTACCTCCTGCTCCAGCCTGGCGTCACCATGGCGCCGCAGCGCCACTGATTCTATATGGACTTGCACTGCAACGCGAGTTCCGATTTCTTTCCTGCACACGTGGCGCCGCAATGCCACCCATAGGTGTATTGCCCGCGCCGCAGTGCGAGCTCCAGTGCCCAGGCAGAGATGACTCAATTTTGACCTAGCTTGAAGGAGGGACGCATATATATCAGAAACGAGCCTCTACATTTGATATATCTCAGAGAGGAGACCATATAATCATATAGTATAGCTTAGCTTAGATAGTTTTCTCTGTAATTTCTCTCTCTAGTTCTTAGATTACGTCTGTAAGTATAGATTAGGTAGATTAGAGAGAAGTCTGGTATTTCTTTGGAGTGACAAGAGCATTGAGCTACATGGATTGAAAAGCTTGAAAGGAGCGGATTGCTTGGAGACCGAAGGGCCTTGACAGAGTTCCTTCTTATCCATTTATTTCCTCTAATTTTGTAATCCATAAATGTTGTAGTCATTGCTACTTATATTTTGTTCAATAGCTATGAACTGAATATTCAATAGCTATGAACTGAATATTAGGTCTAAGGTTATAATGGAACCCTTTGTTATTTCAATTGACTGTCTCATCTCTTTGGTTGGCACCATATGATTTGGTTTAATATATTTGTGCTTAATGATTCTCGCTAAGGCATTAGTGATGATTTTGGTAATCTACATGATATCGACAGAAGGATTGCAGATTTACACCTAAATATATTGGCATGTGATCAGTGGGATTTATACCCGCGAATCAGATACTTTATGACTTAAATAATTGCCTAAATTCGTAGTTTTTATGTTGTTTTATATAAATATAGTGTTATTGTGCTTAACTGATGTATTGCAAAGCTTTATAGTGCTTTTCTAGCATAAAGGGGCAAAACGGGCATTTTCCTTACACTCGTACCGCGGCGCCAACGCCAGGCTTAATGGCCACACCGCAGTGCCACCCCAGGGGCCTTGCTGACATCACCTTCACGCTGCGGCGCCTTTGAAGCTTATTAAGCTCACGCTGCAGCGCGAGCTCTATGTCCCTGATTTTTATGTGGCATCGCAACGTCATCTAAAGCTTGGTGGCCCCGCGCCGCGGCGCCACCTCCGGTTCCCAGAAAGTGAATGCCTTGGTTTAACCTAACGAAGGAAGGAAGGAGGGATATAACAGAAGCAACTCTGCATAACTCAATATCAGACATCCTATATAATATTTTCCCATAGATTAGCTTAGTTTTAGTTTTTCTTTGTAATTTCTCTTTCTTTCCCTTAGTTGATCTCTGTAAATATAGATTAGGTAGATTACGGAGAGGTCTGAGATTTCTTTGGAGCACAGGAGCAACGAGCGATACGGATTGGAAAGCTTGATTTAAGCGTAATGCGTGGGGATTGAAGGAGCTTTGACAGAGTTTCCTCTATCCATTTATTTCCTCTATTATTGTTATCCATAACTGTTGTCTTATTCGCTACTTGTATTTGCTTTAATAGCTATGAACTGAATATTTGCTCTAAGGTTATAATGGATTCCTTTGTTATTTGAATTGACTATCTTTATCTCTTTGGTTGGCACCATATTATTTGGTCTAATATATTTATGCTTTATGATTCTCGTTAAGACATTAATGATGATTTTGGTAATCTGCATGATATCGACATAAGAATTGTAGATTTACACCTAAATATATTAGCATGTGATTGTGGATTTCGACTGCATAAGTTATGCGTAGAATAGACATATCTCTATGCGCCACGTGCGACCTGATAGAGAACTTATGGCACCATATGATTTGCATAGACATATGTCGGATTGTATCTAGCTTGGGCATTCTTTTCTATTCTATTCCCTTTAGGGTGGATCTAGAGAGGATATGTTTGTGCATACCTCGACAGAGGTGCATAGGCATTTGTGCGTTCTCAATCGACAAATTATCGTGACCATTAAGACCAAAGAGAGAAAGGGTAGCTAGTTTGATGAAACATAACACGCCAGGTATTCGACAGAATGCCTGTGTGGGGGTGAAGTTGTGACCTTAGCTTATAATTCCATAGATTTCCATTCGTTATCCATTTACTTACTTTGTTAATTAGTATAATTATATTAATCACACTTCTATTTACTGTTGTTCGAATAAGACTTCAGCGATACATAGTCGGTATTTGGTAAATAGTAGTCATAGTTCCTCATGGGTAAGACACACTTCTTATCACTGTATTACTTGTTAGACTGCGTATACTTGCGCGTGTTTAGTGATCGATTTTCTGACTAACAAGTTTTTGGCGCCGTTGTCGGGGAACTATTATTCTAATATTGTCCAATATTGATTTAAATCAATTAAGTCTTACTTTGAACGTGTATATATTTACTTCTTTTATTTGTTTGATCTTCCTTTCTTTTTGTTTTTAAGTCTACAGATTATGGTCGATCAATGTTATCAATGGCCTTATGAGGGGACAACACAACCAAGCTCAGAAGAAGGACTCAAGAGATTACAACTTCAAATTGCTAATGCCTTGAGGTTTTCTGACAATCTTGAGTGTTAGTCCACTCAGAACGCCTACTGTCAGGAACGAGCTAACTTTGAACCGATCTCCTATCATCCAAACTGCCAAGGTTATCCAAACTCATGGTACTACAATCAAGAGCAATATTATGATCCGAATCATGCCTTTCAGTTCGACTATCAGTCTCCGCCGCATTATGAGTTGACGTCTCCATCAAATGAGAGCGTTTATGAGACCTCAACACGAGAAAAAGAGAACCGGCTTGAAGAGCTTCTCGCCAACATTATTGAAAGAAATGAGGTTTGGATGGCAAGCCAAGAAGCCGCATTGCACAGCCTTGAGAATCAATTGGGGCAACTCGTTAATGCCATCACAAATCCACCGCAAGGCAATCTCCCGATCGTAATTCATCTCGACGATGAAGCAGTAGAGCATTGCATGGTGGATATGCAAGGAAAATGCAGTGAGTCTCACACAGTTGTTGAGGGAGACATCGTAGGGCAATCTGGACAACCAGTGGAGTCTGAAGTTGGAAACACTAGGATCAATAGTGGTTGTATAGTTAATATGGATCTACAATCAGAAACCACGCTCTCGACTGTGGAAATCCATGAGGGCCCAATAACGCACAAAGAACGTTTTTAACTTAATGAAATAAGCGAATTAGTGGAAAATTCTAGTGGTGAAAGCTTCTTTGTGCCGATTGATGACTGGATGGATGAGGAGAATGAGGATGACCAATCATCTATGTCTACCAAGAATCCAAAGGAATTGACGAGTAGACGGCATGAAAAGGTCATCTTCACTTATGAGCCAGATTGAACGACATCGGTATAGTCAAGTCGACGACTTTAAAACAAGCGCTTGGTGGGGAGGCACCCCCATGTCGGTATAAATTTCATTTGTTTTCGTTTACTTATATATAGTTTACTATGTATTTTTCTTTAAGCATGATTTTGTAGCTATCATATGCTCTTTGTAGGTAGCAGTGTGTAGTTAGTTGCTATATTGTTTGTAATAATGTACATTTGCTTCAAGGTATTTTCTGTTATACTTGTCCTGGCATGTGCAGAAAACAGATAGAGAAAACACAAAAATTGTCACTCGCGCCGCGGCGCCAACTAATGTACTGCGAGCCACGCCGCAGCGCCGGACTGGCGCCCCGACTCCAACATTCGCGCTGTAGCGCCATGTTTATTTGCACATCCTCTCTCCTTCGAGCCGCAGCAGCCAACCAACATAGGGAATCTCGCGCTGCAGCGCCAACAAATGGCAGCATCTACTACTAACTCGCGCCGCAGCGCCAAGGAGAAAAGGCAATTTCGTGCCGCGGCGCCGGCATCGAAATTATTTTTTTAAAAGCCGATTTTGCCCTGCAGTTAGGCCACACCTTTTCATCTTTCTCGAGCAAACTCGGCATCACAAAGCCAAAAATCCTTTGCCCCTCCCACAAAATTGCAGCCGACCTTGATTTCTCATCTCAATCCAACATCACAAACCAAAAACTCCATCAAATCTACTATCAGAGTTCGAGCCCAAACTTCTCACTTTGGGTTTCTCACCTAGATTTTGTAATTTAAGGTAATTTGGTTGGATTTCATTCAAGTAGAATTCTTTTTGGTTTAATTATGGATTGTTTGTGCAAATGTTTCTCTGTGATTTGGGAGATTTCTACTGACGGAAATCAGGCTAGAGCACTTTCAAACAAGGGTTGTCCATATTGGTTTTTAGGAGTGCAATCTAGGTGTTCGATAAATTGCCTCAACCAAAAAGTTGACTGATTTGGGGCTATTTTGGTTTGGATTCACTGGGCTTTCATTTGGGGACTATCTACATAAGTTTGGGGGAGTGTATGCTTCAGTTTTCTGCTTGTGTAAACAATTTGCGGCGATTTCTGAAATGGCACAAAAGCTACAACGCCTTAGCGTCGGCGGTTCCTCATCCGCTACACCAACGCCATAGGACAGAGCCAAATTTACAATGAGGAGGCATGGAAATGCTACAATAGTTCTTTTATCGCTCGAAATTTGATTCCCGAGCGGGGGTTGAGGCCAAGCAAAAATGATGGCGAGTTGGTAACCATGATCTCGGGACGCTAGTGGATCCACTTCATAAGGGCACCCGAGTCAGCTATTGTATCTGTGGTGTGGGAGTTCTACGCCAACGCAAATGTTGAGGGTCCTTCAGTTGTCCAAGTTAGGGGGAAGACAGTGAATTTTGGAAGCCTAGCTATTAACGATCTGTTTGCCATGCCCAACTATGAGGGCAAGGATTATACGGAGCCGGGACTCTGCAACTATGACTTAGAGGATATTATCAAGAGGCTCTATAAACCCGGGACTTCATGGAAAATGAATGACTACGCAGGGGAAAAGACAAGCTTCCCGTCTTCAGCGCTCAGTCGCTATGGGAAGGCATTATTTAGCTTCATCTGTGCGAATATGATTCCGACCCGTCACCTGAGCGACGTGACGAAGGATAGAGTGATCCTTTTATTTGCTATTGTCACGGGCGTGAAAGTGGACATCGGGGTGCTCATACACAAGTCCATCATAAAAGTGATCAAGAGCACAGTTGCTTCGGGACTCCCTCACCCATCCATGATCACCAGGCTATGCAAGAGGGCATGTATCCATTGGGGGCCTGAAGAGATAACTCTGCCACCTATGTCAGTCATTGACCACCAGATAATCTCCCGTTTTATTGTGTAGGATGGGGTAGAGTCGCATACCAGAGGCGAAGGCTACAGACCACCTACAGTGCCGCCTCCTACGGCAGAGCCAGAGCGGGCACAGACTTTAGATGTCGGCCCAGCTGCATAGGGGCTACTTACAGACATCATGGCGTCCCTCACTCTACTGCACCAGAAACAGGACGCCGAGGCACAGAGGCAGCGGAGGCACATAGCTGCAGTGGCTCATAGGCAGGAGATAGCTATGCAGTACCAGGCTGAGCTGGTGAACACTATGCAGAGCATCTACACTGATTATTGTGGCGAGAATGCTGAGTTCACGCCATATCAGTTTCCAAAGCAGCCTATTTTCCCACCCTACCCTCCCCCATTACCGCCTGCCAAGGCTGACGAGGACGAGACTGCTGCTGAGTAGCGAACTTCAGGGAAGCCCTCTTGCATACGATTGCTTTATGTTTAGCAATGAGGGCATTGCTCACCTCAAGTTTGGGGGTGCTTTTAGCTATTATCTATCTATTTCTGTACTGCCATGTTAGGATTGCATACTTTAGACTTTATTATATTTTATTATCAGGATTATGCTTTAATTTTTTATGCCATGAACTGTTTTGGTTTTTATTTTATTAATACTTTGATTATTATCAGCATGATTGTGGTTTATAGCCATCTTTTGGGGGCTTTTACAGGTTAGATGCTTGTGCCATTTGAATGGCCTTTTTACCCTATTTTGAGCTGCTATTTAGCAAGGGTTATAGTTATCGTTAATTTTTGATTGTAGCTGATGACGTGCGTCAAGTATCTATGCCTATCTCTAAGAGTCGTGTCAAGCATGTATGAGCTAGGGGTTGTTCAATTGATAAGTTTAGACTGTTATTGATCCGTTCTTCTTAGCACGCACCGACCAACTGTTTTTAACTAGTTATTTTTCGAATTTAGTTCGCGTGTTTATTACTTTGAAAATTTGTTCCTTCTTATAAACTTTCATTTTTACAAGGTAATAAAAGACTTAGACGTTTATATAGTTTTGGATCTTGGATTCTAGCATGTTGACACATAATAAAAAAAAAATAAAAAAAATGAATGAAATGAGAATAAAAATAGAAAAGAAGAGTTTATATCGAAAGTTTTGCGGTGGGTAGAGATGGAGCGTAAAACGCACTCGCCCATAAACGCAGGACCGATATTGAGATGGAGCATAAAATGCACTCGCTTAATAATCGTCGTTTGTATTGTAAAATCTTAGTTGGCTTATGTTGATTACGTGGCATTTACTGCTCGAGTTATTAGATTCATAGGGGTGTTCTACACCTAGTGCCCTAAAGTCGTCTGGCTTGGGAGTCATTGATCAAAAGCTCATTTATGGGTAGTTCTGAATAGCCTAAGGTAATTAAGTACTGTTCGAGTCAGATTTTATTGTCGTCATGCTAGAGTCTTTTGATCTTTTCCGACATTTGCGTCTTATTCTTAATGCTTGTTGAATGTTTAAGTTACGAAGTTTGCTCATTGGTTTTAACAATCGACTGTGCGAGCTTATTAGAGTTATGATTAGTTATAACGGTTGGTATCCACATATACACATAGAATGGATTGAATACAGTCTTATGCTTGACATTGAATGAACCCTTATTCATTCATGTGTTTGCCCTATTCTCTGGGGGTGGCTATGAACGAGCTTTGAAGCCATGATACTACTTTACTATTTTATTTTTCTTTCACGTGTGTTTTATTTATTATTAGTGTTGTGTTAGTTAGTTTGCTCGAGGACAAGCAAAGACTTAAGTTTGGGGGTATTTTATGAGTGGGATTTATACCCGCGAACCAGATAATTTATGACTTAAATAATTGCCTGAATTCATAGTTTTTATGTTGTTTTATATAAATATAGTGTTATTGTGCTTAACTGATGTATTGCAAAGCTTTACAGTGCTTTTCCAGCTTAAAGGGGCAAAACGGGCATTTTCCTCACACTCGCGCCGCGGTGCCAACGCCAGGATTAATGGTCGCGCCGCAGCGCCACCCCAGGGGCCTTGCTGCCATCACCTTCACGTCGCGGCGCCTTTGAAGCTTATTAAGCTCTGCAGCTCCGTGTCCCTGATTTTTATGTGGCACCGAAGCGTCATCTAAAGCTTGGTGGCCCGCGCCACCTCCGGTGCCTAGACAGTGAATGCCTTGATTTGACCTAGCAAAGGAAGGAAGGAGGGATATAACAGAAGTAGCTCTGCATAACTCAATATCAGACATCCTATGTAATATTTTCCCATATATTAGCTTAGTTTTTAGTTTTTCTTTGTAATTTCGCTTTCTTTCCCTTAGTTGATCTCTGTAAATATAGATTAGGTAGATTAGGGAGAGGTCTGAGATTTCTTTGGAGCACAGGAGCAACGAGCGACACAGATTGGAAAGCTTGATTTGAGCGGAATGCGTGGGGATTGAAGGAGCTTTGACAGAGTTTCTTCTATCCATTTATTTGCTCTATTATTGTTATCCATAAATGTTGTCTTATTTGTTACTTGTATTTAGTTTAATAGCTATGAACTGAATATTTGCTCTAAGGTTATAATGGACCCCTTTGTTATTTGAATTGATTGCCTTTATCTCTTTGGTTGGCACCATATGATTTGGTATAATATATTTGTGCTTTATGATTCTCGCTAAGATATTAATGATGATTTTGGTAATCTGCATGATATCGACAGAAGAATTGTAGATTTACACCTAAATATATTAGCATGTGATTGTGGGTTTCGACTACATAAGTTGTTCATAGAATAGACATATCTATGTGTGCCACGTGCGACCTATTAGAGAACTTATGCTTAAATCCTTGTTATGATTGATTCGCATAGACATATGTTGGATTGTATCTAGCTTGGGCGTTCTTTTCTGTTCTATTCCCTTTAGGGTGGATCTAGAGAGGATATGTTTGTGCATACCTCGACAGAGGTGCATAGGCACCTGTGCGTTCTCGATCGACAAATTGTCGTGACCATTAAGACCAAAGAGAGAAAGGGTAGCTAGTTTGATGAAACATAGCACGCCAAGTGTTCGACAGAATGCCTGTGTGGGGGTGAAGTTGTGACCCTAACTTGTAATTCCTTAGATTTCCATTCGTTAACCATTTACTTGCTTTGTTAATTAGTATAATTAGATTAATCACACTTCTATTTACTGCTGTTCGAATAAGACTTTAGCGATACATAGTCGGTATTTGGTAAATATTAGTCATAGTTCCTCGTGGGTACGACACACTTCTTATCACTGTATTACTTGTTATACCGCGTATACTTGCGCGTGTTTAGTGATCGATTTTCTGACCAACAGCCTGTGATTGTGGGTTTCGACTGCATAAGTTGTACGTATAATTGACATATATTTGTGCGCCATGTGCGACCTAATTGAGAACTTATGCCTAAATCCTTGTTAGATTAATTCACATAGACATGTGTAGGATTGTATCTAGCTTGGACATTCTTTTTTGTTCTATTCCATTTTGCGTGGATCTGGAGAGTATATGTTTGTGCATACCTCGATAGAGGTGCATATGCACTTGTGTGTTCTCGGTCGACAAATTGTCGTGACCATTAAGACCAAAGAGAGAAGGGTAGCTTGTTTGATGAAGCATAGCACGCCAGGTGTTCGACAGAATGCCTTTGTAGGGTGAAGTTGTAACCTTAGCTTATAATTCCTTCGATTACTATTCGTTATCCATTTACTTGCTTCGATAATTAGTTATAGCTAGTTTAATCACATTTCCATTTATTGCTGTTCGAATAAGACTTTAGCGTTACAAAGTTGATACTTGGAAAATATTAGTCATAGTTCCTCATGGGTACGACACTCTACTTATCACTGTATTACTTGTTAGACCACGTATACTTGAGCGTGTATAGTGATCGATTTTTCGACCAACAAATTTTTTCCTATTATGCAAAACATGCATCCAAAATAAAACATTCACCATAAGCAAAAACTTACCCACAAGAATAACCACATAGATAAAACATAATTAATAAGTAGTCTGGGGCTATCCAGCCCAAATGATTCACTTAAACCCTCACACAATAAACATAATTAAACTTAAACATCATAGCAGTTCAAATAATACTAGATTAACACAATTCATATATAATTAAAATAAAAGGAATTCTTCCCCCAAACTTGAAATATGGCTAGTGTCCTCAATGGCCTCAAAACTTCAGCATCAAGTAACCGGAGCATCGCCACCTTCATCATCGACCATCTCATCATCATCTTCATCACTATCATCATCCACATGCACCGGCTCATCTTTGCGGGCCTCTTCAGCAGGTAGAAATTATGGCAGATAAGGTGCATAAATTGGAGGCGCTAGAAATGAAAAGGGCATGAAATCAGCATCATCTCCTCCTTGAGCAGCATGAAAGTGATGGAATTGGTTCTACCATTGGGCGACAGTATCGACCTTGCAGTGTAAGAAGTTAAGGCTGTTCAAAATCTCCGCGAGGGCCCCAGAATGAACGGTCTCAGAAGAAGGGTGCTCAGGCACGTGCGTGGAGGTACCCGCTTCAGTGGATGGCGGCGGTTCACTGGATGGCAGCGGCTGAGGCTATGGAAAAAAGCCCTCTTCTCGGGGATGCGACGGTGCTCCTTCCCAGACTCCATAGCGGCCTATTAGATGATGATCAATAACAGCTATGGGTGGTAGGGTGACATCTTCCTTCTCCCACTGAACTCCCCCTCTTTTGCATAGACGGGTAATTAGAGACGGATGTGGGACTCCTGACATAACATTGCTCCTTATGGCCTTCTTAATGGACTCGTTAATAAGTACCCCTACATCAATTTTTAAACCCGTAACAATGGCATAGAGCAGAATTGCCCTCTCCCGGGTCACATCACTCAAGTGACGAATATGCATGATATTAGTTCAGATAAACATGTACCAAGCCTTACCATAACGACTTAAGGCCTGTTGGGGGAACGCCGTCTTTTCACCATGGAACTCATTAGATTTCCATACAGTCCCAGGCTTGCAGAGTTTAATAATGATGTCGTCTTTGTTGTAACTCCGAAGCCTAACCTCCGAGTAGTCGTGACCGTCGTAGTTGGGAGTCCCATAAACTACATTGATAGCCCAGCTATCAAATGGAACTAACTTTCCCCGCACTGGCACCGCTGAAGGACCATCTGGATTGGCATTAGCATAGAATTCTTTTACCACCGCAACAACTGCTGATTCAGGCGGCTTAGTAAAATGAATCCACTTCATGTTAACAATCATAACCATCATGTGACCGTCTAATTTGTCATCAGGCCTAAGCCCTCTCTCAGGCACCAAACTACGCGCTAGGAAATTTTGAGTATAGAGCTTATAGGCCTCTTCCATTGGAAATTTGATAACATCCCATGCGGAAACAGAAGTTTGGGAAGAGGATGGAGGAGGGGGACCAATACTGGTTCTTGGACGCTTAGAACCCATGATTAGGAGAACAAAAAAGCCAAAGACTTGTACTGATTTTAAAATTTATCACACCCAACTGACACAGAGAAGGAACAGATACAAAATCCTTACCTCGCTCTGCTTACATATACATAGGCGTCAGAGAGGATAGAGGAAATAACGATCGGAACAATAACTGCACGATGATTGGCCTTGAAAGGTAGGAAACTGACGGACACGACAGTTGGGCAGCCTACGGCTCTTTGAAGAAGAGGGGACGGAGGAGAAAAACTATTAAAAGGATAAGAAAAACTGTTGCAAAACAACTAAACAGACGCGTCTTAAAAATAAGAATTCAGACTTGCGACGCGGACATGGGTTTGGACTTGGCGCTGCGACGCTGAGTATGGAACTGGGGTGCCGGTTTACAATGGTGCCACAGTGCGAGGGTGCGAGTTTCCAGTGGGTGCCCCCTTGAGATGGCGCTGCGGCGCGGAGGGTTACTCATTAACTGGCGTCACGGTGCGAATTTGCAGTATGCCCTCCTTGGTTCGGTTTTACAACGTGAACATTGAGGCTGCAGCTTGGAGCTTGGCGCTACGACGTGAAAGCAAAGGATAACACTGGCGCCACGGCGCGACATCTGAATTTTTAAAACTGAGGCACAAATTCTTTTACAGGACAAACCTTATATCAGCAATCAACACAACAAACACTTCTAATACTGTATTCATAAGTTCTAACTATGGAAAGCCATTAAACATATACTAACATACATGCACTATACAGAACTAGTGGTTATACTAAGAAACACAGAGACTACTAATGACAACCAAAATAAGACTGAAGTGAATAAAAATAAAAGCAATTTGTTAGATACTAAGATGGGGGTACCTCCCCATCAAGCACTTGATTTAGAGTCATCGACTTGACTTATACCCCGCCTTACACCGGGTCTCCCAATGTGATGGAGGTGTTTTGCTGGTCGACCTCGCCGCCTTAATAGTGCTTTATTCTCTGCCCATTAACCTTGAAGGTTTTGTCTGAGTGAGGGTCCTCAACCTCAATAGCCCCATACGGATAGACTTTAGCAACCGTGAACGGCCCCGACCATCGGGACTTCAACTTCCCGAGAAATAATTTCAGACACGAGTTGAAAAGAAGAACCTTCTGGCCCGGCTCAAAATTTCTTTCGACTATCTTCTTGTAGTGCCACCTCTTCGTCTTCTCCTTGTATAACTTAGCGTTTTCATACGCTTGCAGACAAAACTCGTCTGATTCATTTAGTTGTAAAAGTCTATGCTCACCGGCTGCATCTAAATCAAAATTTAGCTTTTTGATGGCCCAATATGCGTTGTACTCCAACTCCACCGGAAGATGACAAACATTTCCGTAAACAAGCCTATACGGAGACATTTTGATAGGCGTTTTATAGGCGGTGTGGTATACCCACAAGGCATCATCCAGCTTCTTTGCCCAATCCTTCAGATTGGGGTTAACTATCTTCTCCAAGATGCGTTTTACTTCCCGATTTGAAATCTCCGCCTGGCCACTAGTCTGCGGATGATAAGCAGTGGCTATCTTATGGGTCACCCCATACTTAGCTAGAAGGGCTTCGAAATATTTGTTACAAAAGTGTGACCCTTCACCACTGATTATCGCCCGAGGTGTACCAAAACGAGTGAAAATATTCTTTTTCAGGAAATTAAGCACCACCTTCGCATCATTTGTTGGCAAGGCAACTGTTTCAAACCATTAAGAGACATAATCAACTGCAACAAGAATATATAGATTGTTGTAGGAAGACGAGAATGGACCCATGAAGTTGATACCCCATACATCAAATAATTTAACCTCAAGGATGTTCTGCAGTGGCAATTCATGTCTTCTAGAGATGGTTCCTACCCCTTAGCATCTATCGCAGTGCACGACATATATGTGTGCATCTTTAAGAAGGTAGGCCAATAAGATCCTGATTGGATCACCTTTGCCGCTGTTATTTGGCCCCCAAAATGGCCTCCATAATTTGAGGAATGGCAGTGATGGAGCACACCTTCAATTTCCTCCTCTGGTAAGCATCTTCGTAGAATCTGATCTGAACATTGTTTGAATAAGAAGGGCTCATCTCACAAATATTGTTTGGCATCCTTTAGGAATTTCTTCCTCTGTTGATAACTCAGGTTGAGAGGAAGCACTTGGTAAGCGACAAAGTTAGAAAAGTCAACATACCACTGGGCTTTGCTTTGGATGACAAATAGTTATTCATCCGGGAAGAAGTCATTGATGGCTGTTTCAGTATCTCCCGAATGTGGGGGGGGGGGGGGTTTCCAACCTTGATAAGTGATCCACTACCTGATTTTCTATCCCCTTTTAATCGTGGATCTTTAGATCGAACTCCTAGAGAAGCAGAACCCACCTTATTAATCTCAGCTTAGCATCTTTCTTTTCAATCAAATACTTGATTGCCGAGTGATCAGTGTATATGATTACCTTCGTTCCAATGAGGTAGGAACAGAACTTATCAAATGCATAGACCACTGCCAGCAGTTCCTTCTCAATTGTGGCATAATTCAGTTGAGCATCACTTAAAGTTTTGCTGGCATAGTATATTGTATGGAATACCTTATCCCTTCTCTGTCCTAACACTGCCCCAATTACAAAATCAATGGCATCATACATTAGCTCAAAAGGGAAGGTCCAATCAGGGGCTACCACAATAGGAGCTGAAATAAGTTTTTCTTTTAATAGATCAAAGGCTCTCAGGTAGGCTTCACCAAATTGGAAAGGCATGTCCATTTCAAACAGTGTACACAACGGTTTGGTTGTCAGTGAGAAATCATGGATAAACCTCCTGTAGAACCCAACATTCCCAATGAAACTCCTTACCCCTTTTACTAAGGTAGGCAGTGGGAGGTTATTAATGACATCAATCTTCGCCTTGTCAAACTCAATGCCACCAATAGAAACCCGGTGGCCCAGAATAAAGCCCTCCTTAACCACGAAGTGGCATTTCTCCCAATTCAAAACAAGATTAGTCTCCACACATCTGTGGAGAACGGCAGTCAAATTTCTCAGGTAATTATCAAATGAGCTCCCGAACACCGAAAAGTCATCCATGAAGACCTCGAGGGTCTGTTCAACCATATCAGAAAAAATTGACATCATATAACGCTGAAATGTTGCGGGAGCATTACATAGCCCGAAAGATATTTTCCGAAAGGCAAAGGTCCCATATAGGCATGTGAAAGTAGTTTTCTCCTGATCTTTGGGAGCAATTGAGATCTGATTATACCCAGAGTAGCCATCTAGTAGACAGTAAAATTCATGCCCAGCAAGCCTATCAAGTATCTAATCAATAAATGGAAAAGGGAAATGATCCTTACAGGTGGATTTATTCAATTTTCTGTAATCCATGCATACCTTCCACCCAGTCACCGTTCTGTTAAGAATCAGCTCGTTGTTTTCATTGGGAACTATAGTCATATCACCCTTCTTTGGCACACACTGAATAGTACTGACCCAAGGACTATTAGAGATGGGGTAGATAATGCCCACATTTAGCAATTTAATGTTCTCCTTTCGGACCACCTCTTTCATGATGGGATTCAACCACCTCTAATGCTTAATGGACGGTTTAAACCCTTCCTCCAGTAAGATTTTGTGCATGCAAAGAGTCGAACTGATCCCTTTTATATCAGTAATTGACCACCCTAGGGCCGTTTTGTATTTCTTGAGCACTTGCAGTAACTTCTCTTCCTTAGACTCATTTAAAGATGCAGAGATTATAACAGGTAAGGTGGATGATTCCCCTAAGTATGCATACCTCAAGTAATTAGGCAAGAGCTTTAAATCAAGGACATGAGGTTCTATGATCGATGGCAGGGCTTTGAAAGTGGATGCTTCGTTATCATTCAGAGATTCGAACTGTCTTTGGAACTGCTGAGATCTCTGAGGTGCATCCAGCCACTTGGCATATTCAACATGAGTAGGCTCTTCCATAGTACTGGCACCTGTCATTATAGCTTCTAAAGGGTTTGTCGTGCATGTTTCTGAGAATACTTCCCTGACTGTATTATCAATAACCTTAATCTGAAAGTAGTCTTTAGGGGTGTTCGGATATTTCATTAACCTGAACACATTAAAGGTTACTTCATGATCCTGTACTCTCATTGTTAGTTCCCCTTTCTATACATCTATCAAAGTCCTCCCAGTTGCTAAGAATGGTCTGCCCAGAATTATAGGAGCCTCCCTATCTTCCTCAAAATCTAGGACAATGAAGTTTGCCGAGAAGATGAACTTGTCCACTTTTACAAGCACATCCTCTACTATCCCCTTTCGGGTATGTAAGAGATCTATGAGCTAATTGTAAAGTAACACTTGTAGGTTTGGCTTCATTTAACCCCAACTTCTTATAAATAGATAGAGGCATCAAGTTGATGCTAGCCCCTAGATTACACATAGCCTTGCCAATGAATTTATCCCCGATAGTGCAAGAAATTGTGAAGCTTCCTGGAACTTTTAGCTTCGGCAGAAGCTTGTTTTGTAGAATGGCACTGCACTCCTCTGTCAGAGCCACTATTTCATAATCCCCCATTTTCCTCTTCTTAGATAGCATGTCTTTCATAAACTTGACATAACTTGGCATTTGCTCCGATGCCTCTGCGAATGGGATGTTTATGTGAAGCTTCCTGAACACCTCTAGGAATTTAGAAAACTACTTATCCAGCTTTTGTTTCTGCAAATGCCGAGGGAAAGGCAACTGTGGGAGAGGAGGACTGGCTTTGTTAATAGTAGGGGTTGGTGTTGGTGTAGGTTCTTGTTAAATAATTTCTTCACCCCCAGACTTGTCTTCATTCTGTTCCACACTAACAATAGGATCCTCAGCAGTAACTTCTTCTTCCACAGTGGAACTCTCTCCACCTTATTCATTTGTAGTTCTCTCACTCTTAAGTATCACTGCTTTGCATTGTTCTTTGCCTTCCCATTTCAGGTTGACATCAGTGTCACTAGGCAATGTGCCTTGTGGACGACTGTTAAAAGTAGTGGCCAATTTTCCCATTTGGACTTCAAGATTCCGAATGGAAGCTTCTTGATTATTGCTCCTTATTTCGTTTTGGGCAATATATCTAGACAGGAGATCCTCCAAACTAGGTTTTCTTTCCTATTGAGGAGGTGGACGGTGGAACTGATTTTGAGAACTTTGTGGTTGTTGATTGTATTGATTTGGAGAACTTTGAGGATACTGGTTTTGAGCTTGGAACCCCGGAGGGCTTGAGAAGTTTGGCCTGCTGGTAGAAGGTTATGCTTGACTGCTATTGATGTTGCCCCAAGAGAAGTTTGGATGATTCCTCAAGCTCGGGTGGTAATAAGTGGGGAGATTAGCATTTTGTTGCTGCCCATAGTTGGAAACAAATTGAACTGACTTGGGGCTTATGGCACAGTGATCAGTCAGGTGGCTCCCTTGACATAATTCACACGACACTTCGACACTTTGAACATTTTGCACAGCTTGCACTCCCATAGTGTCTAGCCTTTTAGTTAGCGCTACAACTTGAGCCGCTAGTTGTGTGACTGAGTCAATCTCAAATACCCCTACTGGTCTTTTAGGGGCTTGCCTATCATTTGTCCATTGATAATTATTGGCTGCCATTGTTTCCACCAATTCGTACCCCGCTGTGTGATGTTTAGACATGAAGGCCCCTCCAGAAGCGACATCTATACTCGAACGAGTAGATCCAGATAACCCATTATAAAATTTCTGGATAGGAAACCATTTTGGCAATCCATGGTGGGGGCATTTTCTCAGAAGATCCTTAAATCTCTCCCATGAGTCATACAAAGATTCTGAATCAAGCTGGATAAATGAGGTAATTTTATACCTGAGTCTGGCGGTTTTGGCAGGCAAAAAGAACTTTGCCACGAACTTTTGAGCCAAGTCAGCCCATGTGGTGATGGAGCCTGGCGGAAGTGAATGTAGCCAGCTCTTGGCTTTGTCCCTCAAGGTGAATGGAAACAATCGGAGTTTGATGGCATCGTCAGTCACTCTGTTGCACTTAAAAGTACCGCAGATCTCCATGAAGTTTATCAAATGATCATTCGGGTCATCATTTGGCAATCCCCCAAATTGAATGTTAGTGCACATTTGAATGGTACCCGGCTTTATCTCAAAGTTATTTGCTTGGATTGTAGGCCTGAGAATGCTTGCCTGGAGATCGTAAATTTGAGGCATGGCATACTCCCTTAAGTGATTTCTGAAGTTCATCAGCCATTCTAATAGGAGTAGGTCTGTCCCGAGAATTTTCTCTTCGCAGTCGTCTGTATGTTCTATCAACCTCAAGATCGAGATGTATTATATTCCGTCCCCTTCGAGGAGGCATAAACAGTGAAGACTACCTGAAAAGAGAGTTAAACAGATAAATCAGTTTAAATTAAGATAGTGTTGACTTAGTGTAAATATTGAAAAATAAATAATACTAAGTCCCCGACAACGGCGCCAAAAACTTTTTGGTCAGAAAACCGATCACTAAACACGCGCAAGTATACGTGGTCTAACAAGTAATACAGTGATAAATAGAGTGTCGTACCCACGAGGAACTATCACTAATATTTACCAAGTACCGACTTTATTTCGCTAAAGTTTTATTTGAATAACAATAAATGGAAATGTGATTAAACTAGCTATAACTAATTTTCAAAGCAAGTGAATGGATAACGGATGGTAATCGAAGGAATTACAAGCTAAGGTTATAACTTCACCCCACACAGGCATTCTGTCGAACACCTGGCGTGTTATGCTTCATCAAACTAGCTACCCTTCTCTCTTTAATCTTAATGGTCACGATAATTTGTCGACTGAGAACACACAGATGCATATGCACCTCTGTCGAGGTATGCACAAACATATCCTCTCCGGATCCACCTGAAAGGGAATAGAATAGAAAAGAACGTCCAAGTAAGATACAATCCTACACATGTCTATGCGAATTAATCTAACAAGGATTTAGGCATAAGTTCTCAATTAGGTCGCACGTGGCTTACATATATATGTCTATTCTACGCACAACTTATGCAGTCGAAACCCACAATCACATGCCAATATGTTTGGGTGTAAATCTGCAATCCTTCTGTCGATATCATATAGATTACCAAAATCATCACTAATGTCTTAGCGAGAATCATTAAGCACAAATATATTAAACCAAATCATATGGTGCCAACCAAAGAGATTAGACAGTCAATTTAAATAACAAAGGGTTCCATTATAACCTTAGAGCCAATATTCAGTTCATAGCTATTGAACAAAATATAAATAGCAATAAAGATAACATTTATGGATTATGAAAATTAGAGGAAATAAATGGATAAGAAGGAACTCTGTCAAGGCCCTTCGGTCTCCAAGCAATCCACTCCTTTCAAGCTTTCCAATCCGTGTAGCTCAATGCTCTTGTCGCTTCAAAGAAATGCCAGACTTCTCCCTAATCTACCTAATATATATTATAGACATAATCTAAGAACTAGAGGGAGAAATTACAGAGAAAACTATCTAAGCTAAGCTATACTATATGATTATATGGTCTCCTCTCTAAGATATATCAAATGCAGAGGCTTACTTCTAATATATATGCATCCCTCCTTCAAGCTAGGTTAAAATCGAGTTGTCTCTGCCTGGGCACCAGAGCTCGCGCTGCGGCACGGGCAATACACCAATAGGTGGCGCTGCGGCGCCACGTTTGTAGAAAAGAAATCGGAGCTCGCACTGTAGTGCGAGTCCATATAGAATCAGTAGCGCTGCGGCGCCATGGTGACGTCAGGCTGGACCAAGAGGTGGCGCTGCGACGAGGTCAATAGTCTTGGTATTGGCGTCGCGGCGCGGCTGCTTATAAAATGACCGTTTTTCCCCTTGAATGCTTGAAAACAACTATAAAGCCCTACAATACGTCGGTTAAGCATAATAACACTATAATCATATAAAAATATATAAAATCTACGAGATCAGGCAACTATTTAAGTTATAAAGTATTTGATTCGCGGGTTTAAATCCCATTCATTAATAACTCTTCCATGGTGTCTTTCGCCTTGATTAGCGCCACTCGGGAGGTGGACCATATTGGAGAGTATGATTGGGGCTCCTACACCTTTGCCTACTTCCTCAGGGGACTACGCATGCGTTCACAAGGCTTGACAGAGGCTTGGCTAGGATTTTACCCGTTTCTGCTGGTGAGTATTTCTCTTTTGATTTCCCATGTACATGTTAACAGTGTTCATTGACAGCAAATGTTTGCCTTTGTGTTGGTAGTCTTGGGCCTATAAGAGGCATCCATGTTTACATCGTATGAGTGTGTTAGGTTTAGAGACCTATCCACAAGGACGACGATGGCATCACTCCATTCTGGCGGAGGTTCCTGTAGCTGAGGGTTTCACCCATTATGGCTTACATTTGGAGTTGTTGACAACTGATGTCATCACTTGGGTTCCCTACTCTGGGGAACATTTGACCATCGGATTTGAGGATGGATTCGTGACTGATGTCGAGCACGTGTTATCCACCCGTAAGATTCCTCTCTTCACATATGGAAGATGGGAGGTCTATTTAGGAGAGTTTGCTATTAGGAGCACCACATGAGAGATTCATGTACCGATTTTGCCTCATGCTAGGCGTTATTGGCCTATGTTGCAGTCACCCGTCGATGACATCCCATTGATGTTTATTGACGAATACATTCACATACTTAGGATACGTTATATCACTGGTAGTCCCCTCGTACCATTGGAACCCAAACTTGCGTCACTCAGTTTAGGGCGGATATGGTTCCTGGATTCATGATGATGACGGATTGGTTGGCCTATGTCCGAGATCCGACTCATTTGACACAGATTGACAGTTTGACCCGACAGTTAGATCGAGCACATTTTTTCATCCGGCACTTGAGCAGAGATCCTTCAGAGGTAGATACTTTTGATCCTTATAGCTTAGGCGTTAGCCCCTCAGCTGACCCATATGGCTTTGTCAGTGCAGATCCTCTACTGTATCTGCCTGACATCCTTGTTGATAGAGATCCAGTGACTCAGGAGGAGTTACATCAGGTGGACAGGATTGATGATGTAGATATTGACACCATTATCTTTTTCTGATATGTATTCTCGTTATCTCTTTTGATAGGCCTTTGTTAGATATTGGGTGGTTGTGCCCCATTCTTGCTATATCTTTTGATAGGCCTCTGTTAGTAGTAGGGTGTCTGTTCCCCATTTCCTTGTATTATTAGCTATACAGAGATGAAGTACGTAGATGATGATGTACTTAGGAATGTATGTACTTATTTTTCCATTCCTTACATCATATTGCCATCTATTATTTTGTCATGCATGCATATGTATGTATGTCCAAAGATATTCAGCATTGACCCCTGGATGGTCTTATGATACGGCCCACACAGATGTCTTCTTCGATAGTCAGCCGCATAGATCACACCCCACCAGTATTGGGGGCATCCCGTCTGAGATCTTGGTATGATAGCATGTCACCTCCAGATAGGGTGACCGTAGATGAGCTATTACAGCATTCCATTACCCTCCTGATGTTATAGGTTCCCTAGGGCTTTGTAGATGGCATGCTAGAGCATTGGGTACGGTAGAGGTAGGTTTTCATGTTTGGGACCTAGGAGTTGACTCCTACATTAGAGGAGTATGAGCGGTTGATGGCTTTGCCCTTAGACAGACCTTGGGCTCGGATGGCTGTCAGAGATATGCTCCAGCAGTTCATGACCCTTATCGGGTTGCAGCGTAGAGTAGTAGAGGATGAGATTACATCTGGCCATGTATTGTCCTAGCGTTTCCTGATAGATATATTCGACTCATTGGACAGCTACGAACAACATTCCGGGGATTTTACCACAATAGAGGATCAGTGGCATTTGGCTAGAGTGGATGTACTCGTGATGTGTATAGTGGCGTATGTGTGCATGCCACGGTATATGGATGAGATGGACATAGGTGTCATCATGGTAGTGAGAGCTCTCAGGGAGGGTCATACCATCATCCCGATGATTGTGGCAGAGGCATTGAGGTCGGCCACATTTTGCAGCACTTACCTTGTAGGGGTATTTAAAGGCAGCTCAGTCATGTTATATGTGTGGTTTATGTCACACTTGAGATCGATTGTCACTTTTCGACGACACAGGTACTGCTTTTCCCATGATATAGCTATGTCTTACTCCTTTCAGCCATTGGAGTGTACAGACGCTATGTCTTGGTCGGTATTCTTGGCAGGGATCAGAGATCTGTTTGACATCCTGCTGTATCTAGGGATCAGTTCACCCTATAGCTTCATTACTCACGCTCCGAGTATGGATTATCTCCCTCTGACTAGTTTGAGGGGCATAACTACCTACCACCCATTGGCTGTGATGTCATAGTTTGATCAGTTCTAGGACTTCCATCCTTTTGAGGGGGCGTTAGGTCAGCGTGTGGCTTCTCACCATTTATCAGCAGAGGACAAATCTCGGGTGTGTGCCTATTGGGATCAGTGTGAGAGAGCTGATTTTTATGTTAGCCATCCGGGCTATTCATCAGAGTATTCTGCGTGGATGGGGACAGAGACTTCATCGGCTGTGGTAGTATCAACAGTGTCGGGGATTGAGTAAGCTGTGGAAATTCATCGCCATCAGTTTCACGGTGTCTGAGTTGATAAGCTGTGGAAATTCATCGCCATCCATTTCCTGTAATCTGAGAGCACCTCCGGTCAATACCTCCTTGACAATAAATGGGCCTTCCTAGTTCGGAGCACATTTTCCCTTCGATTGATGTTGGTTGTCAATGATCTTCTTCAAAACCAAGTCATGTTGTTTGAATTTTCGTAGCCGGACATTTCTTTTATAAGATTTGGCAATCCTCTGTTGGTATAATTGACCATGGAAAATAGCATCACTTAGCCTTTCGTCTATTAAAGACAATTGGTGATACCTATCTTATACCCATTGGTCTTCATCCAGCTGAGCGTCTATCAATACTCTGAGGGATTCCATTTCCACTTCTATAGGGAGCACTGCTTCCATCCCATAGGTTAATGCGTAGGGGGTTGCCCCAATGGAAGTGCGCATTGATGTTTTGTAGGCTAACAGAGTCAGAGGAAATAAGTCGGGCCATCCTTTGTGGTTGGCGGACATCTTTTGCATGATCTTCTTGATGTTTATGTTAGCCACTTCAACAGCACCATTCATCTTTGGACGGTAGATGACGGAGTTGAGATGTTTGATGTGGAATTTACTGCACAACTCCTCCATCATTCTGTTGTTGAGGTTCTTAGCATTGTCGGATACAATTACCTCTGGTTATCCATATCGACAAATGATATTGTTTCTAATGAGAGCAATGATGACTTCTTTTGTGACCCTAGGGAAGGAGGCTTCTTATACCTATTTGGTGAAGTAGTCAATCATGGTGAAGATAAACTGATGCACATTACTGGCTTTGGGCTCGATGGGCCCGATCACATCCATTCCCCACATTGAGAAGGGCCAAGGCGAACTCATATTATGGAGCTCCCTCGGAGGGGCGTGGATAGCATTCCCATGAATTGGGCACTTATAACATCTTTTGACGTGATCCTTATAGTCAGCGTTATTAAATAAATTTTAATGATAAAGGAATTATGTGGTATTTATATAAATACGATATTAGTGATTGAAAAATCATAATAAACGATAATAATTATCTGAAAAGTATTACAAGCCTATGATTAATGTTTTGACTGATGATAAATTATCTAAGATAATTGTTAAGTGTTTAGGCAGAGTTTAATTAAACTTAGACTCGAGAAAATTTCGACTAGACCGTCGGGATGTTATAATTGTACCGAACTCAACTCGAACTGCAATAGTTTGACTTGAGGCTATGTGTTATGTGTAAAGTTTATTGTATAAATAATTTATGTTTATATCTTCCGTAAATAGTAATAGTTATAGAATGATAGTACTGGATCGGCGGTGATTTGGGACCCGGATTCGGGGCTCTCACAAGTTGAATAAGGCGACCCGCAAAGATCACTTTCCTTTGCCCTTTATCGATCAGATGCTGGACAGATTAGCGGGACATTAATACTACTACTTATTGGATGGATATTCGGGTTATAATCAGATCATCGTTGCTCATATAGATCAAGAGAAAACTACTTTCACGTGCCTATATGGCACATTCGCATTCAGGAGAATGTCGTTCGGCTTGTGTAATGCACCCGCGACCTTACAAAGGTGTATGATGGCCATCTTCTCGGACATGGTTAAGGAAAATGTGGAAGTCTTCATGGACGACTTCACTGTCTATGGGGATGATTTTGATGCGTGTCTGGAAAAATTGGTAATAGTCTTGCAAAGATGCACATACACGAATTTGATCCTTAACTGGGAAAAGTGCCACTTCATAGTTGAAGAATGAATAATTTTGGGGCACAAGGTCTCGACTCAAGGATTAGAGGTTCATAAAGCAAAGTTGGAAAAAATTGAAAAGTTTCCTCCACCGAGTTCAGTTAAGGGAATTAGAAGTTTTTTGGGAAATGCTGGGTTCTACAGGAGATTCATAAAGGACTTCTCTAATATTGCAAAACCATTGTGCAGTCTTTTAGAGAAGGATTCGATTTTTAAGTTTGATGAGGAGTGTAAATTGGCATTCGAGTTGTTTAAGAAGAAATTAACCATAGCTCCCACAATCATTGCACCGAATTGGACCATGCCATTCGAGTTAATGTGTGATGCAAGCGACTATGCAGTGGGGGCTATTTTGGGTCAACGCCGAGAGAAGGTATTTCATGCCATATATTATGCAAGTATAACACTCACGGAGACTCAAATGAACTACACAACTATGGAAAAATAATTACTTGCAGTGGTGTATGCGTTCGATAAATTCTAGGCATATTTGATCGGGACAAAGGTAGTAGTTTATACAGATCACTCGACTATTCGGTACTTAATTTTAAAAAAAGATGCTAAACCACGCCTTATCAGATGGATTCTCCTTTTACAAGAGTTTGATTCAAAAATTAAGGACATAAAGATGACAGATAATCAAGTTGTCGATCATTTGTCAAGGCTGGAAAATCAAGGTAAAAAGGAAGAGGAAAAGTGCGTAATCAATGAGTCATTTTCGGATGAGCAACTATTTGGGATAAATACTGAATTTCCATGGTACGCGGACTTCGCGAATTATCTAGTGAGCAACATTCTTCCTTCTGATCTTACAAGACAACAGAAAAAGAAGTTTTTTCATGACGTGAAGTGGTATATGTGGGACGAGCCTTACTTATTCAAACAGTGCACCGACAAGATGATTAGAAGGTGTGTGCCCCACAGTGAAGTGAAGAACATATTATATGAATGTCACTCATCTGCGTATGGGGGACATTATGGTAGTGAGAGGACAGCGGCAAAAGTGCTTCAAGCCGAGTTTTATTGGCATACGTTATTTAAAGACGCCCACCAATTAGTTAAAAGATATGACAGATGTCAACGAGTGGGAAATATATCGAAAAGGAATGAGATGCCACAACAAACAATTTTAGAAGTTCATATTTTTGATGTATGGGGCATAGATTTCATGGGGCCATTTCCTTCCTCATTTACCAATCAGTACATTTTGCTTGTAGTGGACTATGTATCAAAGTGGGTTGAAGTCGTAGCACTTCCGACTAACGAAGCCAAAGTGGTTCTCAAATTATTGCAGAAGAATATTTTCACGAGATTTGGCACGCCGAGAGCTATAATAAGTGATGAAGGTAGTCACTTCTGCAACAGATCATTTACAGCTCTCTAGGTGAAGTATGGGGTCAACCATAAGGTAGCTACAGTATATCATCCCCAAACCAGTGGGCAAGCTGAGGTTTCAAATAGGGAGGTGAAGAGAATCTTGGAAAAGGTGGTAAATTCGAATCGAAAGGATTGGTCTCTTAGGTTGGATGATGCATTATGGGCTTATCGGACTGCATATAAAAACCCGATTGGTATGTCACCATACCAATTACTATATGGGAAAGCTTGTCACCTACCTGTCGAGTTACAACATAAAGCCTACTGGGCAATTCAGAAATTGAACTTCGATCAAGTAGTTGCGGGTGAAAAAAGGCTACTCCAGTTAAAAAACTCGATGAATTCCGACTTCAAGCATACGAGAACTCTAAGTTATACAAAGAAAAAGTTAAGAAATGGAACGACATGAAAATAGTACAAAGAACGTTTGAGCTGGGGTAAGCAGTTCTATTGTTCAACTCAAGATTGAGGTTGTTCCCAGCCAAACTAAAATCGAAGTGGTCGGGACCATTAATCATCAAAAGAGTTTTCCCACATGGCACCGTCGAACTCAATAGTAGAAACCCGTTGGAGACTTTCAAAGTCAACGGTCAAAGGCTAAAGCATTATTGGGGTGGCAAATCCAACATGGATGTCATCGCAATCACATTATCCGACGTACCATAAACAGGAAGTAGTCAGGCTGAACAACTTAAAATTAAGCTCTAATTGGGAGGCAACCCAATCATCTTTTTATTTTTCATATGTTTAGTCATATTAGTTAAATTATAGTTTAGATTAAGTAGGATACATTAAGTAGTTAACAAAGTTTATTTTTCTTGATAATATATCTACCATGCTTAAAATGCTCAATCTCTACTCATATTTATGTTTTATGGTTTGCAGGTACTTAATATGCTAATGGTGTGGAATTTCAAGGAAGAAATAAGAATATCAGAGACCAATTGCAGTGTGCATGCCCGCTGGGGCGGGCCCCTAATACACTATACCCCCCGCCGAGGTGGGGGTCTCTCTAGTTCTACGTCAGGGAGCAGCCTGCCGGGGCGGGCTTCATAAGTTTGTTACCCCCCACCGGGGCAGGGGTCCTGAATCCCAACCGACTTTTCGGTAGTTACATGTGCATAACAAACTTCTCCTCGTTATTCCTCCATTATAACTTAAAATTCCTATCCATTATACCCTCTCAACCCACGATTTCAGTAATCGTAACTCCAAGACCCTCCTCCATTATAAATCCATTATCCCATTACTCCTTACCATAACCATACACCATCTCTATATAAACACAACCTCTCAACCCAAGTTCACCCCATCCTTTCATCTGTATCTTCAAAAGCTACGGATTAGGACTTTCATTAAGGTACACATATAACAATTGAGAGTGAGCACCGTGTCATCTATTTCCTCCCTTCCTAGCACCATACTTGAAGCACAAATAATCAAGTTTGGGGGATAGAACAGAGTGCACACCAAGTGTTCGACAGTTTGTGTGAGTGAAATTTGCGGAGAGAATAGTGTGTTAAGGCATCCAGAATTCAATGGCGTCTCAATCCATATCAAAACGACAAAGGGGAGAAAGTTCAAGGCCCGTACAACTGACACGGACCTTTGATCGCCGTAAATTCAAAAGTGTCACCGCCACTGACCGCTACGAATACATGGTGACCAAAGCACTTACACTGAAGCGGGGGTTGGCACTGGATCATGTGGATGTGGAGATGATGTAACAAATATATCAAAAAGGGTGGAACAAGTTTACGGAGGAAATCGAGGCAGGCATTGTCAATGTGGTCAAGGAATTTTATGCAAACGCTGAGGACAAGGCCCCTTTCAACGCGTTCGTACAAGGTAGATTGGTTCCATTCAATGCCAATGCAATCAACACTTACTATCAGTTACGAGTGCCGAGACATTGTCAGTATGCTCACTTACGTGACAACGATCCAGATTTTGAGGCTATTCTGAAGGACATGACTAAGCCGGGTACAACATGGATCAAGGGTCAGAAAGGAGGCACGATTTTTTACAGCAAGGATCTCAGTAGGTATGGGAAGATATGGTACGCATTCTTGTGTGCCAAGCTATTTTTGTTCACACACACATCAGACGTGACCAAAGAAAAGGCACTACTTTTATGTGCAATTGTGCAAGATTTCATCATCGACATCGGGGCCATAATCCATTTTTCCATTCGTCGATGCTTACGATGAAATTTTTCAGGCGGCTTGCCACACCCATCACTCATTTGTGGGTTGTGTCGCCAAGCGGGACTTAGATGGTTCGATGATGAACCCACCCAGATGCCACTGTAGCTACTAGATTCTAGAATGATTGTGCGATATTCGGTGTGGGCCGGAGGTGACTCACTTTTGAGAGTATTAGGCTTTGTATTTCCCTCAGCTTCGGAGGATGAAGCTGACGCTGAAGACACCTCGGATGATGCCGAGTTTCAAGAGGATGCGACGATGGGAGAGCAAGGAATAGAGGAGGCACCACATTCTGACGCTATATCTATCCCTCAGTTTCTTGCTTTTCAATGCCAAGTGGATGAGCACAACAAGGAAGCACGCCGAGAGATGCGCTGACTCGCAGTGAGGCAAGACCACATGTTTGAAGCTATGAATACGTCCTTCTCTTCTTTAAATGTGACGCTCCAGAGCTTCATTCCAACTGCTCGATTCCCATACCAGCAGTCAGCTCCTATGCCAAGGTTCCCACCAAGTGACTTTGAAGAAGAAGATCAACCACCACCACCTCAGACTTAGGCGATTACAGCGAAGTCCTCACACATTTTATTGCGTTATTCATACAATGAGGACATTGTAGTTATTAAGTTTGGGGGAGTTAGTTTTTACATGCATAATGTCATTAGTTATAAATTTAGTGAGGTTTGCATTTGTTAATGCACTTTAGTTTTGCATGTTAGTTAGGATTTGTAATGTTGCATCCAGGTAATCATATAGTTGCATAATAGCTCAGGTAATTTTGTTATTCTGCATTTTGTTATGTAATAAAGAAAAAGTAGTTAGAATTTTGTGTTTTGCATATGTCCAACAATTATTGTAAGTCGTGTTTATGTTGGCCAATGATGAGATTAGGATTAAGTAAACAAATATAGTACCCAGTATTTGAACTGTGATGTAATTTTGAGTTACGAATTGAATCTTGAGCATGTTTGAAACTGATATAAAAAGGGTAGCACGTTAATAACATCTGTGTTGACTGAGTAGTTTAAATTGATACATAAATAGTTTCTAAAGGATAATGCTAGTGTAAATCATAGAATAACAAGAATAGGCAGTGAAAACAAAGAATTAAGCAAGAACCTAAGTTTGGGAGAATATTTGGGGTATATAAGCTATCTAAAAAAAAGTATAAATAAACACCGTGGCGTGCTTGTCTAGTTTTGTGGCCTTTGTTACTTGAGTAAGTAAGCCCGAGGGGATTATCTTTACATCTAGCGTCCTAAGGTCTTAATGGTCTGGGAGTCGTTGGTCGAAAGCTTGTTAAGGTAGCATTGAAAAGCCTAAGGGAATAAGACATTGCATAGCCATGTGTGTATATATAAAAAAAATTAATAACAAATAATAAAATAGGAATTAAGAGCAAAAAGCCCAGTGGATGGAAAATAAAAGCATAAGAATCCCATGTTGACCCTAGATCTTCGTAAATGATTGATTTTAGTTAGAACTCGTCTATTTTTTGAAATTTTTGAGTTTATTCTGTATGATTTCTAATAAGAGATTGGTTATGTATTGAATTTAGATTAGTATCAGTTAGCATAGATGTTGATCACACACACACTATATCAGTAATGACAGTCTAAGATTCGAGGATTGATAAGAAGTTATTGACTGGTTTTAATATGAAGTGTTGTAGTGTTTGCTTGATTTTTCTGAGGCCGAAAGAATAAGTTTTGAGTTTATGATACTGTTGGATTTGTAGTCATTTAGTTAGATACATTACATCTCATTGCATTGCATTGCATAGCATGTAGTTTATTTTGTGCTCGAGGACTAGCAGAGTTTAAGTTTGGGGGATTTTGATAAGTGGATTTTATATCCACGAATCAGATTCTAATTCAAGCCTATTCGTTGTTAAAACCTTGATTTCATGTTTAGTTTTGCTTGTTTATTGTTGTTTTACGTGTAGGGTGGTTGGTGTGGCATGTGGATGAAAAAGGGGAGGCATTGGAGCATAATTGGAGCAAGTATGGAGTTTCACCAAAGTCAGAAATCAGAAGGCTAGCCCGCCGGGGTGTGCCTATTTAACCCTTATACCCCCGCCGGGGCGGGGGGTCTTCATGTCTGGAAGCAGTAGTCTAGCCCACCAGGGCGGGCATTTCATTAGTATATACCCTCGCCGGGGCGGGGGGTCCCGAATTTTGGCAGTCCTAATGCGATTACAACACCGCTGAGATGTGGGGTTGAGCACTTGGATAGCGTATGGACTCTAAAGGACATGGGACTTCAACCAAAACTCGTGTGTTGGCGTATATATCGAGTAACGAACAACGAAATGATGGTGATGCAAAGCAATTAACAGAGATTAAGGACATAATTGGATAGCGAGCTTTGGAGTGAAGATTTTGTAGAATGATCATATCGATTGCGGATTAAGGCTAAAGTGACGGATGTTCTGCGTTATTCTACTCCTTTAGTTTATATTTGTAATTGAAAGGATGTTATCTTTGATTTATTCGGTTATTATTTCATTCATGATGAACTAATTTCTTTTTAGGCTTAAGACGGATCTTTAAGTGGAACGGTGATCATGTAATCTTTGATTTCAGTTTAATAAGCTATTATCTGGTTTATCTATTTTAATTTGAGCTTGAATTTAAGAATTGCCTGATCAACGATTCTTTGTGGACTTGTATGAACTCGAGAGATGAAATACGAGTCTGGACATAGTTAATATAGCACGTGTTCTTGAATTTTGTGAATGAATAGAATTTTGATGAATGACACTTTACTTACTACTATATTACTTATTGACCAAGTATACTTGTGTGTTGTGCATAATTAGATTTTACCCAACAGTAAAAAACAACGATTTTCCTTTCACAAAATTAGTATAGCAGTCACCATTATGTTCAAGGTTCGTGTGAAATTGTTAGACTGACTTTGGGTAGGCCACAGATGGAGGGGCACTTAGCGAGGTCAAAACACAAGACTCAAGCAGATGTTGAAGTGGGAAGTTTTAAAAATAGTACATATCAATGGATTTTTCATAAACAAAAGATTTTTGGCAGATGGAAGATTAAATCGATGTTCGAAGTTATGACCTCTAAAGAAATTTTTAGGAACATCATGCAACGAAATAGATAAAGGAATTACCGTCATCGGAGGGGATCCAGGTGAAGATTCTTTGATCTTTTCCCGTTTGGTGCCAGTCGATGTCCCAATCGGTGGAGGAGAAGGTAAACTCGCCTCAGATTCGGCAGGGGATGAGTCACCGGAGATGGTCATGATAAAAGGTTGCTTCCTTTTCAGTTTTGAGTAGCAGAAGGATGAAAGGGTGGAGATGGCAGTGAGAGCTCGTCATCAGACTCATCACGGAGTTGTCTAGCGTGCTTGGTTTTCATCTTTTCGGGCGGGGTTTGAGAGCGATTGAGAGTTGCAGAGACTTTTGATGTGCTGAAGATGAAGGTGCAGGAGTAAAGTAACTTCTATCTTTATTGTGGGTGCGTGTTTCCAAGATATGGAAAGTCGTGGTGCCGTGTTTGGGAAGGGAACTCTAAATAGATTGAATTTAGCATAATTATGGTAGGGAAATATTCTGTGTCTGTCTAATTTCCTTAACGCATGCAGGTCGTATCTATATCAGACACATCCCGAGTTCTCTTCTTAGAGTACATAAGCGTTCTTCCCCTAGAGGTTTTGTAAATATATCTGCTAATTGGTTCTCAATGGGAATAAATATTAATTTGATTAGTCCTTTTGACACATTATCTCTACGAAAATGGTGGCGAACTTCTATGTGTTTTGTGCGAGAGTGTAGAACTAGATTTTTAGAGATGTCTATAGTGCTTGTATTATCACAATAAATGGGAACATTTTCACACATAATATCAAAATCCCACAGTGTTTGACGCATCCATAAAATTTGGGAGCAACAACACCCAGCTGTTAAATATTCAACCTCAGGGGTGGATAGGGCAACAGATGTTTGCTTCTTACTATGCTATGAAACAAGACTTTGTCCCAGAAATGTACAAGCACTGCTTGTGCTTTTTTTATCTATTTGACAACCTACATAGTCAGCATCTGAGTAACCCATTAGATCAAAATTGTTACATTTCGGAAAAAATAATCCTAGATTTATGGTACCACTCAAACATTTATATATTCGTTTAACAGCTTGTAAATGTGATTCTTTGGGTTTTTCTTGAAAGCGAGCACATAGACAAACACTGTACATTATATCAGGTCTGGAAGCAGTTAGATATAGTAAGGATTCGATCATACCTGTATATTTTGTTACTTCTACATCCATACCTTTTTCATTTGCTGTGAGTTTTATTGATGTACTCATTGGTGTGGTCTTTGGATTTGAGTTGTCAAAACCAAATCTCTTGAGTAGTTATTTTGTATACTTGGTTTGATGAATGATACCTTCTTAATTTTGTTTGATTTAAAGTCCCAAAAAGTAATTGTGTCCTCCCATTAAGCTCATATCAAACTCCTTGTGCATACATTTGGAAAACCACTCACAAAGAAAGTTATTAGTAACACCAAATATTATATCGTCTACATATATTTTTACAATAATAATATCGTTATTTTGATGTTTAATAAATAAGGTAGAGTCGATTTTACCTCGTATGAAGCCATTTGATAGGAGGTACTTACTTAATCTCTCATACCACGCTCTTGGGACTTGTTTGAGTCCATAGAGTGCCTTCTTTAGTTTGTATACATAATGTGGGAACTTGTCATGCTTAAATCCCGGTGGCTGTTTTATGTATACTTCTTCGTTTATATATCCGTTGAGGAAGGCTCTTTTGACGTGCATTTGGTGTAACTTGAACTTTCTGAAACATGCAAATGCTAACAGTATTCTAATGGATTCCAATCGGGCTACAGGGGCAAATGTTTCTTCATAGTCTATTCCTTCTTACTGATTGTATCCTTGAGCTACTAATCTTGCTTTGTTTCTTGTAATTGTTCCATTCTCGTCGAGTTTGATTTTGAATACCCATTTAGTTCCAATGATGGATATATCTTTTTGAGGTGGCATCAACTCCCAGACTTGGCATCTTTCGAATTGTTGTAGCTCTTCTTGCATTTCTAGTAACCAGTTTACATCAAGTATGGCTTCTTTGGCATTCTTTGGTTCAATTTGGGATAAGAATGTTGAAAATGCACACATATTTTGTGCTCTTCTTCTTGTAGTCACTCCTTCATTTATATTGCTAATAATGTTGTCGGGAGGATGATTTTTGATGTATCTTGCTGATTTTGGAAGTTGAATGTCACGGATCACTTCTTGTAGTTGTTCTTCAGTTTTTTCTGGATCATGGTCTTGTTGTTCATTTAATTCAGCTTGCGGGATAGGTTCCTGGTCTTTGTATTCAGCTTGCTGGATAGGTTCCTGGTCCTGCTCCTCTTCCAATCCAGCTTGCTGGATAGATTCCTTTGTTTTGCTGTTTTATTTTATGTGATAGGATGGATTAGCAGCTGTCTCTAATATTCCTACATCGTCTTCTCTTCCTTTTGAAATATCATGGTTAGTTTCATTAAATTTGATATGTACAGATTCTTCGATACACATCTTTTTCACATTATAAATGTGATATACTTTACTATTTTGAGAGTAGCCAATGAATATTCCCTCATATGATCTAGCATCAAACTTACCCAAATTTTCACTGGTGTTAAGAATAAAACACTTGGATCCAAAAACTTTGAAGTAGCTTATATTAGGAATACGATTATTTAATAATTCATATGGTGTCTTCAAAATAATTGAACAGATTAACACTCTATGTAGTACATAACATGATGTGTTTACAGCTTCGGCCCAAAATGTGACGCCCCCAAAATAGGTATACATCACCCATTCTAAGTCGCCAAATACGTGGTACATAATACAAAAACAAACTTAATTTATACACCTGTTAAGTGTCGTGTAGAATACGACACAACATAAGCTGTGAGTTTTAATACAAATATTGTCTTCTAGACAGTATTAAAACTCAAAATAAGTCCTCATTACATTTATTATCACACTATTTCACAGAATAGTGAGGACTACTAATACAACCATCTGGACCGTCACTCCATTCCCCGACTAGTCTCAGCTATATTCTCATTTCCTGAAGTAAACAATGAAAGCAAAGGGTGAGCTCAACTAGCCTAGTAAGAAATATTATGACTAAGATAATGCAGAATAAATTATCATTAGCCTCCAACAGTGTTGAACTAATAAAAATAATAAACAACAAGTTTAACTGCAGCGGAACAAGTAATCCATTAGAAGAGTCAAGTAGAGCATGATATCTACTATCTTCTATGATTTAAAAAGTCTATCAACAGTTTTATCGCTGAGACTCAGCTTAATAAATAATCCACATCATCGAATCATCCATACACTCCGGGCCAAGGATATTCATTAGTATCACCAATGGTCATGATCATACCAGCAACTGTCCATCAATGCAATACGGGCCAATGATGACTTTTACCACATCATTTGTAACATTACAGTCATGATTATACCGAATAATCCCTAGTCATAATCATACTAAGCCCATCTATGCACTATAGGCTACAAATGACTTTCAACATAATATAAACATGAGGATGATGACAATGATATAAGAATTCAATAAAACAAGTTCAAGAATATATTTTTAAAGATTTATAATTTAATTTATCCAGAAATCAATAACGTCCAAATTATCAACATGATACTGCTTTGTGAAGTAAAATTCAAGAATAATATTGTACCAAAAATAATTTGGACCGAAAACGAATTATTTTTTATCATGAATAGTACACTAGGTGAATAGTACTCGAGTAAATAGTATCCCGTGAATAGTACTTTAGGAATAGTAACACCGTGAGTAGTACTCTGGCATAAAAAAGTTAAAACTTATCAAGAATGCTCAGAATAATATTTCCATGAAAAGATATTGGATGAAGCGTAAATATCAAGGATATTATACTAATTTCATAGAGTATAGAAGCCAAAATTTTAACAAACGAGTATAGAATTCGAAATCTGAAACGAAATAATATTACTTACATACAACAGAGTATGAAGAAAATATTATTTCAAGCAAATATTGAACAAAATAACATCCTTTACGAATATGAAAGAAATAATACCCCTTACCTTAGTAGGAGATTGGATACTGAAATAGTGTAGTAACAAAATACTCTTCTTCTTTCTCTCTGATTCTCTCTCTATAGAATTCTCTTGTGAGTCGTAGTGATTTGGTGAGAATGAAAGAAGAAATAAGCTTCTATTTATAGAATATTTCTAGCTTAGCCATTCCAATGTGAAAAGGCAAGTGGCTTGACGACTGGTGATGTGAAAAGAAAAGTGGTTTAACGCCTGCAATGTGAAACAACAAGTGGTTTGACGCCTGTAATGTGAAACACCAAGTGGTTTGACACCTGTAATGTAAAACGACAATTGGTCGACACCTGTAATGTGAAACGACAATTGGTCGACACATGTAATGTGAAACGACAATTGGTCGACGCCTGTAATGTGAAACGATAGTTGGTTCGATGCCTGTAATATGCAACAACAAGTGGTTTGACGTCTAGTAAAGGCAAATATTATTGGCGAAAGTGACTTTTAGATGATGACATATGGGTCCCCATAGAATAAACCAAACTTACCACAAACGTCTCATAACAGACTTCTTATTTATATCAAAGATTGAATAAATATTTCCATAAATCATTTTATCTTCAATCAACACATTTTTAATCTTCCAACAATTATTCATCATTAATATTATAACTCACAATATTTAACAACCAGATTATTCCTAGGAAAGATGGGGCTTTCCGATAAGGATTTCTCCCTATTGGCGCGCAATTAAGTGACCAAACATATCCTCGACAGAACTTTCTAGACATCGTCAATATTGAAAATAATAATATGAATAACTTTGTCGTCTCAATTATTTATTTAATAATATAAAATATTATGCAGATGATACTGTGACAATAATTGAATCAATAATATGAGATACTATGCAGCAATTACTGAAGCAATAATTGAGTATAACTGAGTGGCTTATTACGTAAGCGTCAATAATCAATACCGTGTGCTACTATGCAACCACGCGTATTATTGTATTTGTACCACCGGGTATTTCAACAGTTAACAGTAAAACTTTCGCCGTTATTTTATAAAAAAAATTTTTGTCGTTTTCTCAATCCGACAATAATTCTGTTGTGGGGTTCACCAATGATTGTGCCATCGTATGAATATTCCCTATTAAAACGAATATTTCCCGACCAATCGAATATAATATAACAACTTGCGTACTTTACAAAATTTATAAAAATTACCCACAACTATAACATTATATCAAATTCACTCCATAATATTCAAAAATGATATTTATAGAAAATTCATCTTTATTCATAAAAGTTGGGGTCTTACAACCTCCCATTCTTATGAAATTTTACCCTCAAAATTAGGGTACATACCTGGTATGTCGAAGAGGTAAGGATACCTTGATTTCATTTCAGATTCTAACTCTCAGGTTATTTCCTCAACATCGTGGTTTCTCCACAAAACTTTAACTTAAGGTATAACTTTGGAGAGTAAAATATGCTCGTTCTTATCCGAGATTTTAACAGGAACCTCTTCATACGTTAAATCTTCCGCTATTTCGTCTGGTTTTAACTCAATAACGTGGTTCTTCCACATATTTATGTAACATAAATATGTAAAAAAAATGTTATGAACACGCGACATACTTGGCGGTAAAGTGAGTCTATAGGGCACAATTCCTACTTGATTGAGAATTTCAAAATAGGCCAATAAAATCGAGGGTTGAGATTTTCTCTCTTCATCGATTCTTGCTTCTAGAAAAGTGCCCTCTTGAACCTTCTTCACATTCATCAACTCTGAGTCTGTAGCTTGAGCAGCTTTAACTTTATCGATTAAAGTCGTTTCTACTCGTATATTTGCAATCATCACGTGGGTTCCTGGAGTCTTTATCTCTATCTCCATCCTTTGCAAGTTATACAAAATGGGCCTTAGCGTTGACAATATCGCACTCGTACCCGTATATGATCTTCTACTTAATGCGTCATCTACTACGTTCGCTTTTCCAGGATGGTATTGAATGGTATGATAATACGTAATCTTTCAACAGCTCGAGCCAACGTCTTTGGCGCATAATGCATTCGTTTTAGGTGAAAAAAATATTTGAGGGTTTTATATCAGGTTCAAGGTTGATACAAAATTCGATTTTACGCTCTGGAGTAGGCTAAAAAATTCTTCAGGGAATACGTCAGGAAATTTATTAGTAATAGAAATATCATTCAAATCTGACGTATTTTTGTGTAAATATGTGATATGAGCTAAGAAAGCTTGACATCCATTTTTTAATAAACGAATGTCTCTATGGCTTGATATGACAGTGATTGACTTTAATTGTTTGGTTGCTTGAATTCGAATAATAGGTTGGTAAGGATTATGAAAGCTATGCACCTTACAAAAATAATCAATTTTAGCATGATAAGTGGTTAGCTAATCAATCCCTAAAATCACATCGAATGCAAGTATTTTCAAAGAGATAAAATCGACAGATAACGTGCGGTTGCCGATTTGAATCAAACACGACTTATAAACAGTGGATGTGACAAAGGTTTCCCCCAATAGAGTTTCAACAGATAAGTCAAAGCCTAATTTCTTCGGAGTCAAATTTGTACGTTGAGCGCAAGTTGGAGAATTAAAAGAGTGGGTAGAACCGGTATCAAATAAGGTATAGACTTCGCTAGAGTTTATGATTAGCTTACCCGTGATCACTTCGTTCGAATTCGTCGCTTTTTGGGAGGTTACGACAAACGCTCTCCCTTGAACTATCGGTTTTGTCTTGTCTGGGACGGCCTTTGATGCCTCTATCCCAGCTAGACTTGACTTCAGTGTATGACAAAATCGAGCTAGGTGACCTTCTCTTCCACAATTGTAACATGCGTTGGACTGCTGCGTACAGTTTGGACAGATGTGTCCCTCCTGTCCGTATTTGAAATGTACGACCGATGGTCGTTCTTTTTCCTTTGAAACGGGTGTTGGTGCTGCTGCCGACGTCTTTCCGTCATTATTGAACCTTATCTTCTTGAAATTTCCACTTCTATTATCTTGACCATGATTACCACCGACGTGGTTACCATTTCTAGTATGTTGATTTCCTTCACGTTTGTTGTCACCGCTTCGATGACTGCTATCACTGATATTATTGACTTGCCGACCGCTATCTCTTGGTTGGGTTAACTCATTATTACATTCTAATAACTGAGCCCTATTTACAACATCTGAATACAAACACAGTTTGTGAGAAATTAGGTATTGGCGTATCACAGGTTTCAAACCTCTAAGAAACATCCGCGTCATTCTCTCCTCATTATCAACCAAGTGGGGCGCAAACCGGGACAACTCGGCAAACTTAGCTTCGTACTACGACACGGTCTTGTTGTTTTGCTCTAATTTAATGAACTCTACCTCTTTCGTGTGATGAATACTTTCGGGAAAGTACTTGTCGTTGAATAGTTATTGGAACTTATCCCAAGTCAACTTCAGTGCGGCAGGTTGAGTACGCTTTATAGATTCCCACCAGTAATCTGCCTCTCCCCACAATATAAAGGTGGCAAAGGGAACATTTTACTCCTCGGAGCATCCCAAGACATCAAATATATTGGTGATCTGCTTTATCCACGTCTCCGCCTTAAGTGGTTTCGAATCTCCAATAAATTCCGGTGGTCCCAGCTCCTTGAATTGCTTAGCAATGACCATCTGAGAGTTGCCAGTGATTCCACCTGCAATTTGAATAGGAGTTTCTCTTGCCTGATGTTGCACGAATTGCAGAAAGCTCCTAAACATTCTAACATTCGCCATTTGGTCAGTGTTTTTGTTCACCTGAGGATTATTGCCTTCCTGATGCACATTATCCTGGGTATTAATCAGTGGTGACTCAACAGTCTCATGTGCTCCATTGCTTAACTCAAATTTTTAGATGCTATTTTTAAACACTGCCATAAAACCAGGGTTAATTGACATGCCACATATTATCCCTATATTATGACCGACTAATTAAATAACAAATAAACTTAGGTAGGTTATACTAGTGAAGGATTTACCCGTCTCTCCCCCTTGTTCTAGTCTCACATCTTAGCCAGGGATTATATCCCTAAGCTCTGATACCAACTGTGACGCCCCCAAAATAGGTATACATCACCCATTCTAAGTCGCCAAATACATGGTACAAAATATAAATACAAACTTAATTTATACAACTGTTAAGTGTCGTGTAGAATACGACACAATATAAGCTCTGAGTTTTAATACAAATATTGTCTTTAAGACAATATTAAAACTCAAAATAAGTCCTCATTACATTTATTATCACACTATTTTACATAATAGTGAGGACTACTAATGCAAACATCTGGACCGTCACTCTGTTCTCCGACTAGTCCCAGTTATATTCTCATTTCCTAAAGTGAACAATGAAAGAAAATGGTGAGCTCAACTAGCCCAGTATGAAATATTATGACTAAGATAATGCAGAATAAATTATCATTAGCCTCCAACAGTGCTAAACTAATAAAAATAATTAACATCAAGTTTAACTGCAGCGGAACATGCAATCCATTAGAAGAGTCAAGTAGAGCATGATATCTACTATCTTCTATGATTTAAAAAGTTTATAAACAGTTTTATCGCTGAGACTCAGCTTAATAAATAATCCACATCATAGAATCCTACATGCACTACGGGCCAAGGATATTCATTAGTATCACCAATGGTCATGATCATACCAACAACTGTCCATCAATGCAATACGGGCCAATGATGACTTTTACCACATCATTTGTAACATTACGGTCATGATTATACCGACTAATCCCTGGTCATAATCATACCAAGTCCATCTATGCACTACAGGCCACATATGACTTTCAACATAATATAAATATGCAGATGATGACAATGATATAAGAATTCAATAAAACAAGTTCAAGGATAAATTTTTAAAGATTTATAATTTAATTTATCCATAAATCAATAACGTTCAAATTGTCAACATGATACTACTTTGTGGAGTAAAATTCGAGAATAATATTGTACCAAAAATAATTTGGACCAAAAACGAATCAATTTTTATCATGAATAGTACCCCGGGTGAATAGTACTCGAGTGAATAGTACCCCGTGAATAGAACTTCGGGAATAGTAACCCCGTAAATAGTACTCCGGCATAAAAAAGTTAAAACTTATAAAGAATGCTCAGAATAATATTTTCATGAAAAGATACTGGATGAAGCGCAAATATCAAGGATATTCTACTAATTTCATGGAGTATAGAAGCGAAAATTTTAACAAACGAGTATAGAATTCGAAATCTGAAATGAAATAATATTACTTACATACAACAGAGTATGGAAGAAAATATTAATTTAAGCGAATATTGAACAAAATAACATCTCTTACGAATACGAAAGAAATAATACCCCTTACCTTAGTAGGAATTGGATACTGAAATAGTGTAGTAACAGAATACTCTTCTTCTTTCTCTCTGATTCTCTCTCTATAAAATTCTCTTATGAGTCGTAGTGAATTGGTGAGAATGAAAGAAGAAATAAGCTTCTATTTATAGAAGATTTTTAGCTTAGCCCTTGCAATGTGAAAAGGCAAGTGGCCTGACGACTAGTGATGTGAAAAGAAAAGTGGTTTAACGCCTGCAATGTGAAACAACAATTGGTTTGACGCCTGTAATGTGAAAGAACAAGTGGTTTGACGCCTGTAATGTGAAACGACAATTAGTCGACGCTTGTAATGTGAAACGATAATTGGTCGACGCTTGTAATGTGAAACAACTATTGGTCGACGCCTGTAATGTGAAACGACAATTGGTTCGACGCCTATAATATGAAACGGCAAGTGGTTTAACATTTGGTAAAGGCAATTACTATTGACAAAAGTGACTCTTAGATGATGACATATGGATTCCCATAGAAGAAACCAAACTTACCACAAACGTCTCACAACGGACTTTTTATTTATATCAAAGATTGAATAAATATTACCACAAATTATTTTATCTTCAATCAACATATTTTTAATCTTCCAACAATTATTCATCATTAATATTATAACTCACAATATTTAACAACCAGATTATTCTCAGGAAAGAGGGGGCTTTCCGATAAGAATTTCTCCCTATTGGTGCGCAATTAGGTGACCAAACCTCCCATCGATAGAACTTTCTAGACATCGTCAATATTATAAATAATAATATGAATAACTTTGTCATTTCAATTATTGATTTAATAATATAAAATATTATGCAGATGATACTGTGACAATAATTGAATCAATAATATGAGATACTATGTAGCAATTACTGAAGCAATAATTGAGTATAACTGAGTGGCTTCTTACATAAGCATCAATAATCAATACCGTGTGCTACTATGCAACCACGCGTATTGCTGTATTTTTACCACTGGGTATTTCAACAATTAACGGTAAAACTTTCGCCGTTATTTTATAAAAAATATTTTTTTCGTTTTCTCAATCCAAAAATAATTCTGTTATGGGGTCCACCAATGATTGTGCCGTCGTACGAATATTCTCTGTTAAAACGAATATTCCTTGACCAATCGATTATAATATAACAACTTGCGTACTTTGCAAAATTTATAAATATTACCTACAAGTATAACATTATATCAAATTCACTCCATAATATTTAAAAATGATATTTATAGAAAATTCATCTTTATTCATAAAAGTTGGGGTCTTCCACAAATTTTTTTTGGAAGTTTACTTTCTTGGATTAGGGTTCTAGTTATTTCTTGTAATGTTCGATTCTTCCTTTCTATCACTCCATTTTGCTGGGCAGTTCTAGGTGTTGAGAACTCATTAGTAATTCCTTTTTGATTACATAATATAATGAAATCCTTTTAAAACTCAGTACCATGGTCACTTCGAATTTTTATAAGATTAAGACTATATTTTGTTTCCAAGTTTCTAATCAGCTTTTCAAATTCTTTAAATACCTCATCTTTAGTTTTAAGAAATAATACCCATGTATATTTAGAAAAATCATCAACTATCACAAAAGCATAAAATTTACCATTTAGACTAGCATACCTTTCGAGTCCAAATAAATCAAGATGTAGTAATTGTAAGGGAGAAGAAGTTGATACCATGTTCTTGGCTGTGAATGATGTTCTTACTTGTTTTCCAAGTTGACATGGCTCACATATACCTTTCTTCTCAAAATTCATTTTAGGTAGTCCTTTCATTAATTTCTTTGCTGATAATTTTTTGATTAAGTCCATATGTACATGCCCCATTCTTCTATGCCATAAATTTGCTTCATCTTGAATTGTTGCCAGGCATAATTCTTCCTCATGTTGCTCAAAATCAAAAGTGTATATATTTCCTTCTTTTTGGGCGACTAAAATAGCATTGTTAGTACCATATGAAATTGTACATTTTTCTCTTTCAAAATTCACTTGATGTCCATTATCCATTAATTGACTCACACTGATTAGATTAAATTCTAAGCCATTTACTAGATGAATATTATTAATATTAACCTTACCGTTATCGATTTTACCTTTTTCGATTATTTCACATGACCGGTTATCACCAAACGCGACAGTTCCATGTTTCTTTTTGATATTTAGCTTCACAAACTTAGATTTGTCCCCCATCATGTGGCGTGAGCAACCACTGTCAAGAATCCACTTTTGATAGGATACTTTTTCTTTTAAACATACCTGTTTAAGAAAAATACAATTTACCTTTTTGGTACCCATATCTTTTTGGGTCCACTTGTGTTAGTTGAGATCAAATCACTTTTCTTTATCCATATTGCTTTACTTCGATTGTTATTTTTCTTCCTTAAACCGTTTATATCTAGATGCCCTTTAGTGCCATAATTTTTGCAAGTAGTGAAAGGTGTATAGTAATTTAATTTAAATGATGATTTAGATTTAGGCATTTCAACTTCTTTTCTATATACTGGATTATAACTAATGCCTTGTTTATCGTAACTGGGTCTTTGTTTCCCTAACATGATATTTAGATTTTATTCACCATGAACAAATTTAGCTAGAAAGTTTTTTAATGATTCTATTTCCTTTTGAAGTTCATTATTTGGAGGTGTTTTATTACAGGATTCATTACCAAATGCATCAATGCATACATCTCTCATTTTTATTTCATTTGTCAAATTTTCAACTTCATCATTTAACTGTTTTACTTTGTTGAAAAGCATTTTATTGTAATTATCTAAATAATCATTTTTCGCTGCTAATGCTTTTTCTTCATTTGTGTGTGTTAATTTTTCTAATTCTTTCTTTTCATCTATTCGTGCTTCAACTTCGCCCATTATAGTGTTTATTAGATCTTTTAGGTACATATTTTTTTCTTTTAGCTTTTCATTTTCTTGTTTCAAAATAATAACATCAGAAAGAGATACCTCACTAGATTCACCTTCAAGTCCCATGAAGCATATTTGAGCCAGTTCATCGTTTGCATCTATCTCCACTTCAGATTCTTCATCGTCACTCCACGTTAAAAAGGCTTTATTCTTTTTGAACTCTTTATTGCCTTTCTTTCCTTTGTTTTTGAGTTGGAAGCAGTCATTCTTGAAGTGACCTGGTCATCCGCATTCGAAACGGGTTTCTTCGGTTTGCTTTGTTTTGAGTTTGTTTGAGTTGAATGCCTCCTTCCTTTTATTCTTTCTCTGAAGTAGTCCCTTAAGTCTCCTTGAGATCATAGCTATTTCATCATCCGAGATATTTTCAAGTTCCTCCTCAATTCCAGCATTTAGAGCTAACACTTTCTTTTGAGGAACTTCTTCCTCGTCATCATATCTTTTTAATTGGTTTTCATATTCTTCTAGTTCACCAAAAAGTGTTAAAGTATCCATAGAAGAAATATTGACAGAATCTTGAAGGGTAGTAATTTTGGATGCTAACCTTTTGGGCATAGCCCGAAGTAGCTTATGATTGATTTCACTTTGTGGAATTGACTTGTCGAGCAACTTTAATGAATTTATGAGTACTAGTAATCGTGCTTGAGCCATTTTGATTGTTTCGTCTTTTTTCCAGCTTGAACATTTCATAGTCATGCATGAGCATGCTTAGCTTAACTTCTCGTACTTTGGAGGTTCCTTCATGACTCACCACTAGAGTATCTCATATCTCCTTAGTTGTGTTGCGTGAAGAGACTTTATCTATTTCGGATTGCACCATACCGCTAAGAAGAGTGTTCATTGCTTTTAAGTCGTATGAGACCTTGTAGGTTTCGGTTGAGTCCATCTCGAGTAGAGTTTTCGGAGTGCCATCATATTTCCTTGTGATTACTGGTCCATTTTCTACCACTCACCATTCCCATGGGTCTCGCTTAAGATATATCCTCATTCGGAATTTCCAGAAATTGTAGTTCTCTGTCCCAAAGAGTAATGAAGGTCGGTTTGTTGATTGTCCTTCTTGATGAGCGTTTCCAAATTGTGTCATATCAGAATCTTACCCTATAATTCATGTAAGACCCCAACTTTTATAAATAAAGATGAATTTTCTATAAATATCATTTTTGAATATTATGGAGTTAATTTGATATAATGTTATAGTTGTGGGTAATATTTATAAATTTTACAAAGTACGCAAGTTGTTATATAATATTCGATTGGTCGGGGAATATTCGTTTTAATAGGAAATATTCGTACAACGATACAATCATTGGTGGACCCCACAACGGAATTATTGTCGGATTGAGAAAACGACAAAAATATTTAATTAAAAATAACGGCGGAAGTTTTACCATTGTTACTGTTGAACTACTCGGTAGTAAAAGTACAGTAATACGTGTGGTTGCATAGTAGCACACTGTATTGATTATTAATGCTTATGTGAGAAGTCACTCAGTTTGATTCAATTATTGTCAGTTAATAATATGAATTATTTAGCGATAATGACGTTTTGTTTTATTCGTATTATTAACGTAATAAAACAGAAACATCTTTTTATATAAAACAGAATACTTTATTAAAGTTATTCTATAAATAGAATATATTATATTTTATTTAAAAGATTTTTCTTTAAATATGGACCGTCGGATTAAAGTAATCAATCTGGACCGTTCATGGATTAGTTACTATGCATTCCATTTTTCTATAAATAGCAGCTTATTCCTTCATTATTTCTTACGAATTCACTGAACTCTAGAGAGAGAAACTATAGAGAGAAACTATAGAGAGAGAGAAGAAGAGCATTCTACTACTTAACTACTTCCTTATTTCAGTTCTTCTTTAAAACGATAAGGGGTGTTATTCTTTCTTATTCGTGAAGAGAACTGTTGTTATTCCATTTCTTATTATTCTGTTGGAATAACCTGTATACGCGGTCTACCCTATACTTGGTGACATTCTTCTATTATTCTGTTGGAACATCCTATCTGTGTGTTTTACACCAGACCTGGTTCTATTTTTATTATTATTCTGTTAGAATATCCTGTCTGTGTGTTTTACACCGGACCTGGTTTCGTCTTGTTATTATTCTGTTGGAACATCCTGTCTGTGTGTTTTACATCGGACCTGGTTCCATTATTTATTATTCTGTCGGAATATCCTGTCTGTACGTTTATGCCGGACCTGGTTCCATTATTTATTATTCTGTCAGAATATCCTATCTGTGCGTTTACGCCGGACCTGATTCCATTATTTATTATTCTGTTGGAATAACCTGTCTGTGCGGTCTATCACATGCCGGGTGATTTCTTTTGTTATTCTATTCTTTATTATACTTAGTTGGTTAAGTTTTGACTTCTATACTCCATGAAATTAGTGGAATATCCTTGATAATTGCGGTTTATCCAGTATCTTTTTATGAAAATATTCTTCTAAGTATTCTTGAATTTTACTCCACAAAGCAGTATCATGTTGACAATTTGGTCGTTGTTAATTCTTGGATAAATTAATTCTTGAACTTGTTTTATTAAATTCTTATATCATTGTCATCATCCTCATGTTTATAAAGTGTTGAAAGTCATCTGTGGCCTGTAGTGCATAGATGGACTTGGTATGATTATGACCAGGGATTATTCGGTATAATCATGATCGTAATGTTACAAATGATGTGGTAAAAGTCCTCATTGGCCATAGTGCATTGATGGACAGTTGTTGGCATGATCATGACCATTAATGACTACACGAATATCCTTGGCCGTAGTGCAGGGGTGATTCGATGATGTGGATTATTTTATTAAGCTGAGTCCCAGCGATCACAGTGTTGAAAAACCTTGTAAATCATAAAAGATAGTAGAGTTTATTTTCTACTTGACTCTTTTAATGGATTACTTGTTCCGCTGTAGTTAAACTTGATGTCTATTATATTTTATCATTTTAATATTGTTGAAGGCTAATGATAATTTATTCTGCATTATCTTAGTCATAATATTTCTTACTGGGCTAGTTGAGCTCACCCTTTCTTTCACTGTTCTCTTCAGGAAATTAGAACGTAGCTGGGGCAAGTCGGGGAACGAAGTGATGGTCGGAATGATAGTATTAGTTAGTAGTCCTCAATATTCTATGTAATAGTATGTTAACAAATGTAATGAGGACTCCTTATGAGTATGAATACTCTCTAGAAGATAATATTTGTATTCAAACTCACAGTTTATGTTTTGTCGTATTGTACGCGACAGTTGTATTAGTAAGTTGTATTTGTATTCTGTACTATGTATCTGACGACCCAAGATGGGTGATGTATACCTAATTTTGGGGGCGTCACAGTTGGTATCAGAGCTTAGGGATATGATCCCTGGCTAAGATGTGAAAATAGAACTAGGATGGGAGAGACGGGGAATTCCTTCGCTAGTATGACCTACCTAAGTTTATTTGCATGGTATTTAATTGGTCGGTCATAATATAAGGATAATATATGACATATCAATTAACTTTTATTTTGTGGCAGATTACTGGTGGGAATCGATTAAGCCTACTCAACCTGCCGCACTGAAGATGTCTTGGGAGAAGTTCCAAGAGCTGTTCAATGACAAATACTTTCTCTAAAGTGTTCGTCACATGAAGGAGGTAGAGTTCATCAAATTGGAGTAGAATAATATGACCGTGTCGCAGTATGAGGCTAAATTTGCTGAGTTGTCCCGGTTTGCGTTCCACTTAGTGGATAATGAAGAGAGAATGACACGAATGTTTTTGCGAGGTTTGAGACCTAAGATACGTCAACATCTTATTTCTCATAAACTGTGTTTGTATTCAGATGTTGTGAATAGGGCTCAGTTAGTGGAGCGCGATAACGAGTCAACGCAACCAAAAGAGAGCAGTCAGCAAAATGATAATACCAATGAGAGCAGTCATCGAAGCGGTGACAACAAGCGTGGAGGGAATCAACAGGCCAGAAATGGTAACCACTTCGGTGGTAATCAGGGCCAAAACAATAAGAATGGTCATTTCAAGAAAAGGAGATTCAATAATGATGGAAAGACGTCAGCACCAGCACCCGTTGTTAAGGAAGGAGAACGACCACCTATCATATGTTTCAAATGCGGAGGGGAGGGGCACATCAGTCCAAATTGCGCGATGCCGTCTAAAGCATGTTATAATTGTGGAAGAGAAGGTCATTTAGCTCGATTTTGTCATTTACCAAAAACAAGTTCAACCAAGATGGAGACACCAAAGGCCGTCCCAGAAAAGTCAAAACCGGTAGTGCAAGGGAGAGCGTTTGTTGTGACCTCCCAGAAAGCAAGGAACCCGAATGAGGTCATCACGGGTAAGCTTATCATAAACTCTAACGAAGTCTATACTTTATTTGATACCGGTTCTACCCATTCTTTTATTTCTCCTACTTGCACTCATCGATTAAATTTGACTCTGGAGAAATTAGACTTTTATTTATCTGTTAAAACTCCATTGGGAGAAACCTTCATTACATCCACGGTTTATAAGTCTTGTTTGGTTCAAGTTGGTACCCACACATTACCTGTCGATCTGATTTCATTAAAAATACTTGCATTTCACGTGATTCTAGGGATTGATTGGTTAACTACTCATCATGCAAAAATTGATTATTTTCGTAAGGTTGTTAGCTTTCATATTCCTAATCGACCTATTATGCGAATTCAAGCAACCAAACCATTAAAATCAATCGCTGCCATCTCAAGCCATAAAGCTATTCGTTTATTGAAAAATGGATGTCAAGCTTTCTTAGCTCATGTCACGGATCTAAACAAAAATACGTCAGTTTTGAATGATATTTCTATTGTTAATAAATTCCCTGACGTATTCCCTGAAGAACTTCCTGGCCTACCCCTAGAGCATGAAATTGAGTTTTGTATCGACCTTGAACCCGGTACAAAACCCATTTCCAAAGCCCCATATCGAATGACTCCTATTGAACTTCAGGAGTTAAAGATCCAACTGTAGGAATTGTTATACATTAGCTTTATTCGTCCTAGTACTTCTCCTTGGGGTGCTCCTATGCTATTCGTGAAGAAGAAGGATGGAAGTATGCGACTTTGTATTGATTATCGGGAGTTGAATCATGTCACCATAAAAAACAGGTACCCATTGCCACGTATTGATGACCTGTTTGACCAGTTTTAAGGAGCACAATTCTTTTCAAAGATCGATCTTCGTTCTGGATATCATCAGCTGAAGGTTAGAACTAAGGATATTCCAAAGACGGCTTTCAGAACTCGGTACGAGCATTATGAATTCCTAGTCATGTCCTTTGGATTGACTAATGCTCCTGCTGCCTTTATGGATATGATGAACCGGGTATTCAAGGACTATTTGGATCACTTTGTGGTCGTCTTTATTGATGAAATCCTTATTTATTCCAAAAGCTGTGAAGATCATGAGCAACACTTGAGGCTGGTACTCCAAAAGCTTCGTGAATACAAGCTTTATGCTAAGTTGAAGAAAAGCGAGTTCTGGTTGGAGGAGGTAGCATTCCTTGGGCACGTAGTATCAAGTCGTGGAATATCGGTTGACCCGACAAAGATTGAAGCTATTCAAAGCTGGGAGCAACCTAAATCAGTGACCGAAGTACGTAGCTTTCTTGGTTTAGCTGGTTATTATCGGAGATTCGTGGAAGGATTTTCTCGAATCGCTACTCCATTAACTCAGTTGACTCGGTAAGATACAAAGTTCGGTTGGAGCGAAGAATGTGAGAAGAGTTTTCAAGAACTCAAGAGGAGACTCATTTCAGCACCTGTTCTAACAATACCATCTGGCTCGGAGGGATTTTTCATCTACAGTGATGCTTCAAGCAAAGGGTTGGGATGCGTTCTCATGCAACATGGAAAATTCATAGCCTATGCATCAAGACAACTCAAGAAATATGAGAGAAATTATCCTACTCATGATCTAGAGTTGGCAGTTGTTGTCTTTGCACTTAAAATTTGGAGGCATTACTTGTATGGGGAGAAGGTGGAGATCTTTATGGATCATAAAAGCCTCAAATATTTCTTCACTCAAAAGGAACTCAACATGTGACAACGACGTTGGCTTGAACTGTTAAAAGATTATGATCATACCATTCAATACCATCCTGGAAAAGCGAACGTGGTAGCTGACGCATTGAGTAGAAGATCATATGCAAGTACGAGTGCGATATTGTCAACACAAAGGCCCATTTTGTGTGATTTGCAAAGGATGAAGATAGAGTTAAAGACTCCAGGGACCCATGTGATGATGGCGAATATACGAGTAAAACCGACTTTAATCGATAAAGTTAAAGCTGCTCAAGCTATAGACCTGGAGCTATTGCGTATGAGGAAGAAAAGAAGGTGCTATGCCGGAAGCAAGAATCGATGAAGAAGGAATACTTCGAGTCAACTCCAGACTTTGTGTTCCTAACAACCCTGATTTAAAGTATTAAATCATGATGGAGGCGCACAACACACCGTTTGCAATCCATCCTGGAAGTACCAAAATGTATCATTATCTTCGTCATACATTTTGGTGGAGCAATATGAAGAGAGAGATAGTACTGTTTATCTCAAGGTGTTTAACTTGTCAACGAGTCAAAGCAGAACATCAAGTACCAAATGGTCCATCGTAACAACTTGAAATTCCAAAATGGAAGTGGGAGCACATTACCATGGATTTCGTTACCGGCCTTCCTAGGGTTTCAAAAGGTATTGATGCGATTTGGGTCATTGTTGATAGATTGACCAAGTCTGCTCATTTCTTACCGATACGAGAAACTTATACACTTGAACGTCTTGCTCGTATGTATATAAACGAGATTGTAAGACTACATGGTGTGCCAGTATCCATAGTTTCTAATCGAGACCCAAGATTCACTTCACGATTTTGGGTTAGTTTACAAAAAGCTATGGGCACAGATTTACGATTTAGTTCGGCATATCATCCTCAGACGGACGGACAATCAGAGACAACTATTCAAACGCTAGAAGATTTATTAAGACTTTATGTCCTTGACTTCAAGGGAAGTTGGGACAAGTTCTTACCATTGGTGGAGTTTTCCTACAACAACAGTTATCAAGCAAGTATTGGCATGGCTCCATTCGAAGCATTGTATGGAAGAAAATGTCGTTCTCTAGTATGCTGGGATGAGGTGGGTGAAGCAACGTTGTTGGGACTAGAGTTGGTACGTATGACTACAGAAAAGATTCAAACTATCTGACAACGTATAAAAACCTCACAAGATCGACAAAAGAGTTATGTTGATCTTCATCGAAAGGACGTGGAATTTGATGTAGGAGATCATGTGTTCTTACGTGTTGCTCCATGGAAAGGAGTTACGAGATTTGGAAAGAGAGGAAAGCTCAATCCTCGATTCATCGGTCCATTTTTAATCCTCGATCGAGTAGGTACTGTGGGTTATAGACTCGCTTTACCGCCAAGTATGTCTCGTGTTCATAACGTTTTTCACATATCCATGTTACGCAAATATGTGGAAGACCCGAACCACATTATTGAGTTAGAACCAAACGAAATAGCAGAGGATTTAACGTATGAAGAAGTTCCTGTTCAAATCTTGGATAAGAAGGAACATATTCTACGCTCCAAGGTTATACCTCAAGTCAAAGTTTTGTGGAGAAATCACGATGTTAAGGAAATGACTTGGGAGTTAGAATCTGAAATGAAATCAAGGTATCCTCACCTCTTCGACATACCAGGTACGTACCATAATTTCGAGGGCGAAATTTCATAAGAAGGGGAGGTTGTAAGACCCCAACTTTTATAAATAAAGATGAATTTTCTATAAATATCATTTTTGAATATTATGGAGTTAATTTGATATAATGTTATAGTTGTGGGTAATATTTATAAATTTTACAAAGTACGCAAGTTGTTATATAATATTCGATTGGTCGGAGAATATTCGTTTTAACAGGGAATATTCGTACAACGGCACAATTATTGTTGGACCCCACAATGAAATTATTGTCGGATTGAGAAAACGACAAAAATATTTTATTAAAAATAACGGCGGAAGTTTTACCATTGTTACTGTTGAACTACTCGGTAGTAAAAGTACAGTAATACGTGTGGTTGCATAGTAGCACACGGTATTGATTATTAATGCTTATGTGAGAAGTCACTCAGTTTGATTCAATTATTGTCAGTTAATAATATGAATTATTTAGCGATAATGACGTTTTGTTTTATTCGTATTATTAACGTAATAAAACAGAAACATCTTTTTATATAAAACAGAATACTTTATTAAAGTTATTCTATAAATAGAATAAATTATATTTTATTTAAAAGTTTTTTCTTTAAATATGGACCGTCAGATTAAAGTAATTAATCTGGACCGTTCATTGATTAGTTACTATGCATTCCATTTTTCTATAAATAGCAACTTATTCCTTCATTATTTCTTACGAATTCACTGAACTCTAGAGAGAGAAACTATAGAGAGAAACTATAGAGAGAGAGAAGAAGAGTATTCTGCTACTTAACTACTTCCTTATTTCAGTTCTTCTTTAAAACGGTAAGGCGTGTTATTCTTTCTTATTCATGAAGAGAACTGTTGTTATTCCATTTCTTATTATTCTGTTGGAATAACCAGTATACGCAGTCTACCCTATACTTGGTGACATTCTTCTATTATTCTGTTGGAACATCCTGTCTGTGTGTTTTATAACGGACCTGGTTTCGTTTTTATTATTATTCTGTTGGAACATCCTGTCTGTGTGTTTTACACCAGACCTGGTTCCGTCTTGTTATTATTCTGTTAGAACATCCTGTCTGTGTGTTTTATACCGGACCTGGTTCTATTATTTATTATTCTGTCGGAATATCCTGTCTGTGTCGGAATATCCTGTCTGTGCGTTTACGCCGGACCTGGTTCCATTATTTATTATTCTATCGGAATATCCTGTCTGTGCATTTACGCCGGACCTGGTTTCATTATTTATTATTCTGTTGGAATAACCTGTCTGTGCGGTATATCGCATGCCGGGTGATTTCTTTTGTTATTCTATTCTTTATTATACTTAGTTGGTTAAGTTTTGACTTCTATACTCCATGAAATTAGTGGAATATCCTTGATAATTGCGGTTCATCCAGTATCTTTTCATGAAAATATTCTTCTAAGTATTCTTGAATTTTACTCTACAAAGCAGTATCATGTTGACAATTTGGACGTTGTTAATTCTTGGATAAATTAATTCTTGAACTTGCTTTATTGAATTCTTATATCATTGTCATCATCCTCATGTTTATAAAATATTGAAAGTCATCCGTGGCCTGTAGTGCATAGATGGACTTGGTATGATTATGACCAGGGATTATTCGGTATAATCATGACCGTAATGTTACAAATGATGTGGTGAAAGTCCTCATTGGCCGTAATGCATTGATGGACAGTTGTTGGCATAATCATGACAATTAATGACTACACGAATATCCTTGGCCGTAGTGCAGGGGTGATTCGATGATGTGGATTATTTTATTAAGCCGAGTCCCAGCGATCACAGTGTTGAAAAACCTTGTAAATCATAAAAGATAGTAGAGTTTATTTTCTACTTGACTCTTTTAATGGATTGCTTGTTCCGTTGCAGTTAAACTTGATGTCTATTATATTTTATCAGTTTAACATTGTTGAAGGCTAATGATAATTTATTCTGCATTATCTTAGTCATAATATTTCTTACTGGGCTAGTTGAGCTCACACTTTCTTTCACTGTTCTCTTCAGGAAATGAGAACGTAGCTGGGGCAAGTCGGGGAACGGAGTGATGGTCCGAATGATAGTATTAGTTAGTAGTCCTCACTATTCTATGTAATAGTATGTTAACAAATGCAATGAGGACTCCTTTTGAGTATGAATACTCTCTAGAAGATAATATTTGTATTCAAACTCACAGTTTATGTTTTGTCGTATTGTACACGACAGTTGTATTATTAAGTTGTATTTGTATTCTGTACTATGTATCTGACGACCCAAGATGGGTGATGTATACCTAATTTTGGGGGCGTCACAATTCACCTTTAAGACCAATATAAGTAGAGCCAAGCTCTGATACCAAATGAAATTTAAATAGGCACACTTAGAAGGGGTGGTTGAATAAGTGTAGGAGGAAACTATGTCCAATTTTTATTTTTTTTAAAAAAATTCCTTTGGATATACAATGTAGCAAGCTGGATTCTATATCTTTATAAATGGAAATGTTAAGACAATGTATTGAATTTATGTAACACTTTCTACAACGTATAAATTTGAGATTTAACTTTTTTCAGAATATGAATATGAGAAAATAATGTGCTAGATTAGTTTGGTAGTGTTTATAGATATTGAATGCAGGCTGCAAGATTTTTAGCAGAATAATATAGCACAAATTTATAATCACATAAACATCGGAATTTTTACGTGGTTCAACTACTAACCTCTATAATAGTAGCATAATCCTCGCCCAATACTAACTAGTATTGGATACTCTCTTTTATTAAAACTTTTCCAATTACAATACAAGTTCCAACAACTTGAGCACCTTTGCTCCTTGTGCACCTATGCACCCTCAAACACCTATGCTTTCAAACTTGATTATAATAATACAATAATCAAAATCGGATTACAAGTTATAGAATATTGATTTGTATAAAAGAAATAAGGTACACAATAGAGGTTTAATGATCAAGCAATATATCACTCACCAATGCAAGGCTCTATAATGTATTGATATGCAATAAAAGTTATTACCAGTGTATTTCCTGCACTATCACTTTAGCAATATCTCCTTCAGTTGTAATAAACAGTAACCGAAGAAACACACTTTCGTAGCTTTGTATATATGCAATCAACAATATGTATTTCTTGCTTTTCTTATTCTTGGACCAATTATTTTATAGGCAACCAAAAGATATTACCATTGCTAAGAATCACTACTGTGATATACGTGTTTGAAAACATAGTGCAAAAATCATGCAATTTACACGTCAATATAGTTAATTACTCCATTAGACTTGAACCCACCATAGAGATCCTGTTTGTTCGTGATAGAAGATAGCACGCTAAAGTTTATCCTGGATCAGTGTGATAGAGAGAAGTATTTTAGGCCAGATTGATTTCCCATCACGTGGGTTAACATAACTTTCCATTTTATCCCTTGTTATACGTCACCCACTTGATTGCTGAAAGTCAGTATTTTAGTTACCAAAAAGAGCTCTTCTGATTTATTTTCATATGCGACTTACCATAGATTTGGCCGGTAGAAATGCCCAATATATTTCATAGTTTATGCCACATGATTAGATTTTTCAAATCATGGGTTAATTACTTTCCTTAACACATGATGTATAATATATGGTGTATATTCAATCAATTATTCTTACCATGTTACCATATTCGGTTTTACCAGAGATGTATTCCTTAATTTATGAAGCACAAATTGAAACACTGTTTATCCCACGATCTTAGAGAATTAATTTAATGATATTAGAATATGCACATATATGTATATATGATATGCACAAGCCCTAAAGCCTTGTATTGGAAAGTAATAAATGCTAAGATCTTACATATTTTTCTTAGGACTCAATTTTGCCTTTCATGCTTCAAAGATTTCTTGTATTTGTATTTTCCTCCTAGATGTTCCTGTAATGCCATATCTTTCCCATAAATTTAATAGATCATAATTAGAGGAATAATATGGTCATCATCAAAACATTTAGGATGGAGTATGACATAAGTCAACATTTTCCCCCTTTTTGGTGATGACAATAAAATAATTATAGCTCCCTCTAAATCTATGCACATCAAAATGATTACGACTCCCCCTAAGTTCATGCATATATTCACATTTAGAATTAACTATTTAATTCATACTTTTCTGCAACTATGCAGTGTTTAATAATCCCGCACTAACTTATTAGTCCACAAAATTTTAAAAAATAGAAGGAACATCATTAACTATTAACCCATCATCCATCAAAAGTTAAACAAAAATATCTATCAATGATTAAAGCATAGTTGTAAACCAGAAATCATCATGCATGGAATGTAAAAATTGTCTGTTTATGGCAGAATCCTAGCAGAATCAAAATTCATCTCCCCCTTTGGCATCCATCAAAAAGAAGTGCCCAGAGATCCAAAAGGGGAAAGATGGAGCAAGACCTTTAGTCAGCCTCCTCAGCAATGTTAACATGGTTGGCCTCACGAGCAGTGAAATATGGACGGTGAAGCCTCCGGTGTTCAATCTCCTCCAAGGACATGGTGTTTGCAAATCTGGGAGGGCGTGCGATGAAGGTAGGAGGAGGTAAAGGCAAGTCCGGGAAATCACCTTGGTATTCGGCCATCCAATTGCACTGTGGCCACTCAGGTATGCGAGATTGGACTTGGTCAGCCTAGAGTTCTTAATTGAGATCTTTCATGCGCCGCTCGGTAAAACGTCTGAGTGTCCCAATCTGATTGCTGATGAATTTGAGTTTAGTGCTTACTTGACAGGTATTACTATTCATTTTCCTCTGCATGGCTTCTACCATAGCCCGAGTATGCAATTCGAATCCTGCTTCAAGATCGATGAACTCATCCTCCACGGTGCGAAAAATAGTGTGTAGTTCAGTGTGATTCCATTTTTCAAGCAAAGAGAGACATTGTTGTATATCCTTGACATCAGCAGTAAGGGAGGTTTGATTGGTAGTGATGGTGTGGAGAAGAGTGAGAATCTCATGAGAGGGAGGTAGTGGGACAGGAGGAGTGGAATATGGGACTGGAGGAACGGGGGGAATTTTTGAAGCAATTCACATGAACTAACCATCGACTAGTGTAATATGAGCACTTTTGAGATAGGCAGAATTGATGGAATTAGTGATTATGATTGAGCCTTCATTGTCAAGATGGATTTAAAAATGAGTGAACAACTTGGTAAGAAAACAACTATACGGCAGACATTTTTTGGAATGTTTGATGAATTTGACCATGTGTTTAAGCATCATAAGAGAAAAATTGAATGGTTTTCCTTTCATAATCAGTGCCTCCAAAACCAAATCCTGATAAGTGAAGTCAGCCCCACCCCTAATACGAGGAATAAGATTATACCGCTGTAATTTATGAAGAATGATAGCAATAGGAGACACCTCAATAGTCTTTGGGAGACTGACTGAAGACAGAGTGGGGTCAGC